>JAOXJM010000004.1:7247091-7261024 GCA_026413425.1 Tringa solitaria
GTTGGAACTCGATGATCTTTAAGGTCCCTTCCAACTCTAACCATTCTATGATTCATTAAGTAAAAACCATTACCAGCCTTGCCAATGAAGCGCTAAATTTCTTCAACCTACTGTTTTGGAGCAAGGGCACCTTCTGCCTTCCTCATCCCTTCAAGGACCTTTAAGTTGAGATGCTCGAAGAGTGTTTTGGCCTGTAGGGTATATAGCAACACTTAAAGTCCTACATGCTTCCTTTGCATCCACTTATTTGGGAGTAGTAGGTGTTCCTTAAATAGGTGTCTACTGTCTATTGACCTTGCAGTTGTGGTGGCAGCTCCTTGTTTTAGTGGGGATGGGCATATGAACAGGTCAGATGGTGTAGGGTGATGCTACTCAACAGAGGGGCAAACTAAGGAACAGTCTCGGGATCCTGTCCAGTGCAAACCTGGGGTTTTCAGAAACAAATAAAATAATCAGAATACAAAAAGATTACCACGATAACTTGTGAGGCAGAGGTGGAAAGAGGAGTGCTGGCACGAGCAGACAAGATGCATCATGCTCCTCGGTGGCATCTCCTTTGAGTGGATGCCCACGGGCAAGGGCTTAGACAGGGAGGGGGAAGAGGGGTTTGGACCAAACCTTTCAGGACTAAGATCTCCAGGGTCATGGAGCAGCCCTTTGCGGCCACGTCCCTGTGCAGTTTGCCAAATTTCTTCATAGTGACTGGGGCCTGCTGCCTGCTCTGCCTTTTCCTGCAGGGATGCCCCATCCCTTCCTCCCTGGTTTGCTCATGTTCTTCCCCAATCAAGTGTTGAATTAACCCCAAAAACAGGCAGACACATTCTTCCACTGTGGGTTTAACCCTTTGCCCTTCCTGCTGCCAGGGGCTGGTGGACAAGGGTTGGGGAGATCAGAGCAGAGCCCCACCAACAGCAGCAACGTTGTCTCGTCTCTACTGGGGTAACTGGAGGGACCTTGGAGCAAACTCTCAGCAACATGCGTTACTTTTTCTTTGAAAAAAGATAAAAATTTCTCTTAGAGGAACCAATGTTCTCTCTTAGCAACACCCTCCTGTGGTCCTTGGAGGAGCTGGTTTTATCTTTCCATGTTCATCTCTACCACTTTGCCAGCTGCGATGCCCAGATGCTGTTTGAAATAACAAGGTGTTACTCTCCCATTGCAGATGGCCTCTAAAAAGGCAAAAGTGCTAAGAAAAATTGCAGCCAGGGTGCACTGCAGTCCCTGCCCCTCTTTATATAGTTATTTTCCAATGAGAAATCAGGAATACTTAGTTAAATTATTTCCAGGTCTGAACACATTCCCAATACTTCTGCTCTCCAGGACCACTCATTGCAGAGATGCACGAAGGGTAGGGGTAACACGGCAGCACCAGCACATCACGTGTCCTACTATAACTGTCCTCTATAATTACTTTATGCCAATAGTGGTGTCGATGGGCCGTTACTCAATTTTCACATTTCCAATTTCTAGTCGGGCACCCGAAGCTGGAGGACTTCAGCGGCTCTGACAAAAATTCTTCTTCAGCTGCTGCTTGTCCCAAGGCCCATCATTCATGTCGGCCCCAAACTGCTGCTGGCAGGAGTCCAATTTTCTTCCTCTGCGCTACATAAAAAAGATAAAGTTAATAAACATTTCCAGCTGGAATGGTCTCTATAAAACACTGTTTGCCTGGGAAAGTTCACTCAAGCCATTAAACCCCAGTGTGGGCGAATTCATCTTCGTTAATCCTTCGGTGGAGGGCACAGCATGATGACACGACACCAGGGCCGGTCCCATTGTGGAGGTATTTAAGCCAAAATTGCTCAAAAAAAAAAAAAGTGTGCAGAGACTTGGTGGTACCACAGATGTTCTTGTGAGGAGCGCCAGGACCACCCCGGGACAGCTCAGGCACCCCACCAGCTGCCACACCGGGACAGACCAGATGGCAGCAGTGCAGGGCAGAGAATGAGAGGAAATACAGGGAATGGGTTTCACCCTTTCTTAAAACAGTCTTAAGACCGTTTCTCTGCCTTCCTTCTCCACCTTCTCCAGCTGCTGCTGTCACCTCCACGATACCTCAGGCTGCTGGCACCAGGATGGGAAGGAGTCGCTGGGTTTTGGGCACGAGCCCAGGGCCAAGGAGGATGCTTGGAGCTTTACAGAGGGAAACGCGGAGGCAGCGGAGCGGCAACACGGGCAAAAAGAAACAATGAGCAATTCAGAACTGACCCTGCTGAATCAGAGGCATTTTAGAACTTCTCTACAGCCCTCTCCTGGGCATGCAGCGGGGGGGTAACGGAGTAAATATTGATCAGCAGAGAGGTGTGTCATCCTCCCCTCCCCAGCAAAAGCCGTTTCCCCACCCCTCCTCCAGCCCTGTTTAAGAAAATTAGAAAAGAAGGCTTAGAAAGGTGTAAGGGGGAAAAAAAAAAAGATGTGCAGGAAAGGGTGAAACAGCATTTCCGACAGAGGCTGCCTGTCCCAGCTGTTTTATGTAACTGAGCACGTGGCTTTCCACGTTTATTTTAGGGCTTGCCATGGGTTATCTGATTGCCAGGCAGGGAGCATCTCTTAAATGATGTCAATCTTCGCCGCGCTGGCATTACAGCATCATAAAAAATTACATAGCTGCTATTTTGGGTAGCAGCTCTCTCCGACTCAGTGAATAAATGCATCTCCATATGACTCACTCCGGGGGATTATTAATAGACACAAAAGCAGAATGCCAAAAACCCGAGAATATCACGCAGTTCCCACACGTAGCTTTCTAGTTTCTCGCAGCAATCACACTGGAGAACTTTTGTCTCAAAATTTAATTTAAAAAAAAATAATATATATACGGGGGGGTAACAAATTTTGTGTTCAACTCACACCTTGAAGCCTTGGAGTGGGGAGGGGGACAGGAAAGTCCGCAGCTGTGGAAAGATGCTCGTTGCTCCAGCTCTGGGCGCGCAGGGTACCATGCTCCAGCATCACACGCTGGGCTAACACCCCTTCAGGGCAAAGCCTCCTGTGAACAGACCTGCTAAGGCAAGGCTGCCACTAGGAACAAAGCTTGAAATACAAGCTCAGGGCTCCGGATTTCAACAGAAACCACGGAGGATGGAAGAGCAGGGGGGGAGGAAGCAAGTCGTTCCGATAGGGAAGAAATCATTCCCTTCTCTGCGTGACAGCTGGCGGATAAATCAGTGGTAAGCAGCAACCATCGGATCAAGATACAAGCTCAGGCCTGGAGCTCAGCCCCTGCCCCAGGACTACCACCTTCATTCAATCTGCTTTTCAGTAATTAGGGTGAAAGTCATTGGTGGGGTCATCCACACCCTCCTGGCCCTGCTGCCGCGCAGAACTGCTGCACTCAGACAGTGTCAGCTTTGATAATGTGGGCAACCCTTTAAAAAAAAAGGAAAATTTTCCCCTAAAATTGTTCTGTTGGTGTTCACGACACTGCTGAGACGCTGCTGTGGATGCAGAGAGTAGATGTCCACGAGGATGGTGCTATAGTTGGCTTTTATGAAGCAGGTTCACAGTCTTACGTGCATTGATGATGATGACAATGATAATGAAGAAGAAGATGATGAAGAAGCAGCTGATGACGGTGACGACTGTGCCATCTTCAAGCTCAAAGAGAGCATTTACCTAGATGTGAAATGCTCTTTGGAATTCCACCAACTTTCACATTTTGCAGTTTCCCTAAGCTGGGATTTGGTTCCTTTAGCTGAACGCTACAGCCACAACAACAAAATAACACTAACAGAAGTTGTCACTCAGAGCTTACCCAACTTCTTGCATGTTCAATATCAAGGTTTCCTCCCCAACACTAAAGCAAACAAACTGCCCGTCCAAAATGACCTCTGCGTTCCTTGTCTCCTCTTCCCCAAACATCTCCAGAATGAAACTAAATAGGGAAACATTTCAGCCAGAAAAGCAAGAGCTTCCCAGTGGTAGCAGGACCCAGAGCAGGGGCCAAAAGGCAGCAATTCTCCATCCTGCTTGCCACTGGGGGGTGTCTTGCTGGAGACACGCTTACATTCATGCAGCTTTACTCATTGGTGGCTTTGGAAAATGGTCTTTAACATTTGCAGGGTCAGAAATTTAAGCTGACAGATAATTATGCCGGTGTGCGGAGCCTGATGCTCTTCATGGGTGGCAGGGACTAGGGGGACAAGCTGTGCTGCTGCTGCTCCCTACAGGCTGACATGATGTGGAGGTGAGGGAGGTGCCCCCCATGCTGGGGAGGTGAAGGCACCCACTGGGCCATCAGAGCTCAAGTTTGCCAGCTCTCAGTTTAGAACACAAGGGGGAAATGGCCAACATGGCAAGACATGTTGTAAAATGTGAGTATAAATCATGCCCGTTGGACACGGAGCCTACGTGGCATCACGGCCTGTCACCTGTGAAGCAGCCACAGTAACCAAAGCTCTTGGTTGGACAGAAATGCCAACGGTGGCTGCAAATCACCCCTTTTTTTTTAAAGCTTGTATTAAATTGATTCCTCGGAGGATGCAGACGTTACCGAGCTGGAAGCCTCTCCTGTCCTGAAGGTCTGATGTGCCAGCCAAGCCGATCTGGAGTTGAGTCATCGCTAACTCCAGAATCAAAGTGACAGGTAATTATTGTTTATAGACTTGATAAAACTGAAATAGCTGGGAACTGAGTATTTATCTTCAGTCTTAATTTTCGTACGACGACAGCAATGTCTTCGGAGCTTAAACATGTCTCTCTGGTGCTTCATCTACCCATTCACTCCTGTCTCATGATTCAGATTTTGAAGTACTTGCTGTGCTTCATGGGCAGGGCTCTCAGCAACGAAAAGGCACACTGCAAAGAAATAATGCAACGTTATCGATCGCTACCTCCTTTCTCTTGCAGCAGCAGCTTGTGGCTTGTGTCTGTGGCTTGTGGCAGGACTCCTCTGGCTACTGAGAAGGCCAGAGCCTGCCCAAGTGCACGTGGGGACGATGGGACGAGGGCGTCCGTGGGCTGAAAATTTCACCTGTGCAGCCAGGATTTGGAAAGCATTGCTACACCTGCAGTGCACAAAGGGATGGAGAGTTGCTGTAAGTCAACCTGGGGCCTGCATGGCTTGTCCATGGCCACAAAGGACTCATTTGCAGGTAGGGATGCAAAGCTGGTTCTTCTGGATCCCAGGAGACAGAGTTAATAAGGAAAAAAAAAAAAACCAAACAAAACTCCTCTGACTGAAAGCAAAAGAAGAAATTAATGTTAAGTTTTGGATGGCATAGTTTTGGGGCTGAAGTCCAGTATCAGAGAAAGCTTCATGGGAGTCAAGAAACTATGGCATTAGTAGTCAGGTAATTAACCAGCTGCTTTGATGATCCTCTTCAAGGGCATTCTGGCCACTGTCTGCAGGCCGGTTTCTCTGTTACATCTATTTGTACATCCATCCTCTCCATTTGTCTATGGGTTTCCTGCTGCCCATCACTCACAATATCATCACGTCCTTATGCTGCCCAATAGCACCAGGCAGATCACACACCTGCAAGCACGAGACCTTCACGGAGAGTCAAAGTGGATCCTGCATCAGTCAGCCCTGGTGTATTTTTAAAAGGTAAATCCAAACAGAGATTAGGGGAATAATCAGAGGAAAGGGCATTTGCTGAACATACTGCCAGCGAGTCCAAGACAAGTTCCTAAAAGCCACCAGGCACACCAGCAAAAGCCCAGAGAGTGTCCAACACCCTGCCCAGTTCTTCATGATAAAGTGGGAATCTCCACAAAATTTAAAGCAGCCCAGAGTTTGCCAAGATATGGTCTCCAGTGGTTCCTACAGAGCCTAAGTTATGAGGACATCATGGAAGATCCTGCAGTAGCTCAGCAAGTCCACTTGACCATACAAAGCTCCTGCGAAGCCTCGGTCCCAAATGGGACAGGCTGGAGATTTGCTCAAGTCCTTCAATGGTTTCTCAAAAAGTCCCAGCGCTGCAGAGAAGCCACTCCTGGTCCCTTGTCTTGCATCAGAACATCTTCCATCAGGGGTCCCAAGGGAAAAAAGCACAAGTATCAGCATTAGAACGATGTGAAATAATCTGCAGCCTTCCGAGAAGAAAAAAGCCCCCATACGGTTTTGGGTTTCTTTTATCTATTCCAGGTGCAGATTCCTGTGGCTCAAGCCATGCCTTCCGTCAAACACTGCTCTCGGGTATGGGGCAAAGCTTCATCAGGGTTGGATTTCCCCTCGCCCCTCAAAAAGCTCAGGAATACAAATGCCAGCTGCCAAAACCTAGTGAGACGGCAGCGGCACCCAGGAGAGCCAGCTCCTCCTTGGACCAGCGTTAGAAAGATAAGGAGTTAACAAAGTGCAACACACAACCACATTTCAGGTAGGAGGGCAAAGCTCCTCCTGACCACCATGACCGGACCTGCCTCCTTGGTGAGCTGGAAGCTGTATGGAAGGGTCTGGGAGGGGGCATAGGTGAAGAGACGCACAATAATTAAAAAAAAATATAAAGGCCTTATCTTTTTAGGTCGAAGCGAGTATGTTGCAATAGATACAATACAGAGACAGGAAGTGGCTGAACGAAGACATTGCCAAAACCTCATGAAACTAGACTAAAAGCAAATTGTCCCGTCCCTGGTTACTAGTGATGGAGACAACAATAAGCTAGCCCATAAACAGATTGTCGTCTCCAGGTGTCGCTCTCCAGATTGGTACACGTCCTCCAAGAACCACATCAAACTGTGTCCAAATTGTCCCCAGTGCACCAAAGTTCAGTCTCTCGCCAGCCCCCAGCTCGTTAGGTGAATGATGATGACAATGCAGTGATACTCTGCAGCTCTGGTGCATTGGCTTCGTGCCCACTTGGGACAGAGCATCCACCCAGGCAGCCCCTGGAGGGACACAGGGCCCTTGGGGTGGGTATCTGGGAGGCTTCTGTGCAGGCCGGCCATGGTCCAAGGCTGGATCCGGGGATTACCCCAGCCTCTTGGGTAACTCTTCCCCCTTCCCGGCTCTTCTCCTCACTCTTGCCTGGGGCCGACACTGGGGGTGGGCTCCAGGCAGGAAAAACAGCAGAGCTCCACGGGCTTTAGTGGAAGGAAAAAGCACAGCCAGGGAAGCAGGCTGACTGCAAACCCCCTTCACCACTATTTTCTCTAAGATCCCAGAATATGACTTGGAGCTTATTAAATAGCACGTCAGCCTCCTAAAGAGAAGTTTGGCCTCAAATCGTTTTCTTGGCATTTCTTTAAAAAAAAACATTGAAAAACCCATTTACAACTAAGCACGGCATAGCAGATATAAGCAGTTTTCCTTCTCTTCCCAGCCTCCTCTTTTCCACCCCACTGAATATATTTGAGTAAAGCAACATGAAGATATGACTTCAAAGAGAAATGCTCTTCAAGCTACAGAAACCTTATATTTTTATAGATCCTCAGCCACTGCACGTATCTAGACTTTTAACAAAATTTGCTAGGGCTTCGCAAAGGTGGAAGAAATAAAGCGGTCTAAGAAGCAACATTCACCTGAGCAACCTCGTGGGTCTACTTGTGGCATGTGCAATGTCTCACGAGGGTCGGTTGTGCCTGTCCCTTTCCTAAATGCTACGCAGCGGCATCCTGCTCTTGCTCCAGCCATGTTTTTGCAGAAGTTGCTGCTCAAGGAGATGGCATCCTGCTGCCACAAGCAAAGCAGAGAGCTCTTAGTGGCTGAGATGTGGCGAGAAGGATGTAAACCCAAAGGCTGAAGTGCTTAGAAACCATCCTGTATTTCACAGGCTTCAGACATTCAAGACTAACAAAATGCTTCTGCTCTGTTTAAGTTTTGTTTCTGTAAGCATAGCTCCTTTTAATAAGTAACCAGTGTTGATCTCTGTTTTTCCACATCCCAAAGAGTTTAAGAGCAAGTCTCCTGCCTGATCAAGAAGCTGAGTCAGCTCAAAACCATCAAGAAGCTCCTGGGTTCTGCCTGGCACACCATTATGGTCTCAGGACATGCTGTGGCCAAGGATTTGCCTACTTGATATGAATAGGCAAACCCTCCCTCCCCCCAAAACTCAATTCTGCCCGTATTCCTTACAGAAGGGCAGAGCTAATCTAAGTCTGTCAGCCTTCACCCTAATCACACCAGAAGTTCTGGAGCACATCAGCTCCAAAGACAACTACTGACTCCTTCCAAATCTCCTGCCCATCCTCACGCTTCCACAAGCAGCAGCAGGACAGTCTATGCAGGCATTCACTGGGATTGTCATCTAAAGGCAAATCAGTCAGGTTATCCTTTACACAGGAGACTAAAGCACTTTGCTGCTTAACACCAGGGTCATACTAAGTGCAGAGGAAAGATGGAGCTTGCTCTTCCTCCCTCACAAAGCTTCCACCAAAGCCCATGCCTCTGGTGCCATCATCACTGGCAAAGAAAAAAAAGAGTATTAGAACAAAGAGGTGGCTGAAGGAAACTCCATGTCAAAGGAGGCTGGTGTACTGAAAGACCATGACGTGTCTGCAGCACAGGGTTTGTCTGGGGAAATTTATACCTGAGAGGTTTGGCATCTAGAAAATGAACCACGTTTCAAAAGGACAGACCCAGTTCCATCACTCTTGTACTACTTACGAAAGCTTTATAAAGCACTTTTGAGAGAAGGCATTGTGGGATTGAGCCCCAGGACTCTTTATTAATTAAAGTGTTTAAATAATTGAAATGTGCAGTCTCTCGACTCTCCTTAGCATGGCTACCTGCTCGAGAGCTGACATAAATTATGGAAAAAAATCATATGCATGAGGACAGCATTATCACTTTGAAAGACTGAAGAGATCTAATGGCTCTGTAGCGCTGAAAGATGCCAACGGCCCTAAGAAGGATGATGTGATGGGAGGAAGATGGTGAAACCTCATCTCCAGGGACGTTGGGATGCTCAAGAAGAGTTGTGTGGTCAAAGCAGGTGCCAAAATGTGAAAATGAGAATTTGCTGACAATTTTTGACCACTAACAGGATAAAGATGCATGTAGAGAAACCTGCCAGAGAGGACTCTGCCACTGAGCTTTTATATGGAAAGCTATTGAAGGCAGCTAGTGCTAGAGTTGTCAAAGTCCTGCGACACAGCAACCACTCAACTCAAACTGAGGTTGACAGAAGACCGGGGGACTGAGGGAGTGAACTTGATGTGAACACTGGAGGGAATCTCTTTAGTCAAGAAATTCCCTAATATTTTACAGATTTCTCAGAAGTCACACATGATTTTTGAGGAACTTGAAAACTTTTCAAGGGATCGGATTTTCAGAAGGTCCAGTGAAAAATGGCCAACGTTACAGGCCTTTGGAGTCAGTGCCCCACTCAAGCGTTGGTCACATCAGCAAATGATGCTATTGATGATGCAATCTCATGGTCAGGCACATACCTCACACACATCAGCAATGAAATCAATACAGTACAGAAATCTACATCCTGAAAAAGTTCCTCCATGGGATGCAATGCAAACCTCACCCTCGAATGGGGTCAAAGCAGGAAGAAATATTGGCACAGGTAACAATCTCTTTGAAATAATAAATACAAAAGGTGTATTTTTTTCCTTAATTTTTTTTTTTTTTTACTCATGACAGCATTTGTTAAAAATATTACATCTGCTTTTGAGAAGGCAATATCCTCTCCATATAATATGGAAAAATAAACTCTACAGGACACGCAACAGATACCCCCAGTTGGCACAGAGCTGCTTTAAGAGATAAGATCCAGAGACTCATCAACACGGAGCACTGGTTTTGCCTTCCTTGGCCCCAGATTCTTAAAACATTGTGTTGTAGGAATGGTAAAAGACAAGAATACATAAAAACAGTAAAATGTTTATTTTCTTAGAAAAAAAGAGATTCAAAATGATTGTGATCACACTCCCATTCGTGCTCAGCAAAGCCAATACTGCAAGCTTAGTCCTTGATTAAGATACCTATTAAATGAAACTCTTTTTCCTCTTAAAATACAAATTCCTGCTCCTGCATCACTTCCAGTATTTCAGTGATAACATGCTTTTAATGGATAAAGGTTTCTCAGCTTCTTCTCAGCAGAGAAACAAGGCCTGCCATGGCAAAAACATCCCATCTCCGAAGCTTGAAATCACCAGCATTAATAAGCACTCCGGCCTGACCGCGGACTGACAGACAGTTTAAGGGTGTTTCTTAGATGCCTGAATGTTCACTTATGGAAGCTTTGTATAACACTACCTCATCTGATAGAAAACAGGCCAGAAGCCTCAATAAAATCAACAACGTCTTTTGGATTAACTTTAAGGATTTGCTGCGTATCTGGACACAGAAAAAAGTGAGAAGTTGCAACAAGTTTTAACTAGCAGCAACAAAAACAGTTTCTTACGAGTTCTTAGCGATATTCCTCATCTGTTCATTAAGAAACACTGTAACTGAATGGAGCATATAATGTGGAAATTATCTTCTTCTGTTATGTAGTGCTGTTCGCTCTAGAAGACTTCCAAAAGGTCTCAACTGGGTTGTAATCTATTTACACAGTAGTACTCCTGGCGCAGAGTGGCAGAATTGGCACTATGTGACATCCTCCTCTTCTGAACAATAATCACGACCCTGTAAGGAAAAGAGCCAGACAGTCTGTAAATTACTACTTTAAGACAGGAAAACCATAAATCAAGTACGTGCTATTAATATATTTCAGTTCTCGAAACTTAGGCGATTTCAGTTCAGAGCTAGGTGGAAACCTGAGAAATAGGGACCATTCTCCTCCATAGGGACCATACTCCTCCAACCATTTCTGGAAGATTTGCATGAAACTGGGACAGGAGACCCTTCCCTCTCTGCCACCGTTAATCTCATCATTTTCATCCCCTATATTGAGTTCCGTGGGGAATCCAATAAACTGATTTACAAAACTATTTTATGTACGCATACAGCCTGATGGACACAACCCAATAGGTCCATTGCAAGAACATAATCTCCGAGGTAAAAGCAACGAAGCACGTAATCCTATCAGCAATGCAAGTCAGCTGCTGTGAACAAGACTATTTCACCTGTTAACCTCGGCAAGAGTTCACCCTAAGAGAAAAAGATACTACTCCTATTGAAATCACACTTGCACAATGGGGTAAAACAGGTCAAGCTTCACAAAACACAGACCAGTTGAGTTACACCTTCCATCTTGTACCAAACACAAGACTTTGCAGCAGCATCTACCTATGTATCAACCTCAGGAAGGTCTGGAGAAGACATGTCCTGTCCCTCACTATCTGTTTCTTGCAAAGAGGACTGGATGGGACCCGCTGTCCTTGTTTCTCTACACAGAAACAGCCGAGGCTGAGCTTTTCAACACACAAGCCACCCAAGATATAGTGCAAAAAAACAAGTGACTCAAACAGTGTCAAAAATCTTAACCTCTGGACTGTTTCCCGTGTGCTGGGTGTATCACCCGAGTACTTGCATGGAAAATCCCAGCGACTAAGCAAAGGGTTGGCAAAGAAGAAGGAAAGGAAAACCATGATTTTCTCAGACGTGAAATAAAGTGTAAAAGCTCGACAACACCCTGTAAGCAGAGGAGACCAGAACTGTGGTGGTTAAATGGGTGAAACTCTATGAACTGAAAGGATACCTGGTTGCCCCACAGATCAAAACGTGCCACTGTCCTGCCTGGGAAGAGGAGGGTGAAAGGAAAAAAAAAAAAAAAAGGGGAGAAATGTTCCTTGATGAGTTTATTTGGATACATAGCTGGTGTACGTGCTGGGAACAAAGACTCCAAAATGTCTCTGACACACAGAACATCCCACTGACGATGCTGCGGCTGCAGAGCTCGCTGTGCTGGAGGGCCCACACCCAGGACCACGCGGTGCTTTAGCAGCTCTCTACGCCCAACACTATTAGTAAAAGGGCTTTCTTAGTACGTCAAAAAAGATCCCCAAGAGACTAATCAACCCTAATTTCAATCCAGTAATCACTGACCCAGAAAGAAAGAAAAAAAAATTTTTTTTAAGTAAAAGGTTTGACTCAGAAAGAAGGAACGCTGAAACACGTTGCAGCAAAGCCCAAAACCATTGGTTTGGACTTTTGGACAAAACCATGAGAGTAAGCCAGTGGCAACGAAGGCTTTGTCCAACATGCTTTAGAGCTGTGAAAGCCACCAGCAGTGACTGGTAACTGAGGCTCAGGACATTTCCAGGAGATTCATTTACCTGGTTCCCTGGCCTCCTGCTCAAGAGGGAGCCCTGTGGCCCATTGCTCCCCACTACGCTCTGCACCAGGGGCCAGCAGTGCCATTAAAGGCTCAAACAGACCCAAACACTGAAGAAAGGTGTCTGGCCTTTTTTCCTTCCCATTCCTCCTGCCGTTCTTCTGGTTCTGGGTTTGCTCTATGGCAACCGAGTGCCTTGCTCCTCAAAAGGATGCCAAGAAACTGCTTAAAAAGCAGCATGCTAAAGAAGTCCTTCCTACAGTGTGCAAATACCGCCTCTCGCCCACCACCTGAAGGCTGCTGAGAGCCAGACTGCTGCTGCCAGACACTGCATTTCCATCTTTATGCTGGAGGGGATGGAGACACGTTGCTGTCTCAGAGGTGGCCTTCAAGGCCACGTCCCTTGGTTGCTGGTGGGCAGGGAGCTGCCGCCGTCCCAGCCTTCCCGCATCCCGCTCCTTCCTGCCACCGCGTGTGGGCAGCAGCAGTGCAGCCCGAAGGAAGAGGAGGGTGAGAACTGCTGAAACACCAGAAACATCTCCCACGCCTTCCTGCTGTGTGACACGCAGCTCTTCCCCCCGCTGAGCCTGGCACAGACCTGCAACCCCGACCCAAGCAGCTAATTCGATGCCCAAATCGCTGTAACACCCAGGGGCAAGATGAGGAATCATGGAATCACGGAATTATTGGAGTTGGAAGGGTCCTCTAGAGATCATCTAGTCCAATTCCCCTGCCAAAGCAGGGTTGCCCAGAGCACATCACTCAAGGCTGCATCCAGGCAGGGCTTGAACATCTCCAGAGAAGGGGACTCCACTCTGAGGAAGATGAGAACGGGAACATGTGCATCCAAGTCTAGGTAATTCCCAAGAAATCCCGTTTTCCTCCCCTGCAGTTTCAAAATCCAACTTTCAACTTCTGTAGATGCCCAGAGAAACACCATAACACATGTGTGTGAATTTAAGGTAGTTAAAAAAAATGCCTTATGCTCCTTTCCTGCTGCTTGTACCCAAACCAGAAGGGCTCATTCCTCTGTTCTCTCCCCTCGCTGCATCCAGGCAGCACTACCATCCTGGTGCCCCTACCCGGGCACGCATCACGGCTGATGATATCCATTTAGAGAAAAAAAAAGGAGGAAAAAAAAAAAATCACAGGAAAAGCCCTTTTGCCCATTGTTGGGGGTGACACGCCAATAAACAAAACCCCACGCTGCCCGAATGCAGAAGCCTTCCTGGCTCAATAGCCTTTTGTGTGGCTGGAGGACTCGCCAAGGGAGAGAAGGCAGCTCAGGAGATGCTTCTTCCGCCCCAGCTCTGCAGCTTGGCACCAGCATCCTCACACCCCGGCCCCAGCCAGGAGAGGAGGAAGAGGAGGCCGGTTGGCCCAGGAGAGGGAAATGAGCTGCACCAAGCAGCCCTTTCTTCTGCCACTGCTGAAAGGGCTTGCAGGACACAGTGGCCCCTTTCAGAGGAGAGGGTCGGCGCTGGGAAACGCGAGCCTGGCTCTGCGGTGGGAACGCTCTTCATCAATCTGGTTTTGTTTACAGCACTCACAGAAAGGATGGGAAGAAAACGCTGGGAGGCGGCACTAAATAATTGTATACTGTGCTAATTTTTGTCCGTTTCTTATTTTGTTAGAGAAAAATCAATAGAGTCATTAAGAGCAATCAACTTTGCTAATGAGCTTTAGCCTAATAATTCTGTCCTTGCATGCGTTTCGGTTAGCAACCCTCCCCCCCTATTTCTAGCAGCACTCTTTAAATACAAGAGGCTGCATTGTGTCTTCCCCCCCCCGTTTTCATGCCCAGTGTACTACCGAGGGGATGC
>JAOXJM010000004.1:7265748-7279297 GCA_026413425.1 Tringa solitaria
GAGAGGTGCTCCAGCCCTCTGATCATCTTTATGGCCCTCCTTTGGACTTGCTCCAACTGGTCCATGTCCTTCTTATGTTGGGGACCTGAGAACTGGATGCAGTCCCACCAGAGGGTGAGTCTGCAGAGGTCTCACCAGAGCGGAGCAGAGGGGCAGAATCACCTCCCTCGCCCTGCTGCTTCTTTTGATGCAGCCCAAGATGCGGTTGGCTTTCTGGGCCACAAGTGCACATTGTCAGCTCATGTTGCGCTTCTCATCAACCAACACCCCAAATCCTTCTCAGCGCTGCTCTCAATCCACTCTCTGCTGAGCCTGTATTTGTGCCTGGTTCAAAGAACTTGGGATTCTCATGTAAAAGACTTGTGAAACACCTGAAAGCTGCTATCAAGACAATGAGTTATACAAAGAACTATTCATCCTCTTCTTCAAGCAGTCTCCAGCACCATTATTGTACTCAGTGTAGGTCTTGAGGCAGGGTTATCCATACATACACTCACACTATTCATAACCTTTGGAGCTGGAAGCTATTTTGAAGAGATTCAGCAAGAAATAAGCAGGATATGCCAGATACTACCAGCATTAAGATTCCAGTTGTCTCTCACAGAGATTAAATGAAAGATCAAATCACTAAGGGCATAAAACCTCACTTTGCTCTTCTCCTTTATCCAGCAGCCCATGTATATCCCAAACATTTGTGTTGAGTTAATTTGTCATTCATCCTAGGCTGGTGACGTTTCCACAAAACAAAGGTTTCTTTCCAATACCTCCTGCAACCTCTTTATCTTTCTGGTCTCCTTTATACTTGAGCTATCTAACCCATAAGTGGTAAGGGGTACCTTGGACCAGAGTCCCTCCAAAGAATGGAGAACATGAAGTGCTGCAACAGACAGTGTTTGGTTGTCCTCCCCATGGAGCCAGGAAACCTGTGTGTCCAACCCCTGAGTGAAAATGTGTGTTTGCTTTATTGTTTCTTACCTTTTCAATTTTTTCATCAAGCATTCTGAAGAATTCTTGTTGGCTTTCAGAGATGTGCATGCTGAAAGGCAAAGGAAGAGTATCAGTACCAAGAGGACTTCTTCCATTTTAAATACCAATACTGCAGTTCAGAGTTGCTGAGGGATGCAGATGTAAGTTTTTACCACTGTGAAACATAAATCACTTTATACAAGGACTAGAATGGCAATTCTTTTAATATTTTTTTTCTTTTTCTGAAAGATTATTTCATTTGGTACTGTATATGCATGCTAAACTTGGGACGGTACCTACCCATCTGCATCCAGAGGAGACTATTCCCTTTTCCAGGCAGGTTGCAGAAACTTAATGGCCTGCTACCTTTCCTTGGGAAAGTGAGAGACCCCTCTGTGTCGAGACAGAAGATCTTCCAAGACAGCTGACATCACCACCACAAAAAGAGATGCCTACAACACAAGGTTAAAGGCTTGCACTGGATGGTCTGTCCGTCTTGCCAAAGCCGGGCTCTGCGCTCAACTCCCAGGCACATCTACAAGCTCAGGCTGGTCCTTCCCCTCCCAGCTGGGTGGTTCTCACTGCTCCCTGAATGGACCCAGCCGACTATTCACTTCAATTAATTGTGCAGCACCAAGAGGCTGAGGGGTTAAGTGATATGATTTTGCATTAGTGAAGAAGGCCGGAAAATACTCTTCCTTGTTGGCAGTAAAATGCTGATGGTGACACAACAGGCCCTTCCCCAAGGGGGACCTACAAGCTAAAAACATAGGAAGGTTGGACACAAAGGAAAGGATGAGGAGACAAAGATGAGGATGCACGGCAGACGGTATTTGGGGTGTGTCTGCTTTATTTATGTTAGGGGGTGGTAAGAGCCTCCTTCCTGAAGTAGTGATATCCCTCCTGGAAGGTGAAACTGGAGCATCCTCTCGACCCGCAGCAGGGAAAAGTGCCTGGGCCCATTGCGGGGCTGGAGAAATGTGCCAGAAACTCGGTGTGGGACAGAAAAAGATGCAAAAAAGGAAGGATGGGAGACTGGTGCCAGTGTTAACAGTGATGCCAAATGGTTAGAAGGACACAGAGCTCTTAGAGATTTTCTCTGACACTAAAAGCTGGTTTAGCTTGCTGAATTCCCACCCCTCACTCCTCTTCCTTGCTATGATCCTTTCAGCTGTAATGAGTTAATACTTTGCCCAAGCGCCCAACAACACACTGCACTTTCCTACAAAGGTTAGCATTCATACTTCATTTGCTATCAGGATGAACGTATACAATGATTTGCTTATGCTGGACATAAATGAAGGCTCAGTTCAGAAGAGAAGGTCTGAGAAGTGGCATTAAAAACTAAAGCTGGTAATTCAGGAGAGGGAACAATTCACCTTTCAGTGGCTGTGTGAGTTTTTGTCCCCAGCTGTCTGCCTGTCCCTCAGGTTCCCACTTCCACCTGAGATGGGTCAGTCGACTCCATCACCTGCTTATTCAGATGTCTTGGAGAGGGACTTTAAGGTAGTACAGCCCTTTCTGGGTAGGTAAGCACTAGAAACATATTCTTGCCTTTGCAACAGCATAGATCCAGTTTCTAATAAAATTAGATAATACTGTAGTGACTCACTTTAACCATAATTTATAAGGAAAGTAAATGAATGGGTGGGGAAAAAAAGAATATTGTGTTGCCACACATGAAAATTCCCAGCAGAGTTCCTAAAATCCTCACAGGCCATGATTGTCAGAAAAGTTTGGTGGACAGTAAAATTACTCTACAATTTAGAGATGCAACATGCACAGGAACACACAGTGTGTATTTTGAGGAGCCATGTAAAATTATAAATCTATGGCAGGGTGGAGAACTGCCAGAGTTAACGAACAACTAGAAGAATGAGAAAACCAGCAATTCTAAGTAGAGTTCTTGGGTATCCCTCCAGAAGATAAAGCTCTCCCCAAATAGAAACATAGATTTAATTTTGCCCGTAAGAAGCACATCAGCAGACATGAGAATGCATTTTCAGATGTTTCATGGCAGGCTAATGAAACACCATTTGCTAATAGATGGGACCTGTATCCCCTGTATCAGTACAGACTGGAGGATGAATAGATTGAGAGCAGCTCTGTGGAGAAGTACTTTGGGACACCAGTGGGTGACAAACTGGACACAAGCTGGTAATGTGGACTTGCAGCCCAGAAAGCCAATCGCATCCTGGACTGCATCACAGTAGCATCGCCAGCAGGGCAAGGGAGGTAATGCTCCCTTTCTACTTCATTCTTGTGAGACCCCACCTGGAGCACTGCATCCAGCTCTGAGGGACACACCACAGGTCAGACATGGACCTGTTACTGCAGGTCCAGAAGAAGACACAAAAGTGATCAGAGGGCTAGAACATCTTTCCCAAGAAGAAAGGCTGAGAAAGTTGGGGTTGTTCAGTCTGGACAAGACAAGACTCTGGGGAGACTTTACTGCAGCCTTTCAGTACTTTAAGAAGGAGAGAATTTTTACTAAGGCTTACAGTAACATGACAAAGGTCAATGGCATTAAACTGAACAAGGGTAGATTCAGATTGGACATAAGGAAGAAATGTTTTATGAGACACTGGAACAGGTTGCCCAGAGGAGTCGTGGATGTCCCATCATTGGAAGTGTTCAAGGTCAGGTTGGGTGGAGCTCTGAACAACATGGTCTAGTGAAAAATATGCCTGCCCATGGCAGGGAGGTTGGACTAGATGATCTTTAAAGGTCCCTTCCATTTCAAACCATTCTGCGGTCTGTGATTTAGCAGGGTAAAAACAGTATAAAACACTACTTCTTTTATTTTATGCTTCAGGCTGTGTTAGTCCCTGAGTTATAACCATGTCTCAACATACTTGATGGAGTATACTTGATCACATAGCTGGCTAAAGATGTCAGCAGAGTCAGTTGTGAGAGTGAGAAAACAGAGCAAGTGCCCAAGAGCTCAGGGCAGGGTGCAGGGATGGAGCTCCACCAACATATGGCAGGTACCAGCACTCAGTGCCAAGAGGAAGGACCAACCGCTTTATCTCTGTCAAAGACTCCTGTAAATCTACTGCTGGCTCCCTACGTACACTATAGAGTCTAGGGCTCTAGACGTAAAAATCTAAATCCTCCTACGAAAGGGAAAGGCCCTCAATTGTACTTTTATAGCCAACATTTTAAAACTCCCTTCATAAGGCATGAACTTAGAATTTGGTACATAGTTCACATTTTGTTTTGAAGTAACACCTGTATTATAAGAACGGTCCTACAAGATGTGTCTGATGATTTATCTATTCATTTCTTCTCTTCTAACAGAGTAGCCCTTTCCTCTATAATGGCAATACCCCCTGCCTTGCAGTCAGAATTATCAAGGCTTTTAGATAATAAAACTTAACAAAAAATGTGCACATGATAACAGATACTTGCTGACCTGGTCATTAGAAACTCAAACACATGTAGCCACTTTATAAACAGAAATCCAATGGTATGTTGGGTGAACAGCAAGGGCTTAGGCAAACAGCAGAGGTTTTTGTCCCCAACAACCCCATGTCCTTATTTTCGCAGAACTATGACAGAAACCTCTGCCAATGCAATGCCTTTAGGCTTTATGGTGAATGAAAGTCAGTTCTGATTTTTGTGGGGACTTTTAAAATCAGAGTTTGATGAAAGAACGGGCTCTCCAACCCCACGCAGCCTCTCTGCCTCAGATACACCACAAGAGATGACCCGTCAAAAGAAACAGCCTCATTTTAGCCCAGACTGATTAGTCTCCCGTTAGAGCACCTTAAATACATATCTGACCCTGCTGGGAAGGACCAAGCCACAATAACAAAGTACAGCTTTACTGAAGGGTGATTTTACCTCCACCTCCCTACTGTGAACTTCTTTGCAATTACATCTGAAGCACTCGATTTCTTCCTTTTGAAAGGAGCCTGAATTATACTGCCAGCTCATTAGGAAATTACTGAAGTTTCCAGACTTGAAAATGTGTACAATGTACTTGGTATGCAGCAAGTTGAACTTAATAAGTGCCCTGAAGGCACGGCATAAAGAACAGCAGTTCTGCTATTGTTCAAAATCCAACAGCAAAGCTTTATCACTTCTTTGTTACCAACCTGATATACGATTCCATGTGATCTGTTATTTTCAATCCAATTAGTGATTAAAATGTAAGTGATTTAGATAAGAAATGAGTTCCTAATATCAATAACCAGCTCTGTCAGAGGAGTTAAATATTTCGTGGCCTATGAAATGCTGACTGGTGTCAGCCAGGGTACAGCACAGAACTGCGAGTGAAGGATGGAGAAACTCTCAGCTACACAAGAACCCTCATTTTAAGAAACAAACTGACTGTTTTAAAAGGATGAAGTTTACCATTCCTAATCCCAGCCAGTACAGCTGCTTAACCTAAATCAAGAGCTACCAAAAAGTTCCCTGGGAACTTAGCTGACAGTACTTAAGAACATTAGTGCATATACAATTTTGTTTATGTGGAAGTTGTACAGAAAGCTGAGAACTAAGACAGTATGGTACTCCTATAAGGCACTGCAAGATGCATCTCACACATTTTTAGGTCCTGCGTTTTAGCCCTGCAAAGGACAGGATGCTGCAGGGATGCCAGCACAAAGTGCTGCCCAGCTGTGCTGCTGGTATCAGGACACAGGTGACCTTACTTATTTTATTTAAATTGAGTACAGTTTTAGGGCTGCTGGAACACCAATTGGTTCTCTCTAGGCCGTAATTTGGAATTTCACAGCTTAATCCCGTGTTTATTGTTTTTATTGCTATTAAAGAGAAAAATTGAACTTACTTTGCTCTGGGTTGATGTACTAATCCTGGGATCTCTTTATTAGATTTAAGTCTTGCATTTGAACTGGCACTTTTTTCCTGAAACACACAAAAAAAATGCAACAGAGAGACCGTCAGTATTTATGGAACACACAAAGCGTGACAAGCATTTGTCATCAGTGTCACACTCTGCTGGGTTCAGGCTCTTCTACCTGTACAACCAAATGAGAAAGGCTCATCAAAAACAAAATTAAAGGCAACACAATTGATGCAACGACCCCAGGTGGGCAATTTTTAAATGTCACAGGCTTGGTGGCCTGGGGGATTGCCTCCAGGTCACCAGGTGAAATCCAGCCGGGAGGCGTAGTGCTCAAACACCGCACTGACTAGTAACTCTCCACTGGTCCATGGAAAACGAGGTGTGCAGTTGTGGCTGGGCTCCTCACAGAGTCTCATCAATGATGACATTAATTGGCACCTTTAACAAAGGAAGACAAAGCATTGAAAAGGCAGAGCACCAGAGTCACCCCAGACCTGTAGGAAAATCGTATGTGGGAGAAAGCATCCATCAAACATGGCAGTGTGAAGAGCAGCAATGGCAGACTTGACCTGCTCAGGCAGAAAATTGGACACAAGGGGCTCAAGGAAGCAAACCAGAACATGTCTACAGACAAGAACAGAACCATGTCCTCCACAATGGACCAGAGCCATTAAAAACATCTTAAAAAAAGGCATGGGGAGGAAAAGGAGTTTAGTTGAGAGCTGGCACTTCAAGGTAACATCTTGTCCTCATGCCAGCAGTTTCCATAAACCAAAGCTTAGTGCACACACGTCCCTATTGTCTGCAGAAACCTGGAGAAGGATATGGCCCCTTCCAGATTTTCCCAGTGCTGTGTGTAGGGAAAAGCTGCTGGTACAGATGGGAGAGAGCTGAGTCAAATTTTACAGCTCACCGGCTCCACAAATCCACGTGAATTTTTTAGGCACGTCATGCCCATGACAATTTAAGAAATGTAAACCCAAGAATTAATGCTTTTGTAGGTAATTTTGGTAGTTTTGTTTTGTCTTATTTAGTCTTTGAATGTCTGAATAACACAACATGAATTTTAAGAGGGCTACTAAATCACTGAATTTGAAAAAAAATAGGCTGTCTAGCAGTTAATATTTTAATGAATATTAATATATATATTTAATGAATTCTACAAGGGCTGTAAACATCAACTGCCTCGGCATATTTAACACTGCTTAATGCATATCTTCTAATCCTTCTAAACAGAAAATTGTGTGTTACATGAAAATAACAGTGAGAAATGAGCCTTCCTCTGAGCCTTAAGAAACATCTCTGTATGTTACAGCTGCCTACGATGCCAAGTCAAAGCAGCAGAAGGTGAAACTACTTCCTTTGAAAGCATCTTCTAATTTTAACAGTATTAACTGGGATGACTGTGTACACGCAAGCTGTACATACACGTACATAGTCATTCAACTCAGATGAGTTGATGTATGAGACACGCAACTGTCAAGCTAACTAAAAAGAGAGAGGGACAGGTCTCAGGGAGAAGACACCAAAACCAGAAATCGGCTAAATCTGTATCTCATGCACCAGGTGAGCCTTTATCCTCAAATCTGCTCCACCAGTTCATTTGCCACAAAACAGAGGCAGAAACAGGGAATGGTCCGCACTACACATCTGGGATGGCACATCTGGATGGTCCAGCAGTAGGTAGGTTTTGGAGCCATAGCACCTCCCACCCACCTACTGCAACACAAGGTGAATTTTGGGCTATCTTCTGTCTCTGCATACCACCACTGTGGAGGCACAGACCTTACCCCACCAAAAAACTGCTGCAAATCCATTACCTCAATTAAAAGAGAAGGGAAGCTCTGATTTACAGCTCCTGTGTTGGGAGCTGTGATAAATCAAGGCAGTGGAAACCCGTCTTTCCACACCTCTGCTTGTGGTTTGGTGTCACCACAGCTCTATCAGTAGCTGGAATCAGCACAAATCCCAGCCTAAAGAAACTTCTGTCACTTAGGAACAAATAGAAAGACACAAGGAAAATATATGTTCCCTTCTCTCTGTGCGTCCCAGAGCAATATTTAGAATATTAACTGACTCACACAAGAAGACAGAAATAAAATTCCAGTTTGCTTGACTTCAAGATCACAAAATTTACTCTTTCCCTCCTATTGCATCCAGTAATTAACACACCTCCATTACCTATTACTTACCAGTCTTCTATTTAATCAGAGTATGCCACCTTCTCCATCTGTTGCTCAGCAGGAATGAACAGAAAAAGAGGAGTTAAGAGGAAAAGAAAACCCACCCAGACCTTGAACTGGCTCGTTGCTTTGTTTATAGGCATTATTTTTAGCAGTGATATTTCATTACACTGACCAAAATATTGGCTTTGATAGAAACAGATATTAAAAAATACTTCTTCCAAATACAAATGGAGTATTTTTCTCTGTCATTTTGAAGACAAACTGATTCATCAGAAATTAGTAGTTTGGATTTTAACATCAGGCTTACAAAGAAACCTAAAAAGCTTTAAGGTAGTCAGATTGCTCTTCCAGGCTGACTAGACTTTAGTTGAAGGGTCACTTCTGTCATTCTAACCTCATTTTCTCCCTTATTTAACATTAAATAAGTTACCACACATTAAGAGAACTGCAACTGATTGTAGAGGCCTAATCTGTTGCAAACGGAAATTAAGATGCAAAAGTTTGGTTTTCTTCTAGCTCTGCTTATAAGGATTAATTAACAAAGATCCACTAAATGATGTCTCACATCACAAGCTTAAAAGTAAACCCTCCAGGATGCTGTATCAATGGCACAATGATGGTGGCATTAGCTAATCTATAGCAAAAAGGCAAATGGTGGACATTTTACTGCCCATTATTTTGCAATTAATCATTTTCAAGGTAAAGCTGTCATCCAATCAAGGTGATTTTATTTGATAGATTCGTTCATTATTGTTAATTCCTCCATAAAGGATGCACTGTATCAGAATTTCAGGGCATTAACAGATGGCGGTGACTCTGCTGCCAGATGCTATTAACACAGCAACAGCCACTACTGCCGTTATAATTAAATATCTGTCAACATTTCCCTTGATGCTTCCCCTCTTACAAACCCGTTTCTAGAGACATGTGAACTTGATTTGAAGTATTTTGCTGCTTCATAAGGCTGCCACAGATGGCCTCAGGTAAGCTGCTAATAGTGCTTCTTCTCAACCCTCTTAACACTCATGGCTTCCTAGAGAAGGGCTGATTTTTAAGGGATGCTTCCATAAGTGCTGACATATTTTATTAGCAGACTACACATTATTGTATGCATTTTTAAAAATTTATTAAATTGGCCAGGAAGAAATTAATTAAAGATGAGAGCAGCAATGCTAATACCTAATCTAATGGCTAATTTTAATTAACTTGCAGTCATATTTTGGTCTTTGTTTTTCCTCTAAAGTTGCAATAATTAAACACATACACAACCAAATGGGGACCCCCCCCATAAAACAGTAAAAGTGTAAGAAAAATGGAGTTCTTAGTTTCAAGGCTACTTTTTGTTTAATTTGGAAAAGGCTGAAGTAGCCAACTTGCAACAGTATCTTGAAGCCACTGATGCTTGAAGGTGGCACATTCCCCCACATTAGTACCATTTTTAAGATTGTCTCTGCAGATTTGCTACTAAAATATATTGAAGTTGATAGAAACATCAAGGATCTCTCCAGACATTGATCACATTTTACTCCACATTGGTAGTTTACAGCTATTCAAATATTTATAAAATAATATTCCTGATTCATATCAAGATGACACTTGTCTTCAAAGGAGCCCGCAGCGCCTTTCAAACTGCTTTCTGGAGCCATGTAAGTCATCATTAAAATCATTTAGGGGAAAATGAAGTACTTATTTTCTTTTTTATACTATAAACTACTCTTTAAAAAAAAATCATATTTGAAAAGAAGAAAGCCAAATGCATCAGTAAGAAATGGCATGAAAGATGAGAGATAAAATTTCAATACGCCAGCCCAGCACTTTTTACCTCCCTCAGTAATGAGGACCAGCCCCAGGTAATAATATTTTCCATGGACTGTTTTGATGCATCAGGGTGAACAAGAGAGAAGTACTAACCTATGGGATTTTACTGAAGTTTTCTTGCTTTATACATACATGAGGTTTTTTGGTTTTTTTTTGTATTATGATTCAGCAGGAAGAGAGCCTCTTTCTTCTTTCTCTAGCTACCTGGAAGCAAAACCACCTGAAAATGTTATTTAGGGTAACTTTATAACAAAAGGGCAAATTGAGCATTGAAAAATCTCAGATGCTGGTCAAAGAAAATTATCCTTGGATCCAATTTCATCAGAGGAATCACATTAACCCTGCGCATGGAGTCTACCCTCTTCCTCCTCTTGGGATCTTATGCATGGCATGAGGGATGATGAAAATCATGGACTCATCTGACGATGATGGAGGTGGTTGCCTGTGCAGGCTGAGCTTTCGGAAAACAAGGCTGGAGAGGAGCTTGGTTTGCATACACCATGTGTTCCAGATGCACATCAGCACCAAAATATACACTAGACCCTAAAGCCAGGGCTGAGTAACAAATTTAGCCTTCACAGCACACATGCAAAGAGAGACAAAGAAATAGATGCTCGTGGTGAGAAGACACCTAAGAAAGACATTATCATCATAGTCATCACAAGGACCTTCTACCTTTCCAAAATAAGTCTTTCTTAAAAGGAACATTCTATCAGCAACGGTTATGAGAAAATCCAATATTGGAACAAATTCCCCTGATCTCTCCAATACACCTCCTAGGTGGCTCCGACTGTGGATGCGGTCACATAGACTCCTAAACTCACAATACAAGTCAACAGGTGCTGGCACCACTCCACTACTGATGCCTGTCTTGCCCCAGGGTCCTAGAAAACGATGTTTGCAATCTGCCATGGGAGCTCAGTTTTAAGGAGCACCTTGAAACTGAGGTACCTGAGGCAACAACAATGTTCAGCCTATCCATTTGACCAAGTACCCTTGTCCTGTTGCCTGGAGCACCTCAGTCTTCAGAATGAGGACTTGAAGACATGGCTGTTATTTACGGATTTGAATTAAGCTTGATGTTGTGTTTCATAATAAAATCCTAGTCTTAAATTGAATGTTTTAATAAATATTATTGCTGTATCAGGCCAACTCTTTGTCAACTAAGCATGAAACCCATGATGTCTTCCCCCTATAAATATCTCCATCCTTGGAGATGTCCTAGGTAACCAGCTCTAGGTGGCCCTGCTTAAGCAGGGAGGTTGGACCAGATGACCTCCAGAGGTCCCTTCCGACCTCAACCAGTCTGTGATTCTGTGATAAAGTATCTTTCTTAATAAATTAGACATTGGGAAAAAAAAAGACGTTGAGTTTTATCCCCAAGTAACAGTGGGAGAGACTGAAGCCTGAAGATTTCATGCCCAAATTGTGGCCATTCAGGCATGCAAAGGGAAGGCAGAAGCACCGCCTGGCATTTATTTTGGAAAAAAAATCAGTTTCTGCAAATCCAGCCAACATCACACATTGAGTCTGCACTGATGCCAGGAGTATAACCCAGGTTTGGCAGAGAAAAATCCTGTGCTTTCATCAGAGGTTGATGGTTTTCTTAAATTTGTTCCAGAGGGTAGGCCTCATCCTGACACAAGATGCTTAACGGAGCTCCTCCTTCCCAACTATTACTGGGAAATTCTGCTTTAGCAACTCCAGCTCCTCAAATGCAATATGGAAGAGCAGGATTTGGAAACCATAAAAAAAAATTAAAACTTACTCAAAAGGAGATAAAAACAAGCAGAAAAAGAGAAAGGTACAAATCCTGAGCAGCTTTCTACAGCCCCACTGCAATTTGAGAAGTCAGACAATGCCACTTTTAGTGTTTATTTCCCAGTCATACATACGTGCATGCATACATCTATGCATCCTGCTCAGCAACACCTGGCTTAAAGTCACCAAGAGTCTTCCAATTAGTGCAAGGTGGCTTTCAGCCAGGCCTTCAAAACACGAAAGAGAAATGCTTGTTGTGCTTCTACAAAATAAATATAACCATGGAGATCCTTCAACAGACTTAAACAATCCACTAAAGAAGCCAACACAAAAATTCAGGGCAAGTGAGAGTGTGAATAACAAAATGACACTACAGAAGAGTATGGATTAAAAGAAACTGGGTGATTTTGGGGACCAAGAAAAAATAAAATAGGTACTCACTGAGAACATGCTACAAACTCAAAAGCAGTTTAAATGGAGCCTAATTTACCGTTCCAAGGGAGTAAGCAAACAACCTCCTCGCAGAGAGCAGCACTGCCTAGAGGCAGGGGAACAAATTGCTCTGTCTGCAGGTTCAGCCCCATTTCAGTTCTTGCCCTGCTGGCTCTTCGATATTGAGCTCCCTCTCCGAAGACATCTAATCTTACCTGCTTCTTTTTGTTCAGGTTGCCACCTGGCCTGCTTTTTTTTCAGTTTTGGCTGAAAGATGAACTGGTGCAGTAACTAATTTCTAGTTGATTTTTTAGACACCTTTGAGCTGTTAAAAACTGGGGGGGTGAGGGAGAGGGCAGACTCTTCTTATTAGAAGAATCATAGAATGGTTTGGGTTGGAAGGGTCCTTAAAGATCATCTAGTTCCAACACCTCCCACTTGAACAGGTTGCTCAAAGCAACTTTATGTACACACTGTTATGTACACACTGTTAGACAGATAGCAACTGTGCAATTCTGAATAAGCAATGAAAAAAAATTATTTATTTAGTTATATGTGTACATATTTGTTATGGATACAATTATTTCCCCACTGAAGAGTGCGAACCATGTGGGAGAATAGGACAGAATATTTTGAAAACTATGGGATATGTATTATCTTTTTATTAAAAGTTTGAGTCTTTTTAGTGTTACTTATGTATAAGAAAATGTGATTTGAATTAATTTTTAATGTATTTGTGCTGGTTTTCCTCTAATAAGTGGGCAAACCATCCTCATCTAAGTTAATTAGATTTTTTTCTATTTCTTTAATAAATTTCAAGTGTAAATTACTTTTACAACAATAAAATTAATTAAATGCATTAAGGTGCATTTAATGAGTGAACAAAAGTCCTGAAAAATAAGTAAATTTCATGAAACATCTGATGTAATGAAGTGTGTTTATTGGTTCCAGTTGCTAAGATTTCTTGATGCAAAGGATGAAAGAGATGTAGAAAAAGGAAAGAAAATATGTTTCAGGAATACAAATGAAAAGTTTATGAATTCTAAGAAAGATGGAAAATTAAAATGACATTAATGGTGTGCTGAGTTGGAATACAGAAGAGAGTTTTATTATTAGTTTACCAATAATTTTTCCTTCATTAGTGGAACAGCAAATGATTTTACTTGCATAATAAAAGGTCTAATAGGAATGAACTCCATTTTCTACAACAATAATTCAGATGTCTTATTGGGACAAAGTATTCAGACCTTGACCTCACAGTTTATTCACCTGGGAACCAATTATTGACTTCTAAAATGGAGCACCCTTGCAATAAATTTTAAATAATTTATATCCTGATTTCATGTATATGCATCAAACTGAATCAAGTATGATCATAAATTTTAATGAAAAGTACAAAATTTTCTCCATAATAGTTCATCTCATAAAAAATTCCAGGTTTCATTCTGCTTACATTTGTTAGTAAAAATATTCTTCAACAATATTAATCACAGATCATTGATTTTTAAACCTTTAATCTGAGCAATATCAAGGTGTAGTGAAGATATGTAGGGGAAAAATTAGAAGGGCGAAA
>JAOXJM010000004.1:7279397-7310410 GCA_026413425.1 Tringa solitaria
TGTCTCACCACCCTCACAGGAAAGAATTTCTTCCTAATATCTAATCTACATTTCCTCTCTTTCAGTTTAAAACTGCTACCCCGACCCTATCACTGCAGAAGTCTTACTTATCCATGCAATAAAACCCCTTGCTTCCCATCCTGCTTGCGTTTCCATTCCCTGTAAAACACAAGGTCTGCAAGATTTCCAGCAGGAAGCAATTTGCAAAATGAAGTTGAGGAACATGCCCTCTAAAAACAACTCTGCAAGAGGCTAAAAACTGTCCCTCACAGCTAAATACACCAGAAGTTAAGGTGACTTGGGATTTCTTGCGGGCATGAAGAATACTTGCTTACACTGAAAGATATCCAGAAACGCTGCAAATAAAATGTTGTGGGCAGAAAAGAGACCTGCTCTCCAACTCTCGTTAATATATCAGATCTTTAATAGCTTTGGTACATCAGAGTGGTTGAAAGTTTTATCTAGGAAATAAAAAATAGATGGATAAAAGTTAAAAATTGCATTACTGGTAACTTACATGACTAGACTGACTCTTGAGGAAATGTCAGAGGTTTTGGGGCACTTGGTAACAAAAAGAACAACAAACCTTTGCCTTCTGCAGGTACTCTTTTGTACTCGTCTGCCACAGTACGGCCATCCTGGGTAACAAAACCTGGCTCAAGAACTAACCTTCTGCTTATTAAGCCTGTGTCATCAATTACTCTCTAACACACTTTTACAGAAATATAGTTATTTATAGCAAATTTATATATAACTCATGCTGTCAAGCTTTTCATGCGTGTCTCCTGAAGGCAGTTTTCCACCAAGTGTAATAACATGGAAAGAGCTGGCGTTAAGCATGAAAGAACAGTATTGCATGAAGTCTGTAAAACATTTATAGCCAGGAAGAGATGGTGTAGACACTCTGAAGAGTAACTTGGTGCATTAAGCAGCCCATACGCAGCACGGCACGTATCCATTAGTTTTTGCTTCAAGAAGGCACTTTGCTGGAATGGTGAGCAGGTTATTGCTACTACAATTTCTGTAGAGCTTTTTCTTACGATGGTTTTGAAGAGCTTCATGCCCTTCAGACATATAAGAGAGAACATATCTAGGGAACGAGATGTGCCTTGTTTTGTGGCTTTTTAAATAGCTAGGCTTAAAATTTCAGCAGCTGTAGTGATTTTTGGAATGCTGGTTTTCTAAAGGTAAAACTGAACTTCTTCAGCCGGCTTTTGGAACATGCTCTACACCTGCCCTTTGGAAAATCAATTCCCTGAGAGATACCTCTACATCAGGCACACGCAAGTGAAGAAGCCTCCTGAGATCTTCCTACACTGCCAAAACCAAGCAAGACTGATGACCAACACAGATCTGAATGTCCCCATGTGAGCATACGCTGCCTCACTGCCTACTAAGATCTGGGTTACATTTTATGCTGGGCTCATTGAAAAGACGGTGACCATCAAACATGCACTTTGAAGAGGTATTAAAAGTAACACTTGGTCCCTCCTTCTGCAAAACAACAGCATATTGATGGTGTCTTCTCTTAGAGAGTTTGCAGTTATACTGGTCGCTGGCTTTTATCTGCAAATTGCAGGTTTGAGTAGACTATTACGCATTTCTTATTACATCCAAGCAGTTCCATAAAGCGCACTGAGATCCTCCTAGGTGTTAAGACAGTAAGAGTGCCTCAATAACCCATTCTTAACAGGGGATTTTGCAGGATACACACAAGATACTTTTTCTCTTTTGTTCAAACCTGAGATTTACAAAGGATGGAACAAAAAAGGAAAGCACTGAAAGAAAAAAGACAACAACGAACTTCTGAGTTTGTTGTTTACAATTAAGAGAAGAGGAAAAATTGAACTGATTAGAAAATATGGAGCAAAGGAAAAGACACAGTTAAGCCAAAAGTAAACAGAATAAAATGGTAGCAAGAAATTGTGATCAAGAGAATCCTAAGAAGTGAGATGACAGAAGGCTGAGAGTGGTGCTACTCATCAATACAAATATATTTGCAACAGGAAGGTTGTGGGCATTCACAGCCCATAGGGATGAGTCTCACGTACAAAGCAACGGCATAAATACAACTATCTCCGTAGTGCCCCACTAACACGCAGGCATTCTCACACCCATGATTCCCACGTTATATTTTCAGTCCCCACAGGCTGACATCATGGGAAACACCTTCCAACATGTGGAATATCTTACTCTGCACATGGTGTTCTCGTGCAGATGGACACCACTGGCCAAATGCACTTCCCACTCGCAGAGCTGCGTGGCTGATGAAGGGGAAAAAAACATGTTCCAAACCAGCAAGAATTACGTACAACAAGCTCTCATTTTCCCGATTTTTACATTTTTGGTAGATTGGAATGATGTAAATACCATCACTGGAAGATATTTTCAATGTCTGTATTTTGCTTCTCTCAACGTCTGTTTTATTTGCATTAATTCTCAAATTTGCAGAAGGCATAAGGTTTAAGACCCAAGAGAATGAAGTTATAGTTCTTGCTACATGGCAAAATTCAGCGAGTGTGGGTAAAATGTACATTTTAAAGGACATAATAGTTTGAATATTATTAAATATGACATATGTACTACAACACACAAAAAGTACTATGGCTGCAGGAGAAACCTTAAATCTGATTTATGTATTTTGTACTGCATTTTCATTATTTTGGTTTAGCTGTTGCTTTTGAATGGTAGAAAAAATAATTATTATTTCACAAGGAATATAGCAGCCTACTCACAGAGTTTCCAGTCCTCAGATACACAAGCATGGATTTTGTCTGGATTCTTCAAACAAATTTGTCTGAGAGCAATACTGAGAATAGGTATGCTATACATCAGAATGAAAGACAATCATAAATGGTTTAAAAGTTTCATAAGCCATTTAAACCGGTAATGGAATGTAGGTTGTTTTTAAGTGTTTATCTCCTCTATGTTTCCTTGGAAAAAGAGCAGGCAAATAAGCATGTCTCCTCAGTGTTAGCAAAAAGAGGCACCCATAAGTAAATATATTCCATCAAGGATGTATAAAAATAGCTTTGGATGCTCAAGATGCTGCAGATTAGAGGGAGACATTCAAGCCAATACTGGGTGAAGAACTAGCTTAAAATCCAATTACAGGCCTGGAAATACCGCTGTCCAGCATTTAAGATGTTGAGTATTTAAGAATCCCAAATCGACTGTGTACCCGATATGCCTTTTACTATCCACTCTGATTTTAATGCGTCCATCATGTCACCTTCTGCATGACCTCTTCCCAAAACCATCCCTTGTAGGTGGAGAAGACACATAAGAAACTCAAAATAAGCTCTGCCTTCCTTTGCCAGAAAGCAGGAAACCTCCAGGAAAATGCCAGTGCCAGCCGAGCATGACTGCTGTGCATCGGTCCCAGCAGTGGCACGGCCATGAGAAGGGCCAGCATTGGCATACGGCGTGTGCTCCCTTGGGAGGGATTGGCAGCAAGAGAGGAGGTCTCGAATGCTGTGGAAGATCAGGCTGGCCATGGATGAATCCTTCACTCACCCACATAAATTTCAACGGGTCCTTGATCAGAACGTGAAATACCATCATGAAACTCTACAAGATTAGTCTCCTGAAAGGTCCACACATTATCAACCACCACTAAAGGAAGATATTTCAAAAGATCACCTAATTGCATCACCTGAGGGCATGTGCCCAAATCACTTCAACAGATTTCTGTCTAACCTGTTCTCCAAACTCCCATCCTGCAGGTTTTTTCAACAGCCTGTCTTTCATTTTGCCACCTCCTTAGAAGTTCAAACGTTTATCCTACTACCCAGCTTAAATCCTTGCCTGATGTCTTCTTGCATCTCTCAGTGGTCACGGAGAAAAACCGTTTGTCATGCCTTTTAAAGCAACCTTTTACATAGTGGGTGACTTGCGTTTCCTTCTGTATTTTTAGGCTAAACAAATCAATTCCTTCCATCTTCCATTACAGCTTACGTTTGCTAAACCTCCTATTCTTGTCACTCCCCTCCGGGCTCTTTCCCATCTGTCTACATCTTCCCTACAGAGCATGCTTCCAATTTCGGTCACAGTATTTAAAGCCTCGTTGAAGTTAGGATGTAACACATGTATTCCCATACTTAAGAGCAAAAGAAGCTCCTGTTTTTAACGTGGCATGTCAAACCAGCGAGATTAACCTACTGTATTCATAGATGGCATTTCTCTGCCTGCAGCAGCCCTCTCTAAGGCTTGTAAGCAAATGGATACAAGCTGCATGGGGTTCTATCAAGTATTTTTACTGTTGAGGTTTCCCCCCCAAAAAAAGGAAAGTACATTTCTTTTGAGAAGCAGGTTAGATCACGTATTTGGGGATGAGAGCGCCCAGCTCCTTCAAAACCAGAGGCAGCTCCATTTCAAATCTCTGACTTCTGCCACCCCTCTCTGAATGTACTCATTTTGTGATTGTAAATCATGGTTTTCTGCTGAAATATCTTTAAGTCTTATTACCACATATACAGGGGACATCTGTACACTGGGCACTCATATTTCAAAAAATCTGAGGTAAATAAAAGCTCAGCTCAACTTCTGTGATGGGCACATAAAATTTGTGGTACTCTACTCAAGATCTCTCTCAAGCCAAAAAGCTGGTGGGGATGATTTCTCTTCCTGCCTCAGATCTTGGATTATTTAATAAAATAACTATTTGGTGCTAAGAGAATTATCAAAAAGTAAATTACCACGTTCCATGACTCACAACCCAACAGGTTTTCCTGAAATTAACAAAAATCACACGGAACAAGCAAAACAGGCATTCCTAAATAACTTCAATTTTGCTGTTTCTAATCAAAACCATCTTTCAAGTCTGCAAATCGATTTTCAGCCATTTGCAGACGCCAAGTTTTAACACACACTCTATTTCCCTTTCAAGTCAGGTGAGTGCAAAGATAAGAAAAGCACCTCTAAAATCTAATAGGGTTGTCCCATCGCTTGAATGTTCAGAAAGAGACAGACCGGCGTGTTACTACCAAGAGTAGATGCAGCATTGCCAACCATAAAAGCTTTCTGCCTGAGTCAGAACTATACTTTGATGCACGTTGATAGGCATGCTACTTACAACGAGGAGAAAACTGGAGTTTAGTATGAAAATACTGCCTCATTTTTCACTGCAGTGTTGCGGTATTAGCATTCAATTACTTCCTTACACTTAATTAACTCCTTGTTTAATCTTAATGTGATAATGAGAACTTTAATTCAAACCATATACATCAATGATCCTAAGAGCAAAAATAGAATTTATTAAAGTCACCAAAGCCCTATAATCCCTCTGCCTTTTTATAACACTATGAGCCATATAAAAGCCCAGCAGCTGCAACAGGCCAAGAATCTTCCCTGATTGCTATAAGAACATTACCAAAGAAAATCTATTTTGAAATAAAAATCAGAAAACTGTGATTAGTATTTCTCAGTTTTTAATCTCTCTGGCAAAACAAAGACCACCAGAGACATGGCGATCAGGGCTCTCCGCAGATCTTATACCCATGTTCAACCAAAGACCACGTTAGGGCTTTTGTTCTGTCAAAACTTTCAACTTTTGAACAACCCATAGCAAAGACCCATGATATATGTTCCTTCCTTGGCCTTCCTCTAGCCTACATTTTGTAAAAACAGACTAAAGCAAGACCCAGAATGTCAAGATATATCAAGGAGCACACTTGACCTTCAAGCAGGCTTATCAACTCTATCAGGAACACCAACAAATAGATTGTAGAACTTTTATGAAGACAACTGGAAATACTGTGCTTGCGGCTTAGCAGCCAAATCTGACAAAACTTCTCAACCTCTCAAAAAGTTTACCCACAACTTCTCAACCAGAAGGATTGTAAAAGCAGTTTTGAAGCAAACTGAGGAATGAACTGCACGTCATGATCCCTTTCTCCCCTACTGGTGAAACACAGAACTGCTCTTTCCCCACCTTTTCATGAAAAGCACAGACTGCCACATCACCAAAGTTACAGAATGGACATGATGGAGCATGTCCCTAAAGAACCATTGTCCCTAAAGAACCTAAATTCATTAACAGTTTTCCTGATGTAAACTTCAACCAGGGCACACTTTACTCCTGGATCTGCGAAGCACTTAGGGGTCCACTTCTTCTCACAGAGGTACCTAAATACCCCTTTGGTCAATAGTGCATATACCCATCACGCTGCTCTCCTCAATTACGATCTGCACAACTCCTTCAGCAGACCACTAATTTTGCAGCAATTGAACTCTTTGCAACACTCCTATGTATGTTTAAAACAGCTGGGTAAGGCATGCAGGGAAAGAAAGCCGATGGGGAAGAAGGGCAAACAATTAACCACAGGAACAGCATGGAAGCCAGCTCAAGAAGCCACATGTAGGTAGAACTGATATCCTTCACTGGAGAAAGGAAGGGGAAACAGCAGACGAGGGAACACCTCTCCTATGAGGAAAGGCTGAGAGAGTTGGGGTTGTTCAGCCTGGAGAAGGCTCCAGGGAGACCTCATTGCAGCCTTTCAGTACTTAAAAGGGGCTTGTAAGAAAGATGAGGACAAACTTTTTAGCAGGGCCTGCTGTGACAGGACAAACGGTAATTGTTTTAAACTAAAAGAGGGCAGATTTAGACTCCGCATTAGGAAGAAATTTTTTACAATGAGGGTGGTGAAACACTGGAACAGGTTGCCCAGAGAGGTGGTAGGTGCCCCGTCCCTGGAAACATTCAAGGTCAGGTTGGGCAGGGCTCTGAGCAACCTGATCTAGTTGAAGATGTCCCTGCTCATTGGCAGGGCGGATGTTGGACTACATGACCTTTAAAGGTCCCTTTTCAACCCAAACTATTCTATGATTCACGATGTTTAAACCTCTCTTAAACCAGCAGCGATCAACTGAGTGTTATGAGCAGAAGGAAATATGCTCCTTTCAGCCAAGACTCCTCTACTCTTTTCTTCTAAACAAAACACGGGCAGTCACACATGGCCCTAAACTTGCAGCTATAAATAAGCAGGTAGTAACACTGCACCATCCTATTAATGTTCTGGGACCATTAAAGCCTTTCTGTTACTATGTATAGAGCTTGCTCCTTTGCCCCAGCAAACGCAACAGCCTGGCCATGCACTTCTTACATGTACCTACATCAAACCCATGAGCTCTTGTGCTCATGGTCTGTCTTGTCCACCTTATCCGTGAACTTTCCTGCTGCTCACACAATGCCAAGTGAGCCGTCTGTGGTTCCACCAACCTCGGACCTAGCTGGTACACAGCTATCTGCCTTGTCGGCTCACTTCTGAAATGGCACATTGAGCAACTGGCTACCTGGCCAGCAGGTGCAGAGAACGCTCGGGATGTTATCAAGGCTTACGTGGGAAAGACAAACACTTCGATGATTAGGTACGTGGTCTCCTCCTATACCTCAAATTTGGAGTTAAGTCCAAATTCCTGGAGCTTAAAATCACTTTCAATTAATATTAGCTGTGCTGTTGAAAGCTTGCTGGGAGTGTGGTTACTGGTCTTCCAGATCCCCCAAGGGACCCAGAGGAGCCACGCAGCCACCTTTATGGACATTCAGCACATGCTCTCCTGGACCAATCAGAAACTCTGGTCAACATTAATAACGCAATATATGTTCAGAGAGTATTTTTCAATATCAAAAGGTATTTATCATTAAGACTGCAGTTTCATGGTCAATTTATGGCCATTTGACTGAGGTCTGCCACTAAAAGGGTCTCAGCCATGTACTTTGGATATGCTCCTTCTGCCAGGACTAAGACTCTCGTGGCCCTGTAAGGAGTCCTATTAACTCACTGATATGCCTGAAAATAAAGCTTTAAGTCTTTTTTGCAAGGTTCATTGGCACCAATTGATTCAAATGGCTGTGCAGCCCGCTGAGTGCCAAAGCACCAGGGAGAAAACTTTCCCCCTCTCTTGGTTTCCACCTCAAAGTTCACCTCTTTGGAAAGCTGTGCACCATGAGTTCTCCTCTGTTCCTACCCTTACCTTGTCAGACTTTATTTACTTACATATGAATGCTACTGTAATTAGGAACAAAGATGTCTCTACTGTAGTCGACTCATGGCTTGGCATTCACACGCCAGCCTTCTCCTTCCCTTTTCTCCTATCCATGAGGTATCTTTACAAAGACTTCAAACCATGCAACTTGTGTCTGCATGAAGGTTCTAGAGGCGAAACCACAGCTATCAGGAGTAAGTCCTACCTCCCAAACATCCAATGAACTGGACTTCCCAAATGAATTATGAAAGAAAATTTCACGGTGTAATTATCTTGTGGAAAGACAAAAGGATCTTTCAGAGGTTTTCTTTAAAATTATTTAACATCTAAGTATTGATTAAAACATTTTAGAATGACTATTTATCACAAAACTCAGAAGAGAGTAAATAATTTCAAGACAAAAAAATAATATAATAACAAGTAACATGATTTAATTCTACACGCTGTACTCTGCCTCTTGTTATATTTGGTCTAAGCTATCAGCCTACTGTCAAAGCCAGCCAAGAATTCTTCAAGCCCTGCCAAAGCTAGAAATACTGGCTAGAAATATTTGTCGTATCACAGCTCAGTTTCAAAAAAGTAAAATGCTGGACTTTCACAGCCAGGAAAATACAAGGTGCAAAGGACAATAAAAAATGGACTTACTTAATATTGTTGGAATGCATCAGATCAAATGAATCCAAGTGCTCTTAATGCTGTAGGACTGCAGTATGACAAATACTCTTCATTTAGATACTCAGTCCCCATGAGTCAAATCGGTTTGGAAGACTCAGCCACACAACTGCTGGATGTTATTCAATTAGCATGAGGCAATGATTTCCAGTCCTCAGCAACCAAGGCAGCCGCCTTCTTCAGAGAGCCAGACAGTTTTACCTTGGATTAGATCTATCAATTTTTCCACTGTGTATAAATAACAGTGTCGTAAGGCAATTTCAGAGAGTTCACCAACCACAGTATTAATGGATTTTGCTCATTTTTTTCAAAGCACTCATAAAATACAAAACAATGGTGTCTTATAATTAGGTGTAACTGCAGAGGCAGCTTCTCCAATACATGTATCTCCAAGAAAAATGTGTTGACACAGACATGCCCTTAAGAAGTTTGGGCTTTATATTTACTTGGTGTAGGGTACACTATCTTCAGCCTCAGCCAGTCCTACTCATTTCAGCAAGCCTACATGTTGCAGTAAGCCCTGCTCCCAGCAGAAGGGTGCTGGGCAGAATAAGTATCTCTCAGAGAAACTGTACCTCTTTACTGTTTTATTGAGGACTCAGACTTTCACTAATTCTAGTCAAGGTAAGATCCCATGTAGAAACTTAAGAAATAACGGAAAATACTAGGAACAAACTCTAACTCTTTATCTTGGATCAGGAAAAATTAGAAGCAAAACCATATTCCTTCATCTTGGATCAGCCACAGGTGTGCACAGGCCCAGTCTCAAAGCCAGCATAGCTGATGTAAGATCATGTTTTTCACCTGTCTTACTTTCAAGAAGTAGCAATAATCACCCATCCAAATAGCTTATTTACCAATTTACAGTGAAAACACACCCTGACAACTGTCTCTGATTGGGATAAGGAAGGTTCTTCAGATGAGTTCAAGTGTAAATATATTGGAGGTACTGATTCTGAAAGAAAGGTAAAAAGGATTTTTACATTATTTTAAAGAAGATGAGAAGACCATTTTCCAAGCTTATTTCGAAATCATATAATGATAAAGTTCACTACTTAGATTTCTGTGCGAATTGATCAGACTGACTGAATCTGAGCTTTGACTAATACTGAAGCATTGTATAGTGAAGGCATTCAATGCTCTTCATTCTGCAGCAATGAAACTTGCTACCAAAATTCATCCTCTGGCTTCACAATTATGCTTCAATTCAATTATGCTTTACAACCTAAGCTTGTATTTTAAAGCAAATATCCATTCTGTAGTATTAGTATTTTTACAGAAAACCTTTACATGGAAAAAATGTTGGAAACTAACAGTACTCGAAATTTATATTTAAAAAACCCAAACCTCTTATTTACGTAAATATCATATTTCAGTCATACTGGTTACAGTGAACATGTGAAATGTCCTGATTTTTGTAAGACTTTTGACACCATCTCTCTCGGCATTTTTGTAAACAAGGTAGGAAAATCAAGTCTAACCTACAAGATGAAAGCACTCAAGGATAAGTGTAAAGCTGGTTGGGAAGCCACATAGAAGGTAGTTTACAATGGCATTTTGTTAAAACGGGGGAATGTATCAAGTAAGGTTTTGTTGGTATCTGTCCTGGAGCTGGATTTTCATTAGGGATTAGCATGATGAGTAAAAATGGAGACTACAACTGCTTTCCAAAAACTGGATATAGACAAATGGAAACATCAGCCTACATAATATTCTGCTGAACAGGATCTAGAAGCATGCTGGACACAAGCCATCAGTATCATGCTCTTGTAAAAAGAGGACAAGCATCATACTGATGTATGTAAAAGGTGTTAACAGGCTGTAGAATATGTGACCTGCTTCAGCTACATGCACTGAGAAGGTTTCTGAGAACCACAAGAATGACAGAAGCTCCACAAGAGACAACCACTGAGAAAATATTGTATGATCTAGAGTTCCTCAGCCTAAAAGATTACAGAAGTGAAACACAATAAGCTTTAAAACCATAAACCTGCTGTGACATAAACTGTTTTCCATATCTACCACGACCCCAACAACCATGATGACATAGGCATCAGCCACTAATGTGGAAGTCTGAATGGCAATGCTGTGAACTATTTCACTGCCCAACATTCTAATGGTGGTATTCAATCGAAGTCCTTGCTTTGCAGTCCACGTATGCCTTCCCTTTCCTGACAGCTATTGATCCTACTCCTAGTCCACTCCCATGACTTTGTTCTCGGGCAACTTTTTTATTCCCATGAGTCAATGAGCTTGAAGCGAGAGCAGAATAATTATTTGGTATCTCCCACCCCAGTGTTAAGTTCCTCTAAACTCAATTAATCACGAAGAACCCCTGGCAGCTCACAATATGCCAGCAAGATACACCAAAGCAATAAGCGATTTCACATTCTGCTTCTGAAGACAAGCTATTAAATTCACATACTGTACTACTTTAATCAAGAATAGTTAATTAAGCTGTTCCCTTGATACGAATTTTTATCATTCTGCACCAGCCATGCATCACTTTTACAGGACTCAGGCTGTGGCCATGATGCATGTTTGTAATCTGTCTTTCCAAATTAATCTGTCACCATTTGTAAACGCAAAGCGGATCCAATACGTTCTGTCTCGCCGGTAACTGGGCCAAGTTTGGAGACACTGAGGACTGGAGGGTGGGGTGAGCGGTGCTGGAACGTCGCTTCACGAAAGGGTTTGAGTAGAAAACCAAGTTACAAATCCCTTTGCAGTTCGTCACCCATCATTACACAAAAGTCTCTGTTATTATTTTAATGCTTTGTGTCTGCATCGCTTTTATTTCCTTAAGTGAATCCAGCTTTATGTTGTATGCCACTGACATAAAATCAATTCTATAACTTACATTCACATAGTGGTTATCAGAATACATAATGTAGGAGCCATAAGCCTAGGCCATAAAACCAGGGAGATCTATAGTGTCAGATTATTCAAAAAACTTAACATAAGACAAGAATCTAAGTCTAAATTTATTACAAGCAAAAATCCCCAATGATTTTCTACATTACCCGCACTCAAGGACAGGCTAATACAACACTTTCTTAACAAAAAAATCTTCAAACACAGCAGCCAAAGTAACTAGATTTTAATCCCTTCTGCTTTAAAGCACTCACAGAAGCATGATACATAATAAAACTGACATCACTATTTGGCTATGTGACTTAGCAGTAAGAGAAGAGCTTTGCAAAGTAAAAAAGTGAACAAAATGAAAAGTTGGCCAAATTTTCTGAACGGGTGCAGGGATCCTTCACTGGGAACGCTCTGATATTATGCTGTGAGAATCTGCTAAAATTTACCCCCAGGAAAATAAGGAGTACAGAAGACAGAGAAGATAGAGAGAAGACCTGACATCTCATGTAGCCTTTTGTGAATGTATACCATGAAGTAAAACCAAGCCTTCCATATACCCCTTTGACCATTTTTACTTAGGTTCACTTATAGAAGTCTTGATATGAACTGGATATTTTCATGCTCATCCAATTTTACTGAAAAAAGCTCCGCTTCCTTCTATCCTCTAAGTAAGTGGAGCCAAAGAATCATCTGGCATAGAACCATAGAATAGTTTGGGCTGGAAAGGGACCTTTAAAGGTCATCTAGTCCAACATCCGCCCTGCAACAGGGCAGGGAGCAGGGACATCTTCAACCACATCAGTTGCTCAGAGCCCTGCCCAGCCTGACCTTGAATGTTTCCAGGGATTGGGCACCTACCACCTCTCTGGGCAACCTGTTCCAGTGTTTCACCACCCTCATTGTAAAAAATTTCTTCCTAATACAGAGTCTAAATCTGCCCTCTTTTAGTTTAAAACAATTACTGTTTGTCCTATCACAGCAGGCCCTGCTAAAAAGCCTTCTTAAAAGCCTCCTTTAAGTACTGAAAGGCTGCAGTGAGGTCTCCCTGGAGCCTTCTCTTCTCCAGGCTGAACAACCCCAACTCCCTCAGCTTGTTCTCATAGCAGAAGTGCTCTGGCCCTCTGGTCATTTTTGTGGCCCTCCTCTGGACTTGCTCCAACAGGTCCATGGCCTTCCTGTGCTGAGGGCTCCAGAGGTGGACACAGTACACTAGGTGTGGTCTTACAAGAACAGAATAGAGGGGCAAAATCACGTCCTTCGAACCCGCTGGCCACGCTTCTTCTGATGCGGCAAAGGATACGGTTGGCTTTCTGGGCTGCCAGCCACATTGTCAGCTCATGTCTAGCTTTTTATCCATGAGTAACCCCAAGTTCTTCTCAACAGGTCTAATCTCAATCCCTTCATCCCCCAGCCTGTACTGATACCAGAGGTTTCCCTGACCCAGATGCAGGGCCTTGCGCTTGGCCTTGTTGAACCTTATGAGGTTCACACAGGCCCACTTCTTGAGCCTGCCCAGGTCCCTCTGGATGGCATCCTACCCCTCAGGCATGTCAACCACACCACTCAGCTTGGTATCATCAACAAGCTTGCTGAGGGTGTATTTGATCCCACTGTCTATTTTACCAATGAAGATAATAAACAGTACTGGGCTCAGTACGGAACCCTGAGGGACACGACTTGTCACCAATCTCCATCTGGACACTGAGCTGCTGATCACTACTCTCTGGACACAACCATCCAACCAATTCCTTATCCACCAAACAGCCCACCCATCAAATCCATATTTCTCCAATTCACAGAGAAGGATGTTGTGGGAGACCATGTCAAAGGCCTTACAGAAGTCCAGATTGACAACATCTGTAGCTCCTGCTTCTATGATGGATATAGTCACTTCATCATAGAAGGTCAGTCAGGTGGGATTTGCCTTTGGTGAAGCCATGCTGGCTGTCTTGAATCACCTCCTTATCCTCCACAAGCCTTAGCACAGCTTCTAGGAGGATCTGTTTCATGATCTTTCCACAGAGGTGAGACTGACAGGTTGGTAGCTCCTAGGGTCCTCCTGATTTAACATGGGACCACTGGATCCCCACCTCCACTAAGACTCCATGCAGCTGCCCTGGAAAAGCCCCTGGGTACGGAGACAAATGGAGAAGTGTATAACGGTACTTTGTTAAGTCACTTATTTTTAAAATTAAGATAGGAAAATAATCCATGGTGAATTTTTATTCAACTGAAAAATCAAGTCCAGCCAGAAGAACAACTTCCAAAACACAACCAAGCCCACGAGGAGTATGCAAGTCCACTCGATGAGCCTTTGAATGAGCTGGCAGCACTTGCACCTTTTATGTGCTTTTGCCATTTAACAGTTAGATTTGTTTGGATAAACTCATTAATATGGTTATTTACATAGCAAGATAGAATGGTGTATTTAGGGATTTTAAGCAGAAGAAAATTCTTTCATGCTAATCGTAAAGCAAAAGCATGCCAAACTTTGACTAAAGAAACATGTTCTAACACCTAGAAACTTTTATAATTAATCCTTGCTTTAGATCATCTCAGAAAGAGTTATGAGTCTAATTAACATCAGTTGAGAAATTGCTCATGTTTCTGAAATCGCTGAAACGAGACACCGGGCAACAGACAATCTGTATCCTTTCTATCCCATGACCAATTTATGGCTAAGCCCTGACTCACCGCATTAAGTCTGAAAATATTCTCAGCATTAGTGATAGCTCATTGCAGGCATGGGCAAAACAACGGACCCTGTTGTGGGGGGAAAAAAATTCCCTCCAAACTCCACCTCTTTACAACAAGGATGAAGACAATGCACTGCTGAAATCTTTTTTTTTTTTTTTGGAGGGCTTTTTTAAAAGAGCACCCAGGCTATTCTTAGAGTAGTTACATGGTGTGCAGGCTGTGTCTAGCAAAGGCTTGGCTGGTGGCCAGCCCCGGCTGGGTTTGCTGCAAGGCTGAGCGATGCCTTTAGCTTTGTAAAACACTTCTGCTTGCAATTTTGTCCTTGGGTGGTTTGTTGGTTTTGTTTTTGGTTTTTTTTGTTTTGTTTTTTTTTTTTAATAAAAATAGGGGATGCAAAAAATACAGTACACAACCCACTATGAACAAGCTGTACTTTGGAAAGACATGCCACTGTCTCCTCGCTTCCACAGCACTGCCGAAGTCCTGTTTCCTTGCTGAATGTTTTCCCTAGGAAGGAAACGAGTGTAAACATTGCTTCAGAGACAGCTTTCCCATACGGATGTTAATCTTTGGAAAAGCTGGGCAGGATGGAGTGTCTTAGAGAGCCAGGAGATCTCCAGAAGCAACAAATCCCACAAATATACAAGCTGCTAAACTTGTGCATCCAGCCAAGCCCTTATAAAAAAAATAAAGCACATTTTGGTCTTGACTTACTCTTACAGGCTATGAAGCAACTTGAAGCCAGTTCTTTCAGAGCCCCACCGGTCACCTGAAAAGGCTGAGGATTTCTTATATTTAGCTTAGGTTTGCTTGCTAAGGCAATGATACCAAGTCTAGAGAGGGAGGGTGATCTGGCAAACCTGCAGCGTTTCACTAGCAGTACGACATTCCCAGCATCTCTCCAACCCTGAAATCATCCCCTGGTTTCCACCACACCTGGCATTCAAACCTGTCCCAGCTCTCTCTCTCTCATAGCAGCTTCATTTCTCTGAGAAGAAAATCAAGGTAAAGGGGCTGCTTGATGGTATGCTCCCTCTTAATCCCATCCAAATCATTCCCCCACATGCCGGAGCCTGACATCCAGATATTGGGGGAAGACAATGACAGTACATCAAGCTCTGCTGCATACCATGCCTTTACCCTGTCAAGCATTTGCCTTTCATTTTATACCTCGGCGTTTGGAAATTTACCCCCAGGTTGCTCCCCTAGAAGTACATGGATTTTGGAATAAAAGTGCTGTTTTGGGTGAAATTTTTGGGAAGAATTTGTAATGCGTGAGCCCTTTTTTGCTGTGTTCACAGGCAGAGGAGCCCCTTCTGATTCCCAACTACTGCCTTCAGGTGTTGCTGTAATACAAACTACATTTACATATATATATATACACACACACCCCCAATATAATATTATTACTTTATTAAAAAGAATTGGTTTTGTGTTCCCATGCATAGACTATCCAGAAGCTTGTTTATTTTATTTAAAGCTGCCCATCTTTGATGCTATCCCATGGAAAGATTACACACTAGATAAAGAGGCACACAGAAGTACACAGCCAGTGTGGTTCGTGCAGATCAAGTGTGGGAGATGAAAGGGGAGCACCAGAGAACTGCGTTTGAACTCAAACAGTTTTCTTGCAGGAGCAAGGAGCAAACATTTGAAGCAAAAAAAAAAAGAAAAAGGTTTTCTTCCCAGTGAAAACCCATATGAAACTGCTCGGTAAGCTGCACGTTGGTTTAGTTCAGTATTACTTTGCTATCCGTGTAAACTAGTGCTCACATTAAAAATATTCATATATACAGGAGATTTATTTTATAACATACTTACATGCAATTTCAAACTGCGTTGTTCTCTGTACAAACAAGAGCCTGAATTATCTGCCCAGCTTTTACAAACGTAAACATATTTTCACAGGTTTTTTCCCCTCCCTGACTTTTTTTTTTCCTTTTTACTTTGAAAGAAACCCCAAACCTGTGAAGTTTATAATCTTACGTTGATTCCGCTTCTCCCAATCCAATTTTCTCCTCCTCTTTCCACCAGTTGAAATGCAAAAAATCTCTTCCAACACACGGACTTGAGTCTCTCAGCTGTCTGCAGAGCAGCTGAGCTCAGCTATCCGCAAAAGCAAAGAACAACTGAAGCTGAAAAGTGAAATCGTAGTGAAAAGAAATAAATAATAAATATCAAGCTGATCCCCTTCCAGACCAGGTTTAAGCACACGTAGTACAGATGGAGAGATGCAGTCATTGTTTTATCCTTCGAGGTGGCTGAAGCATTCGTAGTTCAAGGGGAGGCAGATATCTGATCTATGGAATTTCACATGGACTAGCTGGAGCTGGCAGCAACGCCAAAAGCACCAGAGATGCCCCACTGCTCACCAGAGAGAGAGTTTCCTGCTGCAGAGCTGATGTGAACCCCAAACGTTGACACAGTCCCAACTCCAGTCTCCATCCCTCTACTTAAAACAGGAGCGTAAGCTGCCGCCTTCAACTTTGTAAAATTAAAGCTGTTTATGCTGACTTTATTTGGCAAGTGCCTAACCAATGCTCCAGGCGTCTTATATAAATAAATAATTGAAAACGCTTCTCATTTAGAAAAAGAAAAAAAAAATAAATCCTCCAATGTCACTTAATATCCAAATCTATTTCAATATCCTGAAAACATTACATTTATATATCCCTCCCCTTCCCAAGTCTATCACTCTTATAATTTCTTATTTTGGAGAGGTTTATATAGGGCAACATCTCAAGAACACCAGGAATGTCATCTATCTCCCCTAACCACGTGTGTAGGTTACACAACCCCCCTTTCATCCACCACCAAGAATAAATCCCCTCCTCTTGGTTCACTCACCTCCTCCCCATGGAGACCTCTGCAGCGGCCACCCCAGCAGCAGCAAACCCCTGGGCAAGTGGACCACCACAGGCTGAGGAACACTCTCATCTCCCCACTGGTCCCAAAATGTGCAGCAGCAGGACAGCAGATGGGGGAGCACCTTCTGGGTTCACACCAGGTCTTGGGGAGACCTACATTTGCCAAGCCTGTTACCCTAAGCATGTAGTAATTAAGGCTAAAGAGCTCAATGAGCCCATTAATACAGCTAATGAGCTTCCCCAACAGCCATCTCTTTCACTTTCTCTAGAGCAGACATCATTAAATTAGAATGTGTTCTGCCCACATGTGGCCTCCATTGCAGCACCATCCCAGCAAGACTAAGCTGATAAAACGCCAGGGTGTCCCAGCGCTTGCAGAGACCCCTAATTTCCCTGAAAGTGGTAAAAAAAATAAAATAAAACAAATCCACTTAAGAGCATCCACTGCAGTTTCAAATAGTTTCATGCAAAATACCATAATCTTCTCCATAGCAAATTTTAAATGTTTACCAACTTCATTCACTATTGTGATGAAGAACAATCAAAATATCAAGCAAATAAACTCAAAATAACTGCTGCAGCGGTAAAATACTTTCCTGCTCAATAACTATGTGGGCATACAATTGCCTAACAGGTGGAAAACCTAACAAAAGCAGCAACCACTGAAACAGGAAAATAAGATTTCATGTTCATTCATGTACAGTACAATAGATAATTGTCTTTTCAAAAATTAAATAATTAGTGCTCTCCTGCTACAGCTTTTCTTCCTGCAAGTACTCCTTGCTCTTGGATCTTGGGGACAAAATGCAAGCATTTCAAACTAATAAAGGTGCCAAATGGATTGGGAGCTTTTGTTTTTCCAATCCCATAACACAGGAGCAATGAGGCTTTTAACAGAAAAGCAGCAAATTCAAAACTGAAAATGCTTATTTGAAAAAGTAAGTTCAAAACCACTGTTTTTCAAAATATGACAAATCTAGATTAAGCGATGTGCTGCTTTCACGTGCTGTTAACGGCAAAGGTGCAGATCTGCCTGTTGAAAGGCTCCATACTATGGCCGGTAAGACCATCCAGAAGTACAGAGCAAAACACCAAGACACAGGACCTGACCCATCTCCCACAGGACAACACTGTGTCTGACCACAGCAATCCCAGTAGAATTAAACTGGGAGAGATCATATATATATATTAAAAAAAAAATAATCAACAGACCCCTCACAAAGCACCTGGAAAGAAACATTAAGAATAACCTGCCACCTACATCAGAAAGGCCCCGTCAAAATTGTTTTTAGAACTGATGAGTGCCCTCAGCTACCACTATGTGGATTTAGCACCATGTAAAACGTTGGCTGGTGGTTTGCTACCTTTGCTGAATGAAACCCGGGTGTCTTCTCACGCATCAGTAATGAAGTGTGTATCTCATTAAGGCAGCCCATACAGTGTCCCACCGCTTACGAGAAGGATGCCTCTCGCCAATTAGGGCAAGCTGAAAAGTTCAGCATTGCAGACAGCCCTCTCACCTCTCCTTGTAGCGTTTCTGCTCCTTTCCCCCTTTTCTGTCCAGCTTTCATGTTTTTCCCTTCCTCCTTTATCCTTCCAACTTCTTCTTAGGGTCATCATTTAACTCCCACTTGCTTTCAGCAGCTGCAGATTCCTCTTTGGGGCTTTGGACTGTACTCACTCTAGCAGCTCTGCTGGCCACAGAAGATGCCACCTTTCTTGCCTGTCACTCAAGAAAATGCATTAAATTCCACCCAAGAGAGACATCCGGCACAGATGTTGAGGTCTACTCTGCACTACAGAGCTGTCAAGTGTCATCTGTTTCGCTGTGTTTGAGATCAAACCAGCTATCACAAACCTCAGAAGACAGCACAAGCAATCTCTTCCTTAAAAACATGAACAAATCCCATCCTTTCATAACGGTCAGTCCTTGCCTTTAAATTTGTTCTACAAAGCCATCGTAACTCAGTGAGCAAGCCGAGCTCCCAGCTTCTTGAAACTACTTTAAAGATGCCTTTCTCTATAAACAGACCACAGGATCAAAGTGTTGGTCAAAGACACATAGGACAAAGGTAAAAGGAGGAAAAAAGAGAGAGAAGGAAGGATCTGTCACAGGATCCCAGCCATTGGAGAGCATTAAATCCCAAGAACTGGATACTGGACAACTTTTACATACAGCAGACAACAGTTCATTTGGCTGACTTCAAGTTCATCTCTTTTAATTGGTCTTTAAAGTCATTAGTTGGGGAAGTTCACAAAAGAAAACACTTTTTCCACTGAAAAAAATGCACCACAGTATAAACAAGTTACAGCAAAAATGCACTGACTGTAAGAAGAATTTGCCTGAAACCAACAGTGAATGTCCCACCCTTCCAAGGGCACTACCTCATCTTCAATAAATCAAAATTAATAAATTCAGTCTTGGTTTGGGGTCTAAAATGGCACATCCCACCTCTCAGCACCTCAAAACTTTCTTTTCCAGGTGTAATATTGTATTCAAACTAAAACTGAGAGATCATTGAGGCCACATGGTTAAATATCCAACGAAATAGCTATGGATAAATTTGCTTGTTACCTGTGCAACTAAATAGTCGGCAATTAGTGTCTCACCAGATATGTAAATCCTGGGCATTACATTTGCTCCACAAGCACCTCAGCTGAAGGAGTCCTATGCCTGAAAAGAGAGCTTGAGCAAACCCATATAATATTGTCTGTAATTAAATTTTAAGAGATGAAAGGATGAACTTTTACATCATCACTATGAAAAGGAGGCAGGAGGATGGGAGGGCTCAGCTCACCAGTGGTCAGCAGTGCTCCCACCCCAAGACTCTCACGTTAGCAGTCAGCACAGCTGCCTGGATTTGCCAGCTTTATACTCCAACAGTGAGTTTTGATGACTTTAGGCATTTCTGTGTATTCACTTTTGCCTGTATCTTCTCTCGGTTCCAAAATATCAGAATTAATGATTAGCACCTACCAGGTAATTGCCTAAAAGCAAGTACCAAACCAGAGAGTTTTTATTGCTGACAGCTTTCAAAATCTTATTGCTCATCTTTGTTAAAGCTTCATTTCTTCAAAAAAAAATATATCAAAAAGAGGGAGGAGAACTGGGTCCCAGTCCTCACAATCATGTTAGAAACATTTAAATCAAAAACACCCAGAGCTTTATGTATAATGCTTTTAAATAGCAAATTTTATATATAATCTATATATTTTGGTCAGCTGACTCATTTTCAAATGGCTGATGTTAGTAGCAATGCAATGCAGGCTGGTTTACCGCAAAGAGAGCAATAAACTATTATAGGGAGTAGTATACATTTCTATACCTCCTCCTGGAGAGTAGCACTGAAAGCTGCGTGTCCAGAATATACACACGAAGCCCGTGGCCTCGATAACTTCAAGCACAAGGACAACGATAACAAGAGGACTGGAGAAATACCCACAAGCTCAAGGTTGCTGGTGGGAGACTATACTTGGGTCTACGAGGACATGTCACCCTGCCCTTTCGCCTGCCACTGCACACATTAGCAAGACTGTAATTACTTGTTGCTTCTGGACATTGTTATTTTAATATGCTTAGAAAGAAATAGCATTATATTTTTTTTAAGCTTTCCACTTTAAAATCACATCCATCAAGAGCCTGATAAACCATTTTAGCTCTCAATACAGTACTAGGAAAATTTACTCAACGGAAGGTAAAGACAGAAAGAAGGTCTAGTCTGAAGAAACACATATGGAGCACAATTACTTTTTATGTTATTTTCTGACTTGCTAGAAACATTTATTAATAGTATCCACTTATTTTCTAGATTTTTAAAAATTAATTACTAGAGAAAAAATTAATACTTCTTCCACCAAAACCATTTTTAATGGAATCCAGAAGAAAAAGAATATTAATACTCAGAGCAATCATTTACTTTGATGTCTATATAATATGCAATGACCTGTAAGTGGAATGAGCTAAAACTGTCATAAATTCATTATGAGAAACCATTCTTTGAAGAATATCACTGCAAATTTTAAATGGAATGGGTAATATGGAAATAAGCTAATTGCATGGCGTTTAAAATAACTAGCTCTAGTAAAAATATCCTTTCCATGTACTTCTATTTCAGCTTCAAATACATTTCTTCCAAAAGCATTGGAGAGGCTGGTTTATAAAAATTGAAAGGTTGTAATTATGTAGTACTGACAGCAATTGGGCAACATTCATTTAGGACCTTGGACTTTGGGGGCAAAAACCCAACAAACCAAAACCCAAAAAAGTCCCCAAAACCCCAAAGGATGATTTGATAATTTTAATTTCCCTGGGAAAGGGAACCTTTCATGCAGCATAAAAGGCACCGATCCAGACCCTAACCAATGAAGACTGGAGGAAAATACATCCAATAAAGAACTATTTACTCCCAGCGGGATTTCTTACGTATCATCTAATAAAAGAAGTAAAATTCCTCTTCACTGAGTGGGGCACATCATTTGCTTTGCTTGGTCTGTCCCAGTGCTGCTCGGAGTGGCTCTGTCTTGAGGAAACGACACCTTTGCCCTCGCAGCTGCCCGGGGCAGGGAGGTTCATGGGTGTCCCAGCGTGCCCGCGGGACACGGGATGGTGCCTCCTTTATCCTAACACGAACCCTGCCACCTCTGGCAGACAGGAGTTTAATATTACACTCATCACAGACCTTCATTTAGTTACTTGCAAATTTTAATCCCCTGGCTTCCATTTACTTACATATTCTGTAACTGCATTTTGTAGCAGCGGCTTTTGTTCTGCGGTTTATTTTTTGAACTCGAAGAGGAGAGGTCCAGATGGGGAGCATCTCTGCGCTGGTCTACGAGGAGGCTGTGGGACCTGTTTCTACAGACCTCCCTCGGGGCCCAGGATTTGGCTGATGCAGCATCTACGCAAAGTGGATGCCTCTCCTTGTGGGAAAGCGTGTGGGAGAGTAGCCTTGCTTTGTAGCCCTCAACTTCTCTGCCCTCTTTTCCAGCTCTCGGGATTACAGGAGATGCAATGGGAGGGGGGGCGCAGCAATACCTGCATGTTATCAAGTCTCCATGCACATCTGGTGGTACTCACTTTGTCCTTTTATTATTCTTGTGCCACAGGAACCAAAGGAAAAGGGCACCTCAATTCCTCCCCGCCCTCAGAATGACCCAAGCTGTATTTTTCAGAGTGTTTTTCTGGTTTTCTCCCTGCCTGGATTCCAACACAAGAGCCAACAGCATCATCAAGCATTTTGTTGAGCTGAGGCTTTATATCTGAAAACAGGAGAAAATAGGGTGGCAAGAGGCAGAGAAGTTAATAGCCTCTCCTTTATATATAGAAAGGTATCTAGGTATCCATCCTTGACAGCAGCAAATGAACCAATATGATGCAATTGTTCCACCAACACTTGTATCTGGAGGTGACACCGTGCCAGCGGTGGGACAGGGTGTCCTGGATGATGCTGCATACAGCACCAAAAGCACACGAGGGGGTAAACACAGGATTTAACACAGCAAAACTCACACACTCACACCAAAACCCAACCCAAGAAAATCTCTAAGGGCTTGAGGGCGGTTGGTTTTGGGCATTTCTGGTTTCTTTCCCCTTATAAGCAGAGCACAAACAAGTTCTACTCCAAAATTGTGTGCTTCAAACCCCACTGTTGTTGCAAAATGGTTTAAAATAAATAATTAGGAAACTACAGCCCGAAATATTAGTACTGTAGTATTCATCAATATGATACTGATTTTGATTTTACAAAGCTCTTCTCCAATGTCCTACAACAGTGTTGCAATACAGTGTCACACATTTAAGAAACAGCAATTCAAAGCTTACCTAGCAATAGCAAGCAATGGTGGCTTTAAACACTTTACCAAATTAATTGTATTCCCATGCTTCAATTTACACTGCCGCTATTTTGCATATAGAAAGGGAAATACCACAAACCCCCTCAAGAAATTTAACCCCAGAGAGCGGTGGCTAGCTTATTTCTTTTAGCTAGCTTCTTTCTTCTTACTTTTTTTTAGTGCCTAGATTGGGCAACTTGGCAACAGAATTAAAAAGATATTTTCCTAAATCGATCTGGAATTCAGACCTATGCCAATATTTGCACTACACATCACAAAATGTTTATGATTGATGTATCTAAAATATGTATTTTGCATACATATTTAAACATTTATATTATACACAGTATCTTCCCTTTCACATATTACATTTTATATAGCTATTACAGTTGTTTCATTCCTCATTTTCTGCTAGGCTTTTAATTCATACACTTCATCTATCAGATACTACTGTCTACTTTTAACATATCGCTGCAGAAAATGGTAACTGGTGCTGAATACAGAACTACGGATACTGAGGTTTTGCAATACTAAGTATTACGGAGCTGAATGATAAATGGAGAACAGCGTCTGGGCTGAGAAGCTTGAGACATAGGAAATAACAGCACACGCAAGGCTGACAAAAATTACATTTGCAGGTAAGTGGAGTAGAAATTTATACTTATTGGAAAAAAAAAAAACAACAACCACAAAACATTGTTCGTGTTATTACAGGTGGAGTGAGAGATAGCAAGAGCAATGGAGAGAGGCAATTTTCTTCCAACTCCAGCAGGAATTCATCTCAAGCTCTAACATGCCATTTCACGAGGGAGCTTCAGGACAAACCAGAGGATTATGCCCAATTGTTTTGAGGGCTTGGATAATAAGGCATAAAAATCTCCATTAACTAGCCTTTTGTGCCAATGCAGACCAGAAAAAGATTTCTATTAGTAAAAGTCACAAAAACATCAAAAAACTGAACTGCAATAAATATGGAGCTAACTCTCTAGCACAAAAAAAAAAAAAAAAAGTAGCTTTAGGTATTTCCTACTTTCAGAGGTATCTGTACTACTATAAACCTTCTAGGAGGAAAACTGACACAGCTCATAAAGTTTGTCAAAACAACACTAAGCTGCACGAATAAGCCACACCTTCCTACTCTACCTTTTCTGGCAATAAAATTTTACAATGGAAAGCCATCAGTGCTGTGAGAGTATGGAAATGAGGACAATTAAATTCATCCTATTATGAATGTTAAATAGGCTGTTATGATTGCACTCTGTGTGCCTAACATGATGTTATAGAGCTAAACAGTGAGTCCTTTCCAAACAAAAAATGAATATGTCTTCAGAAATATTAAAATGCATTATTTATTCCAGTCATCCCTACTTATAGCAGGTAGATTTAGCTTTTCACAATACTACTACTCCCTGATTTTTAGCATTTACCTTTGCAAAGTAATAAAACCAGGTATGTGATATATGAGATTAGCCGCGACTAGCCCTAAATATTATTAAGGCCAAAAAGCCCCATCCAGATCTGCTGAGTGGTAAACTCAAAGTTGGTAAAACTCTCTGTGTTGGAGAACCCTTATCATAGAACCCTTAAACAACCCACAGTCCCCCCTGCAAAAGATGGGGAAACACAGGAGAGCTCGCCTCTGCCCCAGCAGGGTTTTGCTGAGCTGCTGCGGATCCCCGGGCAGTTGGGATTTCGCTTTAACATGTGGGGTTTCATCACCTCCCTTGGCACGTTGGCAGCAAGCTGTGTGTGGAGACACCATCATGGTGCCTGTGCCTGAGCCAACAACCCTGCCAGAGCTTAGTCCACCCCGCGCAAAGCCAGCCCACCTTCCTTCATTTGAAAATTAGCACAAATGTCCATGGTTTTTTATATATATAGGCCAAAACTTATGATTAAAAAATGTACACTCTTGAAAACCAGTACAAATTATTTCTGTCTTTCATCCATCTATTAGGTCTTTACAGATTGGGCTCCAAACATCTGTTTTAGCTGAGCACATGGTGCAGAGTAACCCCAGCACTCCAGCACCTAATCCTGCTACATCCCATTCCTGTCTGCAGACTCCGGGGATGAGTGACTGTCAGCTCAAGATTTTCCCCACCAAGTGCAACACATCTGGCTTCATTTGGAGGGTGGGGATGCCCAGGCAGGATGTTCAGGAAGATGCTGGGAGCTGAGGAACCAGGAATGAAACCAGGACCAGGGGAATCCCAGAAGCAAGAGAAACAGCCTGGGTAAAGAAATGATTCAGGCCTATGGATAGGAGGGAACAGCAGGAAAACAATAACTGACTGTGACAGAGTCTGAAAGCAGCTTGGCTTTTTTATCTTTTCATTTTTAATTCCCCCCCCCGCCTTGTCAAGAGCCTATATTTTAATTCAAGGCCTTTGATTCTGCCAGAAAATGTCTTCACATGGAGCATCTTCTGTTTCAGCTGGCATACAGCCGTAGCACAGCCATTCCCTTTGTCAATACATCCGAGGAGTATTTCTGCTTTACCACGTCAGCCTTGCTCAAATTTTGAGCCTGCTTAAGCTTCAGGTTTGAAGCTGGGAAGATGGCGATGCCCTGACACAGCCTCATCTCTCCCAGGGATACCCACGCCTGTACCAGCCTATCTCTAGCTCTCTCCTTAAACAGAATAAAAGCCTGGGACCCTGACCATAGGACCCTGGTACCAAATGACAATTTGCCTGGTGTCTGCCACATCCTCCCATTCTCTTTATCTATTTGCATGACCTTTTTTTTTCCCCCTGACTCAGAAATACTGCAACACCAAAGGCAGAGATGGCACCACATCAAAGAGCCTAAGTTATAAGGGAAGCAGTTTTATTTTCACTTGAGCAGAGTTGGTTTTTTTTTTAAAGCAAGACTTCAAAATGCCTTAAAAAAGTAACAGCGATGATAATGGGACTGAAAAATTCCATGGCATCCGAATAGTATAATTCGGGCACAAATATCAGAAGATAAGATAACCCACAGCACAGCAGTTCCCAGGGAACTGACTATAATGACATTCAGGTTATACATCTCATCTGGGCTGCGTTTCTAAAGGAGATGAGAATTAGCAGCCCTATGACAATAAAGAAATGTGGGATTAAAAAACGAAAGAGGAGGCTAAAGGGCTGGTTGATTCTCCCACTGCCTTTTCTTGTTTCTAAAATTTCTGTTGCCTGGAAATGGCTGATGAGAAGATGGGATTATGTAAGCGCTTGCCAACTTTTCACACATTAAGAAAACTAAAGCCTGACTGATGGGTAGCTTAACCCATCTTCTAAGCGGTGAACTAAAACATGTTTACTAAGGAGAAGTCGAACAGTGAAACCCCTTTAAAAAAATCCAGGAGCGATGAGGACTTGACAATTCCCAGGATTAAAAAGCTGCATACATTACAGACAATGTAATCTCTTTATAGTAAGATGAGGAAAAGGAAAATAAAGCCTTTTTGGTGTGCAAGATGGTTTTTGTTTTAAAGTATGCATCTGGTCTGATTGAAGACTTCCTTGCATTATTGTCTTTTTTTTCCCCCTCTCCTAGTAGATATAACAGAGAAGAGAGCTGTATCAGCCCTCCAACTCTGTATTAAGTTACATTTTCCAACAAACCCACTAGTCCCATCAAACACGACCCATCAATAATAAAATAAGAAGCACTGTGCTATACAAATGTCTCTAAATTTAATCAGGCTAACACTTAGGTGCTACAAGAAAGCAGGCACTAACAAAAGTACAAAATATCTCTATCGAGTTTTGAATACAACTTCAGCAACTGTGTCACCTCAGCAGAACTAAGCTTTCCTGAACTCCTCTTCATTGTCATTCAAGTGGCATGTTACCTTCTGCAAATACCCTAATTTAAATACAGCTGAAGGCTAGTTTAAAATTTAACCTGCTAGACCTTTTCCATTTTTTATCAAAAAAATCCTGAGGATTGTGCTCATTTTAGCTTTTTCTCTGTTTACCAACAAAGCACTGGGTTCTCTAAAATGGGCAAAAAAATTCTTGCAGTCACACTTCTCCCACTTCAAACCAAACGTGCTTACACTGGCGATAACACTGAATGCACTGCGGGCGCTGCTAGAAAAGGTGATATTCTCAGCAATATTTCTGAGGCACTAAAGAAAACCCCCAAATCCTGCTGCAAGGTGAAGCTGCACCATTCACTGCAGCATCAGCACTGCAAAATTGCAGGTGGTGGATAACCAAGTTGGAGACCGAAGCAGAAATTGTGTTGTGTCCTGCCCAACCACTGCTCCAGCACCGAGGTTAGAGCAGTAAAATAAACTCCATTTACTACAGGAACGCACTTGTGGTTGTGTAATGCAAACATGGGTGTCTACAAGAGGAAAATAAAGTATCCAGGTTGCCTGGAGCTCACTTACATCTTTATTAAGGACAAATTCCTGCTTCAAGCTGTAGATTTTTGTACAGCTGCCCAATGATGGCAAAAGGCCACCATATCACCAGCCTCAGCTGATGATAAAGGTTATGGTTCCACTGAAATCAGCTGATGATGTTCCCCCTTTGGTCTTATGGATGGAGGGGAAAAAAACCCCACCAATCCTACATGAAGAAAAGCTGCAATGAATGAGTGGAACCAGACGTGAAATTTTGCACCCAACTATCGTTACTTGTGGGATGCCTTCAAAAAATTTAAACTGGGCAAAGCCCCAGTCAGCCAATTACAAAGTGTATGTTCCTTCAGCTTTAGAAGAGAAGAAACAACTGCTCAGAAATGCCAGAAGTGACTCAACTGTGATTTTTAAGTCGGTTCAGCAGTATTCTAGTTATTTCAAGTAGTGCTAAGAGTTTACCTGTAATTTCTGTCCTGTAAGTGGAGCTACGAGGCAGCAAGGTGCTCAAAACAGGGAAAAAGAAGCACACACAAAATGATTCTTGTGACTGCTATGTTATCAATATATTGTTCTTTCTATCCCAAACCACCTTCCGTGCGACTTTTCAAATATGTAAAAGCAGGGCAAATAATACCTACATAAGTAGGTAATCTTCTTAATGGCAGTGCACTGCTGTTTTACTACCAACTTGTTTGCAATATAGACACATACACTTTAAAGCATGTATATTTGGATCTGCAAAGGAGGTGAGTGAGTACAATCATGGAAGCACTCACTCCAAGACCAAGTAGAGCCTAATTCACAAAGACAGGCAGGAAAAAAGTCGTATTTTGCACCTTCTATGCGAGCTTTGCAGAGAGTTATGACATTTTTGAGAAAATCATGTAGTTTGAATGTGCTGCATGTTGCATGTTTCATTACAAAAGCAAAGTCACGTTATTTCATTAGATAAGCGATAAGTTCAATCCTTACCAAGTTTTCTTGGTTCCTGGCTGCTATTTTCTGATCATCTTCTCCCCCATTTTTCATGTATTTGACCTCTTCCACTGGTTTGATCCTATACTCATCTGAGCACCAAGGAAAAAAAAAAAAAAGAAAAAAAAATTGAACCAGTGTAGTTCAGCAACTGGGAAAAAAAACCAAACTAAAACCAAAACAGCTGACTAGGAAAGACCCTAATTAGGCAAAAGTGACTAAAAATTACATGTATATAGTTTCAAAGGCTTAAATGTGACTGATATCAAGAAGTTTTTCTGACTGAAGCTTCAGTAAGAATTTCCAATTCTGGCCTCCAGAAATTGTACAGTAGCTCCCTAGTCTAGTATAACCATGGTACCACAAAGAGGGGATGTTTGGTATGTGCTCTCCCCAAACGCCTTCGTTTTCCATACAATATGTTTAATACAAACAAGTTCTTTCCTCCTGCATACTCCCTGGATTTTTATTATCAGTGGGCAAACAAGTGATGTACAAGTAGTTACTACACAGAAGAATCTGCTCATGGATGTTCTTGCATTGAGAAAACCTCTTTCAAAAGCAATGCTGATGGAGCCTATTTAAAATTTAAGTTAAAAGCTGAAATAAAAAAACCACCACCAAAACCACACAAAAAACCACTACCTTTTTTTTTTTATATTATCTTTGTCCTGCACTGTTTTAACTGAGCTAAAGCAAAGATAGACAAGGCACAGTCATATAATGATTTCCCTTTGCTGACCATCTTCCTCTCCCCGGTCCCCCACCCACAACCGATCTTCCTGCACATGAATGTTACCCAGACAGAAACCCAGCAGGAAAATAAGTAATAAGAAAAGTAAGATTCCTGGTTTGTCCTTAAATATTTATCAGCTCAGTGTTTCAGCTCTTCAAATAATACATTCCCAGCTCCTCTGCCAGTATTGAAATATCATCTAACATACATATACTATCCCACAGTAAACAGCATCACCAAAACTTGAATAAAGTGGGCTTTTTCCTTTGGTAGGATAAGAAGGGATTTAGTGATTCTTATTTCTAGCTGAGGAACACAGTGCTTGCAGTATCAACATTGCCTTTTCTCAGCTCCTATTACAGCTTTTTGCTCTGGTCATCTTTGAAGCACGTGAATCTATTGGAACAAAACCCAGAGTTTTGCACCCACACTCCTCCAGCCGGGACACATAATGCAGAAGAGAAACGTTAGCCCATGAAAATTAGAAGTGTTAGTACAAAATTAAATGAGACACTGAGAATAAGAGGCAAAACCTGGGCAAATTAAAAGAAACCGCTCAAACTTCATTCTTTTTCTTTGGGTTTTCAAGCAATATATCTCACTTGCTAAGGGAAAAACAAAACACAAACGGATTATTCTGGGTTACTGTATTGTTAAAAAAAATAATCAAAATTATTTAGGGGGAAGCTTGTTTTCAGGAAATGGTTAACCACAGAGTGTATAAATTAAATAAGCCTAATTTAGGAAAACAATCTTTTTTAAAAAAAATCAACACGGTTTTTCATTTGGCCTAATCCATATATATATTATAGCACTAAAAAAAAGAATTTATGAAATAGCAGCATATCAGACGCAGAGCCTTAAAACAGATGGAAGAATTTAAGATAGGATTATTAGATCTGCAAATATGAACAACCTCTCTAAATTTTTTTCTCTTTTAAAATGGAATTTAGGTAGTCTGGAGGTGACAATTCATAAAACCAAAAAGGCTGAACACAATAAAGCCTGAGAATTAGAAGTACTTGATTGATTGCAGTATCTAACTCCCATTTTTCTCACTCCTTCAGTGATCTCTGTTGTGATTAGCAATAAAACCCACATGCAGAAAAGCATAAAACTCCCACGGTGGTATGTACGGATTTGAATAGGAAAACAGATGAGAAAGAGAAAATAGCACAAAGGAAGTTTGCACAACCCGTAGCTAGTCCACATTATCTAAAAGAGTCATGTTCAACCCAGCCTTATAAAAAAAACACATAAGGTATGGAGGTCCTGATGTTCAGAGGCAAAAATAACCTGTGAAACGTGTCTCCTGCTGATTCCAAGAGATTAATTGTGATGGAACACCGAGCACACCCTGGCACAGTAGACCATCCTATCCGGACTGCGTGTACGGGATGCTTCCTTGGAAGAAAGGCATCATCTCTTGTAGCAACTGGACCAGGGCACTGATGAGCCCCTGACTGATAATCAGTATAATCAGATTTATATATGAACATTTGATACAGTTTGATAGGATGGAGGCAAGACAGGAAAGGAAGGGTTTTGTTGGAAACGTAATTCTGTATTTCTTCTTTAATGATTATAAGAGTGATGCCAGGCATCGCTGTTCAGCTCTCTGAGCTGAAGACCTGCTGGTACTTGGCCTCCCAATACTCATCATCACCATCATGACAACACTCTTGTAATTATTTCAGCATTACTAATTACAAATTTGTCCTGCTTTTACTGGGTGAATAGAACAGAACAATACGAGTATGTCAGTTGGAAGGGACCTACAACCATCATCTAATCCAACTACCTGACAAATTCAAGGCTGACCAAAAGTTCAAGCATGTTGTTAAGGGCACTGTCCAAATGGCTCCTAAAAACTGACAGGCTTGGGCATCAACCACCTCCCCAGGATCACAGAATCACATGGGATTTAGAAGGGACTTCTGGAGATCATTTAGTCCAACCCCCCTGCCAAAACAGGTCCACCCAGAGCAGGTTGCACAGGAACATGTCCAGGTGGGTTTTGAATGTC
>JAOXJM010000004.1:7310510-7330175 GCA_026413425.1 Tringa solitaria
ACACTGCTGGCTCCCATTGAGCTTGTTGTCAACCAGCACCCCCAGATCCTTTTCTGCAGGGCTGATCTCCAGCCACTCCTCTCCCAATTTATCCTTGTGCCCAGCATTACTCCATCTTAGGTGCAGAACAGCACTGGCCCTAGAACTGAGCTCTGAGGAACACCGCTGGTGACCTGTTGCCTGCCAGATGTAGCCGCATTCACTACATCCCTTTGAGCTTTGCCATTCACCCAGTTCTTCACCCAGCACACTGTGAGCCTCCTCATCCCCCAGCTGGACAACTCGGCCAGAAGGATGCTGTGAGGGACAACATCAAAAGCCTTACTAAAATCCAGAAAAACTACATCCATCTCCTTCCTCTCACCCACTAGGCAGGTGACCTTACCATAGGAGGATATCAAATCAGTTAAACAAAACTTTCCTTTTGTGAACCCATGTTGATTGTGTCTGATGATTGCATTATTCTTTAAATGCCTTTCAACAGCACCCAGTATTATAATCTCCCTAGTTTTTCCAGGCACTAAGGTTAGTCTAACAGGTCTGTAGCTCCATAGGTCTTCCCTTATACCCTTTTTGTAGACTGGATTAACGCTGGCTAGATTCCAGCCAGCAAGGACCTCCCCAAACTCCTAAGGCTTTTGGTAGGTGATCAAGAAGGGTCCTGCTATAATATCTACTAGCTCCTTCAGTACTCTGGGGTGAATCCCATCAGACCCCAAGGACTTGGGAACATTCAGCTGATAAAGCTGGTGCCTTACAACTTCAGTGCCCACAAATGGCATGCCACATGTTCCCACACTCATGGTCCTCTGACTCAGGGGATCAGGCAGCCCAAGGTCTGTTAGTATTATTAAAGACTGAGGCAAAAACCATATTGAATGCCTTCACTTTTTTTTATCCCTATTAGTCAGGTGACCATTTTCAACCAGTACTAGTCCAATCTTTTTCTTAGACCTCCTCTTGCTATTAACTCCCTGAATTGTGGAGTATTTATAAAGAGAATAAATGTTACAGAACCTGTGGACAGAGTCAGGCCAGGTGAAAGTAAGGATTACAATGCGAACACAGGACATTAAAGGAATACTTGAGCTGCCCAGGCAGCCTGTTCCCACTCTTTGTGGTTGTATGAATCTCTAGATTATGCTTCCTTTTCAACTTCAGCTCCACACAAGTCTTTTTAGAGATCATAATCAACTAACGTTCTCAAAAAAGGAATTTAAAATTCACATTGAACGTGGGAACAGATCTTTCAAATGCTGCATCATTTGCCAGATGCATCAAGTAGCCCTGGAAAGGTGGCAAAGTATTTTGCACAGATTCCTTGTGTAATTTCCGCAGATATTTACAACACGGTTCGTAAGCATGCTTTCCCCTAATAGTACTTATAATACTTATAAATACAGTACTGTTCAAGTATCTGTACAGGGCAGCATGTTGACGTTATTCTTGCCTCCATTCCTACCAACTTCAGGAGAAGTGCTGATGCCTGGACAATTCATGCCTGAGACATGCAGCAATAAGAAAATTTCCAAAAATAAAACAGTTATTTCTCATCACATTTTCAGGACAAGCTGAATGCAAGGTGCCAACTAGCAAGTTTTACTTGAGAGAAATCCACCTTCTCCTTAGGAGAAGACAGAATAAAGAAATTCAAGAAGTCAAAGTAGAAGACATCTGCTTCCGTAGATGTTAGAAGAATTACCCTTTTAATAGAGACTGTCTTAGAAAATTAATATTAATGTAATGGATCTATTATATGGTATGTGTTTGAGCATGAGAAATCTCAACTTGTGTCTCAAAAAGCAATGTAAATTTGACACAATCTAAAGCTGAGGATCTGCTTTAAAGGCCAAGAGACTACCTCTCGGGGATGAAGCACATTAAGGAAGGAATAGGCTGACTGGCCAACACTCAAGCTTCAGCACCTAAATAAATGATTAACAGACAGGAGTGCCAAGCAGCGAACAATTCCATCAAACCCATGTGTTTTGTGCAAGTGGTGCACATACCAATATCAGACGAACAGGCAAATACTTCCCACTGGCCTGTGGGAAGTGAGCAATCAACCTAGTTTCAGTTAGTGGGAGCAGAAGAGAGGACTATGAGCCATGAACAATTGTTTTATCACATACAGAGATGAAGGGAACAGATCAGCAATGTTAAGTTTGAAGCAATACTATTACTCATAAGCTCTCATAATTTCCTATCACAGGCAAAATATTTTCCTTAAAACAGGGAGCACAAATAAAGTATATTGGCAACGTCAGCTCATATTGAGTAGTCACTTGCTGGAAGTAACTATAAATAGATATGATTCCACTTTCAAAGCAGGGGGGAAAAACCAGCTAAGTAATTACACTGTCGCAGAAGGAAAAAGGAGGAGTATCCAGCTGACTAGAAGCCCTATAGCTTCCCAGGTACGACAAGGCATACCTGGAAATAGCCACTTTCTGAACTAGCCAATGCATTGAGGAAAAACCCCACCTCTAACTAATTTCAATAAGCACTGACGTAAGCTGCTTAAATATGAGTAACTACCTCAATTACAGCTAAAATGTTGGTATTTATACTCACAACCTTCCTGCTACCTGAGGAGAAACACTAAATTTTGCTCGCAGATATCCCTCTGGCATTTATGGCACTCAATGACAAATCTCACCCTTCACATTCATGTTGAACTCCTTTTATTTTATTTTTTTCTCTCTCTTTTCCCCTGGATCAAGCTAAGCTGTAAAATCTCTTTATTTTTATGGGCTCATCACAAGTCTGTTCAAGCAGAGACCTGACATGAGCAATGCAGAACTATTCCTGAAAGCAATGGGACCAGTCAATATTTAGCACGTTCCCAGTCAAGACTCTTGACTGAAACGAGCAGTCAACCAAAAGGGCAACCAAAGGGTGCAAAGGAGGAGAAGGTGGTAGTGAGCAGCTTCTCTAGGGAGAACACTGCTAAGTGGTATAACAGAGGAGAAATCAGTCTTATGCATAACACCTTGCTCTTTACAGATAAGACAACGTTCACTATTTCAAATATACTAAACATTGCAATTAAATTCAAATAAGTATTTAGAGAAGACAGGTCTTGCACTGTTTTTTGTTATTATTGGGAAGACACAACTATAGATAGACTTTTTTGACCAGGTGAAGATGTTATCTTCTATGTCTAAGATACATGTAAGATGAGGTGTTCAGAAACCATAAATTCTGAGCTATGTATGAGACTGTTATTGTTCTAAAGTTATTGTCAGAATGAAAGCACTGCACATGCAAAAGAATGGATATTTAAGCAACAGACATACCTTGAAGTGTGTCACAAAGTGCATGGTCATTAATGGCTTTAAACAAATACGAAAATTAGATTAAAGACTTTTTGGAGGAACGGGCCTTTGATGCCTTCCCTAAAGGTAACACCTTTAGGTATTTGCAAAAACTGCTAACCAGGTTTTGCTTAATAAGGTAAGAGCGAAGCTGGAATTCAAGAAGTAAAGGATGCTAAATTGACCTTTTGATTTCTACAAAAGTAAATAGAGCATTGAGATATTTTAGTCTGAGCTATTAGAAAGAAACACAGAGAAATCCTGAAATGTTAATTAGGTCCTGCTTGATCTCAATCAAGTCTACCAGGTAACAAGACCTGTAAAACTCAAAGTTCAGGAAAAAGGAAAGCTCTATGCATATTTATTTTGCTTTGTCTTGATAAAGAACAATACCTTTTCTTTTTCCTAAACACAGCTTTACATCAAAATCAAACAAAAGTGGAAGATCTTTACGCTTCTTTCATATGCAAAACCAAAAATTGAGTAGTGAATACAATAAGATTTTTAGAACATTATCACTCAGAATGTGGTATATCGTATATAAAGATAAATATATCTTCATGCTTCTTTCATGGGTAAAAATCAAGCACTGTCTTTTGTTGTGTGGTATATTATATAAAGAAAGATGATTTCCAACAACTCCTATAAGTGAGAAAGGGGTTTACAGGACTGCCACAGCAAATACATAGTTGAAGAAATGCAGTCCCATTGAATTGGAAGAAAAACTACAAAAATGAGCCACAAATAAGAGACAGAAACATTGACGAGCATAACACGCACCACAGAATTTATCACAGGATATAAACCAGGAAGCAATAATGCCTCTAGCTTGAAATTCTTTGGAAGGGCAAGGGAGGAAGAATTTTGAAGTTGAATATGTAACAAAAATTCTCAGTAGGCAAATCTTATGAATGAAGACCTCCATCTGGAAATAGATAATTCTACTCAAACATGTCACTCGGTTGCCATGGCAATGTAAGAAAGAAAAACAGCACTCATTAATAATGATTTCAGTGATAAATGGGCATATCAATTTATAATACTGAAACAATTGGGGGGGTGGTGTGTGAAGAGAGAAACTGTGGTTGTTCCTATGAGAAAAATTTCTTCAGCTCTTCCAGATATCACTGTAAGTGCCATTACCACAGTAACATCAGTAATGATGCTATTTCTGGCTCAGATAAAAAAACAAACAAACAAACAAACAAACAAACAAAAAAGAAAAACCACTGTAAAAAAAAGCATAACTCCATCAAATGTATCTGGACTCAGTGTGACTTGGAAAAATACTTTGTTAAGCATCAAATTTTAAAAAAATGTTAAAAACTGATTTACGTTGCGTTCCCATTTCAGGTATCTAAGGGTGAACAGATTTAGCTCTGCTGTCGACAGGGACGATGGGTGAGCCTCTCTTCTCTATTTTTAGTGACATATCAAGTATCAGACAGAAGGTAAGTGGTATTTTAGTCACAACACCGAGAAGAAAGTTTCTAACCACACTTTCATTTTCCTGTGCTTCTTCTTCAGTATATCTTGCCTTTGTATCGAAGGACATGCCAAGATTGATCCTTCATCTGTAATAAAACATGTTTATGCTGTAAAATGTAAGCTTTCTGTCTAACAAACTTCTCTGTACCATACTTTTTTCTGCCAGGTGCAGAAACTACTGCTGTGACCACAAAAAATGCCATGGATCAAAGATTCACACACTCTCCCCTCTCAAAGACTTGAAAGCTAAAAGCTATATTTAGATAATGGACTGAATTGCTCTTTCTAAAAATATTTGTTAAAAACCATAAGAGATTTTGCTGCAGCTTAACTGAAACAGCAGGTGAGCCACTCAGATGCCAAACACAAAACATCATCTACAGTGCTACTGCAAAGGAGGAATACTCTGAGCTCCACATCTACACTGGTAGGACACGAGCAGTGGTGGGCTTAACTTTAGAAACAGCCAGGCTAGACATCAGAAAAAAAAATAATTAACTGCAAGGACAGTCAAGGAGTCAAATTAAATTGCTTGGGTGGTTGCAGCTTCCATCATCAGAAGTCTTTAAAAAGTCATCAGTCTCGAGTGTCACAGGTTGAAGTCCATCCTGTTTTGCAGCACGAGAGGGATGAAATGAGCTCTTTAGATTATTCCATCTCTGTTATTGTATGTAGGTATCAACTGCCTGGATACCAGCAGAAGCTATGTCAAAGATCCAAAAAAGGTCCACAGTCACAGAAAGATGTTGCCAAAATCCTATAAGCCAATATTTCTCAAAATAACTACTAGGTAATGGAGGTTATCTAAGTTACGTCTTCGTTCCAGCTTCATCACTCTAAGAAAGCAGCAAATACATGGTTGTTTTGATTCTGACTTAATTGCTGAGATTCACAGCTGGGGGGGATTTCTGATCCACCTGGACGTGGGTTGAGAATGAAATTTCATTGGAGATCAACCAGTACTAAGTAAACAGCCCGTTGTCTTCCTCTGTCATCAACCCTCAGAGCTAACAACTCCCAAGCAATTCTTGATCTTAGTGATCATATTTGTTTTACTAGCATGAACTAAATAGAAAAAATAGCTTAGGAGATAAGCCAACCTGTTTTTCTCAAAGAACTATCTGAAAACGCTCATTCAGATTTGCCAAATGAAGTTACCTGCACCTTAATCCAAGCTAAACTACAGCCACGGCTGGAACCTGAGGCAGTGGTCACCACCAGATATTAAAGAGAGTGCAGGTGCACAAACGACACATCAATTCTGCCAACAAAATATAAATCATCTGACAGAAAAGCTGTTTAAAAATCTGAATGTACTACACAGATTGCCACACATCTGGAAAGCCCACCCTCAAGTATTTTTCTTCATCCTACACAACTCTAGCACACGTTAACTAGGGATGCTAACTACTGTTCTGCACAAGGCAGATGTGACTGTTAGAATTGGGGTTTGGGGGGAAAAAGGGGGACTGAGACATTCAATATAACAAAACCCAGACCCTACATGGAGGACTTCTGCAGCATTGGAAGGACACTTGCCCTAAAGCTAAGCAAGACAGGGGTAGCTCTTTTCTAAGCAGCTGAAGGGTTCCTACTGCGGCCCCCTGTCACACCCAGTCCTTTATGAAACATTAACTCCCTCAAGGGCAAGGCCTACTTGAAACTAAACTGGAAAATTTTAGCAAATTACCTTCTACAATACCAGGCTACTCCTTTCCAGGCCCAAATCCTGACAGCTTTCAAGGGCATTCCTCAGAGACTGACAGGTCTGACAGGAACGCAGCTCCACTAACTTTAACGGACGCCATCTTGATCTTTGTTACTGTAGAAGCACAGAATTTCATAATGCCATATTAACCTATCCTTCATAAGTGCTGTCAGGTGTTTCCAGTGCTGCAAACTGCTTGCAGCTCTTGATCCTTTGGGTATCTCTGTCCTCTCACACAAAAGGTCCGGCCTGACTGCTGCCTGAGGGAGAAGGTGCTGATCCAAGGCCTGCAGTGACTGCTCATCACATGCCTTAGCCTATGTATCTTGGATTTTTTTACTTCTTTTCCCCCGATCTAATATACTGGCAGATGATGACAAAGCCATAATTTAGCTCCCTTGTTTCTATAGGTTTATTTTTTTAATTTGTTACACAACTTACAGAGACACACCACTGTGCACAGGACACAAGTAGCTGAATCAAGGAAGTCATGACTTGGCTTCTTCTGCTGCTTAGTGTCTTCTTGGCCATAAAGTTCCCAAAGCTACTCTACATTTGGACTATCAGATAGTCTAAGTACTGTGAAAACTGTAGTTGTATGTATAATTTCCTATCACATGCATGAAGGATCATGTTCACTAACCTTGCAGCAGGAGCATAGGCCCACCACAGCGTGCCTGCTAGGTTTACCTTTGTGGTAGATAGGTCAGAGGAGCACTCTGGGAGGGAAAAAAATACATACATATTGGTGTGCAACCAATAGAGTTGTTTTGTGGGAAGTAATTTTTCCATGAAGATTTCTGCTTCATACGCAATCTCACTATTAACACCATGTGGGGAATAAAAAGACAACTTACCATAGTTCACACAACTGGCTTCTTTGCATGCCGGTCTTCCACCCCTGGGTCTACAGACTAAGTGGAGAGGACAGTTCACTGGTCAGGGTATAACCTAAAGCTTTTCCTGCTCTAGCTCAGACTTCCTCCACGCTCCTTGGGGTTAATTTTCTTTACAGGAAGAGAAATGCAGGAAGACGCATAAACAAGCGGAAGACAGTGAGTACTCAAAATGACTTGAAAAAAATTATTGGGGACAAGGGGGCTGACGGATGTGCGTGCAGTGGTAGGGGGAAATGTTAAACCCCCCTGGAACCAGTGAAGGAAGGCAACGTGCTGCTCTGCTCCATCACGGCTCCCTGACAAGAAGGTCAGGGACCCTCTGGCCAACTCCACCAACAAATCCCTCTGGCCAGATACATGCTGCCAGCATGGCTAAGATATACCACAACCTCATTTCATTACCTCAAAAACACTCTTAAAATAGAACCTCAATATCCCAAAATCCAGTTATTGCTAAACACACAATTTCCACCTTGCTTGCATGGCACTGTCTTCATTTACACAATCTCCAGACATTTTAAACCCCCATTTGTATTTAAGATCTGAGGAAACTCCATATATTAAGATGGTATTGAAAAAACAGCCACGTGACTGTATAATTAAAGACTTTTGTGTACTCGCCTGTAATTAAGAAGCCAAAACACAGCGCTGGTGGTGCACACTCATAACTATCGTTCACCTACCCAGATTTTTGCTTGCCAAAACTATAACTCACATGTATATACACACACACTATTTTTTTTCTTTTTTTTTTCTTTTTTTAAATTTTTTGCATTTAATTAACAATTAACTTTGAGCCAGACACCAGGTTGTTCAAAGGAAACCATTTCTCAGGTGGAGATTACAGCCACGGTGCTCGGCAGGAAGGATACTCAGTAAATGCAATTATCTAGCCCACTAAAAAGATCAAATTGAGAAATGAAAGCAGGAGAGGAAACAAGCAGGAGAGGCATTAATTAAAGGAACAGACAGGAGAAGAACAAAGGGTCTCTGCCTTGAAAATACCGCTGTTCCTATGAAACCACCAGATAGGTTTTTGGATCGAGGTTGCACCGTCCTGCCCCAGAATCCCCAAGCCATGGCAGGGAGACAGCACAGGACCAACCCCGCAATGACCTTGCAGCAGCTTGAAGGAGTTGGAAGTTGAGCATTTCCACACTTGAACACCACAAAGTTATTTTTAAACAAAATTGTGTGATTCTGCCCTGAAGAACACACTCTGTGCCATTCAGGAACTGCAAAAGCAACGCTTGAAAAATTGGCTTCATGGCCATAGACCTTTTTGTTGTGGAAGAGAGAGACAAGAGAGAAGAGGAATAGCTGGGGAACAAACCTGCAAATATTAATTACTGTAATACAAGAAGTGCTAAAACTTCTCCTGCAACCCAACTAGGTGGCAAAAACCTAGCAAGCTGGCAGACAGTGGTGGCAAGACCTCCTCAGCTGTGGAGGTGGGTGCCATCCTCTCACCTCTCCATGAGCATCCTGGAAACTATCTTGATACCAATCCAAAAGTTGTCACTTCAGCCACTCTAGCTAGCACATTACAGCCAGGTTGAAAATGCTACTTGAACCCCATTTTAGCGCTCCTATTTTTAAAATTCTTCCTTAGAAAGGAAAAATCACCACCAAGCACTAAATATGTAATTCTTCACAGGTTTTTCAACATTAACAGAACTCCCAGTCTCTGCTGACACTCCCCCAGTTGGCACTTACTTACTTGCTCCATTGCAAAAGATTTATTGTTTTAGCACACAAACTGCCAGGAACTATTCAGATTCCAGAAAAAAAAAATATACCTAATGAACACTTTGTGAGCATCCCTTGCACAATAGCGGAGGTCCTGCTCCTTAGAGCCCCGCTCACATATTGACCAATTGCTTGAGATACCAAAATCCTCTCCTGAACTGAGTCGCCCCAAGAATTCCCTGGAAAAATGAGTCATTACCACTCCACATCCCCAAAATTACACATTTCCTATTATTGCAAATACATGAAGAGGTGTATTCAGTATCTTTGTCAATAAAAAAGCTGATTCCTCTTTACTTAACAAGTAATGCCATTCCCAGTCAGTCAACTATTAAATGAGATTGTTGCCCCGCAACGTATGATTTGAAATGGATTTTCCCATCCTTTCTGGCATAGTAGCTTTCTTCCATTAAAATTAGCCTATCAAATTCTCACTGCTCATACACCTCAAAGAATATTTGTAAACCAACAGCTATTTCATTTTTATTAATTGCATTATGAAAGGGACAGTATAATTATCCAGGAACAGTAACATACTGGAGATTCATGGTGAGCACAAATGTCTCCTCATTGCTAGAATTTCTGTAGATCAAAAGGGGAGGGGGGGTGACTAATGAAAACTTAATTTATAAAATACATCACAGGTTTCCAGATGCAAAAGATACCAAAGTTAATTACATCACTTTATTTAGAGGCCAGCCAAAGAGCTACAACATCAACCTATCAGAAAGATTAACATTTTAGTCTGGTTATGATGTTCAGAGTTAATTTGTTATCTCTGAAAAAAATGCCTACTTCCCCAGCAGCATCCAGGTTGCAAAAGCTTTATCTGAAGCCCTGAAAGCAAACACCTACCACCCACATGGCGCCTACAGAGGTGTATCGTTCATGCAATCAAAGGAAACGATGGCAACACCCTAAGAAATTCCCAGAACCTGGGTGACACCGGGCAAGCCACAAATTAACTCCCAGTTCTCTGCAGCACGTAGTTGGTGCTCTTCCACGCTGCCTCGTACCCTTAACGATCTCCTCCCTTGTTCCTACTGTCACCACCACAAATATAACTTCTTTATAAGACTAGAAGTACTCGTCCCCATTCACTGCCTGCTGTTATGCAACCACATCGAAGCCTCTCTGTGCAAATAATCCGCAAACACACACATTTAGGATAAGCTGGAAGTGCAAAGATGACTAGGGGGAAAGGTGGGGGAAAGCAATCTTTTTAAAAAAAAAAGCTATTTTCCATGTCTCTTCCCCTTCTCTCTGGGCAACACTTTTTCAAAGAAAGCAAAACATCAATGTGTGAGAAAAAGCAGGTTTTAATAACAGCTAAAAAAAAAAAAAAAAAACAATCAAAGTAAGAAATGTGTGCCTAGAGCACTTATATTAGGTGAGCACTTTCAGCCCAAAAAGATCAAGATGCACGAAGTTCCTACAGTTAGAAATGCAATATATAACTTGACGAAAAAATACAGAGTATAAAATGTATGTAATTTTAATACATACAATCATTAATACAATTTAGGAGATTTCCATGAGGAACACCTATACACCCTTTTTTCCCTTTGAATAGACCAATCCTGAAACAAAGGCGACCCTATGCTGTTTCCCAGTATTGCAGAACATGAAGTGCTCCACACGTCTGTCGCCTGAACAGCCCCCCCCGGAGCGCTCCCACTCCAAGAACAGAAAGAAAATATATAATTTCAGAGCACCCTAGCCCCGATGCTTTTTGCCAGAGCCCCCCTCATATAGACAAGAAGAAAAGGCACATGGTAGGGCACAATTACACCCACCCGGCAGAAGTCAGACTTTGATTTTTATAAACCCATGAGGCAGCAATCTTAACTTTTCCAAATTTTCCAGGGTTTTTTTTCCAATTTTTTTTTGGTGCAAGCTCAAGACAGAACACTGTCAGTCTTCAGCCTTGGACTAGGACAGCATGTGATCACTGAGTTAAAGGATTTATTTAAAATACCACGATGTCTCCATGTTTTGGAAAAGTACCTAAAGGAAAAATGCCTTCTATGTTGGCATATGGATGTTTCACTATAGGCTGAGCACATAGGGCAAGGAAGCATCTCAGCAGCTTTTTAGAAACCAAAGTTTCACAGCAAGTAAACTGCAATGGCATCTTTGGCTGTGTATGCAAGGGTACACAAACACCGAGCAGTTATCTTCTCCTTGTATTTAACAAGCACTTCTACCGGCAGATATTCCTACTATAAAATCACAGCCTTGTGTTGCTGAAATGGATACACATCCTTGTAGCTTCACAAGGCTTACCTGGGGAATCAGAGTTATGACCCAGATGGAGATTTTTCCCAACAAAATATCAGTCCTTAGATTTTATTTTTTTTTGTCGGTTTTGGCTTTTTGTTTGTTTAACTTTGTGGCCAAGTAATACAACACTTGGAAGATGACAAAAGGAACACTGCAGTGACTGAAAGTATGTGGCATTTTTACCGTTATTTTTCTTCATTTGCACGTACAGGTAGGCAATGAATGCCAAGGATTCTGTCTTTAAAAGATCAATTGAAAAAATAAGTTTGTCTGTACCATAAAATAAATGGATTTCCTCCAGCACCAAGGTTGCCAGAAAATACATCTTGGCTTCTTTCTAGCAAATACCAAAGGCGGATATATGCCCCTATTTATAGCACACTAATGCAATTTTGAAATGCATACCCCGTGCACTTTATTTGTATTCAATTTTGACTATACTCTTTACAGAGCTAAACAGCTTGTGGAAAGGGTCATTCCCAAGAATAAAACTAGGTTAACTCTCTTAATATCAACTGCTTGCAGAGACTCGGGGGTGCCCTCAGAGCCCCCCATCCTCTGGTACATGTCCTTTGGGTGCTGTAACATCGATGTTCACACTGCAAAAGGTGAAAGCTTACATTAAACTGAGAAGCAGGGAAGTTACGACCTGCCTGTGATTAATTTCTCCCCCCAAAATGGAAATAACAACAGTTTTTCCACCTTGGTTCACCTTCTCTCTTTATACTTTAAATCCCCATTAAAGGTGCTGAGTCTCATTGTGTGTCTATGATGCCAAACCCAGCAGACACCAGGCTGGAAACCCAGGCATCGCTGGAAAACAGATTGCAAACAGTGACTGTACCAGAGAATGTCTGTATACATACCGTACATTTACATTAAGTAGAATGACACTGCAGAATAATTCCCTCATTGAATACCATGACAAGGGGTTGTAAACATTGCAAGATGATTAACTGCCAGAAGAAAGTAACTACAGAGTCTGAAGGCTATCTAGTTAATTTATGGACACCTGCTCTGCTTTAAGTCCAACTCTTCTTCAGGCGTCAAAAAATTTCAAAATCATTCCTATGCAAGAGAAAAATTTACAAAATTATGTTTTCACAAAAAATAAAATAGGAGCCACTCCCTCTTTCTTCAGTTTTTCTATTGCAAAGTTATCCACATATATTTTCAACCATTCCAAAGCTAAGTTAAATACTTATGTTAAATGTTTGATGTCAAACCATATACTAAAGTTAAAAGGTTGCAAAGAAAAAGGATATTTAGCATCTTCTGGCTAGATAGCAAACATGGTCTGAACTACAGGGATTATTTTTTAAACTAAGGGCTATACACTACTTTATCAGTTCAGCCATCTGATAAAAAAATCTCAAAAAGCAGAAACAAAAATAAGAATTTGTTTTGGTAAATTCAGTCAATTGTTCTCTGCTTACAGGTAGGAAAAAATCAGCAACATTCATATGGCAAAGGTCTGCTATCCATTTAAGAAAGTAATCTCATTAAGGGTTTTTCTGATGTTTTTTTCCAAAGGAAAGAGCTGAAATAACAGGAGACAAAACTCCAAATATGCACCATTTTTCTTTATTGCTCATTTTTTGCTTCCTGCCAGGAGAAGTCATGACTAAGAACATGAAGGCTTTATCTGGTAAATCAGCCGCTCGATTAATATAAATGCAGTGCCTTCCCCAAAGCAGCCCTGCACCTAAAAACATCCAGCACCTAAAAACAAGCAATTTGTTTCTGTGCATCTGCTTGGTCAATCTGCTCCCCAGCACAGGCTTGCTCACCAGTGGTGGATGCGATCAGTGTCCGAGGGTCAGTGTTTTGTTCTCCTTTCTTTGTACTTTGACTTAAAATGAACAAAAAGCTTCTCTAGCTGTAAGGTCAATGGTATGAAAGATGTAGCAATAGGGAAGTATGACAGGTCTTTATCCACACTCAGACAATTGCTAGCTTGTTCATGCCCAGTCCTAATAGAGTCCAAAATGCTATCAAAACAGAAGTTATTAATCACAAGGTATACAGTGCTGCAGGGTGGGGACAAGCTCTTTAACCCTCCCTGAATGGGAACCCCACCACTACCAATAGCAAAGGGTTACTTATACCAGACCAAGGAATGTCTTCAACCATCGTTGCTTGAATTCACTGAAACTATTTACAAAAAAGCAATTTTCCAACACCCAAGTATTTAAAGAGATACTCTACCATCACTTCAGAACTAGTTTTCTTCTCTGTCAGATCAGTGAAACTAGACGCTGAAAACCAATCTTGTTAAAAGTGGCAAGGTATCTTCTTGAAGCCTACACGAACCTTTCCATTAACTTGGATCTCATCCCTAAAGACCACCAAACCAGCATTTCTCTGCTTGCAAATAAAAACAAAAGGAGAAGGAGTAGGAGAAGAAAGCGCTAGTTCAATCACAGTCATTACATAAAGCTCACTATTAATGGACAGGGCCTGAGTGCACTAAGAGGCCATGTTGTGGTTTGGGCTGGGCTGGCGACTAAAACCTCAAATCGGGACAGGCCACGAACACTTCACAAAACCCCCAACTTATACGTTCTGCCCATGGATCCTAGAGCTCTGTTCCAGCTGAGACCTGGGCCTTCGGTCCTTGTCAGATCAGGTCTGCCTATCATCAGTCCTGCTTCTGGTCTCATCTTCTGGAGGGACCCTCAACCGCACATTGTAGGTATCTTCTCATCTGAACAAAGCTCTCCTCTAGCTCATCCCCATCCCTGTCTGCAGCCTTATGTCCTCCTGCTCCTCACTGCACTCTCTCTGGATGGAACCTGGATTTGGTTCATTGCCAGGCCTGGGACTGCAAATAGACCCTGTCACCAGCACCCAGCTCTGGCCCATGTTCAGACCCCGTGGGACTGTTCTCCAACAATGAGAGCACTGTGAGCACTGGGGTCACTCTCAGCTCCCAGCTTGTGCCCCCTCATGAGGCAACCCTGCTCCTGCTCCAGGAGAGATGCTGACCTGTTACACCTTCTACAAAAGGCTCTTTTTATATTCTTTATATATCTGTCTACATATTCACTTGCTGGAGCGGGATGAAAAGCTTGTTTTGATACTACTCTCTGAGCAAACTCATAGCCCAGAACAGCTTCTTCCCTGTACTACAAAAGCAGTACCTTTCCCAAGACAGCTATAAAGATGAGCCACTTCTGTTCACAAAAGCTGAAAATGCAGAGTTTTAATTCATGTGAAAAACAGGGGGGTTTTGCACAGGATTATATAATTTTGATCAGGAATATATGACTAGCCAAAATCCGAGGGTGGAGTTTTGTTTTAATTTTTTTTTTTTTAAAAACCCCATTGCTCCCTTATGGGAATAAAACAGTAACTTACTGACTTGACTGACCAAGGGTGTTCTCAGAGTTACATCATGAACCTAGATAACAAATGCAATTTTATTACACTTTTCACATGAACATAACACCAAAGTGTTTTTTCATTCTATTCTTTTCCTCTCGCTTCCTGAAACAAAGCACCAGCATCCTTAAGAAAAGGTTGTTTTCTAAAATATCCAGTATGGTATTAGGACACTGCATGGTGCTGCTCCCCTTCTGCATAACCACTACTGTCCGTAGAATGAGTAAGATCTGACATTGCAGAAGCATGTCAGGACAGCCAAATGAGCTGGAGCAATTACTATTTGAGTGCTAATCAGCTGACCAACAAAGTCAATAAAATAAATGCTGCCAGGCAAAGCGAGCTGTGTGTTTGTGTGAAGCCTAGTGCAGCAAGACCTGACCACGGCACGCACTCATGGTCAACATGACAGAAGTTATATTCCTTATGCTACAGCTTTCCGGATAGTTCCAGTTCAGTGAGGATGATCACACTGTCTTTCAGAAGAATTTCTCGCTCTCAATTTTAGCATCTTTTTCTGACGGTTGAGGGAAAGGTAGAGGTAAAAGGAAGGTCTTACTCATTGAAAAGACTTTTAATATATTTTTCCCACTTCAAATTTTACCTGAGAACTTCCCAACTTCAGAACTTCAAATGGCCAGAAGATGATCTGCAGATTTTTGTGCACAGGAACAAGGCAGATTTAGGAAGTTATTTCCTATTAATTATGGACACCTGAACAGTCTTACCAGGCCCATAGGTATTTTGAACTGTCCTGAGCAACAACCCAAGATTGAAGTTTTGAATAAGATGATACTTCTAGGCCTGCCTATTAAGGAAAGAACCTTCAAAAGAAACTAATCTCTACAAAGGTTTGGGCATAGTATTTTTGGAGATGACAACGCATATTTAGGAAAGGTAAGTCATAGTCCCAAATTCCCCTTGCTGTGCTCTTCCTGTATACACTGGGCATGTTTTAGAAGTTTCAATTATTTTTAGCACCTTTTGGTATTTACTTCAAATGCACACAGCATACATCAAAATAAGTCCGAGCTCTGCTGCCTTAGCCAGCAGACTGAGATGAGTCTACTACATGGATGAGACACAGCAGACACAGGGAAAGAAATAATTCACTGTCACCAGGCAGGGATTAGTAGAAGTGAGATAAGCCCATAAAACACATAGGAAGAAAGAAAACACCAACACGAGAAAACTCATGATGAGTTGATAAAAATTTTGAGTTTTAAATGGTGGTATTGGTGAACTCAAGTAAAGCTACCTCCTCCCAGTTCAGCCATAGGCCCTACAGAGTGGTGTATTTGTTTTGGGTGGCTAAACTGAACTTTTTAGTTCAGTGAGAAAAAGCAGTCCTCCCTGTGAGATTGGTTATTGCTTTCCCAAAAGAGCAGGCTTCGACCACCACCATACAGGTCAAGTCAATACCTGCCGTATTAAAGACTCCAACTTTCCTGCTTGCATTTTGAACCATGACGCTTTCAAAAGGTTTGGGAAAAAGTACGAACATGGGAGAAAACTGTTGGGAGAAAAAAAAAAGTGAGGAATAGCAGAGCAGAGACAAGGGCATGCATGTCTGCAAGTGATCTGACATAGGTCCCTCACATATCGTCTCCATGCTGTCTGTCTCTAAAACAAAGGTGGGTCTGTAACACAATCCAGGAAAGTTGTAAAGATGACTACACAAGAGTTTGTGAAGCAATCAGATACTATGTGCATCACTCAATTTTTTAAATCTCATCATGATATTTCAATGCTAAAGATTTCCTTGTCTACCATTCTCCCAGCTGCTCTGAGACAAATGGGTTTACAAACTATTGTGCTTTGTGTTCAGCTTTACTTGGACTGGTTTAGCAACTGGAGCTGCAGTGAATAACAAAAATCCTATCCGGATATTGCAACATGGATATTCCCAATTTGCCAGATGATTCTTACCTGCCACATTTACTCGCACTTTTGCAAAGCACTCAAGAGCTCCAAATAAACGCCTGGATTAGCCTCTCAGATTAATAAAGAGGTTTTAAAATAGTTGGGCTTTTTCCCCCCACGACAAATCACATTACCAGTTATTTTCTTACACAAAAAATTACATCAATAACCTTCTCCCCAAATTAACATCCCATGATTTTTTAAAAAGGCACAAATAAAATTAGTCTACAAGAGATGTTATATTATTAAAACATACGCTGAAATCAACAATGCTCAAGGCTCTATCATGGCATTTTGTTCTTCATTGGTATTTACATTATTATAGTTCTAATGTATTGCCCTGGAAATCAGCTTTGAAGTGGAATGATGAATAAATGAAGATTTATTATTACTATCCTTATTAGAGGGATTTTAAAGTCATTAGAGACCAACAAGACATAATAATCATATTATATTCAATCTTCTCTAGAACATCTCCTTTGATAGGCTTGCTAACTCAATTATTTAAATATATATATTACAGCAAAATGCAGCATGCCTTATACAGTTTGGGATAAGATGGAAATTTTTATGTTTTGTTTTTAGTTAACCAGAATTTGTTCTTACAGACTTCATGGGTTTCATGGTGGGTTTCTCATTTTTAAACACTGGAGTTTCAAACTCACACTGAACACCTGGCTCAATGCATCTGCTCAACTGAAAAAAAAAGTTAAAGGCTGGAGAGGAAATAAGGCCCTGGAGTACAATCTTAACCGGCAGGGACTTTTGAAAGTAAGTAAGTAAATAAATAAATAAATAGTAATCCCTCACAGAAGCAATGATCTCTCAAATAGTCAATGGACTTGGCTTCAACCAACCCCACTAGGGAAAAAAGGAAAAAGCATCTAGAGGCTCTGAGGAAGAACAGAAGCAGAACTGCACCACTCCAAGCAGTACCAAAAATGGTCTCTGGATTCAAAGTGACATCTATAGACAAGCAAATTTACTGACAAGAAAAAAAAAAATAAATCCAAACACTGTATACCTGGAAATTACTTCCTTTGCTTCTAGAGAAGGGTGGATAAACCCTAAGACAAACACTACAATCCCTGAAGAAAGCTTTGGAAATGTTAAGTGGCTTTCTAGACAGGCCACCTTCTGAGGGCTTGGAGGGAGGACTGCAAAACAGGTATAAGGCTTGTGGCATACAAGTTGAATGACAACAAAAAATATCAGAGAGCAAAGCTGCAGCCATGTTGGCTTTCTCAACTCCTGTATGGCTTCTTTGCCTCCTCCTTCCCTGAAAGGAAGAAGAAAAAGTGCTGAAGGGCTAAAAAGAGTGTTCATAGCAAAGGAAATCGAAGTTGGCAATGCAATAATGATGCTGTTCTGGCAACTTCTGCAATGTGAACAGAGAATTGTTATCCAAGGCAGAGAGCAAAGAGCTGTATAGAAATTACTGAGGTACTTTCCATCCTTCCTTTACTCATGAAGCCCTGCACCATGACCTTATTCCAGATGAGAAGCTTGGAGACACCACTATTTACACAGTTCCGAGAGCATCTCAATGTCTTTTTCAGTTCAAACAATTACAGATGTTTCCCTGCCTCCACTATTCATACAGTAGATTGCTTTCATAGAAAGAGTCCATGTTTAACGACAATGAGACAGGTCTTCTCTCCTCCTCCCACCAAACACTGCCATTATGGTTACAGCTCTTTCCATCAGCTACAAGACGGAACCTTATAACCCCAGGCTACGACAAACACCCTTCTTCTCTGCTCTCAGACTTCTACTATTATTCAACCTTGACAGCGGGGATGCTATAGAGTAGCCACGGGGTCTGTATCACTGTAGGCTACCACTGGCAGTTCTTATTGCCCAGCTGGAAAACAAGTACAATGGTACCAATGACCTCCAAGTTCATTCCTCAGCAGCTCCCACTTGCTCCTTGTGGAGCTGCAATTATAGCAGTGAAGCAAAGTAGGAAAGCTCTTGAGGACCAAAGACAGAGCTCACAGAAAAACCACACAACGACTGCCTTGTTGCCAGTGCTCTTATTTGTGGAAAAAGGGTGGTACGTGGGAAAGCAAAAGTTTTTCAGCTACGTGGCTAATGCTTGCAACCACACACTATAAAAATCCTTAAGTGGCAAAAAAACCTCCCAGCAGCCTGAGGCATAGGTAAGAGCAAAACTGGCTAGAATGAAATAAAAGTATTTTCATACCTCTCCTCATTCAAAATGACCTATTTAATGCAAAAGCAAGATGGGAAATACAATCCTTCCTATTGACTCCTTCTGCCTGCAACTTGTCTGGGCATGATGGTCAAGGAAAATCAGGTACCGTTTTCATCTCAGGTGTCAGGCAAACAGTGAGGGGCAATGCAATGTAAACCTTGTATTTCAGATTACACCAGCTGCCCAGGGAAGGCAGCACCAACAGTGGGGTATTTGTCTTTAATTCAGTCATTGCTCTTCCAAGTTCTTCAGGATTTCCTCCACTTGGGAAATATCTGAGGCAATCTGGGCTGCTACAACTATGAAACTCATACCTGCTACTTCTGTACTTCATGCACTTTTAGGCACTTTATGTCAGATTAGTCCCCAGACATGACCGCTACACGTGTTCATCACCTATGAACACCATGATGTATGCATACTAATATTCTCAGGATGCTATTGATGCTATCACTACATCAGCCACCTTCCATCTTCACTTATCGTCTGTTTCTTTTATTTGGCTGCCTCATTCTCCAAAACTACTTCTCTTACAGATTGCCTTTAATACCCTTTCCGTTACCTTCTCACTCCTCGTGAACCACCTGATTTCATAGAATGGTTTGGGTTGGAAGGGTCCTTAAAGATCATCTAGCTCCAACCCCCGTGCCATGGGCAGGGACACCTCCCACTAGACCAGGTTGCTCAAAGCCCCAT
>JAOXJM010000004.1:7338276-7383258 GCA_026413425.1 Tringa solitaria
GTCTCCCCTAAGCCTTCTTTTCTCAAGGCTGAACAAACTCAATTCTCTCAGCCTTCCTGATATGACAGGCTTCCTAGTCCTTCGGTCATCTTTGTGGGCCTTCTCTGGACCCTCTCCAGCCTGTCCACATCTTCTGTGTATTGCGGGGACCAAAACGGAACAAAGTATTCCAGGTGTGGCCTGACAAGCACTGAGTAGAGTGGGATGACGACTTCTTTATCTCAGGTGGTGATGCCCTTGTTGCTGCAGCCCATCATCCCATTGGCTTTCTTTGCCACTGCAGCGCATACTGTTCACTCATATTGACCTTGTTGTCCACCAGGACCCCCAGGTCGCTTTCCAAAGAGCTGCTCCCCAGCCAGGTAGATCGCAGTCTGTGCTGCGCTCCTGGATTATGTTTTCCCAGGTGCAAAACCTTACACTTGTCCTTGTTGAACTTCATAAGGATCTTGTTAGCCCAGTCTTCCACCCTATCCAGGTCTTCCTGTAGTGTGGGTCTCCCTTCCAAAGTGTCCACTGCCCCACTCAGTTTAGTGTCATTCACAAACCTCATCCGGGTACACTTGATCCCATCATCCAGATCACTTATGAAGATATTAAACAGCATTGGGTCCAGTATTGATCCCTGGGGGACCCCATTAGTGACATGTAGTCAAGGAGTTATTTACCACCATCCTCTGGGCGCAGCCTGTCAGTCAGTTCCCCACCCACCATATAGACCACTCATCTCGACCATAACACATGAGTTTCTCTAGGAGGTAGCTGTAGGGAACAGTGTCAGAAGCCTTGCAGAAATCTAGGTAGACAATGTCCACCACCTCCACCTCATCAACTAGGCACGTTACTTTGTCATAGAAAGAGATCAGGTTTGTCAAGAACGATTTACCCCCAATGAATCTGTGCTGGCTTTTCCCAATCATCACACACTTCATTTGGCTTGTGATAGAGCCTGGAGGATTCGTTCCATAACTTTCCCAGGGACTGAAGACTGATAGGCCTATAATTTCCTTAAGCCCTTCTTGTAGATGGGGGTGACGTTAGCTTTCTTCCAGTCTTCTGAGATGTCCCCCTATCTCCCTGGCTTCTCAAAGATTACGGAGAGCTGCCTCGCAATGACATCAGCCAGCCTTCTTAACAGCCTTAGGTGGCTAGCCTCAGGACCCACCAATTTGTAGGGGTCAAGGTCCTGTAATAGTTTGCATACCAACTCTTCCTGCACTACCAACTGTCCCTGCACTTCCTTAAAGCTTTGGGTTTTGGGGTGGGGTTATTTTTCGTTTGGTTTTGGTTTGTTTATTTCAACTGCCAAAAGGCATCTTTGAGCCAAGAAGACAGAACTTCTGCCTTTGAAGTACAACAATGGCCTAAGGGAGAGAGGGTAAAAAAAAATAATTTAAAAATAAAATATCTATGTGTCTGATAGGCTCTTTCTCCTTCAAATTATTCAAACTAGCAGAGCTGGTGAGCAGCATGGTTATATTGAAAATTAACCCACTGGCTTGCTAAATGAACAGGGCAAGGTTACAGCAGAATGAGAGTTACAAACACTCTGGAGTAATAACTTGCAGTGGCAGAAGGGGAAAAAAAAAAAGTCAAAGTGAGTTGTGATGCTCTATTCCTCTGAACCCATAGGCAGAACACGCTCCCCTCCGCCTCTTTATAGCAGCAGCCGTGAAATTAAGCATTTTGTCCCCTTCTATGGATTGTTTGACTCCATGATGCAAAATTTCTGTGTTTAGTACCACATTTCAGCATCCTATTGGCAACACGCTGCTCCGGCCAGGTGGGTGAATGCAGCAGTAATCTCAGTGAAAGGGAGAAGAATGAGTGCAGTGCTACAAAATCAATAACGCCCAAAGAAACGGAGAAAGCACACCGCGGCTTTTACAGCATTTCACTCAAGCTGCACTAAAAATACCATCAGCAAATTAAACTAGCCCAGTTACCCCACTCGGATGGAGGAACTGCCATTTGCACCAGCAGAAAGAGCGTTTCAAAGAGCAAACAAGAATATTGCAATTGGACAGCTAAAGAGACCCGACAGAAAAACCACAGAAGCTTGTCTACCGAGTTATTCCCGGCAGGAAAAACTACTAATTCATATCATCAGGTTATTTGTTCTATTACAGGATAGACTTTGCCCTGCTGAGACTCATCTTACCTTTTTTTATCAGCCAAATGAGCCTCTTATTTTCTTTTGTTTGAGATCTGCATTTCTGCTGATTCAATAGATGTTTTTGATGTATTAAAGCAACAAGTGATTTCCAATAGAATAGCTCTCAACAGCAACACCATACTTCCAAGGGAGTATTTTCTCCTTACTCAATCTCATAAGGAGAAATACCACCAGTGAGTCCCTGGGAAGAGATTTCACATATCACACAGTAAAATACAAATGAGGAAGGGAAGGGGAATCTTATTGCAATCTTCCTCTTCATTCACACAGGGTGGAATTAAAGTAACCCTAGTGTGAAAGGCCCAGCAACCCAGGAGCATGATACGTCAGTCACAGGACCTCACGTTTTTGCTGTTTCCAAAGAAAATTAAATTCTATTCTGTGGTGTTTTTCTTAAACTTCAAATACTTTAGAAGTAGTGATAGGAAGATTACCACCACCGTTGCAGAATGCAGTTCCAGCATCTAATTATTTTTTTTTTCCTCTTTCTAGGAGAATGAATAGACAAAACATTGAAGACCTGAGATTTTACAAGACTATGGGCTGGCAGTACTATAGGTTGGTGGGGTTTTTTGCACACAGAGGAAAAACACAGGAGAGATGGTATGTTTCTGGCAAGAAAGCAAAATTTTCATACACAGCCTCTACAAGCCAGTAGTGGTGCCACAGCTTCTCCTTACCATATTAGGTGGTGCTACTCAACCAGACTATCCAAAGAATCAGGACCATTTATCCTACATACTTTCCCATTGCAGAAAAAACAAACACTTCTCATTAAAAATAGTATTACGTGACAATAAGCTGAGAACACCTTAAATATTTCCTGTTTCTATACAAGGGATTGCCATAGCTGTTAGAAGGACATGACAGAATTGCAGTAGAGATTTCCACAATACATACTAAATATTCAGATGTATGTTCTCTATCGAGCACGTTTCAGAGCTGGTGGGTCCCTACAGTACCTCAGTCCATTGCCCAGTACTTCTCTCTTTTGGGTCACAGCGCTAGATGATTGAAAACCCAACAGAAACCAGCATAAGGGACTTGATTAAAGGCAACAAGACCCTTTCCACTGATTTTAGGCAGCTTGAGGTCACTTTCTAAAACTCAAATTTCATGGAAGAAAGATAGTTTTAGGATTTATTTCCAAAGGGATTTTGGAAATGTAGCGCTGATGATCACAGCTGAGCCAGACAAACTGGTGTGATAGAAGATACTACGCAGGACTGCAGAAAAGCCAGGTTCGATTCTCTTTAGTACATGACTTTCCTGTATATCTAAACACTCTCCAGCATTTACCGTAATGGGTACGGTGCCCAAGTACCTCTAAAGTATAAAGAAAACCAGCAATAAGCTCTCCTATTTAATTTTATTTCTGTCCTCATGGTTTAAGAGCAAGATATGGTTTACTCGGCAAGATACAGTAAAAGGCCCCTGAGGAACGGGAACAGTGATTTATACAATGTTTTGTACACGTCTAAGTACAACTCTGAGCACCATCTCCTTTTTGAGAACTCATTCCTTTTGCTTTGCCTTACTAAAAATAATTTAAAGATGCAACCATTACACCTAGCCGGTCAACCCCACCATGTAGAATTAGACTAAAATAAAATTAGGTAGTAGCTGTAGCTGTGCCATCAACAAAACCTTTTGCTTTGGCAGAAAATCTTGAGAGGTAATTACCACACTGTGAAAAAGCAGCTTCATCCTAAATTCCTCCTGCCCTCTTCCTACCAGTAATGATGAATACACCTCCAGATGTAAACATTGACTTTGACCTAGAGCTGAACTCTTTTTAGGACAGGCCCTCTCCCAAAAAAGCAGTGGCTCAACAAGTCTCTCCTAAAAATGTGAAGCACGTGTCTTTATTTCAACAGTAAAAGATTTTTATTCTTTGTTCTTCCACTTTTATTTCCTTCCCAAACTACTACAAAGTCTTTCTTATGTGCCACCATGATGTTGGAAGTAATCACACAGAGATGGGTCTGCTAGATGCCTCCAGCCGTGCAAGATACAACTTCTCCACTCCATGTGGCACTGATTAGCATCTTTCAAAACTTAGTAAGAGCACCTTTTTCATCATCATATCACAAATTTGGCACAACTACGGTCCCCTAGTCTGTAAAAGATGAAATGCTAGTGCTGAGGGAAGGGGACTGACGATTCAGTCTCCTATGACCAAGTCCATTCAATCCCCACACGTATTTCAACTGTACCCCATACCTACAAATAACCGGTAGACCTGTGACCAAAACAACCCACAGACAAATAAAAATTCCAATCCAACTTGCACAACCCAAAAGTAACCAGCTTAGACAAGGCTTATTTTGGCTGCCATTGAAAACGCAGGGTCTCCTAGGCACTGAGATTTGGAAATGTCTCAGTATGTTACCAGTCAATGAGACAAGAGGTGTTGGATAGAAGCAGTGATTATCGAATACGTGATATGCATAGCGACACGCACGTTGGGTAAAGGCCTTCCAAACAAGCTGGGCAAATGTCCATCAGTGCTAGAGCATCCCCTCAAGTACATCAAACATACCTTGCCATTAATGGATAATGGCAACTTTGATGCTTCTATGTAGTCTTGTTTCAGACAAAGTGAAAAAATGGTTCCCATGGACTAGTGTGCATGTGGTTTTTTTTGAAGTACAAGGATTCTTAATGCAATTATCTGCAACTGCACATTTTCACGGTCTCATGCCCCTCTAGACCCACTGATCTATCCTAACAGCTCTACAACAAAAAGCCCCCCAATCAGGTGTTCCCTGGAAAATCCATAAAAACGTACAAAAATGAGATGACAGAACCCAACATCTTCCCCCACCTCCAGCTGCATCAATGATGAACACAAATACAGCAACAATTATTCTATCTTCCTGAATGATCACCTCCAAGCATACAGCATGGAATTATTCCCAACTCATCCTGGGAAACTACTTTCAGTCCCTTTAGCCTGCCTCAAACATATGCTCTCCAGTTACGCTGTGTACTTCCAGCTGTCACCTGGAGACCTCTTCTTGCTCCCTGGTAAGCTTGGCCAAGCAGCAAGTTTGGCCAAATTCACGACTGCAGAGGAAGAAGGGAGCAGCTGCAAGCTGGAAAGGGGTTGCTGGATGTCTCTGTAGCAATATAGAGCCCAGGATCAAACCCCTGGGTCACTTCCCAGACATTTTTCATCCAAAGAGCTGTGGCAGAAGCTACTTCGTGTGCCACTTAGGTTGACATTAAAACAAAACAACTCAGCTATGCAGAAGACAAGGGGGTGAGATGCTGGGGACCTGCTGCTAATGTGTCAGCAAAGAAGCATTTGCCATATGCACCTCTGCTGTTTCTGTGCAATTAAAGCATGAAACAATTTAAAGGGGCCTCCTTTGTTTTGGAGACAAGCTAGAGAAAGGAAAAAAAAAAAAAAAAAAATCTATCTTCACTAACTCAATAACACTTACAAATGACAGAATAAAGGCAAAACCACAGGAGGTGGCTTGTCCAGGCCAGCGAGGAGGAATCCCAGCACAGGCACCCATTCCCATGCACAGCTGCCTCCTCTACGGCTGAAACAACAGCTACAATCTAGCTAAAAATCATCAATTTAAAATTAATGTCAAAAGCTGACAAAGCGGCTCATTTCGCCCTTAGCTTTTGTGAACAACTGTATAGGGTTTAGAATTTCTACTGGGGATTTCTTCATGCAGTCAGGACATTTCCCAACTGTAGTCCTACGTAGATGGCATGAATAGGAATGAAGGGATGCAACGCTGCAACCTGCGTTCCCAAAATTATACTACTGACTGTTCCTTGGGGCTTAGCAGGGTTACTCCTCAGGATCAAGGAGAAAACAGCATTTTTATTGCTGAAGGCCACAGTACCCGAACGTTTCGTTGGTATATTTTGATCCAAGAGCCCGATGTAATATCCCATCTGGTATCACAGAGTTTATCCCGGGGAAACCAGAGCTGGGTGGGCAGCTGAGAAAGCAGGCCCTTCTCAGGAACAGGAGAGCTTCACAAACTGCCAGCCAAGAACAGACAGCTGAAAAAACACAGGTGAGAGAAGAGTTAGGCTGTGAGAAGGAAGAGCAATATGTCACCGCTCCTGTAAAAACTGTTGTGATCCATCCCCTTCTTTGGTCCATCTCCCCATTCAGGACTTCAGGACATCATCATCTCCAGGCCCGACCTGCACTGACCCACCACCAGAGCATTTATCTGCTTCAACACAGAGGTCCCCGAGCTGAGCAAGAGCTCCAGCTCATGGGCCATGTCTGCAGAGGTTACTGCTCCCAACTGCCTGTATTGTCCCCTTTTTAAGGGATGCTTGCTCTCGGGAGAGTGAGCAGAACTTCTGCCCCTCCACCTGGGACATCAGTCTGTGCCCCTGACTCCTCTTTGCAAGTGGCTGAACCCAAAGCTATTTGCAGCTGATTCAATTGAGATTGAGGAGTGACTGATCCAGCTGCTGTCCCAGAATGCACCCATGTGGGAGGGGTACGGTACATTTGGATTCACACGGTTCATCCAAAGCTGATTTGAAACCACTTTTGCAGATCAAGTGTTGCAACTCTCCAGGTCGGCAGATTTTTAGTGCAGCACCAATGCAGGCAAACACCACCCCAGCAACTCTTACGTGCACAGCATGGGCTCTGCGGCTGCAGAAGACATTAAAAAAAATATTAAGTTGTCTTTGCAAAGCGTGCATGTGCCTTCATGTCTCTTGAGGAACAGTGAAGATTATAAAATAATCAGTGCTGTTCACTATCAAAAACTGAAACTGGAACTGACTCGCGGACCAGGAACCACCCAAAAATATTCCAAGTACTGCTCTCAACTCCCTCCACACAGCATGTGGAACATAACTCACCTAGGAGGGAGCACAGGGTCATACATCAGTCTAGCTGTGGGACCATGAAGTTTCTAAAGTTAGGGAGATTGCTGGCTTGAGGTCCTACAGTTGTGAAAGGTGTATAACTGAGCACGAAACAAACTGGGGGAAATAATCCTGAAAGAAAACAGCAAATGAAGTATTCTCCCACGCCCCCTCACAGTTGCCTGGCCTCACTGTGATTTTTCTGCCAAACCAATACATGAATAGAAGCGGGGAACTAAACCAACTGAAAACATTACAGCCTCACAGGATTCAAAGCAAGGAGAGAAACCCCTACAGAGCAGGGAAAAAAACCAACAACAACAACAAAAAACAACAACAACAAACAAAACAAAAAGCCCCACAACATCCTGACATCCAGCACAACTGTAAGAGCAAAGAGGGGTGCAATAAATAACTGAGAAAAGGTTCCAAACACCACTGAATACCATAAATAGGAATTGAAGTGTAATAGAAACTTTTTTAAGGATTGTGCTCCTGGAACAATACAAATAGCAACAGGATTATAAATCTTGTGGATAACCCACACCAAAATACGCCAGCACAGACATCCAAAAATGCTAAAACTCTGCAGATGGTCACCCAGGAAGAGAAAATTGATGGGAAGAACAGTTAATGTAACACTGCTCAATTTGCAAGAGCAGAACAGAATAATATAGGTCCCCTGGAGAAAACAGAACTATGGATTACAACAGATTGAGAAGACTTAGAAAAACAAGAAGGACATGAGTACATATGCTATTGGGCTGGCTTTGAGGAGGGGCTGAGCATGTAATGGCTCCGAGGATGCAAATGCACCACCCAGGCTAGCTCTCCAACTGGTCCACACTGGGCCTTTCATTCATATGCAAAGCAGAGGACAACATCCACACACATGTGGAAATTTTGCTTGCTGCACCCTGGACCTTAAAGATCATCTAGTTCCAACCCCCCTGCCATCAGGCAGGGACACCTCCCACTACATCAGGTTGCTCAAAGCCCCATCCAACCTGGCCTTGAACACTTCCAGGGAAGGGGCGTTCACAACTTCTCTGGGCAACCTCTGCCAGTGTCTCACCACCCTCACAGGAAAGAATTTCTTCCTAATATCTAATTTAAATCTCCCCTCTTTCAGTTTAAAACCATTACCCCTCGTCCTATCACTACACTTCCCTGGTAAAGAGTCCCTCCCCATCTCTCCCCCGGTACATTTTTAGGTACTGGAAGGCTGCCATAAGATCTCCCCAGAGCCCTCTCTTCTCCAGGCTGAACAACCTCAACTCCCTCAGCCTGTCTTCATAGCAGAGGTGCTCAAGCCCCTCTGATCATCTTCACTGCCCTCCTCTGGACTTGCTCCAACAGGTCCATGCCCTTCTTACACTGGGGGCTCCAAAGCTGGACACAGTACTCCAGGTGGGTCTCACCAGAGTGGAGCAGAGGGGTAGAATCACCTCCCTTACTTCCCTTTTCTCCTGCCTACAACAAACTCTCCTTAGAATTGTTTCGTTATTCAGATGTTCAAATATTGCTCCTTTTCCAATTCAAATGTCCACTGCTCTGAAACCTTCAGGGCCTCAGTTATTATATACTGTCAGGGGGCCAAGGAGTAACACATACCTCTCCGTATACACACAAAGAATTGCTAAGCCGTCTCAGCAGCCTTCAAACTTAAAATATTTTGACCTACTGCTGATATTTGTGCAGAAACTACATGAAAACCATCATGTTTCAACAGTGCTGATACTCAACAGCATGGCATAATTTTTGGATAACCTCTCTACAAGGATGTCATACGGCTGTATCATCTTCCTTGGGGACTTATCTCAAAGCCTTTAGCCCTGTCATGTTTATTACTTTGAGTAGTAGTGTAGCGTTAGCTAAATTTCATGGATATCTTTGTTCCTTCTTTATTTTGCCGTTATTCACACCTTCACGTCTAGCAAGGACTAACTTGTTGAGTTGAATTGTCTCCAGCTCCAGCTCTGCAGGCTCACCATCCTCAGACAGGTCAGGTCCAACAGGACCATTTCACCAACCAGGGTCCACAATTCCTTGCAACAGTGAAACTCCAACACAGCTGTATCCGAAGCTAAAAGGCAGACAACCAACAGCTGTACAGTGTTAAGCTCGTTGGCCCCTTTACTCCCACATTTAGCTTTTTGCACATGAGAACAGCAGCTGCTTTCCTGAGAATAAATGTTGCAGTATCTTTATAGCTGCCTTTTCCCCCTTTTAGCTTCATGTGCGAGAAGGATTTCTTTCTAAAATTACAAGAAGAAGTAAGTTTATGAATCCTAACAGCAGGCAGACTCTCTTGGAAGTGCTTTTATTATGCTAGGAAAGCAATACCGAGACTAAATTTTAAAAGAAGTTTAATTTTATGTTAATTAAGAAAAAAAAATTAAAAATGGAGGAGTCAAACTATTGCTAATTGCAGTACTTCTCCAAAAGCTAACACTCAAAATTAGAGCTTACCAGAAGCTTAAAAGACACAAAACCATTCCCATCAGAGCAAAGCACCCAAAGAAGCTCTCTTGCTGGGGTGCAGATCCAACAGTAAGCCAGCCTGAAACTGAAATGCAAAATCTGGTTTTGAGCAACTATGAAAAATCCTTCAGCCTGAGGGACAGACAGAAAACTTACCCACAGTTTCCTCAAATCCCAAAAAAGCAAACATTTTACCCCCCGCTCACCAAGTGGACCACAGCTGCTCAGCCCTTTGCCTCACCTGGCCCTGGTCTGCCACAATCTTCCCTCAGGCACATTTCTTAATGACTTTTAAAAAACTTAAATATTTAATATTTTTTTTTTAAGTAAGGCAGCACCAAGAAAATTTTTATGTAACACACACGACCCATCAAGCTCCCTAATCCTGGCTTTCCCTTTTGCAATGCTAAAAAAAATAAATTACAATAAAAACACTTTGTTTTTAAAACAGTGCAATTGCACCGCACAAAATTAGCTGTTAAACAGTGCAGCTATATGGTCCCGAGTATTAGGCAGTGCTGTACCATGTCTGCACAGATTGAGCACCTCCCTCTCAAGCCCATGAACATGGATGGTCAAGGCTGAGCAAGGAGCCTAAAACTGGAAGACAGTTCAATGTCATTTGCAAGAAAAAAAGCATATAACCAAATGCAGTTCCCTAGAACAGCATTTAACTCAAAGCAACGTAACTGTAAATACCGGTGTCATTTATAGCACCTGTAAATCACACATTGCCAGAAAACTGATAAACAATCTCATGAAAATCAGCTTCCAGAGCCATATGCACCAAAAAACCATGAATCTTTCAGTCAGTATTACTGTATTTTTCCATCCCCATGTTATATGCAAATTCTGCGCAGCTGAATTATGATACTGTAGCTGAGCACTTACCAATTATATTTTAAACAGACTATTTAAAGGTGCCCACATCCCACTGCAAAAAACATCATTAGGACAGAGACAGCGGAAAAGCATCAACCCCAGAAGCTAAGAACAGCATTCTTCTTCTCTTTACCTTGTTTCTCTTTGATACATTTTTTATAATTAAAAAATACATGACTAATAGCCACTGTTTTGTCATTTACAGTGAATCATTTAATACATATGTCAGTGCTCATAAATAAATCGTACTTCAGTGAGGTGAAGTTCAGATCTTTGAAACTCCAAAAACTAAATCCAGAACATCAATGCAAGAGCTTGAAGCTAAAAAAGAGCAAGGACAGAGATGGTATTTCTGGTTCGTCACGGCTTTACGCAGAACAACGTGGAGAGAAGAGCCATTCTGCGTGCCAAAAGCATGACCAGCTGCACCTTCTCCTCCAGCAGCATGATAAAGTCCCAGCACCAACATGGAGAATCCTCTTAGTGATCGACATCTGTTAGGAAGAGCGACAAGTTTTAAAATGTACTGAAATAAAAACGAAAAAATTGCCAGGTTTTCTTTTATTATTTTTTTTCTTCCCCTTGCTAAAAGTCTAAGTGCTTAAGCTTCAAAATACGCTGTACAGCTTAAAACAAAACAAAAAAAATTAAAAAAAATCAAGACTTTCTGCCTGGAAATCATTTTGCTTTCCTTTGCTGGTAACGCTTCCCCATCACGTTATTTTGCTGTGCAATAAAATCTGAAGCTTTCTTATTTATGACACTGCCATCTACCCCTGGAAGAGGCTTTTTCAATGCACCGAGTCCCCCCAGCACTGCAGCGCAGAGAGCAAAAGCAAAAGTACCTTCACTGCAGCTTAGAGAGGAAAGCTTGACTTGAAACCTGCCATACAAGCTCACAAAGAAAACCAAGCAGCCCGAGCGGCAATTTTGATAAGGAATTAGGTGAAATCAGCTTTGTGTTATCAATGCCATCCCGCCTCCTCGCAGCAGTATTATGGGAATTATCTACTGCTTGCTGGGGTGGAAGAGACCCTCTCAAGTCCCCAGAAACACCAGGGAAGGAGAGAAATGCCATGGCAATAAAGGAAGAAGGGAAGAAGTTGCTTAGCAACTCTCATTCTGACGGGCTAGTTGGGTGAAAGAAATTAAAAGTTAAGGGTGAAGGAATTAAGCAGAGAAACTTTGTTTTCTGCAAAGTCCTCAGCAAACATGAATCACATCACCCAGATGACCTTTGTAAGGTGAAGTCAGCCTGTGACAGCTGTGGAGGAAGGGCAAAAATACAGGTATCAACAGCTACCCAATGAAGAAAGCAAAAAAAAAAACCTGGGGAAAGAAGCCTCAATCACCTTCAGGCTATATACTGAAGGCACACAAAGCAGCTACTTGGATCTCATTACCCAAGTGCCAATAACTTCCCCCAAGCATCCCAAAAAGAGAGTTCCTGAGAAAGCACCAGAGATCAAACTTTAAATACAACTCAGATGCAAAACCTGGGACAGCAATTCCTCAGGCGCTTGCCAGCCCGCACGCACGGAACCAGCTGGATTGGAAGCTATAACCCCATCAGCTTGGTTTCTCCTCTCTTTTTAGGCAATAAAAAGATCTTATACAGCCCTCTGAATTCACAGGATAAATGACAACATTAAGCTGGTGTGACAGTCGGAATAATGTTGATGCTCACATAGCTCGGGGTTTAAAGCTGAGCTTACCAATGGCTTCATGTCTTCACTCTGGGCAACCCACTTACGTGATGTGCACAGATCCCCAAAGACAGACTCAGTAAAACAAGGGACTTACTTGATGTGAACAACCACTTTTGTAGATACACTGGTTTAAAATAAAAAAATAATCGATTTTTGCTATTATTTGACACAGAAGATCAATCTGCATGTGACCAGCACGTTGCAGCCTATAAAGTAACTGATAAATGTGTAATGGAACACTAATCTTCATTTAAGGCTGCTTAAGTGCCTTATTAGAAAAAAAAAAAAAAAGAAGATTTGATTTTATTTAAGCTAAAGTACAGACTCAGAGAAGGACATTAACAGATCTCTTATTTGTCTGTAAGAACCAGGCCTGGTATTTCAGAGCACAGCAGACATTTTCAGGAGAGGAGCAGGTAATCCAATTTTTACATGATAAAATCCACTGCTTTTGTATTTTCACTCTGGCACTCGGGCTTCCTTGGTGGTTTGTGAGTGAAAAGACAGCCCATGCCGGCGATCTTCCCCTTCCCTCCCCGAGCCCCAAGGATTTCACTCCCTTCGAGCGGCCGCTCACCCTCACAGAATACCAATGACATGGGACAGCACATCTGGGAATCAAAAGTGGTTCCAAAGCAGGCCAGCAGACTGCAGGCAGGCACCTCACTTTCAGCAGGAACAAATTCTGTTTATTTTTGCGAATTAAATTGAATACATGAAATAAACACACTGCCCCAATTGCTTCTCACCCACCGCACAGCTAACGGGTATATTACAGGCAGTGTTCAAGGTGCGTAGCATGTCCGTGACAACTTCCTTCTCCCTAGTTTGCAAAAACACTAAATGTTTGATTTACTCAAAATATTCCATTTTCCATCCCAGCCAACTAGAGGGAGGAGCGGGAAATGATCTGGAATGATCTTGAAAATTACAGGTCGATCAGTCTTACAAGTTGTTTGAAATCAGAATTAATGACAGTATTTGAAAACAACTAGAGAAACACGTTAAATCAAAAAATTTTAACCTGGCTTCAGTCACAGAAGTCAGTGTGCTCACTTTCTTTGAATAAAGCAAATGTCACTGTTCTCGGATTGTTCAAAAGCCAGTGATAGCATCTTGGAGGGACTTTACTGCAGAACTCCAGTAAGTGGCTTTGAAGGAACCTTAGAAAGTCACCTGGTCTACCACAGAGAGAAGAGGAGGGAATAGAAGAGTAGGGGGATCTTCACAAGTACAAGTTTACCCTCAAAAGGCTTCCCTGAATGTCAACACAAGGAAGCAACTCCTCTGGGAACGCTCCAGAGCAAGAGCCCAAGTCAGGAGAGCTGAGTGGTCCTTAGTTTAGTCCTCATTAATTCCCCTCCATCACATAGTAATAAACTTCAATACTAAAAAAAAAAGCCCCAAAATAAAAACCCCAAACCCCACATCAGCATTCTTCATTAAATACAAAGATGGGCTAAACCACATCTCCAGAAAAGAGCGGCCAGGGAAGAGCTATACGTGATGGGTGGCACTAAACTGTGCAAATTAATCAAGACTAGAGAAAACTGCAGAATCCCAGAGGGCCAGAGAAAAGCCAGACAATTAAGCTGCCTGGGAGTGGAATAAACTTATCTTGACAGGCACAAGGTAACACAGATTAGAAGGAATAACGTACAACTGTGACTCCAGCTTTACTGTAGACAGCTCAATGACAACGTACAGTTGGGATTCAGGAAACACCGTGAAAACACGACAGAAAGTAACGTAAAGGTATGTCAGCACCATACGTTTTATTTCTTGCCTTCATTTCATTATTTACCACAGGAAGTTCTGCATGCTGAATTTAAAAAACAAAAACAAACAACATTAAATCAAAACAACAAAAAGATCCATTTGAATTGATTTATGTATTACAGATATTCAAAATTTTTTTGGTAGGATTATACCTCACAATCGCTCTCACACATACTTTGTTTATACAATGTGAACAGTCAACTGGTCTTACTACCAGAAGGCTTCAGCCTGAGACACTGTAATTTGGTAGATCTCTCACAACTTCTAAAAAAGCCTCTTGAAGGCACAGCACCATTTCATAGCAAGTTTTAGTCAGTGGAAAACACTTGGAAGAGCTGTCATTATGTGGCATAATAATATGCAAGACAGTTCTTGCACATGATGCCTTATACAATGCCTGTCTCTTATACAATCTCTGCTGAAAAACCCATGAGCACTTTGTTGCTGTGCTCTCTCAGTAGACCTATGAGCTGCAGCTCCTCTTCCCCAATTCCTACAGACCAAGGTATCTTGCTTACTGAGATTCATTTTTCGTGCTTAGCATGAGAGACTCCATATGCACGTTCAGATGCATTCTGTAAGAGGGAAGAATTTTTATTCTTCAACAATAACGCAGTCAGCTTATGCTACCAGACAGCTCCTTGCTAACATCCCTTCATTAAGTCTTCAACTCAAAGCTGATTCCCATTCCGCGAGTTGCCCTGTCGATAGATGTTTCCCCTGTAAATAGTCATCATATTTTGGATGAGGAGGCTCAATCAAAATAACAGAGCAAGACAAACTGAAAAACAATCCTGACTCCTACGCATTTACTCCCATTTCCCTAGACTGAAGGCAATATATTCTTCCCCCTCAGATCATCTTCTGTTGCTCCCACACACCTACCCCATACATTTTTACTTATCTCACAGTAAGAGTTAACTGAATTTCCTATTTTCAAGGAGTATTTTCGACTGGCTTTTTAGCCTAGAAAAACAATGGAGCAAAACTCTAGACCAGCATTTTTTTTTAGACTCTAGACCAGCCTTTTTCCTTAGGCATTTTATGAAAGTTCATCAGATGTTTCCTATGAAGTACTGGCTACTAGAGGTAAAAGCCCAGCCATCTTCAGCTTCCCTAGACACCTCTGTGCTTGGTTCAGAGAGAAAAATTTGCATCTTCCAAATCCCCAAGGTAGACTAGGCAAATTAGTACAAGCTATGAATGAGCGACCGAGAAGAAGCTGTGCTAGAGACTACCACGGTCCACAGCACAGGCTGCAACACTGCGGCTTCTGTGGGGTATTTTCAGACACCTCTGAATATGTATGCGTATATAGGTGTCCTCTATACCCTTCCTTTTGACACAAAAGTATTACTGAAGTGTGTGTGTGCATGTACATATGCGTGTATATATTATGTTATGCATGCATGTACAGACACACACGCATATATCTCCTATAGAACCAAACAAAATATTCAGAAGGCACAAATACACAAATCCTTGTGTTTCAAAAACAAGATTCCTAAAAATGTCCATCCTTACCTCATTTCCTCCTCCCACGGTGCCAGACTCTCCCAGCTCAACCAGATTTAACAGCACTGTGTACTACAGCTTCTGCTGGCTTTGTTCAAGGACCGAAAACATGGTTCATCCTCTTAAACACTGAAATTGCTTTCCAGAGTTGTTGCAATACAAGCTTTAAAACCATTTTTTTCTGTTAATTATCCTAACATTGTTTTTAAAAATAATTTTCAAAATTGTTACAAATACTTCCTGTGATTATAAAAGCTACATTCATTTACTGCCTTTAACTTAAACCTCCAGTGACCTTGATTAATATCAATCTGAATGAGAGCTCCCCCTGTAAATAATAATATTGCATAGCACTTCTAAATTAGAGTAAGTAGGATGTCCTGTTATTCTGCAGCTTTCTTCCAAGGAGATGTGAAAAAAAGCTTGCAGGATAGGAAAGACAGGGAGGAGTGAAGAGCCCGTAACCCTTGCAACACGTGCATGTTAAGCTCCCCAGGCCAGGGGACTTGCAACAACTTGAGATGAATTTTCAGTAATCCTGAGAGACTTTATTTTTGACAGAAACAACCCAAGCCTTCAGAATTATGTAATTTCTTCTTGATGCCAAGCAACAGCCAGCAGCTTCTGCCGACTTTTGTTCTGATGTTTCCAGTTAAGAAAAAGCCACGAAATCACAGCAAAATCCCAGATACACTACGCCAAAGAAAGAAATAGTTGCACCCTATTAGAGTGTTTGCCATGCTGCTTTCAAGCACCAGATTAATAATCTAAAGTATTGTTAATGTATTTAACAGGCTGGCTGAATATCAGACTGAAGTGTCAAGACATCTCTTATCAACAGAGCAAATATCTTTGGTTGCAACTAATAATAATAATACGGGTTTTAATAAAAACAGAGTTGTCCAGGAGCATGAGTTCGATATCTGCTATGAAGAGGGCATGTACCTTCCAATGTACCAATTGGAAGATGTTTGCTTGGGTTTTTTTAACAACTAAGCATTTGTTACACACTGACGATATCCTCAGTACGCAAAGCAAAGCTTTTCACGTCATATACTACCAAAGGCTTTAAAGCAGGAGACAAGCAAGAAATACACGTGCTGAGAAACCCACAGTTAAGAACTATTTTACAAAAAGTTTCAGATACTACTACTGTCCTTACCTAGTAGTAGGCTTCCACTGTTAGATCTTCACATTACAGCGGATGGAAAAAACAGAAATGAAAAAAAGATATAATTTTTTAATTGCTTATGCCATTCATAAATATCATCTATCCTATTAATTGCAGAAAATAAATAACTAAACAACCTCTAGCAAAACAGTGGGAGACTAGTTCAATTTGAAATCATAAAAAAGGTATTACAGATTTTTGCTTGGTTTGTTTGCATTTTTTGCTGCCACTTTAAATTTTGCTCTCATCTGCCAAGCAGAATCTTGTTTTCTTGCTTTAGATAACAAAAGAATACATGGAGTTTGATGGAAGTTTTCACACCTCTCTCTGCACTTTAGAGTACTTATCTCTGAGCGCACATATTTTACAATCTTGAATTTTGTTGCCTTAGCCCCTATCAACAACATTCTGAAAGATGAAGAAATATTCACTAAGGACCTCCTTGATTCTTACCTACAGATGAAGAGCTGCAGCTGCTCTGACTGCAATAGCCTATTGGAAGTAGATTTTTTTAAAAAATTTGGGTTTTAACAACCACAAGGGTCAATGTGACTTGCCTTATTTCATTGGGTACAGTCCCAATGAATTTCTAACCAAGGATGCTGATTTGAGGACATACAATCAAGATGAAGAACCACCAAATGAGATCAAATTAAAACACTGACCTCCTGTGCCAGCAGAACCCATCCCAGGTTATCTCCCCCACAATCGCCATCAGACAACAGAGGTCAGACTGGGATCACAGCTCTGTGCCAGCTGACCACATCCATGCCACTTCTGAAGCTCTTGAAGGAACCATGCAAACAGCCGGTTGATGCTTTTGTTAATGCTTTGAGACAGTTCCTGTTCTTTATTTGAGCATTTCTTTTGCCTGATGCTCTTTTATCATTTGGGTTTAAATTTAAACCTGAGAGAAAGCTTCTCCAAATGCCACAGTTCACTAGACAGCCAAAGCCTGACTCTCTTCAACACAAGTTTTGCATTGCTCAGGATTGTCATCAGAAGAGATGCTACAAGCATGTTACAGTATTTATACTGTAAACACCAATTTGAGTTGTGTAAATGGCTGATACAAATCAGTCCTCTTACATACAGATGTCATTGGCTTACAAAACATCTCTCCCACTCTTCTAAATACCACTAATGTCATATCTCTTCTTATTTCACATTTTATTTTTCTCCTTGCACCTGAAAATCCCCTTTCTGGTGTCTTTGCAGCCTATTCTCACCATAACCTTCAAGACGATCAAACCATTCTCCTAGAAGCAAAGCATCCTCATAGGTACCAACCACACTTATCACAGCATGGGTTATAACATGGTAGACTTTCTGTAAAAGTTTGTATACCCTATAAAAAAAAAATGCCCTCTTCTAACACAACATGGGTAAGAGAGAAATTCCACTAGGACTTAAGGAGTCCTCTTGCAGTCAATTACATTATATTACATAAAAATATTTTAAGTGTTTCATCAAAGGTGAAGAAAAACCTTGCCTTTATCAGAGAGCCTCTGAGCCACCCTTACGACATGAGATATGTTCCCTTGCGATGCCACCCGAATGCATTTGACTATTACTGACCCCTATCCATGGCTGCACCGTAAATCCTTGGCATTAATAAAGTTGCTTCAATGCTTAGCTGGTTTACAGGTGACAGCTTGGGTCATCAAATAGGTGGACTTTTATCTTCTTGAGTAACTAAGCAACGAAAGGGTTCTGCTCCGAGTTCAAGAGCAATGTTCAAACCCATTTAAAGCCGCTCGTACAAACCAATGCAGAGGACCACACATGCGGAGCAGGACTGGGAGCAGTATTACTCCTACATGACACTTCCCCCATGAAAACATGCTTCCTCCATGCATCCCTAACAGCCCAAAAAATTGCCATGCAAAAATGGAAATCTCCATTAATCCCTTGGATCAAAGAGAAGCTTAAAGCTTTAGGGATTTGACAATCCTAGGAAAGACGTTCTTACAGAATTGTATACGTGTTAGACCCGTTCACTTATGAGGTTTTTTAAATGGCATTTGTTTTAAAAAATAGTACACTAGGTTTATCCTTTAAAATGGCAACATGCTGCATTTGAAGTCTGATGTTTTTATACAAATTATATAATTAGTACTTGGACAAAAAGGTAAAGAAAAATTTGTAGCTTTTTCACTGTGTTAGTGCAGATGTAATTTTTGAAAAGGCTGTATTTCTGCCAAGAAAAAAGCTTGTATTAAAAATTCTTCAGGGGAAAAGTATCATATCCTGTTCAGCTTGTAAAATCCCACGTATTCTTAAGGCGAGCAGGGAGCTGGGAAGCAATAGTTAAAGGTGTCAGTGCTATTGCAATGGCAACAGTAAACCATAATAAAAGTAAACATTAGCAGACTAAGTAAAACGCTTTGTAACATAGTATCTTAAAAAATTGTATCTACCAGGTATCACAATAGTACAGCTTATTCATTATGCTTTATAAATAATCTCTCATGAGCCAAAAATCAGATTATATAGCCAACAATTACCATTAATAATGACCAAATCAGTTATCACTGCTGACATGTAAGGGGCACAACCTTTTAATGCAGTAAGAAAGCACTTTTACTGGAAATAACAATGATTTCAGAGCTGATACAGTAAGCTGTGATTCTGCAGAGATCACTAGTCTGCCCTATATACAGATAATTGCATACAAGACATACAATAATTTTTCAGCACATTATCCACTTTGTAAAATAATTTGTATTTCAGAAAAAAAGCCAAAATAAAAACTCCCTTCCCTTACAAAACAGCCATATCTTCAACTGCAGAGCCAGAGGCGCTCAAGTTGTGAAAAGTAAACATGTAACAGGAAGGCAGACTGGAGAATAAAAGCTCTGCACAGACAATGATAAATTGAAATTGCAAATTAAAGGCCTTCTCAAATTCCTGAAGCTACCTCAAAAGCTGGGGTATGAGCCCATTCAGAAACTGCGATGGTGGCATTTGGATTCTAGGCACAAGCAAGAAGCGTTTGCTGCCAGCTGGAATGGGGTTTGGTGAACAAAAGGAAGAGGAGGAAAACACTACTAACTTTCTAACTTTAAAAAAAAAAAAAAGAAGCAACTAACCAACCCTGGGGTTCCATATTTCCTGTATCCCAAATGCCCAGAGAAGCACAAGCCTCAGGTTCAGCTGCAAATGTACACCCTGAAGTACCCAAGAGCTATAAAATTCAGAAAACAGGACAGTAATATGGCATATTAATCTATTTAATAGCTTCTTAAATGTTTATTTGGCAGAGGAAACAATAAAAAATGCAAAAAACTTACCTTCAATTTTCATAAATTTCTAAAAAAAAAAGTATGGTCTACACTACATAAACATCCATTACTGTACTTTTATTCACCTGATCAAGGATTACTTTCGTTTTCTGCCTCATCCAAAACCTTACTATGACAGTGAATCCACATCCGAAAAATTCAAATACTCACACAAACTTTTCAACATCCCCACTCGACAGGACATCCTATAGAGCTTCCTTTCCAACAGCAGTGTTTTAATTCTTACGAGTCAACCAGCCTGCTCACTGAAGTGGCATTCCCTCAGGAAAACATTCAAATGAGCTCCTCTATTAAATTAAAAAATATATCTGCCTGTAGTTGTTTAACATGCACTTGAGTTTCTTTTACAACAGGGCATCCCTTCAGTATTTAGAGGGAGCATGTTCTCATACTGTTCAGTTATTTTCTTGCTAGAGAAATAGACCTCTGAAAGGAAAGTTAAGTATTTTTTGCATACAAAACCAGTGGCTGAAAATATTTAGGACACCATTCGTATCATTAATGACAATATTGGGTTTATATGTATTCTACAAGTGTGGAATTCAGTGAAGAAAAATGACTGTAGGCCACAAAAGCATGTTTAAAAATGGATGGTACTGTAATTCAGAAACATTGAAATTCAAGTGAAGAGAGAACCCTGCCAATCACACTATTGTCTGCCTTTTACTAACTTAAACACTACAAATGCATTTTATTGCAGGGTACTACTGTTAAAAATGATGATCTGGAACAGAGAAAGGTTCATGCAACCTTTGCAGGACTCACGTGTGCATGCTGGCTCTTCCTTTTACTCTAGAAACACAAGGCAGTTTTGGGCCAAGACCTTTCAAAGACTATGAGGATTCCTGCACTGGAGAGAGGTGGGAAGATCTCCTCTTAGATTCCACCGCTTCCTCATCCCCTTACATATATATTTTTTTTTTAAAAAAAAGAGTTTATTTTTGTGAGCTGTAAGTGATTCCAGATGAATCACGGAATCGTCAGAGTTGGAAGGGACCTCTGGAGATCACCTAGTCCAGCTGCACAGAGATGTGCTTCCAGGTCACAACACCACATTTATCAGCCTCCACTGGGAAATCCCAATACCAGGCTAGTCGAGATCATGGATTTATGCTCGGAGCATCCTGCCCCTCTTACAAACAAGGAGGTTACCATGAACTAGCTGTACCACACAGCTGGAATGGGGACCATCAAACACATAGTATAGCAGCACCAAGGAGTAACAGATGAGGAAAACTGCATCCGAGCCTGTGACAGAGACAGGCAGCAAAGGACAGGGACAACCAGCAACAGAGAAATCTGCTCTTCCATGGGCCAGGAAGAGAAAGGCAGAGTAATTTTCACAGAGCACAATCTGAACATGATCAGAAGGGAAAAAAAAAAAAAAAAAAGAGAAATGTTGTTTCCAATTAGAGGGGGAAAAAGTCAATAAAGCCAATTATCACTGCTTTGGTAGGCTTCCAGTCCCAAAAAGCTAATAAAACCTTCCCCTTTTGTGTGCATGTGTTCTAAGTAAAGGAAGGAAGATACATCCTTCAAAAAAAAAAAAAAGAAAAGAAAAACTAACATATATATATTAATCTCTCGCTATCAGCCTTTACTTTTAGCCACTCATGAAAACCAGCATCTTGTATAATTCAAGTGCACTGGCAATAAGAGATTTCATTTCAACACTACAGACAGCAGTCTGAAAAGCAGTGCCAGGCAGGTCAATGATATCTGAAATTTAACAAGCTCCTGCACAAGCCTCTACGTGGATGTGCAGCACAACAGGCTGCGTTTCACAGTACTCTGTCGCAGAAGGACTGAAATTCATGCGATTATTGAGACACCAATTGAGAACTGTGTGCAGTTGTTCAGCCTTTTAATGCTGGGAAGGCTGCATTCACAAACATCTGCAGAAACAAGATCTCCAGTGTTCACTCCATTCTTGTACTTGAAAGGAAGAGTTTCAGATGACAGCAGAAGAAAAGAAACTGATAATGGGAAGTAAGAATTTGTTGGTGAATAATTCAAATGTGAAACCGTTAATTAAGTATGCAAAGTACTTCCAGAAGCAGCAACAGATAGACAAAACCCAAATGCTGCGTCTACTGTAAACAAGTGTGAACACACAGAATAAATATATTCACCTTCCAACCTGGGATTTGACTCTCTAATCCCTTGTCTACAGATTTTGGTTTTGCCTGTTTCTTAAACACATGTTCAGTGAGGGATGCCCAGGCAAGATTAAGACAAGAAGTAAATATTTCAGCATTTAAAAAAAGAACAGGGGAAAATTGTTTGCTGTTCCAAGTTTTCTTGAAGTCCTCAGAACACAAACAGCTTCTGCTCCAGTTTAATACATACTTACCAGTATGTAAGTAAACAGTGATTCTTGTTACCAAACAAGAGAGTGCTCTGACAAGAACAAAACAATTCTAGGCACAATTCATGGGATTTCAGATAAAAGAGGTGAAAGAATGAGTGTTATGGTTTAAAGCAGTTTGTGTAGGAGAGGAGAGAGCACTGCATGCAATTTCATTATTACTTAAATATCTGTAGTACGTAGGAGTAACATGGGAAAGAATCCCACTGTGCTGGACACTGTGTAATCAAGGAACAAGAGCAGTCTCCTCCAAAAAGCCTATTATTAAAGTATAAAATAGAAGATAAACAAGTACTAGCACAAGGTCAATCAGAAGACAATTTGCAATTCCTATTAAAACCAATTTTAATTCTGTTGAACCCACCAGAAAACTCAAAAGAATTTTAACAATAAATGCTAGGACTACTGTCACCCAGTCCTCATAAAATGCTGCTTGTTTCAGGCCTCAGGACTGGTTTTCAGAAGATGGAGGGTACCACAACCCCCATTTTACATACAGCAAACAGACAACTAAACATAATTGCAGCAGGTTCCAGATTAAAATAGATCAGCCTTCAGCCCCTCAACATAATGAATCACCCTCAGCTTGAAAGATGGTTTTAGAAAAGCAGATCCAGTTGGTTGAGGTCTATGCAGCAAGTCCACAGCATCAGCAAAACATACTGTGCTCTCAGACGAGACAGGTCTTCAGACACTGCGGGACTCCCGACACATGCAGTTTTATGAAGTAAAGGCAGTATGCCCTTTTGGGTGGGTTTTAAGGGAAAAAGGGAGATGCAGATGGATCAGGATGAATCTTACATATACAAACTGACAAGGAGAGACACGCAGTGATTGATGCTGTATGTAATAAACACAACTGGTAAGAGTCTAGACAGGCTTTCAGTGCGTAAATATCAGATTATATGAAACATGCTGGAGGGGACTTGCAGCAACCTCTAATTTTAAGATTCTACCTGAAGTTTAAAAGAAAGACAGCGATACCTTCCCTGGCTTCTTCCCCAAACAGATTCTGCTTATTTGCCTAACCAGACAAATCAGATAAACCCTGTGGTTTATAAAAATACCTTTCAAGTTTATTCTCAATAAGTAAACTGAGAAAAACCATGGGTTTGGAGTTTCTTTCCCCTGAAGAAAAAGTGGGTGAGGGAGGAGAAAGTCCCTTTCCCCATTTAGCCTATTCATCCTTCTTCATACTCACGGCAAGCTACAAAACTGAGTTGTGCCCAGCACTGTCACTGTCCTGCCCAGTGCACACTGGATGGCTGTTTTTTTCCCCTGAGAACATAAAAATAGCTTCCCCCTGTGCTCTTTCCAAACATTCTTGCCCAAATAATTAAAACACAAAGTCAACTGCTCCAGCCACAACCCTTCTGCTCTGTAAACTCTTCACACAAAGCACATCTGAAACATCAATCCTTTATCATCTAATTTCAGAAATATTTTGCAATTATCAGTACCGCACTTAAACTCCTCACGTGCCTTTGGAAGGGATAACAAAACCAGAAGGGGGACACAATACATAAGCTGTTGACGAAAGCCAAAACATTTGGGGGTCTGAAACAAGGGTTTGATCTTTCACCCAATGAAGCGACCCACAACAAGAATGCAGCTCACCCTGAACACAGGGAGAACTGCAGAGGGACGACAAGAATCGTATAAAAAACCCTCAAATTGTAAGAACAAGAGATGTTTCCTTTAAGGCATGAAGATAAATCACTGGGTTTTTTGCTTGACACAAAGCCATCAGGCGTAAGTCACCTGTCCCCCAACAAGCTACCTCTTTGTGCCTGCACATCTGTGATGCTCCAGCCATGGAAAGAAGAACGTGGAAGAAATTAAATACTTCCCCACATGGCCTGCTCTTTGGGTTGATTCACTCCAAAAATTTGCTTCTCCCCATTCCCCTTTCCTCTCCCTCTAAAGGGAAAACTTGGACAATGAAGGTGTTAGCAGAGCCATCTGGAAATGCTGGCATTGCTTCGCGAGGTTCCCTGATGGAGAAATACCAACACGACAGTGAGTTTTTAACAACAGGAAACAGCGTACCTGAATCCCACTAAGGAAAGTTAGTAATTAAAACAACTTAATACTTCATATCTCCTTATCAGAATAGTACCGATTTTCTTTTCGGCCAATGCACTTAAAACGCACACACAACCAGCTTGGGGGCCCAAAGTTACACACGTGCCAAAAAATTCTGGTGAAAGACAACCAAAACCACCAGCAAAGGCTTTTGGACCAGCAGCAAAATGGCCAGCTTGCTTCGAGTGCTTCTGTGAAGTCCATACACCACATTGGGCCAAAAGCAGCATTGTGTGTTTATTTTATTAACAGCAAGTTCACCTATCTTAAGTATGCCTGACATGGCCATCATTCAACATCAGATGACATTCTCCAAGCTCTGGTCTCCTCCCCTCCTTCAGGCTTCCAGTAAAATTAGACCTTGAATTAAACTTCCAGTAAAATAATTACTGTTGGCAGGTATTTTTCAACACTGATTTGGAAGCCAAGAAACCAAAGTAAAATAAAACAAAACCAAATCAAGCATTACTCAACTTTGCTCAGAAACAACTTGTTCTGTAGATCAGTTATTTTTACTGGTTGATGGTTTTGCTCTACCACTATTTCATGTGCCTTGTGAACTTCACAAAAGCATTGGCTGGAGAGCTTACTGAATTTTTCTAAGATAAAATAGGGGGGAAAATTATTTTAAGTCCTTCAAAACAACAACAAAAAATGACAACTGAGAGAAAAAGACCTGCTCAAAAACAATGGACTTTTTTTTTTTTCAGAGAAAAAAACAATGAAAAGAAAAAGGAAAGCAAAAAGTAACAAGGACTTAATCCTTTCCCAAAGCACATCTTCCACTGGCCACTGTGGGAAGATGACTAGCTATGAAGAAAGCCTCCAAAGGTACAGTTTCCAGAAAAGGCCCCCTGTCTTAGTCTCCTGGCCAAGAGATGGATACCTGGGTCTCAACAGGAAAATACCGAATTTACCTCCAACCTACTAAATTCTTCTCCACAGCTGATGATAAGGACATGGCACAAGTTGTTATTCACAGTTTCTGCACAAAGTAGGATACACTTATTTAAATTCAAAGAATGTAAATTCTCAGTGAGGCAACCCCAATCATCTTCTCCATTTTTACTGGCAGGTATTTTATTACAGAAAGCTCCCTTGTAATCGGTCGTTAACCGTTAAATCATGTTGATCTTCATGTAAATACAGCTTTCTCTTGCTAAAAACAGAACTACTTTTTGCAAACCCAGAGGATACACTGTTCCTAATAAATAATTTCACAGCTTCCCATACATTTACCATATATGCCAATGGTTCATTCCTTTTTTTGTTAGAAAATGTTTCTTATTTAGGAAAGGTACATATTTTGATACACATCAAACTGCAGTCAAATACAACATTTCACCCTAATTTCTACCATCCTGCTTCTAAAATAAACCCTGCCTGTACCACGGTGCAGATCTTTGGGAAATCTTCTGCACCGGACCAGATCAACATCAAAAGACAGAAAGGACTTATGTTAAGTGGTTTTACTTCCAAGTCTTTTGGCTAAATACCCTCCTTTCTCATGTACTACCCCTGGGATCTCACTGCTCCTTACTCCATCACGAGCTCCAAAGGCTGAGAGACACAGGTGTCCATTCCCTGTAATTCAGCTCCTCCTTGCTTGGAGACAAGCACATTGAACTTCTGTGCTCACAGTGATCAAGCCTGGAGCAGAACACCTGGATGACATTTCCCCTTAGGAAGGTACTGCCATAGTACAGTTTCTTCTCACTCAGACAATCCTTTCCAAAACTTAGGGAGTTTTGCACTCAAGGTTTTGGTGGTTTGGTGGGTTTTTTTTTTCCAGTTGAAATGTGAAACCAGAGAACAGCAAAAAAAATTACGTGGTAGCCCGGTCTCAGTTTCCTCAGATCCCTGACCAAGGCTGACGCTGTTCGCAGCATTTGCAAGACACCCTCCTCCTGCCAAACCTTCACGGTGGACTCATTAACCGTGGGGCTCTTGATTTATGGATTGACTCATTTGAACACAGAGGGCCAAAGGAGTCAAAGGACACCGCTTGTTCTCAGCCTTACGCTGCTCTTCAAGAGATAAACAGTAGTCCCACGTGGAAGAGTCAAAAGTGCATCTGTGTTGACCACCCAGCACCTGCACGAAAGGAGCACATGAAACATCTGATGGGTCAAGAGAGTCCCCCCATACCCTTGGGACAGGCTCTACAGCTCTGGAAAGGCAGTAAAGCAGTAACAGCCTTTCACATCCCGTGTTACATTTTGCCATATAATACAGTTCTATTTTTCTAGCAATTCCATAGGGGAATATTACGGAAAAAAAATAATAAATCACTACATTAATTTGAACAAGATGTGGGGAATGATACAAGGAAAAAAAAAACAGGGTTGAAGGAAAAAGCAGCAGCTTTCACCTGCAGAGCACAAAACACAAGAGCCAGTCTTTCACTCAATTTCTAAGAAGCCTACATCATTGTCACTATTTGTTGCATGCAAATTATATGATAACAAGCCCTTTAGATGATGTAGTCCATATACACTATGTAGGTGTTTTGTAAAACACTAGTGCCAGTATCCAGTCAATACAACAGGTATTCTTTCTACTTTATTGCATTCAAAAACTGTAAAAAGAAGTCACAGAAAAATTTGACAAGAGACCTCCACTTTCAGAAATATTTTAAGTCGGTTCATCTCCAGTTGATTTTTCACCAGAAGCAAGGCTACCGCCAGATAGTTGTTTCCTTCTGGCATTGCCAACTCAGTGCTCGCTTTATTCCCACACTTCATAATTCCCCTTTCCTGTTTTTGTACTCATTGCTGCATTTGGAGGACGATGAGCAGGGGCAGGAGGAAAGTCGAGACGGGAGCCCTTGGCTTTCTGAACAGCTGCCTCAGGAAGCAGAGCATTTAACAAATGCACTGAAATGCTGATCTTTAATTTTCAGGTCAGTTAACCAAAGATGTTATGTCCAAAAAGGAAAACATGATGTCCTAACAACCTCTGAGGTTTCAAAAACAACAATCTTATCCATCCAGAAGAAGACAAGCGTGCCTACCAATTCTTCCTTCCTTGTCCCACACTCCTTTAAAAATACAGCATCCTTAACAAAAAGTGAATAAGACTGGACTGCAAACATCTTTTTGCCAACTCTCAAAATTGCCTAAGGGCTTAAGATACTCAGATGCTTTAACTAATAATTGAACAGGACATTGCATTTTGTAGGTGGCTGTCAGATCTTTGTCAGGGATTTTTTTTTTCCCCCACATATACATAGTGCAGTGGATGGATCATTCAGGAGATGAGTCACTACTGAAACAGAATAAACTCCCATGAAATACTGTGGGGGTGTGTTTAAAATTCTCCATCTCCTTTTCTGGAGTATTTGGCAAGGCTCTGGCAAATGCTCCTCCCGCAGAAATCAAGTGGTGATTTTATTTGTCAGTGAAATAAATCCAGAAGTGCTTAAATATTCATTTCAGCCTCCATTTATCTTCTCCTTCTGCTTCAAGTTTGCTCCCTCCCAAAGCTGACAGAGGAAAGCCACCAAGAGCAGGACAACTGCTGACACTGAAAACACAACCAAGATGAGTTTCCAAAGCTCCAGACCACAGGAGATGCTCAAGCAGATTCACTGCTGTAGCTGCTTCAGGCTTCTGGAGATCACACCAAACAAAGTGCTTGAATATATACACAACTCTTCAATGTTTAGATTGGCTTTCACTTTTAAAGGGTTCGGCAGCAACATCTTTTGGCTAAAGGCCAATTAACACGTTTAAAGGAGGAGTGGGGGGAAGTGAAAGTTAAGGGTAAGCGAGTCTGATGCACAAGGCAAAGCAAAAGGAGACATGAGAAACCAAACCTAAGCCCAGTGTTGAGTGCTGCCATGCTCTATCTGCATTATACCCACCTGCTCCTCCAAAGATCTTCACATACATATATATGCTTCCTAAAGCCCAGACACCACAATAATCCTTGCGATCCAATTCAATTTGCACATTAATCATGAACTAACTCAGAACATGTAAAAGGTACCAAACCTGGAATAGCACGTAGTGTCTCTGTCTGTCACCACCACTAACCTCAGAGACATCAGGGGACACTAGGTACTTATTTGGGCAGCTGGCCTGCGCTGCAATCTGCCTTACTCTATCTTCATATGTATTGCTATTAATGATGATGCTTATTGTAGCTTTTAATGTCACAAATACACTCTCAGTTATCATATATGTTATATTATGGATACTTGCGCCTTTGGTTAGAGTTACTTTTCAGAAGCGTGTGCATTTATATTGTTCCTGCCCTCACATCTGCACAGAGTATATAATTTCTTTTGCGTCAGCAGATACCGTGACTAAGTAGCATTAAGAGTGAAATGTGCATCGCAGCAATCAATGTTTTGTGCAAGTCATCTTACCCACAGGGGTTTGCACAGTCTCGTGGTGATGGGTGAGCAGCAGAAACGGGTGGGAGCCGCAGATGGGCATCTGCAGCCACAAACCTGCATCCCAGCGATGCACAGCAGATGGCCAACCACCGCTGACTTTGATCCTCAGTCAAACACCATCTTGTATCACTACCGAGTGATATGCTGTACTTTTTGTGATGAAAAAAATGCATGTGTATACACACACCCAAAAATAATGAGTGGCTTCCATTCACTTAAAACAGAATTCTCATAAGCAGAACCTTTACACAGTTATTTTCTAAGTTCGCATTTCTCTTTTGGATTGTATTTTTGCTTCTGTTCATATCAAATGAGTAAAATTCCATTCTACTTGACCTACAAAGCGTTCACTTTAAAAAAAAAAAAAAGCCGATGCGAACTTGTTTAAAGGACAGAAACACAGAAAAGAAGCAGCAGAGCTGTAACCATTCACTAGACTTGTTCAACCACACACTCACATACTCAGCACAAAGGCATGGCTCTGAATCTGCAAAACCTACATCTATTTTTGTCATATAAACTGAATGCAAACATCAGCCAGGTCTCGTGGTAATTAAAACTAAGGAGGGGACTTTAAAGGATGGCATGCATTCACAGGCTGCAGCACCCTCCTCACTCATCTTAATGCAGAGAGGTGTTTCAGGTGGCTGGATATTACAAACCCTTTAAGTTTAAAGAGGTGCTGGCTAATCACTTCTGTCATTATATGCTGTCCTCAGCTAAGGGAAGAACCTGATGGACAACAGAATACGTTGTTGATTTACTATAAAAGTTAAATTTGGATTAAAAACATGATATTCTGATTGGCTGTGCACAAGATGAGGAGGGAGGAAACATCAGAAAAAAAAATGTACCTTTTCCCCCCAAAGTCTGCAAGTAGCAATCAAAAAAAAAAAAAGTTACCAACACTAAAATCTAAGTTCATTTTTCTATTGGCTTAAGAGAGACTAAAAATAAGAGGTTTTACCAAAACAAATCATTGAGTGTATAAACATGAAAATGAGTTTTCACACTAGCAAGCATTTTGTACACCACAGTCACTGAGTAATAACACGCTAGGAATAAGTGCACTCACATAGTGCTCAAAATTCACTATTTCAGTTAGACAGTCAGTCCCTTAGCAGATGATAATCCATCATTCCTTGGAGACTGCAAAAATACTAGCACTTCTTTTAGCACTCAGCTGAGAGGAAGATGAGAAAATGCTGTAAAAGAAATGAAAGATAGGCAACCCCCCCTTGCAACCCAACAGACTAGCTGCTCCTTTTTATGAATGGGGAAATACTCTGCAATTTCACTGAGCGCTCAGTTTGTGTGCCACGTGGAGCTGGTTTACATTTTTATACCATTTCACATACTGGAAACCAATCCACCTTTCCAGCCCCGTACTTTTATATGCGTGGCAGAAAAAGGTGTTTTGTTGTGGTTTTTTTTTTTTTTTTTACAGCAAGTTTTCATTATATTCTTCTGGTTTTCAGAACTGTTGTTATCTAGTAAGCTCAGCAGGAGATGCACAGAAAGGAATAGAGAGGTAATTCCTCCAGGAAGCCTGCAGTGGAACCTCCCGGTCCCCTAAGCCCTTCTACACAGACCCCACAAGCCCACACAAGACTTCAAACATGAGCTGACGATGCAGAATTATTCTCAACATCAGGCTGGAATAAAGGTCCCTTTCATCCTGCACCCACCAGAAACCAAAAGCAGTACCTGAGAAAGGGTGTAGGAATACAGACCAAGTAAACAGTGAAACCACCATGGAATAATCTCTTGTACTTCAACCCAAGTACAGGGACAACTTTCTTTTCAATTTAAGGTGTAATTAAAGTTGCACTAACTGCAACACAGCAAGTCAACATGGATTGATCATCATGGCACAGGGCTGCCTATCAGGCTGTCCTGCCTGTTTCCATGTTCCCCGCTCACCCTTGGTTGCTCCTCTCTACCTTGTGAGCTTTGGGAAGCCAACCTCCTTGCCATGACTACGCTTCCCAGAATGACACCTGATCACATCTGGAGTTTCCTTGCACCAACATAACACAATTAGTAACGTGAAAAAGGAGAAATATAAGAAAAGCAGACCAAAACAGGAAATGGTGTTAGTACTGGTGAAAGACAGCTCCGTAATAAAATCATTTTGACTTACAAGTAAAGTTAACCAAGGAACTTCCTCAAAGGTGGCATTTTTTCAAGTTTAAGCTTTTAGCATTTTATATATTGAGAAACTCTTTAAAAATGTTAAACCAATAAAGAAAACACCCATGACACCACTTTATGCTGCCTCGGACTTTGCAGATACTACACATGCACACAACTTCCCCACTCAAAACCAGCACTAAGGCACTTAGTCTCGGATACGAGGCCCTACTGCAGCAGGCACAGGGCCTTACCTCCATTACATCTGCTGGCCTACAAGATAGCTCCTGTTCTTTGGTGTCCTGCCAGTACTTCTCCCGTCAAACATACTGCGTGCCAACACAAGTGGCAACATGAAACTCCGAGGAAATTCATGCCGGTTTGGGTTTTGCAGGTCTGCTGCGCAACACAAGACAGTAAGGGTGGTGGACATAAAACAAATACAAACAAGCCTGGATCCCACAAAGCAGGCACATCAGCAGGACCATTAAAAGCTACTGAAACCACAAGAGTCAACATATTTCCACAGCCAGTGTGTGCAGGGTCAGCCACTGCGCTCTCTTCCTCAACAGCGCGTCAGTGCTATGATAAGCCTATGATTTCTTCCATCAAGCACCATCCCAGGTTCAAGAAGTGAAGGCTTATTCATAAAACTTCATCCTTACCCTTTGTTCTCCCCCAGACATGCTCCAGATTAGCTACAGTTAAGGTACCACGGTGAAATGGATTTTAATCCATCCATTTTTTCTTGTTGATGTTGCTCTGCCTTTTGCACACTTGTCTATTTGTTTGTCTTGTAACTTCAAATTCCACATTGGAAATCAGCATTGAGGAGAATCAGGGAACGAACACAAATGGTGTTTATTTTGCCATAACACCAGTTATCTAAGTGGTTTGTGGTAGAAAGAGAGAAGGTTTGGGCAACAAACAATGGGTGCATACAGAGACTAGAAGAAATACTGCTCCTAAGTAGAATATTAACAGTTCCACCTGGAAAAGATGACAGGAAGAATCAGTGAAGTGCATTAAGTAAAATCACTGCAGTTCACAACTGTAATATTTACAACCTTTTTGATTAACCTTTAATGTTTCAGAGTTGTAGAAAAACCCTAATTGCAGATCAAACTTTTTCTTTCCTCTTCTCCCTTGCCCATAGCTGGTGACATTGCTCAGCAGGATTCAACCAGTGAATCTCCTGGCTGAATCCAGCCCAACTGTATCTCACCCATTAAAAGAGAAGGGTGCACAAATAACCAGGAACTACTTGGTGACTCCCACAAGAACCTGGGGTGTTACTGGCATCAAGGGTGTGATCAGCTCAAGACCCAGCTTTAGGATGTGGCACCACCACCCCTCGTGACAACCCACTGCCAGAGAGCAAGCTCTGTCCTTGTTGTTTTGACAGGCTCATTTCTTGCATTGCTGCCTCTAAAAGGAAGAGCAATACGAAGCCCAGCATCCTGCATCACAGCCCATGGAAAATGGCCCTAGCTCTGGCCCTCTCACTCAGAGAGCTTTTATTCATAACACACACCATACGAAGAACAGGAGAAGGAAGCATTTGATCATTTCTGCCCCCTTGACCACACGCCTTGATATAGTCCACCCTTAGACAATTTCTGTTTCAACAGCAAGTGCCTTTTGGTTTTGTTAGTCCATGTCTCATTTTCTCCTGCTCACATTTCCAGCCTTGTGCCACCAGCTGTTTAGTTCTTCACCTTTCATCTCCAGCCCTCTATCTTGCCACCTCCTTGTTTAACAACAGACATACTATTCCTGCTCTCTATTTCTCTGCTTATTGATATCAGCTCTTGATGGTAATGACCCAAAACAACACACTCAGGCTCTGCTCCTACCCCAAAATGAGAAGAGCTAGGCAGCCTAACCTGCACAGCAGTGCTAAGAGAACCCATGCAATACCTCCTTGCCAGGCATCATGGTGGCTAGTCATTACTCTTGATTTCTTTTTCAATATTAATTTTTAGTCCATGCTAAACCCAAGGGTGCCTGTAGACTCTAGCCTGTATGAGGTAGGTTGGGGCTATAGGAAGGGATGGGAAGTGGCAAAGAGTTGAGGCTGGGGGACAACCAAAAGCCAGATGTGCAGGGGAGCTGTACAGCTTCGAAAGAGGGCAGCCAAAAGCCAGGAAGGCACGTTTTCAGCTTACTTTGTCCTTTCACACATCTGTGATCATGGCTTTAATGGTAATGTAAAGCCAAAAGAATCCTTCTTCTATGGCATTTAACAGTATTAAAAACCATTGTGTCTTTAAACATTCAGAAGCCAAATCCTAGGCTTACTAAGCTCAACAGCAAAACTCTCCGTAACTTCAGCAATACCCAGCTTTGGCCCCAGAGTATTGAATGCAAGCACACAAGGGCTGAAACTAATCTGCACTGATATTTACATAATTTCCCTATATGTAAACAAATTAACATAGCCACAAAATTTGATTGTGCTTCTGTCTTCCATGACCAATGAGTCAGAATTGCTTGTTTATAGTTATTAGCAATATAAACCTGCAATCAATCAGTACTGTCTTCACCCTGAAGAAGCAGGGAGAGAATAGCTACAAAAAAAGCAATCAGGAAGTGGCAATGGACACCCCAGCCCCAGGACTTGTCATAGAGAGCAAAAGTAAATACTCTTCTTCCTAACTATGAACTTAAAAAGAGCATTTGAAAAGCAAATCTGTTATGAGAACAGAATTAAGCTACTGAGGTAGTTGATCAAGGGATTTAGAAAAATAATCCAGATTTCACTCTATGAAAAAAAAAAAAAACAAACCAAAAAACGTTTCAAAGCTGAGCAAAGGTATGTGTTTTTATTTTTCTGATAACAAGGCACAGAACAAGATCAGGACAAGGGTTCTACCACACTGCATGCCACAAGGATACCGTCGCAGCTGCAAAGAGTCTAAATAGGCAGCCTTAGTCACAGCACCTCCACAGCCTCTTGGGGAAAAGAACTGTGGTCTCCCAGCTCGCACCCTGGTGCGCCATTCCTTACACCATGCCATTTCTCACCTGTTCCAGCAATATCTGGAAGTATGTACGTTTTTTCCTCCTTACTGCATGCTTTGAAGCTGATTTTCTGGTGCATGCTTGTTCCCCTTTATACCTTTCCCCAATATTCCCTAAAACTTTCCATGCGGGCACTCATTTCATCCAAGCCTTTCTGGTACAGAACTATAACAAAGCAGCAAACAGGATAAAACCAGGGGAATTGCTAAAGGCAGCTGCACACAGCACCAAGGGTACACTCCTAAATTCCCAGTTAAGTACAAAGAACACAGCACTTCATACCACTGTAATTTCCATCAGTTTTAAACTTTGTCCTAGAGTACCTCTGGTGACTAACCAAATGCTCGAACCTACTAGACACGCTGGCTAATGAGCAGGTAGGAATGATGAGCTAGGACTGGTAAGCTAACTTGCAATCCATCCCACCAAGAAGCATACATTACCTTAAGAGCGAAAGTCACTCCTGTCTTCTGTTTTCCATCTCTTCTTTAACATTCAAATAGAGATACAAAACCAGACCTGCAGTCTGATGATACAGAAGGGTCCCTGCATCTCACTGAGGGTTTTTTTTTTTGCCTTGACTCTGAGACCAGACCGGCATTCCCAAAGGCAGCACCTTAGCTCCCCTCAGTTTGCAATTGGGAGAGACCTTACGGATACTGAGTCTAACTCAGGGAGTTTGACTTTATTGGCATAGAAGCAGCAGACTGTGCAGCTCACACGCTACTTCAACACACACACGTACAGTATTTTCAGCCCCGCACAATATTTCCAAAGGAATAAAACCGTTTCAATACAAAACACAATTCAGGCACGTTCATGAGATGCCGCAGGACCTGGCAGCAGATAAAAAATTGCAAACTATAGGTAGGGAAGACAGGAATGGGAAATTGAACATCTGAAAAAGCACAGAAGTCACCAATTTGCTCATTAAGAGACTTCATCAGCAAACAGGACAATGTGATTTACCAGGTAGCAACCATCAAAGCAAAACCAAATAGTCTTTGGGGCCACCTCCAGTCTTACTTATGGCTTTTATTCCTCAGAATATTCAGTCACAAAAAGTGGAGCTGATCTCACATGCTCAGAAAACCACAGCAGATTTTTGGGGCCTAGTTTCCTTGGGGTGGTAAATCCACCTGGGATCTTTCGTGGCTAACACTGACTATGACCAACAACAGCCTATTCTGTGCCTTTCCAAAGCATACACCAATGCAAAACCGCCCCAGAGAAGGAAGTTGTTCCTTCCAAGTTTGGTTTAAGGCAAAAAAAATATAGGAACACAAAAATTATCCTAGTATTTACCCTCCACTACAGAGGTAAGGGCTGTGATGGCAAAAAACAGCAAGTGGGTTCTTTATGTGCTTTCCCAGGATAGCAGCAGCTCTTGGGAGAGCAGGGTGGAAGAGAAGGGAGGAGGTATTGCCATTAGGATTCTCCATTGCAAATCTTTGACATCAGTAGGATTATTCCTATATCTGAAAGAGAGTGGTTTATTTCAACATCAGGTGTTCAGACTGTAGGTTTTTTTTCTACCTTGGGATTTCTTTTGGAGGCCAGGCAGGAGAGAAAGCCAGCAGTAAAACAACTACTTGCCTTATTCCCATCAATCGTAACAGGAGTACTCCTCATGTACTGCAAAAACCAACAATAAACCCTAGAAAAACAAAGAGTCCTCGACCTGTCATGCTTAATGAACATTCTTGGACCTTCTTCTCTGTAGTCTCCTCTGGTACCCTGCTGCTGCCCAACAGGTTCTGCCTACAAAGAAAGGCCAGGGCAGGGCCTGGAAGGGTTTGGACCAATTTTTCACCCAGCAGCAACAGCACCGTGTGCTGATTCTGCCACCTTTACTATTGCTTCAACCTCAGTGCCCTCAGAAGACCGAACCCCGCAGGCCGATCTTCCCTGACTCAAGAGGAACGCCATCCAAACCTTGATGCGGGCGTGCAGCGCGCGTCTATCTGCAAGAACAAGATCTCCCCTGCCAGGCCCACACGGGCCGCCCGGCCAGCAGTCAGAAAGAAAAATACAGGGGAGGAAAGGCTACGTGTCTGTTTACACCCTCCACAGCTGATGGGTGGGAAGGGAGCTGGGAGGGACCGTGAAGGCAAAAAAAAAAAAAAAAAAGCCAAAAAAACCGGGGTGCACATCCTTAACTACCACTTTCAGAGCGGCTGAATCAGCGCCAGGCGGATGGCTATTTACTGCTGACACAGACCTGCAATAAATCACTGCCTTTCTGGAGCAACAAGGAAGTTGCAGGGGTGACTGAGTCATCCTCCATCCTGACGCCATTCCAGGAGCGGAGCCACAAAGACGTCCCCCAGCTTTGGGTTGTGCCCGTGGCCCGAAAATAGCTTTTTAAGCCAAATCCTGCAGTCATCACTCAAAGCCCGAAACGCTTTATTTACACTCAGCAACAATTCGTGTATGTTTTTGACACTGCTAAGAGTAACCACTGCTTAAATTATTTGCTTAACAAAGGAGTCTATTTAACTACAAGAGTTACACTGAGTATGCAATGTTTTCTGACCCACATAGAAGCTAGTAATTTGCATTTTATGGAACCACTTCGCATAGACAAGCCATGTTAATGGCCAACAACTCGCTGTATGCAAAAATTAATAATTGAAAAGCAGTCGTCAGCACTGCTATTTGTGTTACAGGTAACTCATCTCATTAAATTGTAGTTATTAAATTTCTAACTACCTTCTGGAAAGCTGTTCACTTTCAGAGCCTTTTTTTAAGGCCTAAACTCACAGAATGCCAAGCAACTACAGGGGAAGTACATGACAGCTACCCCACAGGCTGTGGGAGAGGCCAGGCAAAAATCCCTGTCACAAAGACGTCACCCTGATCCCCCTCTGGCTGAAAAAGGGACTTTGACTTCATGAACCTCCCCTCTCTCCAGGCAGTCACTTCACTGGGCTTCTCTCACAAATTTCTGCCCTAATGCCAGATTAATCCTACTTCACACAGTCCCCGCGCATCTAAGAAGCTCCAGCTTTTTTTTTCCTCTCAAATCACTGGCTTTTAAACTATTTCTGTTGCAGCACCCAAGCATTTGCTGCAGATGAAAAAAGGCTCTGAGACTGGCACAGAATTGTAAAGGCAAGCAAAAATTACATCACGAAGCCTGGGATTTTCGTAGTCTTAGAGATAATCAGGTCCCCTGAATCCCACTGCAGCTCAGTGAAGAGTCAAGTGCATAATTTTCCATTCCGTTTGTTAAAATTCCCAAATAAATGTATGACGAAACATACCTTCACAAGGCTGAGCGTTTATTATTCTCCTAAATGCTGTTACTAAGCCTGAGGCCTCTTACTCTTTTTTTTTTTCCCCCCATGTATTTTTTTAGGAAATTGTCTCAATCTTGCCAAAATGTCGAAGATGCAGAATGCTTGTTATAGGAAAATCCACCTCAGTCGGCTCCTGTCGTTGGGGAAGAACAACAAACAAACCCTATATTCTGAGCTGACAATCATCATGATCTGCCCATTAGTGTTTCGTCACTCTTGGCCGGGCTGTCACCCTGATGGAGCCTGTCTGTTTGTGTTGGGGATGACAGTCACTCCTCACTGCTGACGTCTTTGCTCAGGGCTGTGCCACGGACTCCGGTACACAATCTGCTCCAGAACATGCAGACTGGCTGTTGCCATTTCAAAAGCTTTCCCGGCATATTTCCGCGGACTGGAACAGGAAGATTTCGGGCAGCCAAGGGCTGATTTATCTCTATACAAACGCCTGCAGGTATAATTCGCACAGCTCTTCCAAACAAAACATTTCCATTGCGATAGCAAAGGCAAACTCCCCCAAACCCAATTTGTTTGGTGGTTAATTAGTATCCTCCGCTGCAATGTTTGAGACAAAAGAAAGAAGCGCCTTCCTCCTCCCACAGGCATCAGGACTTTTTAATTTCAAAGATATGCCTTATCTGACACGACCAAAGCAGAACGGATACAGCTTCCTCATATTTATTTTTTTAAAAAGAGGAAAAACAACAGAAATTATCTCAGAAGCTTGTTCAATGGGAGGCTCTGATTTTCATTTCAGTAGTACTGGCCAGACACTTTTAAATGATAGGTTCCCACTCCTGAAAACTAGCTAGTAATTTAAAATCAGATCATAAGAAATAAACCCAACTATATTCATAAGAACTTTGAGTGGTAAACATAACATAAAACAGAGAACCCTGGTTGCTTTTTCTTTCAGCCGCTAATAAAATAAGTCCCTAAAATACTCATACGAGTTTCTTCTCCGTGCCTTTCTGTGGCGGGTGAAGGGGAGAGCATCCAGATCTGCTCCCCTGGATTCAAGTCTGGCTTATTCAGCACGTTTGGTTCTGCTATTTCAGATTCCTGCAAAAATAAAGGCTGAGAAGAGAAAGCTGAGCCTCTGGGCATCCACCAGACCGCAGCTACTGCACGCAAGTAACAGACACAACTGCCCTGGAAGAAAAGGAACAGCACCCTGTCCTTCAGCATCACATGGCTGACCACGATCAGCAGCCCAAACCACATCTTCAAACATCCTACTTCAGAGGATGCTGAAGGCAGCTTCATAGTGACGGTGTGCTGTGTAAATCCATCTGCAACAAACGACCAAGCTCACGCACATTTTGTCGGTACATTTATTGCACATCAGCTGCATTCCCTTTAAGATGCAGCTGAGATGAACAGGCCTGTCGAAAAAATTAAGGAGAAGGATCCAAACTGGGTATTGCCAGAGAAGAGAAACATCTTAGTCATCCCTTAAAGATAAAGCTGAAACGAGCTCACAGACTGTTACCGGCCCTTAAAAAGACAGTATTTGTGTTGTTTACCAGACGATTCTTCCCTCGGACTGTTTCCTAGTGGAGATGTGCAAACATCCTGCATTCAGAACTTTATCAAATAGCAATTTAAAAGGAATTCTCCAAAAGAAAGGTGAACTTCAAGAAGCCCACTTTCCTAGGAATGGCACACCAACATCAACACATCCTCTAGAAACCTGTGAAGTGCACAGAAAATGCTACTGCCACCATAAGAAAGGCAGGGAGAGCAATGTGTTCCTTCCTCTGTGTCTTCCTGCTAAAACAATCTCCCTGCTCAATATCCTAAATTGCACAGGCTCCACAAATATAATTAGCCATGAGTCTAAACCACAGAGTCTGTCAAACATGCATAATCACATTAAAGTTGTTTTGCTCTTATTAATAAAAACTTGGGATGGGATGACATAAAAATCCTAAGGAGGAAAAGTTTAAAAGGTAAGTCCCTCCCCCTCACTGAATAAAGAGAGGTCTTTGTGTGGATAAACTCTTCTATTAGGCAACCTGGATAAACTTTTCCTTGTTTATTATAAAAGCACAAGTTCACCAAACGCCTTTTATGTCCTGATGTATGAAACGATTCCAGCTACATATCATTTCAGAGTCAAAGGGACGAGGCTATGGTATTTATAGACACACATTCAGGGCTAGAATTTTGGTTAGCAACAACATAGTTACAGCCTCAATGCCTAACACACACTTTGGGGAAAATGCCCACCTGTGTGTATATATATATATATATCTCCTGGAAAATTTTTCCTATTAAATACGTATTTCAGATGAACTTGCTTTTTATCTTCTTTCCCGACGTGATGGATAAAGTCCATTACTTTCTGTTAGAGATACAGAGACAGAAAAAAAAACAGAGGCCACTTCCATAGTTAGAGGAAAGACCCTGATGCTTTCAGATATGTTCCGTGCTTTGGGGTTTTTTTTATTAGCAATAGCACTCCATTCTCAAAAATGGGGCCTCAGTTTTACTAAATACACGCCACACATTGAATCTGCAAACAACTTAGACAGACAGTGCTCCGCAAAAGAGAAAGAATGTTTTTCTTTGATTTAGATAACAAATTAAGAGCTTGTAATGGTTTAAAAAAATCTATTTCTCCAAACCGCTAATCCAGAGCCCTGCCTAAAGGCTGTTCAGGACTGGACCAACACTCCAGTTAAATAACTTGGCACCGGCATCTCTTCACTTTGGAATTACCTTCCTTTGAAGCAAGCGACAGCAGACACACAGGCAAGGGATGCTCTGGATTAATACTCTTGTTGCAGAGATCTTATCCATATGCATGTAGGGTTGCTGTATATAGCATCGTTATGTAAGTGTCTCCATTTCTAAAACAAACAGAAAACGTTTGTCTTGGTCACTCTCTACTATTATCCCACCCATAAACCAGTAAACTGAAATTTCACCCACTTTAATCATAAGTTTTACAGGCCTGAGGGTGGAATAACAGTAGAAATGACAAGATGAAGATTTTCTGTTTGCTTCGAAAATGTCAAAATTTCACCCATTTTTTAAACAATAGGATTTCAGAAGCTGCCATAATAATAAATAAATTACCAGCTGCTGGAGAGCTGCTTTTAATACATCAAACACAACTGCTGTTACCATCAGTACCAAAGTCTAGTACAACAAACTCTGTAACCCAGATGGGGTATCCTTGTAGCCCACACAGACTCCTGGACCATCAGTACAAAAGCAAATCCTGTAGGTCAATTCACAGTCAAAAGATCCTGTTTCCCTGAAATACAAAGGAAAAGTGGAATTCAAAACACAACTTTTTAACATCCACCTACTCCTGAAATAGTCCAGGATAGAAAGCTAACCTGAAGGGACCAAGTTTGGTTTTTTTTTTTACTGCGTGATGCTGCACTTATTGGAATCTGCATTTCTTAACTTCAAGCTCTTTATACAATTTTTTAATTCTGTTATCCGCATCCTTCCACATCCTCAAAAACGTTGCACCAGATACCTTGAAAAGATTTACTTTGGCAAGAACTTCAAACAACACTGCTGAAGTCACTCTTTGGCATACAGCAACTCCTTTGTAGTCTGAGTCGTTCTAAATCAAGACTTACCGCAGCCTATGTACAAGATGTATAGCTACAGAAATCGCATCACTTCTTGCATTTGAACATTTTTTTGCATGCAATCACCTAAATGCAACAGCCGTAACGGTAGGTATCTATGAAAGGTGACTGTAAATGGGGCTGGGAACACTGCAAACATATAGCAGGTACCTTTATATATATTCTAAGACCTGTTAGCATTCCCATGCATGTTACTTTTCTGTGCAAATATCTGAAAATTAAGATATTCTTCCAGAATTCATAGAAAGTCACAGATCAGACACTTCAAATGGCAAGCCATAAAACAAATAAAATAAAATCCTTTCCAGAATCCACAATTATACCAGAGGTTCACTGACACAGGATGTTATGAACACTAATGCCATAAAGTTTTTCAAAACAAATCAGACATTTTTCAGAAAAGACAATCCACCAGCAATTATTAAACACAACAACCTCAATGGAACTGCCAGCCCAAAGATTCCCTAGATCAACAACTGCTGGAAGGTTTTACCAGGAGGAGGATAACTCTGTAGTTAGCATTTTCCTATGCACCTGTAAGTGGCCCTGTCAGAAAAAAATACTGAGCTAAAAAGCTCTCTAGTCTGACCAAGAATAACTGCTCTTACTCAGTTCACAAAACTGAAGACAACAAGATACCACTCTATTAATAAATTGGAGCTGAACAGACTAGTCACAGCAAAAGAAATAGTCTTAAAATTACTGATTGCGTATCACATTCCACACCACCTCCTCTCTGAACATCCTACAATGATATCGCCTTAACAATAATACCTATTTCCAAAAGTACCTCTTAAGATGAGAGTATACCCAAAATTTACTTGTGTACATTCAGTCAAACATATGTTATACAGCACAAACATCACCCAGTAGCATATATTCATAAGCGCCTGTGAAATCCCTTAGCCTGCTCATATAGAACTAAACACAGTCAGGAAGTAAATAAGTAATATTAATGGAAAAACCCTTTCTGGAGTATTTTTGAAAGTGTATCCAGAAGGTACTCCTGTTCCATCACTTTCTGATAAAGGAGGGAGGAGCGGCATCCTCGAGGACACCTTACCTTTCCCTGAGCGAGAGGAAGGTTGGGAGGGCTCAGGCTCCACACCAACACGAAGGCCTCTGGAAAACCGACTGCCAGGGGTCAGTCATTCCTCCTGTCCCCCAAACGCTTGATGCCATCACATACCATAATAACAGCGGAACACCAATGAATACCTCCCTCTCCTCCCTGCGCTCCCCCGCACCCCCCAGCCTTCCTCTTTCCCCTTTGTCCATCGGCTCCTGCCATTCCCGGTGGGTCTCACCTCAGATACACCAGCGGTGCCGGCGGCGATGACTCTTCCCGCACGGCGCCTGCGTCATCCCCTCCTCTCCGAGCAGATTCGGGGAGACAAGCCTTGAACACCTCTCCTGCAGCGACGCTGCTTCCGCGACAACAAGAAGAAAATAGCCAAGTAATAACAAACCGGTTGAGGGGCTGCCAGCTTCAGCAAATGTGTTTGGAATTATATAATTTTTTCTTTTTCTTTTTTTTTTTTTTAAATATTATTTTATTTGAAAAGCTCCCAGTTGTGCACTGGTCATCTTCCTACACCCAACACCTGCCCCGCAATTAGCAGGGAACCCGGCACAGCACCCCAGGCACGACCGGGCTGTGGACAAAGCCGTCTGCCAAGGCCTTGGCTTGTCAACTAAATGAAGCCGAAAGTAAGTTTGCCCAGGCATGCGGGCAGCACCACAGAAACTCCTGGAGTACAGACAATCAATAGTAAGTGCATTATAATCCCGAGAAGTTCACCAAAAAAAAAAAAAAATATTTACTATGTTACTGTGTCCACTCGTTGTGTTTTTGTCCAATATTTGCAATACACTCACTGCAGCGCACCTCTCCGATGTAAACAGTCACCCTAATCCACGTTGTTATATATATATCATTTGTTTACCCAAAGTTGAATGATCATTTCAACCTTTGTTAATCCGATTGCATAACAAACTACAGCAGCTTTAAATAACCAAGCTGCTCTCTCCAGCGCGGATTAGTTGAAATCACTCATTTCAGCACCCCGCTTCTTTTGAAAAACAAAATGAAATAGATAATGGAGAAAGAAGAAAATAAAAGCAGCCGGGCACGGCTTTCACCGCCAACTACCGTACAAGTTACATCCCAACGTGCAGACGCAATGTAGTAACTTCACACCTGGTGCAGGCTGCGAGCACAAGGTAAAGCGAAATGTTTTCCACCGCTGAACAATATTGCGCAATTAAAGCACATTCTGCTACATCTTATTCACAGACCCAGCGCAGGCTATTAAGCAAACTATACAGCGTGGATTTTCAAAACAAGTAATTGCACGTATATAAACAAAGGCCATAATTTCCATGGCAGATCTCATAAAAGCTTATCTACCGCATGACATCACACCCATAAATTACAACTTAAGGTACCAGTGCCAAACTGCTTCTGCCCTCCCACCCCAAAATGAACACGGTTAATACCAAACACTGCTCATCCGTGCCTGCGCCTCTTGCAAATAAACCCACATGAAGTACCTCCCCAGGCAGAGTAGTATTTAAAGATTCTTCAGACAACGAGAAGATTTATTATTATTATTGTATTGCATCATCACAAAGTCTTAAACATACAACGCTTAAGATAATGTAAGGTTAAACAACATCAAGTAGTATCAGTGCACTTGCACCAAAGGGGAAATACCTCCAGCCCCCATACGCAGGAGATCTTCAGAAAAACGAAGCCTCACGGGTATTATCAAACAGCAAGTTAGAAAAGCAAAACCAAAACACACGGGATTTCTTTGAACAGACTCAGGACCAGAATTCTTCCATTAAAACTCAACCAACCAGGGCATCGGGAAAGTGAAGAGCAGGCGAACGGGGAACAGAATACGGTGAGGAACGTGTTTCAGCATCTCTCAGTTTTAGTTCAGCAGTCCCTGATCAGCTCATGAGAAATCAAGAGGCAATATCAGGGGCTAATGCTAAACCGCCTATGGATCCCAGCTGCCTTCCTACAGCACGCAACAGAATTCATCCTCTTGACTGATACCCACGGTGGCAGCCTCATCCCAGGAGTTACAGACAAGAAAGGCATCAGCAAACGACTCTCTAACAAACACGCATCTGAATACCTTTGTAAGAGAAAGCGAGCTAAGTATCTCTGCTCCAGGCACAAATATCTGCACATCTGAGTCTGCAGTCACCCACGAACCTGTAACAATTATCCCACTGCCCCTAGGATCTGCCTGCGCCGGGGAACCACCTACACAGCAGGCCCTGCACCGGGGAAGAAAGAAGCTCCACCGAGTCTGTCCACACCAGCTGGGTCTTCGCCGTCTCCATCACGCTCAGCCCGCACCGAATTCACCATTTCTGCCTGTTATTACGGCTCTGACATCACATCAGTACAAGCACAGTCTGACATCTACAGTCAACTCGGTGACGGTGTAAGCGCTGCCTGGCGTACAGGCACTTGGTGTTGCAATACGCTTGCTGCTTAAACCCTTGAAAGAGAAGATACATATATATATATACACACACACACAAACACACACATGCAAAACCTGCTACAGAAAGCCTCGCAGTGACTTGTTCCTTCTCCATGAAGCCAGCAGACCGGCAGCGAGCCACGTTCCTCCTGCCAGCGGAGGGAAATGCAGCAGGAGACACCCCCACCACCACCCCCCCTCCCCTCTCCTCTCCCCGCCTTCACTCCACTTCGGAGCCGCGGCCACGCCAGCAGCCTCCAAGGCAAACAGATGCCGTTCAAAGCCCCGGTTGCCTGCCCGGATGGGAAGACCTTGCCCACCCCTGCTGCCATTTCGCCTCCGACCTCCCCCAGCCGCGGGGTCTGGCAGCACTTGGCGAACTGCGGAGGAAGGCGCCCGCTCCCCGTACAAAGCCCGGCGGGGTCATGAATAAAACATCGCCCGGAGGACGACGAGGCGGGAGGGGGATGTGTGTGTGTGGGGAGGGGGGGAAGATGTCGGTCGGGATACGGAGAAATAAGGGAATAAATAGGCTGCGCGGCATCCGGGGGAAGCGGCGGCGGGCATGGGCCCACGGGGGGCTCCCGGCCCCGGCCCCGAGTAGGGGCGCCGCCCGGCCCCGGCCCTCCTGCCCAGGCTTCCGCGGGGGAAGCGGCGCCCCCCG
>JAOXJM010000004.1:7389895-7400060 GCA_026413425.1 Tringa solitaria
ACTCGATGATCCCAAGGGTCTCTTCCAACCTAAATGATTCTGTGATTCTGTAATGGTTCCTTGGCAGGATGATCATGGTACAATAATAGCAGTATACTTGTTCTGATAAGATCTTAACTGCCAATCTTGAATATTGAGACTACTACATTAGGAGATAAGCACTGTTAAAATTTAAGAAAATCAGTCTGTCAGGGACCTATAAAAATACTGTTTGCAAGAACATGAAGCAAAAACGGGTGGCTATAACAATAATGAAGAATTTGGGGGATTTTTTTAGGTATTTTTATGCACCAGAAAAGAAAAAACATTCCAAGTTCATACCCCGTTGAAGGATTGCTTCAAACAGTAAAAGCTGTCATGGGTGAAGTCACCATTTGTGTTCTACCCAAGAACATCAGCATTGCAGCAAGGGACTATGCACCATGTGCAAAGTTAAACCTGAACACAACTTTTATTGTGAGATCAAGGTCTCAGGTCTCAACACCTCTTTTACAGATGAGAATACAGGAGCAAACAATGATTTGGTAGGGTAGCCTAAAGCACAGAGTGGGCCTGAGAGGCCAAGCTAGAAGCCATGGCTGAGAGGCCGTGTTTCAACTGCTAGCACAACTTCCTTCTTTTCATGCACTGAAAGTGGGCAATAAAAAGAAATATATAAATGTATTTGTCTGCATCACTTTTCAGACCAGAGAGGAGAATACACTGACTTGAGAACACTGCTGTCCATATGGGGTAGCAGGTCTATTTCATTTTGCAACATTGTGTGTTGTTCCCTTTCAATTTCCAAGCTGAGGAAATAAAGAAAAAATATTTTTTGTCATTATGCTGCTATTATGGCAGAGAATTTAGTTGTATTCAAATCAAGGCAAAGTTATAATTCCCTTAGAAATTGTAACTTGGTCCAAAATGCTGAGCTCTTTTGGAGTGATTTTGGAGCGATTTCTGCTATACACCTTTACAGAAAACATTAAACTGACATAAAGTGTGTATTATAGTTGATAAGGGAACTATTACATTGGATTTCACAACTGTATGGATATGTGATTAATCACAAATGCATTTTTATTGTAATTTTTATAGATAGGTTATGATACGCAGCTGTAGGGTAGGATTTGTCTGCTTTATCCTAGGCATCTCACTTAGATGCCCATGCTACAGCTCATCATCCGTGGCTCCTTTATAAGTCAGTGGAGAGAAATGAGGACCTCCAAAGGCTGATTTATCATAAGATGAAACGAATGACCTCCCGGAGGCTTGTGTTTTGTTGGGATAACTAGCATGAGCACAGGCACCTAATTTCTGATGTCTAAACCATGTGACATGAATCCACCCTCAAGGGGCAATTTGATGGTCTTTAGGAAAGCAATCATTCCATCATCATTTTTGGGAGCTTTCCCTCAATAAACATGTAAAAAGTTTTGCTTTTCTTGCTTGCCTACTTTGTTAGTGTCTATTTGTCCATCCTCCTCCAGAACTGTCATTGTTCAACCCGGAGATATGTGGAAATGCTACCGCTTCAGTGGTATAAGCAAAGAAGTGTTTTCTGTTCATTATCAAAACAAACTCACTTGCTCCCTAGGCTGCTCAAAAGTTTCTCTCTTGGAGGAAGAAGAAAGAAAGTTAGCAGAAAGAAGAATGTTCCTTCTAAAAAGGCAAGGAGGATATTGCCAGCAGTCTTGTCTTAATCATCTCAGTGGCTTAGAGGCAGAGAGAGGAACTGGGATAGCAATAGGAGGAATTAAAAGGCAGATATCTGAGCCTACGCTTTGAAAAAATCTATAAGAAAGTCATAATAGACACTCATGGTGATTAAGAATTGAAAATCCCTTAGGAGTTCACTCTAGGTAAGTTTAGTTTGGTTTGAGGCCAAATCAGAATTAGTGTTTCCATTGAGCTGTGTTAAAATATGACACATAGTGTGGGTGTTATTTACGCATGTTTAAGCAGAAGGAAAAAATGGGCATTCCACCATTTTGCGCTAATGTCCAAATAATGGGGGCTATTTTGGATGTAGAAATTCAGATTCAATGTCCAGCTCAAAAATTTATACATCCCAGTGAGAGTCCATGGCAGGGCTCATCTTTGGTTAAAAATGGCATGAAGTAATTCTGGCCACTCTCAAACCAGCAAGGGCAGTACCAAGAAGTCAATCTGTGTTACATGTTTTCACAAAATTCAATTATATTCCTATTTTTGAAGTCCAAAGACCTTTGTGAAGTTGGGTGGGTGCCCAGTCTTCTCACCAGCTTCTTCTGTTGCTCAACAACAAAGACAGGTGAGGGGAAAGTCAAGTTAGATCCACAGGCTTATGTGGGGAAGGTTGAACATCTTGCCAAGTCTTCCCTCACTCTGTTTTGGTATAACTTGTCTCTGAAGGACTACACAAGACATCTACTGGTGTCCCTCATTTTCATGCAGGATGCCAAATGGATTGAGTAGCGTGCTCATCTCCTGCCCTCTCCCAACAAAAAAACTTCCAAATTTGGACCTCTGCAAGGAGAGATGTGTGGGTGAACTGCTTTTTGTGGCAAAAGGACAGCTTATAGCCAGAAGAATGTCTCTCCCCAGTGGCCATGGGGAATGGAAGGGAATCTGATCTCAGAAAGAAAAAAAGAGATAGGCATTTCTTCCTCAGTCAAAGCTTGTGACAGTCCATGTTATTGTAGTTTTGCAAAACCAGCTGAGGGTCACTAGCAGCTTCCTTAGATTGCTGAGCCACAGCGGAGGCAGGAGTCAGGCACATGACTGTGTGATGCGTGTGGTATTAATACCCACCCAGGTGATCAAGCTAAATATAGAGATAATGCAGCCTTTTCTGGGCGGAGGGTAAGAGATTAAAGTCTTACCGACAGCGGTACAGGAGAAGAAAGGAAAGCTGCAGCCTTTCTGCATCAGCTCCAACAACGTCTGCAGCCTGCTGCTGGTGGGATGGGGTGCTCCAGGCTTGAAAAAATATGGAGGAATCTCCCTTAAAGTGAGTACTGCCCCAGGAGTCTGAAGAAACTATAAACCAAACTAATTGTTAACCTACCTCCGAGCATTGTAGCAGCGTATTTATTTACAATGTACTACGCCTGAGATGGTGCAAACATCTGTTACTGGGTTTGTTTGTTTTGTGTCTATGTGTGTATGTGCTCTTCAGAGAAGGGAGGGGGAAAGGACTGCTGTCTCTGAGGTTTGCTGTGACTCGGAGGTCCAGGTGCGATGCTAAAGAAAAGTTGGATTGAGCCAGATTGAAAGAAAACACTTTAAGGATAGTTAAACAATCCTCTGTTAACGCTCAGAGGTGAAGCGCTTCATCTGGAGTTTAAAAAAACCTTGCTTTTCGTTGTCTGTGTGATGGTAAAGGGAGATTTCCCAACTTTGCACAGCTATGATAAAGAAATACAAAGCCTTCTTTCTTTCCTCAGTTGCTGTGCGGCCGTGCTCTCCCCCATGAACTGCCGTCAGCAGTTCTAAGGTGTGGAGCAAACCTCAACCTCCTGCTTGCGCTATTTGTGACTTCTACTGTTGGCCAAAAAGGGGAAGGCAGTTCTCAATACCTGACGTCCATCCAGCAAAGCCTTTCAAAAACGAAAGAACATTGTGCCGTCAACTTTGTTCAAAACCTTTATCACAGTGCCTGTGCATCTCCATAACTTCTTTCCCCAAATACGTTTGAATGGTCTGAAAAATCTGATTAAATCTGAAAATTATGGATTGTCTGAAAGAGGTGTGTCAGCAGCAGGCCTCAATGGTTGCTCGGCGGCCGTGTTGTGCCTTCTGAATGGACATCACCCTGTCTTCAAATGTCTTCTTTATGTTGATCTACTCCATGGCACGCTTTGAGGTATCTGGATGAGCAGGAGCAGATATTTAATTAGCTTGTTTAATGTGATGACGGTGGAGGAAAAAGGTCCCCCTGTTTGTACTCTTCAGCAGACACCAACAGTTGTGATTGTAGCTGCAGGTGGAGCAATTAAGTGAAAAAAACCAACAGAGTAACTAAGAGACTGAGTAGATCCCAGTTCTCAAGAAGCAGAGGATGGATGTTTTTCTGTTTCAACGAGGACCAAATCAGGCTCCTAAATGTCCTAGCACACATCCCATTACCTGGGAGTGAGACTACTCAACGCATCTCCACAGCCACCTGTGCTCCTGTAATTCCTTTCAGAAAATAGCTACCTCCATTAATCTTATTCCATTTAACTGGATTAAGTGTTATCTAAGTGTTATCTATATTTTCTATACTGTGACTAGAAGGGAGACTGAATGCCATACATAAGCTTGTTACATGCTTGTGTGTACAACTAAAGTACTGGAGCAGATTCACCGTCACCCAACTCCATGGTGTTGGACGGGGAGGAATTTAGCCCAATAACTTCTGAGACTGCATGGGAACATCCCCTCCCCTGCCATGCACCGAAGGGTGCATTTCTGTGATTCAAAATAGGACTAGGGCTTCTTCAAATGCAACTAACCATATGCAAAACACAGGGAACCTTCTCCTCGCTCGGTGTGGTTGGGACTATGAGGTGAGGATCAGCTTTGGGGTTCCACCTGAGCTGTGCGCTGGGCTTGTTTGGGCACAGCATCAGCTTCAGCAACTCAGTTCCTCAGTCCTCAGCAAAACAGGAATAAATACTTCTTGGCTCCTCACCCAAGTGGTGCAAAGTTTTATTTTGCTATATTTGAACAGCACTTTAAAGGTACAAATCCCTAGCATTACGATTTGTTTCAACATGCATGTCCTGCTGGTAAAGTATCATGCAAAAGCCCAGCTCTCACCCCAGCCACAATGGTGTTAAGAGTATTGCAAATGAATCAGAAATGTGAGTAGCTCGGAGCCCGTAAAAGATACCAGATGTGAGCAAAGCTAACAAAAAAGTCTGTGTACTACAAAGCAGCATTACAAAAGACTCTCATACCAATGTATGCAGAATATTGTGTTGTAGGAGAAGTGTTCAGTATCCTCTCTGGCAGAAAATTGTATGTAAATCACAAAATCTTGTCCAATATGTTCTATAAATACATAAACCTTGTATTTATACAAGGAGTTGAGTTGGAGACTGTTACCCCATCTGCCCTGGAGCAGGCCAGGAAAGTAGATCTGCTGCTGAAAGAGAAAGCAATTTTCCAAGATTTATAGACTATAAATATTTTATTTACCCTCCAAAGAAGGAGTCCATACTCATTGCAAAGAATGTGTATAAAGTATGTGTAGGGTTGGATTGTCTTTGGGTTTGCGTGACTGTGAAAATAATTTAAAGCATCCTTGGAAGCCAAGAGAGTTCAGGTGTCTTTGGGTCCCATCTTATTGATCGCAGGGAATTACCGTGAGGTTTCTCAGGCACGTCTGTCCTGGAAGCACTGCAGTGTTATTACACGCCTGTGACTGCATGGAGAGCTTTTCAGACCTTAATTCTGAGCTGAGAAAATACAGATGAAACACAAATACAGGACATTTCGATATAATTTTCAATTCACAAGCTACTGTCCAGCAAGCTGTTTCTGCTTTTAGCTTTCTTATAATTGGGTCTAATCTAGCTGAGATACAGAATATCATCTCTAAATGCTCTGTACGCTCTAAGCAATGCATAAGGGTAATGAACGGGGTTTTTTTGGTATGTGCATTCTCCAAGTCTCATTAGAGGTAGCACTAATATTTACATGTTTGCATTTCAAACAAAAGGGAGTCTATTTAATAACATCAGCGATTTGGTCAATATTGGCACAGTCCAAGTGCCACGTGGAGAGCTGGATGACATTTTCATTAACCTCAGCACTCTCTATAGTGCAGTTTTTCTCAGGAGACTGTGTTTTCTGTCACTGTGACCAGGGCTAAGGAGGAAGTGCAGTTAGTAGGGCTGTGTGCTAAAATTTTAGGTTGGTTCCTGAATGAGGGGCTAAAAGTGCCTCCAAGCTTTATTCTTCATCTCAGTTACCTGTGTCCCAGAAACCAGCTTGCCTGTGCTTGGCCCATTAAACATCTTCCCTTCTCTTGTCTAAGACTGAGCCCCATAAATCCTCAACTCCATGTAGGAGACCTTGATTTTTGCCCCTTACCTGCCACAGCAGCCCTATCTCTGGAGCAGCTGATACTTGTTCATCAATATCTGCTCGGCATGACTATAACCTTATGTTCCTAAGATGTAGCTAGCTGGAAAGAGAAATGCAATACATTTATTTGTTCATTGATATCCTCGTGAACACACATTCTGTGTTATGTTGCTTACATAGTTTTCTGCAGCAGTCGTCACAGTATTTTGCAGATAGGAGTGGATTGGTTCCTAAAAGAGCTCTGAGGAAGGGAAGTGTACAGATTCTCATGTTAGAGATAGAAAAGCTGAGGCAGGGAAGCAAGATGACTTGCTCGGGGAGTCTGTGGAGGAAGAGTGGGAGGGGAAATCCCATCTGCCAAAGAAGGAATTAATCCAGTCTACAGGAAGCATGGGAAATGACTCAGTTGCAGATGATAAGAAGGTTGGAAGGCAAGTGAAAGCTGGCCTGAAATCTGGATGAATGTGAGAGGAACCATATTTTCTGAAATTACTCACAAGAAAGTACCTGTACATATGCAGCTGAAAGGAAAACCAGTACCTGGGTGAGGCTAGGGCTCATTTGTCAGAAAATAAGGAGACTGTGAATTACAAGGTCGTCTCTACTTGGCTTGTGCGCGCTGCTGGGCAGCATGCTCGGAGTAGAGCTGCCTGCTTACAGGGAGTCTGAATTCAAGCCTCTGAGCAAAACATCCTCTCTCGGATCAATAGTTCTGTTCACAGTAGAGGTTGCAAGATGGGGTCACGAGAAAGAAGTCGTTATTTTGCTACTGAAAATTCTCAGTTTCTAGCTGGTAACCATTGCTGTTTTCTGCCTGTCGTATGTTACTGTGCTTAAGGTCATCTTACTTTACATATTTTAGTATTTTTAATGTTTAAAAGTGATGGCAAAATAGTCCTCCAGCACGCCCCTAAGTTTTTACCATACTGGTTTTTTGCATAGTGGTATGATAGCAGAGATTTAGATGCTGAGAACTACAGAAGCAATTAGACTATTCCTTTGAATTTATTAAAGTTAATCTGCACTGGACCAAGCCCCTAATTAATCCAAGGCAATTTTTCACTTGTCAGATATTTCCCAAGCAAGAAATTCCCAAGAAGATGATTTCAACTCTTAACTCCAAACTTTGTATTCTACCAACAAAACACGCTTCTACCTCTGCATGGTCTGATGGTCCCACTCAGTTCTTTAGATAACATGCCCATTGGTGTCAGTAGTGAAAAAACTATGTCTAAAACCAAGAATAAAGTGTGTCTTAGTGAAAGGATGAAAATTCCCTGTCAGCAATGACTTAATTCAGCAACTGTTATCTCGCTGGGATCAGGATTACATGGTGCTCTTAATAAATATTGCACTCTATGAGTAAAACTTGTATCTTCCAACATCGGAGGAAGTTACCTGTGACTTCCTTGTGGCTGCTGACAGAGCGAATACGTTGGTGCAGAGAAGTACCCCAAGGTACAGTGACTGTACAGGAATGAGTAAAGCACAGTGAAATGTGAGCCAGTATGTTTTCCCTGGGGACATTTCAGATAACTCCTATTTCTACGTGGGCTACAGATTGTGAGCAGAGATAGTTTCACAGCAGCTTTTCTGAATCACAGAGGGCAAAGCGGAAGACAAGTGTAAATCATCAGGACAAGGGAACTCAGTCATCTGAGTTTGCAAATCATCTGTGGCTCATTTTTAGGTCGAGGTTTGCAGGGAAGGTTGGTTGATTGACTGGAAAAACTTCGTTGCCAACCTTGCAATAGATCTAACGCAGGTTATTTTTGTACCCGTAAGGTGGCCTGTGTTTCTAGAGCTCGTATTTGTACACAACTTGGTGCTGCAATGTGCTGCTGTTACTTTATCTTCAGCTAAAAGTGAAAAGGAGGAACACTTGTCTCCCTTGTCTTCGTGATGCTGTACCTCTTCTGGGCCAGCCCAGACATTTCCTGATTGCTCTCAGTTATTGTCCTCTGTGTGCCCTGCCATCTCTCATGACCACTGCTCAGAACATAGACTGGTGTCTAAATAAACACAGTATTTCTACTTCATCTGAAGCAACTGTCCTTCCTGGTATTCACAGCTTTCTGACAGAAGCATTTACTGATTTTATTAACAAAAATAGCCCTCTCCTGTTGGAGTCCGTTTTAATTGACCTCAACCCTGCCACAAAATTTCCTTTGCATGCCAGCGGGAGGTGAAAGAAACTTCTAGAAATAAAGACCTCACTGAATGTCCCACTGCACATCCACACAGGACCAAGAGTTTCTCTTAGGACAGGCTGGGGCAGCCCTTGTGGTACCGCACAAGTGTGGTGAGGTGGGTTCCAAGCCCACCTGCCAGCTCTCGCTTTTTAATCCAATGCTGCAGCAATTCCTTACTGGGAAGAAGAGAAAGTGGTTGAGTGAAAATGCCCTTTTGCTGGTAATTTTATGTTCTGAAGCTCAGCTTATGGATAGAAGGATCATCTGGGGGTGTAAGAGAAAATGCAACTGGTAGTTTGACCTTTTATTGAGTAGGGGGAGATGTGATATGGGATGTGTTATTTTAGAAGAGCGAAACGACACATTAGGCATCAAAGAAGATCAAACTGGAGTTGCCTCTGATGCACCTAGAATGCAACTCTGGGGGATTTTAATACACAATCGGGGAAGAACGGGTTGCAGTCTGCAAATACACAGCTGGGACAGTCCGTGTCAGCTTTCATAGACAGCCACAAACTCGAAAAATGGAGAGAGCAGTACCATGAATAAGCTTCCCACTATTTTGTAGGTGATGACCCTGCTGTGAGCTCTCCCCTGAGCCCAGAGGAGGCAAGGCAGGCAATGTCTTGCAGAGAAGTCTGCAATGGCAAGTGCACCTCCCCTGAAACACTGGATGGGGTTTTTGCTTTCTGAGAGCAAAACCACACCGGAGATATGACCTCATAGGAAGTCAAGTGAAAATAGACCCAGTCATCAACAAGAAGATCAGATCTGGGAAGGAAGTGTGGTGAAGGTCAAAGCAGAAGGACACTAGATAAATTCAAAATACACGTAGTCTAACTGTAAAGGTGTAAAGGAGGAAACTCCTTTGGGGCAAATCAGAGGAGATTTATAAATCTTCTCTTGATACATAGAAAAGAACTGGTATATTTGGAAGGACATATTTGAAGCAGCTTAATGTTACTTAAGGATGAGCCAGCTTGATCATATTCATTACCAACTCCTTGTAACAGGCAAAATTGCAGAGAACCAGATTTTATGCTCAGCCCTGAAAAAAGCAAAGAATAATAGAAGAACTGCGGAAAGAGAAGGAAGGTTTTGCTACTTTGACATAAGCAGACCCTTGTACCAGGTACACAGAATCTTCATCTTTGATCTGGTTTTTGTTTATTTCATTGTTTCATTTCCAAACTTCCTATCTGATAACATGTAAAGGAATGTGTATTTTAGACAGCTATCTCATTAGAGCACAGATTTGTTTCATAGAAAGCCGGATGTTTTTGATGACATAAAAGAATGCTGTAGCTAAAAAGCATTAAAATGCTAAACTTGCTACACATGTTAATGCAGAGTGAGCCTACATGGCTACACTGTGCAAATAGCTGCACGTCCTTCCAGTGGTCTGGAAATTATTGCTTGCTTTTCTTTGATAAATGAAAAATGTGCCATGTTAAAGACATGATTTTGAATCTTGCACAATTTTATTTTTTGCATTGAAAAAATGGAGAATAAACTCCTCCATTTTCAATAACACTTTCAGATTTTCTGGAATCTCAGTCCTCACCATTTCCCTGCCTCCTTATCACTTCGGAAGGTGGTTGTTGAGGTTTGGCAGGGGAAAAAGGAATCGATCAAAGCTCTCCCACAATGTCATGAGTAATTTAAAAGATGTCTTTTTAAAATCTCACAGAATAATATATATTTCTGATTTATCTCTCAAATTTGAAATAACTATTCGTTTACAAACTTTTGAGTATCTCCAACTGCAGAAATGTGTTCTTATGAGATAATAAGCAGCAACTCTTTAACATCATGGACCAACATTTCACAAGTTTTTGTTTAATTTTGTTAGAGGAGTCTTTTAAAGCTGGAGTCTTTCCACAAGCTGGAACATGGGAAGTTCCACTCAAATATGAGGAAGAACTTCTTTCCAG
>JAOXJM010000004.1:7400160-7416568 GCA_026413425.1 Tringa solitaria
TATAATCACAGAATCTTCATGGTTGGAACGGACCTTTTAGATCATCGAGTCCAACCAAAAAAAAAAAAAAAAAAGATAGATATGTATCACTCAAGTATGAGAACAGGGAACAGCTGAAGCATCCCCTGTATAAAAGGCAAAGATACAACTAGTTTGAATTATTTTCTGTTCCCTAAGGATATGAAAGAAGACAATATTGTGGCAAGGAGCAGTTCATTGAATGTATGTGACAATCAGGAGCTTGCCAAAAGCCTCTCGGAGACATGTTTAATATTGTTAATTCTTGTGATCACATCAAGCTATTCATCTTTTATCAATTCAGATGGCTCTCCTTCTGGGGACAGCCCATCTCTCAGCTGACATTTGATGTGTTCTGTGTTAGCATCTCCGACAATGAAGGAAGGGTACAGTAGATTAGATGAAGCATCAGAAAGATGTTGTGTCAGTGTCACTTATCAGCAGCGAGGGCCAGTCTGGTGACCACAATTGAAAAAAAAAAAAATCAAAGATTTGGTAGAGAAAGACAGCCACAAGCCAAGAGCATCAGTCTGAGCCATAGCTCCCTTTCGTGCATGGTTCTGCAGTACAGTGCTGGCAAGTTGCACCAGCAAGACCCCCTGAGATCTGTGTCCCCAGATTGAAGATACATAGATGATGAAATATGCTGCGACGTGAAGAGTGTTCTCTGTCACTCCTAGCTAGCAGGGGCATTAGCTGAACTCATTTCCTCCTCCCTTTCGCAGGACATCAGCGAAAGGGAAACAGCAGCGGCTTGGTGGAGCCAGGGGGAGGATGCATCCCCGGGAGGGCAGAGCTTTTTGGGGTGTGGTGGGGGGCTGGCATAGGATCCTGCTGGGCATGTTCTGTTTACATCACTTGCATCAACTTACATCACTTGCTTGCCGTACGCATTGACCCTTGAAAAGACAGCCCTGCTGATTGCAACTGCTCCTGCTGTGGTCATTTAACTCTTTCATATTGAATCCAGAGAAGCTCTCTGAAAGTCTTCTGTAATTGTCTCATTTTCTGTAATTGATTTTTTTAAATATACTGGACCTCTATACAATGACAGCAGGCCTTTGAGCAAGGCCATCAAGAAATTAAAATGAGAGAAAGCTTTGGCAGTTTCCAGGACATAAGTAAGGTGTATAGACAATTGAATAAATTAGAGAGAAATGTAATTTTGTTTTCAGTGGAAAAATGCTAAGGAGCAATGAGAAATCCTGAGGTCTGAGCAGACCACGCCAGAAATTACTGTAGCTTCTAGATCCGGCTAGGGTTGGAGGTTTTTTCCTTTTGATTGTACATGTCTTTCAGGTAAAAAAATTCCAACTCTGCAAAAGAAAAGAATTTTCTTCTATGAGGATGAAGATATACTGGCATAGTTGCCCAGAGAGGTTGTAAAACCTCTGTCTTTGGAGATATTCAAAACTTGTCTAGGCATGGTCCCAAGCATCCTGCTGTAACTGGACCTGCCTTGATGAGGAAGCTGGAGTAGGGGACCTCTGGAGATCCCTATGTGATTCTATGCCAACAGTAATGTATGTTTTTTCATTTGCATATCAAATACCAGTACAATGTTTAGTGATATAATGTGTTAATATAGCAATTTAAAAGGTCTCAGCAAGATCCTTTTCTGTATTATCTTTAATATAGTCTGAAAATAAGGGAAATTACTGCAACTCTGGTTCGATACCAGCGAGGTAAGTCAATACACAGACCTACATGTGCTACCTGGAAGCCTCGATCTGACCAGTTGCGTGTACAGCCACAACCCTGTACAGCCACAACCAGTAACTGGAGCAGTAACAGCAACTCTGATTTCAGCCCCCAGCTAAATTCTGAAACGCAGACCTGCCAGGAGATGACATTAATTTGTTTAGGGGGATGTCATTATATCACGTGGAGCAAACACATGGGCACACCATGTCAGAGGGACGCTGTAGGGCATGGTGGATGATGTGTACCTACAGCATGTGGGTGGCTGCATGCTGGAGGAAGGGAGGGTGGTGAGCATTTAACCCCACTCAGCATTGCCATGCAGGACAGGATGTGAAGAAGCATATGTTCCTCACTCAAAACAATGCGAAGTTGGGTTTTTTTTTATCTAGTCAAAGTATAATTATAGAGATTGGAATTTGGCTGTGAAACCTGGGCTAGCCTCTCTGCAAAGGCAAAGTGAGCCAAGTTATTGAACCTTGGTCCTTGGAAGTGTCTTTGGGTTTTTATACCATGGGATTCTGAGGCTGTCCAGTCTCTTTTTGAAGGATGCTTTTATGATTAAGCTAAAAAGTTATGTGAATTTTTTTTTGTCCACTTATGCTTACATCCCTGTTAAGCCTGAAGTCAAACTGCTTCTATGGGAGTGACAGCTCAGATGTGAGTGAAGGGCCAAATGAAAATTATGTAGAGATCTCATTTGACAAGGCCATTTCAGACAAAAGAAATGTTAAACAAATAGCCTTACACAATGGGAAATGGTGAACTTCTGCTGAACCTTGCTGATGGCTGGGTGCCAAAGGAAAGTTTGAAGCTACCCGCATGTTCTCTTTCAGAAATCTCTCTGGTTTTAATGTTTGGCATTTGTATACCATTTTAAATGGAAAATGAAGAGTGTTTAATTATCTTTCCAGGGTATGACAGCTGACTGATAGAAATTAAAATGTCTGCCCAGAACTCCTGTTCTTCACAGAGTGAAAATCCTGCATACTAGTAATTACTCAGATGATATAAACCGAGACCATATTAAGCTGTAAACAAATAGCTGAGACTAGATGATTTTGCAACATGATGATAGTATCAAAGAAAATTAAAACTTTCAGGTGTATGACCCTGGATGAGTGTTGCTTTCAGACTGCAATCTGCTGCCACAAGCGGTAAAAGCTGTCATGGTCTGGGTAACTTTTCAGAATTGTCTGCTTGGCGAGGAGGCAATGCAAAGCAGGGGCTGTGGGTAGAAACAATGTCCTTTCTTAGGACTGATGGAGTTAGAAGAAGCTTTCTGGCTTTCAGGACCACTTGTCCTTAAATTTTTAAAATAAAACTGTGATTTCTTTGCCTGATATAAACCAAATCCTGGCCAGGAATATGAACTCTGCCTGTCAGGAAAAGGCTTTAACAACCAACCACCTTGTCATTACCGTCTGATATTCCAGAGTTATTTTTTTTTTTGCCATTACAGAAAAGCTGCAGTCTAATATTTTAAACATTCTGATCATTGCTATCTGCAGTCACTGCAAAGAACAAATTACGAAAGGGATCGATCTCATAAAGTAAAATTAACTATTTGAAATGGAAAGCTGCCATCACAATCTGATGGCAACAATTAAAGTTGCAGAAAATGCAGCACTCTGTTTGGGGCAAAAGACAGACAGAACTGGAGCCAGGTTGTTTTAAGGTGTGTGCTGGTCATTATCCTTTTAACTCAAGATAGGCCTGAGCTTTAAATCTGAGACACAAAGACAAGTGTCCTGAAAGGCTGTAAGTTGCTTAAGTGCAGGTTTGCATCCCACCCCAGCTCCCAGTTTTAGTAAGAACATTTCATTCTCCTGATAGAAGAAGGAGGGATACCTCCAAAGGCTCAGGGCTTCAAGTCAGAGATGCTTCTAGCCATAGCTGGTGGGAGAAGTTCACAGATTTGCTGGAATTACAACCCAGTTTTCCCTGTTCCTCTTCTATGATGCCTACAAAATGTTTGGCCATAATTAGAGCTCAGGTGCTCTCAAATCATGGCTTAATGCACTAGTAAAGACAGACTAACTCTACCTGCATGCTTTCCAGTCCTCCTCCTCCCAGGCTTTAGCTGATCAGGTCTTCAGAGTGAGTTTTCTGGTTGGGATCCTGAGGAACTGCCACAAACCCAGCTGCAGGTAAAAATTTCCCCAGTGTACCTGCTGGGTTTGACCTGTTCTGCTCAGAGAAATGCTTCTGCTCTCCTCACCTGGTACAATTTCCTGAGGTGAAGAAGTACGGCTGATGAGCTGGTTGCACCAGTAGCTTTAGGGGATGCCTTTACATAATGGGTTGGGGTTTGCAAGTCAGGGTACGCAAGTGCCAGTGCAAATCCTTCTATGTGAAATGCCTTTGAAATCCCCAGGGGATACAAGGAAATACCAATTATATGAAATGGGGCTGACCAGTAGTTTGTCTTCTGAGGAGATGCTGGTTAAAATTTCATCATGAAATAGCAAGCGGAGCAGGATGGGTCAGTCCTTCTCATTAAAACCTCCTTCACAGAGATGACTTGACCCCCAGGAGTTGTAAAAAGAAATCGCAAAGCAGCTCAGCCTTTCGCGTGGGCCAGACTGCAGCAAGTGGCGGGTATTTTAATCAAAGATATACCTGAGTCCACCGAGTCCTTGCAAGACAATTGCCCACCTCCCATATTTCATCTGACAACAGTTGGACACTTTCCAGCATGATGACATACTCAGGGGCTGTTTTCAGGAACAAATTATAAACATTTCTAGCTACAGGCTAAATACAACTTGGTTTGCCAAGTGCAGTCTCTTCCCTTAGTTTGCCAAGCTCAGCTGAATGTGAGACGTATTTCTGCTGGAGCAGGAAGACCCATGAACAACTTGTCCAGCTTTCTGTCCCTTTTCTCTGCAAAAATATTAATCCATGGCACAAAAGTTACTGCAGGAGCTAAGCTAAACACTGTTTTACTGCATGAGAGCTTGTTACCTAAGTGCTGTCCTACTCTGATTAACAACGATGGGCTCTTCCACTCCCTGTTCTCTCTGCCATTTACAGTGCTAAACATACTCAGCTAAAAGTAGAAAGCTTTGATGCTGTTTTCTAGCTGCTAGCTTTAAATGTAGTCAAATTAACTCACTGTTTCCTGGGAACCCTCTCTGTTATAAAGACTGTATCTGCCACATCAGTCTTACCTGCTCCGGCCCAATAGCTTCAGAGCTGTTGAGAAGGTTCAGGGTAGAAGAAAATCCAGCTTGAGCTCTCCTGGCTGCCAACTGTTGCTACTGCTGGGACAAGAAGGGAAAGCCATGAAAGTCTATGTTCTCTTCAAGCAGAAAACAACCATAAATTCAGGTGGATCACAATGGCTGAAGAAGAAGGTGGCCTTCATCACTGAAACCTCACTGACAGCCAGGGCCAGGATACGGCTCTTCCCCATACCATGGTCATGGCAAAATCATAAATGGAACAGATCGTTTACTGAGCCCAACACACCTGGACCATCAGTTGCAACTGAGGTTGTGACAAGAGTATGGGAAGAAAGGTGCTGGCTCTAAAGCTTTGGTAAAGTTGTATTTGCTACCACTGTCCAAAGGTTTCAACTGCACCTCTGAATGGGCAGGTGAGCAACATTCGCTGTGTAGAAACGTTTGCAACAAAGCTCTGAGTTCTCACATGTTCCTCCCCAGAAACAAAAATGTTTTCTGAAGTATAGACTATACTAGGAAGTTCGGGTTTTTTTGCTTTGGAATATGTTGCATGGGGAAAAAAACTGTTATCATGCCTGACATGGATTTTCTATCTGGACTTCTGTAGCTGTTTTTTGATGGCTTTGCACAGTATGGTTTCAGGCATCAGTGTGGGAACTACAGCAGTGTGGGGATCCAGTTTGGCTCTCGGTGTCAGCAGGCTCATTCTCTGGCTTCAAGACGGTCCAACACTCTGTGTGAAGAGGGCTAGAAGTCTCTGAGCATATTATTTTTCTTCTGGTTAATAATCAGAGAGCCCAAAATCATATCAGAATCACTGATTGGCAGCCAGCCAATTTTCTAATCCTCTCTCAAAAAGGGAGGAAAAAGAAAAAAAAACAAAAAGTTTAAAATTAAAATCAGAAATATTATAAATTGCTACCAAAAACCCCGACAAAAACCCAAGCCGTTTCATGAAGCCAAGTTTCCTGCAGGCTGTCTTACATTACCACACCTCTTGCACTGCCATAGCCCGTAGTCCAGCAAACCTCTTAGAGTACAGGACCACAGGGCCTCCAGATGCTAAGCTCTCTGCAAAAGAGCTTCAGCTTTCCTCTCCTCAGCTCCTGGACTTTTCCTTTCACCAGTTCCTCTCTGATGTCACCTGTGGCCCCCACAGTGACCGTGTGTCTCTTCTTTTCTTTTAGTGCCATCGAGGCAGAAGGCAGCACAAGCTGTTCCCTGGAGCTTTGTGTCTGTGGATTAGTTGATGACTACATCCATGGCCAGCAGCATAGGAAGTTCTCCCTGCCTTTCCCTCTGCAGCAGCACCAATAGCATCACTTTTCTCTATGGTTTTCTCTGGTTTTATGAAATTCAGAGGACTTTAACTTTTTTAAGATCTTTACTGCAGCTTGCTAGCTAGCTTGGGTTAAAGCTGATCGCAGTCTGATCCTCACAGCCTCATTTCCACAGGAAACTAGGCTAAAAGACTTCTCCTCGCCTGCACTTGGAAGCTGCCAGTTTGACAAGCTGCCAGAGCTTTGCCTGACAGAAGCAGACCTCTCCACGCTTCCTCCTGCAATTACTTTCCCATGGAGCCCAAAGGTGAACTGCCAGGCCATTGATCTCATCGCAAACAAGGTATTGGCAGCAGTGGCGGGAGATCTCCGTGGGGATGAAATGTCTGGAAATGACACATGCTGGCTGCTCGTTAAGTTGATCTGGTACTAACTGGTCCCTAAATGAGGAGGAGTCGCTGGAAGTGAGCCATAGGCCGTTTGACTTGTTTTCATTAGTAGCTCTGAAAAAGTCACCCACTCAAAAGTTAGACAAGGCATATCACAACTTTATCTCACCTTCAGCTCCCTTGCAAGTTCCTCCTTTTAAAGCAAGAACCCTTGCTTTAATCTTTGAGGAGCACTTAATGCCATGTCAACACAATAGTCTGCTTCTTCCTTCTTATTCAGTGACCAATCCCATTTCTCTGTTTTCAGCACAGGATTGCAAGGCTGATGTGAGATGGAGCTGTTCTTTTCTCTACATTCTGGTGAGCAGTGTGGCTCAGTCTGCCGAGCTGGGGACTGGCACTGTGACCATCCTGTGGACAAGGAACTAACGATCCTAAAGGTAAAGGCCCAGCCTTCTGTGGTTTTGAATGTCCATCTGCCTAGGATATGGCTTTCCAGAGAGACCCTACACCCTTTGCAGCAGCAGTGACAGAGCTGCCAGTGACTCAAGTTGCAGCTATGAACGATGAGCGTTTCTGTAAATCAGACAATCAGGATCTCAAGCCAATCAGCAGAAATCTGGGCAACTAGTAGTCAGCAGCTGTCTCTGAAAAATGTGTTGTACGAAACGCAAGTAATCACGGCAGTGGTGTCAGCTGTTGACTTTCCATCACCTGGACCGTATGGTCACCACTTGCCTTCCTGCAGGCTCTGTCTCACTCTACAGCAAAGAGGAAGGGGTCCCACAGGACTGAGTTTCCATCCTCACACAGACCTTTTTACCCCCAGGCTGTCACACAGCACATCCATTCCATGCAGCACACAAAATGCCGCATGTGGGGGTGAAGCCATTTCTTTTTAAACCAGGTAATGTCCATAATTGAGGTGACAACCTGGCCCCACAAAGAGTTGTTCTGGAACCATTTGGGGACAAGAAACTGTGGCATAGAAGAAGTCCTCGACTAGCTTGTGATAGCAGAATTTGGGACCATTACCCACTTTTGCAGCTGCAGTCAGTGTCATGTCAAACCACACACTAACCACACATTCCTGAGGTCTCTCTGCTGCACGGAGGAAAAATGTGTGTGAGCCAGCAATCAACGGCTGAGAGAACCAATTTAATCTGGGTATGAAACTTTAATGTTGGCATTTCTGAAGTGCTTGAATTTGCAAATCTAACGGCACGAGTTTAACACTGATGTTTGTAAGTGTTCAGGCTTTTTAAAAGGAAGCTGAGCTCCCCACCATACCCTGAAATCCCACCCTGTGCTCATCAGAACCTACCCGGACTACCAACAAGGCTGAAATCTTTCAATGTGCTGCCCAGATCTCTGGCATATGCGCTTGCAGAGGTCATGGTGGTTGTCTCTCAGAGGAGACGGATGAGCCATTTTGATGTTGGTCCTCACAGCTGCTTGCTGGCAGCAAAGTGGTGAAAAGATGCAGTGAAGGGAACGTGCTTACCAAGATGTGGACACAGCTCGGGAATCAACTGGAAGAATGGGAAGTCTGTGTCAACTGTAGGGCTATGAGCATATTGGGATGTTGGATCATGGTGGGATAGGTCATTCAACTGGAGGGCGTTTGAGAAGGACAGCCTGGGAGGGTGACTAGCTCTGTGTAAAAGAGCAGAGAGAATGGATGGAGACATGCCCAGGGAGGGATGACAAGCCAGTTGAGAGCTTGTGTGTCACAGTTACTGAGCAGACCAGCATGGGTCATTTTGTCATGGATGTCAAAGGATTGTGATCAGTTGCTGGACTCCAGTCACTGGTGGTCTACCCCAGGGGTCAATACCAGGGCCAATCCTGTTTAACACCTTCCTTAATGACCTGCATGATGGGGCAGAGAGCACCCTCAGCAAGTCTGCAGATGACACAAAGCTGGGAAGAGTGGCTGATGGACTGTATGGGTGTGCTGCCATCCTGAGGGACCTCAACAGGCTGGAGAAATGGGCCAGCAGGAACTGCATGAAGTGCAGCAAGGAAAAGTGCAACGTCCTGCTGTTGGGCAGGAACAACCCAAGGCACTAGTATGTGCTGGGGGCCAACCATCTGGAAATAAGCTTGGCAGAAATCCTTCCATGGCTTCCACATCTCTGTTGGGGTGTCCTCATTGAGCCTGGATTAGGGGAGCAAATGGGCAACCTGCCTGCCTGTGCCCCCCACCAAAAGCACCGTGGCAGTTCTAACTGTGTGAATATGTGCAGATAACCGTGTAGATAACTTAGATGTTACAACAATGATTTCAAGAGCTTGGCATGAAATTTGTTGCACTGTGGAAGGGATGCAGGCTTCTGTTCAAGGGGGGCAAATGGAAACCAACAGGAGCTTGTGCATGATCCAATTCACAGCCTTCTACTCTTACCTTGTACCTCTAAGTCCTTTGCCTATTTTAATCCATCAAGAGATGAGATCGGGGCCGTGCACCATTTTTTCCATGATGCCTGTCTGGGGTAGTAAAGTCACAACAACATTTTTCAATGTTGCACGGAAAACAGAACAAGGTAATAACTGTGGCCAGACCCTGGGGAGATCGATTTGTCAATGCCTGCAGAAGTCTGCGAGATGCTGAGGTTTCAACATTTTCTTATTGAAAGCTGGGGTAGTGTGTGAGAGCACAATGGAAATGGCTGGAGAACCTGACTCTTGTCAAGAGAGAGGCTTTCTCCTGAATTATTCAGAGCTGTCAACTAGAAGCCAGTCTAGGGTGAGATGACACCATTTTGGTTTAGTTTAGAGCGAGGTTAGATTAGTGGTAAATTAATTTTCACTGTCCATACACAAACACAGCTCCTCTGGTGTGTCGAAACTTACAACTTTATCATCTGCTGATACCCTCTTGTTAAAAACAACAACAACAAAAAAGACAAATTAGTTGCCAAAGGTCTCATCATATCATAACACGGGTATTACTAGTCACCAAAGTCTGTGTGCACAGAGATGCTTCACAGTTCAAATCCTATTCTTTCCTGCTTCACTAGTTTTTGAGTCTTTTCAGGGAGGACAGATTATATAGTCAAAAATTAGACTTGGTGGGTTTCATGGCTTAGCCAGAAAAGTCTGCGTTCAAAACATGGCATTTAGTCCATGTGCTTGTCCCAGTAAGCAATAATCATAAAAAAAGCTCCGGGAGAAGCAGCTGGCTTGATTTTTATCTTGGTTTTCTAAATTATGCACGTAAGTCATGTTTCTAAGTTTACCCTTCATAGAGAAAGGCAGAAGTTTAACTGACGTTTCCCTCTCTTACTGTTGGCCACAAAAGTTTCCACTGGCGGAACAAATTCCTTCCAAACGCCAGTGAGCAGCCTTAAACTCAACAGCCTCATCTGCAACCCCATGGGGCGACCTTGCCCCGCAGAGGGACTTTCAGCTGCTGCATTTTATCGTGGTGGTACTTGAGAGAAGGAGTATTTATTTCCCCTGTTCCTCTGGGAGTTTCAGAGCCATCACTGCTATTTACAGGCTGATGAAGCTCAGCACGATGTGGGTACATACATTCTTGGTTTTTTCCACTTGCTTTGGGTGCCTGAGCAAGTCATGTGTGTTGAACATCTGCCCAGCACAGCAAGTGTCTCTTCAAGAGAAAAAAACAAGGGCAAAAAAAAAAAGGAAAAAGAGGTGTCTTCAAGTTTTGTAGTCTTTTGGACTGATCTGAGCTATGTGACTATAACTTTAGTGATTAAAATTGTGCCGTGGGAGTTAGTCTGGAGGTGATTTAAAGAGTATAGTTGATGTTTCTTGTTTGTTAGATAATACGAACCCTTTTGCTAGATGAAAACTGGAAACATAGCCAGGCTATCCCTAGGGATGATGGCCAAAAGCTGGGCTGCAGGAGGTGTTGGTCAGCAGGTCAGCAGAGGTACTTGCTGGACTCAGCTGGGCACCCTCAGTCTTCTCGCTTCCCTTTTGCAGTGATGCTGCTGAACTCAGCTGGGCAAGAAGACGTGACCACTCACTTGCCATGGGGTTTTCCAGCCCACTCAAGCATGGACACAGGCAGGAGAAGGATGCCCTTGGGCTCCTGTGGGCAGGAGGATGGACTAACTAGGGGTGCTTCTGAAAACTGCACTGTGTGGCTTGCCAGCAAAGGGTTCAGGGCTTGTATTCAGGGTGCTGCTCCCTGCCTCCTCTCAGGTACAAGATTGTGAAAGTTACTGCTTTCCATTTTTGCTTTCACTTGCGTTTATAACTGGTGTCAAAGACCCCCTCAGTCCGTATCATTGCTATCTCTTCTGTGTTTCCAGTGACACTCATGATCTGTCGCTTTGGGCTTGTAGCTGAAGTCGTGTTCAGTCAAGGTTTACAGGTAGAGAAGAATGATCACACCAAAACCAGGTTTACCAAACCAGGATCTGCTTTCTAGTTTCATCATCAGTTGTTCTAGCATTGGAGACACGAATTGTCCAAACAGCATGTCCTATTAGAGAGGCAAAAATAGCCTTTTGTGGAGCGTTGTTTGTGGTGGCGTCTGAGCCATACTTGTCCTCCAGCTCACAGTAACCTCAGCTCAGCATCCTTTTGTTTTGGTAGGCTTCATTCCAGTTTGCCTACAGAGGTGGGCCAGCCTCAGCCTGACTAGAGCTGAGCGGGGCCAAAAGGAGAGCAGAGGAGTGCAGGAACACCAAAACAGCACAAAGACGTCTCCCGTCGTAGCTAATCATAGCAATTGTGCCTGCAAAGAGAGGTCAGAACAGACTCCACTGCAGGTAAAGGGCTGAAGTGATTGCTCAACCCTTTGCCAGTAGCAGCTCCTTGGATCAGTGGAATATCTGGACGTGTGACAAGTGCCATTTTCTAGGAGAGCCTCTGAGTGACTCCCAGATTTCACATCTCCATTCCCTGGGCTTCCTGGAAACAAATGGTGAGCATTTTTCTCCTGATGTTTTTAGTATTCACATGCCAGGAACTGCCAGGAAAGACTGAGCATGCTATTTCTATTTTTTTTTTTAATTAGTTTTTTTTAAAATCTCGTTAAGACTTTGTCTACAACAGGGTGATGACTCAGGACACAAGAGGAGTATCGTTTTCCAGCCTGCTGGACGCAGTGTATCAGAGCCCAGGGCGGTGCCAGCATTTTGATGGTGATGACTTGAACTGCATGGAGCCTTGGATGTGGCCAGACTCTCCCAACCCTGCCAGCGCCACTTGTCATCCTGACCTTATGTTCCAGTTTGAGGGCAAAAGGGCCTATTTTTTCCTTTCTGTTAATTTTAAAGAGATAAATATAGCCAGTGAAGTGACCTCCTACTCCCATAGAAATCTTTGAGCTTAAAGCTGAAAATGTGAAATTTAGCAGTAGCTCTTTTTTATTTATAGGCTGCTCATTGTTTTGCTTAACATGAGGCTATGTTGTGTGTCTTCAAACACAGTTAATTAGCACAAGGTCAGCTAGGTTTGCAAAACAATGTCACAAGTCTTTATTTTGCTAAACAATGATTTTCTAAAAAAAAAAATAAATTAGAAAAAAATACAGCAAAAATACACAGCAAATAGAGTGTTCAGTGTTGAAACATGATTGAATATAGTTTTGAATAAGGTTTTCCAAATATACACAGATGTCTAGATCATTCTTTCCCCAATGAACTCACTGGGGCTTGGGTATGGATTTCACCCTGGCTCTGATATAACTCCCACCAGGTAAGAATCAAGCCTCCGCTTTTACCACCCAGGACATGAGCTGCAGGCAAGATGAGGTGGTCATCTAGAAGGAAGAAAAGATGTTGCCCATAACAACAGCTCTGAGGAGGACCCGAATGAGCAGCACTGACCAAAAATAGGCTGCAATACAAAACGAGATCAAAATTGAGACCCTTCCTAGAACTGTCCAAAGCTTTTTATTTTCCCTGTGGTGACTGCAGGACTGCTAGGACACGTGTTTGTTAGTCTGCAGGAGATTATTTTAATGAATAATAAATGGATGTGACAGAACCCCGAGGTAACTCAGTGACTCTGGAACTGCTTCCCAGTTCCCCCATGTTTGTCTTTAGTCGTCTCTGATTTCTGCCTTCTGCTACTCACAGAAGAATGACAGTAAAAGATGACTGGGACATTACTTTATAAAAAAAAATAATGAAAATTAAACTATAAACTAGACTGCTGTTTAGGAACAATTTTGCTTAAGGGTCAGGGAAAGGAGCATAGTTGTGGTGCCTCCTTGGCACTCCTGTTGGAGAGACAAGTTGTTCCCAAACCTCAGCCTGTGAAGGCATGTCTTGTGCCACAGAAATGTGTTGGCAACTCCTTTCAAGAAAGTTACGATGATGTTTTTGGATGCAATTAAACTAGTAAAGATTGCCAGTTCACAGAATAGTTGAGGCTGGAGATATCTCCGGGTTGCTCTGGAGATGTCTAATTCAACCCTCCTGCTCAAAGCAGGATCAGCTGGACCAGGTTGCCCATAACTACATCCAGACAGCGCTTGAATGTCTCCAAGGTTGGAGACTCCACAACCTCTCCTGACAACCTTTTGCCTTGTTCGCCCACCTTCACAACAGACAGTGAAGTTTTTCAAAACAGACAAGTTTTTCTTATGTTTAGGCAGAATTTCATACACTTCAGTTTGTACCTGTTGCCTCTTGTGCTGGCACTGGGCACCACTGAGAAGAGCCTGGCTCCATCTTTACTCCTTTCCATCAATTTTTAGGGTGAAGTACCCTCACTGAGGATGGACGTGAAGGTTGGACCTGAGAAGGATTTGCATGGAGAACCAAAGTTTAGTTTTCTGAAATGGGAACTGTAACTGTCCTTTGGTTGCCCTGAAGAGCATGGCTTCTGCTTTTGCTGTACAGCTGCTGGTAGTTCCAATAAGTGAAGAAGCGGCTTTGCCACCAAAGGGTTGCTTGCTGCCCCTCTGGGCCACTCCTGCCAATCATCCCAGAGGCGACTTGGGCTGCTCCTCAAAGCTGCTGCTGCTGGAGAGCATAGTGATGTCCTGAAGCTTTAGATCTCATCTGTGACTCCACTGATTGCCATCTTTTAACTCAGAGGGAAGCACAAAAGCCTGTTTGCCAGATCATCTGAAATAGTGGTACCCACGAGCCGGAATCTACTCCTGTTTCCCCTGGAAAAAGCAAGAGCAGCTTTACCTGAGTTTGGATTCACCCCAAAGCTGCTGCAGATGGAGGCAATCCCAGGCTGTGGTCGGAGACAGGAGGTCCCTGGCTCCCCTCCAAAGGCCAAGTGCCTCCTGTTTCCCTCTTCAGCCAGAAAAAGGCTATTTGGGGGGAGCGGGAGCTCTCGGCAGCGCACGGAGCTGTCAGCACAGCCTCCGCACGCCTCGGGGAGGTGCAGAGATGTGTGAGGGGAGACAGCAGAAACCAGAGCTACCCAGGGACTCCTGCCAGAGACTGGATGAAAGCAATAGGGCCTGCTGGCTCTTCCCAGGCTGAGCCCACGGAGGGACGGCACAGCTTGATAAATGCCTGCAGACACACTGCCAAGCGTGGGCAACGATGTGGGAGGGCAACAGGAGTCTTTTTGAGGGTACCAGATAGAGGACTGGTGCTAGGCCACAAATATCTGGTCATGCAAATCTCAAAGCAAATGTCTGCTTGCATACAATGTCCCGACACCTCCGGAGAGGGACAGCATCTCCATCCATCACCTTCTGAGATGTGGCTGTGCAGGATGAAGGGATGGTCCTGGTGAAGGAGGTTGGACCAACTGGCTGCTGCTTACTTTGCTTTGGTGCTTTCACACAGGGTACCTGGGTGAGAAAGAAGAAAGGGAGCCAGGAAGCTCAGTTTGTGTGAATTTTGCATGGATCCCTGTGTTAAGGGTAGCATTCCTATTTATTCTGGACTTTCATTTCTCTGAGAAGAAAAACATTTGGTTCTGAGATAGTTTTGAGTAGCACTTTATCTCCTGGGTGGTTGTTTTTTCTTTGACATGGGAGGCAGTTCTGTACTTGTAAGTGACATGCCTTGTTATAAACATAGATTGAAGTTCCATATGTTATGGAAAATGTTCCCTCAGCTACGATACACAGAGAGCATGGTACACAATTCTTGCTAGACCACTAGCAGAAATGCTCATTTGATTCATCACAACATCCAGCTTTGAGCAAAGGCTGGAGGGTTTGGTCCCCAAGCTGAAGCACTGGAACCCTATCGTCCAGCTAGGTGTAACAAGGTACACCTCCCCAGAGCTGATTAGCAGTCTTGTGTCTTGCAGATTCAGCTTCTTAGTAGGTTTATCTTTGAAACAAGCTCCACAATGAACCATCATTACTAAACAAAGAAAGAAAACATGAACAGATGGACAATCATGGTGAAACAGGGTGTAAGACAGTCAATATGATGCAGCTTTTCCAGAAGGGCTCTTTGAGACGAAGTTCAAAGCCATGATCACCTTGGAGGTCGTTCTCCCTGTGAAATAAAGGACTCAGCCAAGCGCAGACTGAAATCCTCTGTAGGTAAATGTGCTCTGTTTACCCAAATGAGATGGGCCCTTGATGAATGCTGGCTAAAGCACAATTCAAGCCCAGGTACTTGGCTGCAAATGCCCAGCTTTGAATTCTGTATTTGTGGGATCACTGAGTGCCATAAGTATGAGCAAACTGGTGAGAGCCCAGCAATTAAATGGAGTCAGATCATCACTTTGATTTCCATGAAAGGAAAAGATTTTATGTAGTTTTCAAACCTTTAATGAAAAAAAAAAAAAGAAAAAAAAATTCTAAGCATGGAGGCATGGAGTTGGGCTTCTTTGGTTTTTTCATTTGAGTCAAATTCTAGATCAATCGTACTCTTGAAAAGTCTTTTCCCTCCATCTACATTAAAGGCTGAATGTACATATAATTACTAAAAATACTAGGTATTTTCAAATAAATTAATTGTTTAACTTTTGCATTAACAGTCAAAACCCATTGAGCAGCATTGTACATAGTGCATTGTACATAGTTCAATGCCTGCAATCTGAATCTGTTGACTCTAGATGGATACCACAGGTCCTTTTAAAATACACAGCACACTACTATATCCTAAAAGTTCAGATAGGTTTGAAATTGCTGTTCTTGTCCTCTGGAGACAGAAACTAAGCACAAAATGTACCGGCTCGGGATGTACCAAAGTGGATCTGTATCAAAAAATATGTTATTTGCTTCTATGACAACATTGGAGACATACAAGAAATAAGACACTGTGCATCCCACACATTAAAGAGATGAAACTGCCTGTTATCCTGAAGTGACCATAAAGCTTTCTCACCAACTGCCCTACTTAAAGGCTTAATAGTTCCTTATTCACATGTTTGCATGACTAAGATGTCTTGGTGCAGAGCACCATTGAGTTTGCTGTAACTTCTTCTGCAGACTGACATTCCGACCACGACCCTCAACAGGGTCTTGAGTTGATTGCAGCTGTGGTGCCTCCAATCTAAATTTTAAGAGCCCTCGAGCATAGGGAGGCTGGGAGGAATGACCTGATGGCTGAGGAAGGCTGGCAGCAGCCCTGTCTTCTGCTGTCTTAGCTATATGGGAATAAGAGAACCTTCCACTCTGCAAACAGTGGCCTGATGCTCCAAAGTTTAAATACTGTCTCTGCCAAACATGATCCTAAAAGCAAGATCCAACTGCTTGACTTTCCCAGCTGGAATGCAGGGTCAAGAGTTTTGGGGGTTTTCTTTTTGTCTCTTCAGGGTCCTTTGAAGATAAACTGCTTTGTTTGAACCTTGTGTACTGTAAAAACAGCATAACGATGAGAAGAATATGAGGTAGGACTTCTGTGCCCATGGAAAGCTTTGAAAGGACACTGTAGAGAGGTTGGTGCTGGTCTCTTCTCACAGGTAATTAATG
>JAOXJM010000004.1:7416668-7450640 GCA_026413425.1 Tringa solitaria
TTGGACTCAATGATCCCAAGGGTCTCTTCCAACCTAAATGATTCTATGATTCTATTATTTGAGTATTGCTTTGTCCAAAAACTGTCTGCAATTTTTCTAACCTTGACAGATGATCCCAGTGTCAGGTCAGGGAAGAAAAACATAGCTTTTGCCTTAGCAGCATGGACACCAGGACCCCCAGATTCAGCAGCCAGCCTGGGCATTCTTATCAGGATGGCCTTGTAGAAGACACAACTAGCTGAAATGGCAGGAGATGGGGTTCCCCTGGCACGAGCTGAGAATACTCACACTGACCACCTGAACCCAAGCAAGGTGACAGGGCCCAGTGACCACAGCAACAGATTCCCAACAGCCCCATGATCACGCAAAGCAGCAGGTCCAGGCTGATGTCAATGCAGGAAGGACAGACAACAAGTCAGGAGAGCAGGGGCCAGATGCAACCTGTGGCGTAGCTTAGCTGTGGCCTGGGTACTCCTGGGCAGACAGTTGCACAGCCCAGGTGGGAGCAATCAAGGCCATTTAATGTCCTCAGTCCCACCTGTGGAGGAGTGGCTGTGTCACTCCAGGTGTGGTTCTAGGGGTAATTGGACCCCTATCCTACACAGCCCTATGCAGAAAGTGTCAGTAAGAATGAAGGATGGAGCCCTGCGAGTAAGAAGTGCTGTGCTTTCCTGACTGGGACCTGTCTCATTAGTTCAAAGGACTAAAAGCTGTCTGCTGCCTTGAAGGTGACTGCAAGTGAGTGGCTTGCTTGGGCTGACTTCTTATTATCCGCTGCTGCAGCCCTCCAGGAGCTCTCAGGATGGGGAGGTTTGAAGGTAATGTGCTTAATCAGTTTTCTGCTTAGTCGGTGTAGTGAAGTGAAGGGTTAGTTTGCTGTAGCTGTATATCTTCTCCTTAGTTCTCTTGCTCCAAATTTGCTCGAGCCAGCGGGAGTGGTGGGAGAAGTTTCCTTATTAACGGCAGCTCGTAATTGTGAGTTTGGCATCTGGTGGATCAGAGAAGATGAAATCATTTGTGTTCCTGTCTGCACAAGGCTAGAAGTGATGCAGAGGAGGCAGCTTTAATTAAAACCAGCCACCATAGATCATAAAGCAGCCTTATCAACTTGCAGGCGCAGCACACCGTGCTCTGGAGAGCGCTGGGCTGTGGGAAACAGAGATGGCCCACAGCATGAATTGTAATAACAAGGCATGGGCAAGGACGGGTGATATCTACTGCAGAGCAAACCTATCGACCCTGCCTCTTGCTTTCTCTCCTGAGAAACAGCCCCCTAAACCCAGGCTGTTGTTCTGTGACGTGGCTTGCTGCCGGTACTGTGCGGCAGGGATGAGTCCGTGCTTCTAGGACCAGGCTGCGAGGCTCATCTGTTTGTCCTGTAGTCATTGTAGGTGGCTAAGGCTTTGGGGATCAGAAGTCCTGGAGGCTCAGCCTCTCCCAGCCCAGGGTACATGTAGGTTCTGAAACTCCTCTGGACTCCTGTTGCTTAAGCACTGAATGACCTTGAGCGCAGCAGCGTTACGTACAAAAAATGCTAGGCTATGGTTGTGCTGAAAGATAGTATTCAATAGTGTAAGCCAATATATATAAATCACTCTTTTAAAAAAGTGAAGTAGCACATTTAAAGCAAAGCTTTTTGGCTTTCCATGTGCTTCAGCCTAAGCCAGGCTGAAGGTGCATATTCTGCTCCTGACCGTAGATTTGCATCTCTGGGATCTGACCTGACGCTCAGAGGAGCTCAAACTGGGAATATGCCTTTGCTTTTCATTAGGGATTTGAATTTGCTGAAAACAGTGGGATGTATTATTCATGAGTATCTCCTGCAGAAGTCACAGACCAGCTTTTCCTGGCCTGCGTTCAGTGAAACAGATTTCCATGTAGTACGGTTATGGCGTTGAAAGGCTTGTGTGAAAGTTTTGTTACATACATGCAAAGAAACTCATGAAAGTCCCAATCCACAAGAAACTACACAATTACTAAGTCTGCTACCTCCAAGAATTTGAAAATCATGACTCAGGCCTCAGTCATAACTGGGGTTTTTTTTGTTGTTGTTGTTTTTGATTTGTTTTTTTTTTTTCTAAATACAAAGAAACCTCAGGGTCTTTATTTGCTTACTGGCTTGTGAACATTGAGTTCTTGTTCTCAAACAGTCAGGCCCTCATAGTTGGGGAAATAAATCTATTTCTAAATGAAAAGCCAGATTCTCTTGCAATAGCAGCCCTAGAGAAGCTGATCTTCAGCTGCAAGTTTCATAACATTTGGGGTGAAAGGAACACTCCTACAGTCTAGTGCTACCTCCTAATGTGGACCCTCTCTGTATGGGCTTGTGTATAATGCAGGTTATCACCTTTGACGTTAGGAACTGGTAGCTGGTTTTAAAAATCTCCAAAACTGGGTTTTCCAAAACATGTCAGAGGGAACAGCTGCATGAATGTCTCTGAAAAACGGCTGTGAAAAATAATGTTTCTTGCCTCCTGTTTGTTTAAGAGGGAGCCAGACCTTGCACAGTCTGTGCCGGCAGCAGGGCCAGAGTGGCTGGCAAAGCAGAGAGATGCCCTCTGCTCTTGCCTTGGGATGACACAAAGCAGTTATTTTAGTCCTAGGTCTGAACTGCTGCCAAGCTTTATTTTAAAAAATATGTATATAAAGGAAGGCAAGCATGCAATTCATGGAAAACTTCCGGGTACATTTTAGCCATGTGGATAATGCTCTGTGTGTTTCCATTTACCCTTCACTCCTCTGGTCCCTGAACCTGATACTTTGGACTGATCTCTTCACTCTGCCAGAGGCATGGTGGCAAGCACGTTGAGTGCAAGTAGTAAAGTAAATGTAGGAAATGTAGTAAAGTTTCCAAACAGAAACTAACAGCTACCTGTCTTGTGTTCTTCTCTTCACCCTGGAAGACAACGTAAGCAAAAGCTTTTCAGCATTCAATCTGTCTCTGTGAAACGCTGTCCTTAATTGTGAAAAACTTGGGGTTGCAAAGCACCTTCTGGAGAAGGTGCTTGTCTAGATGTTGGATCCAGTTAATCAGCTGCCACATTTACATTTAACAATCCAACACTTCCTGCCTTTTAGTGTGACTCTCACTTGCTATTAAGTGTTTTGTTTCAAAGCTGACCCCTTGAACCCAGGTCTCTGTGAGGAAACTCTGCATCCCTAAATCCGTGTGAGCTGTGCTTCCTCCTGTCCTCACCTGAGTTTGGAGGTCAGTACCTGAGCCACAGGTTTCACCAAAAACATTCAGCACAACTCTGCCGACAGCCTTTTCACCTTAACAGTTAATCTCTCCTCTCGGCAACCGCTGTTTATCTGTCCAAGCTGAATGTCATTTCCTCAAGCGTGCCCCTGCTAGGAGAATCTAGTGGGTTGGGGATGGCTGACTGAAAAACTGAGTTAGACCTAAATCTTTGCACCAAAGGCTCATCAGGCTTAACCATCTAATGCAGTGTTGTCAAAGACCAGGAGCTGCATTTGCCTTCTCCCAGAAGTAAAGCCCCCCAGCATTCAGCTTTTAGCATTCCTCAGCACTGAAATAGCTTTAGGAAGAGGATCAGGACTGTGTGAGGATCAGGAGTGCCATCTCTTTCAGAGCTGGCCTGGATGTCATCGCTCAGGGCTTGTAAAACTCATTGTGGAGGCGGGTTGCCTGTTCTCAAATGTTCATGCAGCTTTTGGGAAGGATTAAGTAAAGGTGGTGTGTGACAACAGCAGCATTTCTTGGCTGGGGATTGTGAGCAGCTGAGCCAAGAGGATCAGGATTAGTGCCTGTGGGAAGCTTTCATCTGGAAAACCAAGCGCTGACTCAAGCAGCCGTAATGACTTTGTGCACTGACCTCCTGTTGTTGCTGACAGTGGGCATTCAACGTGGCTGGAGATGCTCCTTCAAACAGAAGATGTTCCCTTCCTGCTTAGAGAGAGCATGAGAAGAGATGGAGAAAGGATAAGGAGGGAAGGAAAAAGAATGGATGCTCTGTTAGCCTGTCCCGAAGTGCTAAAAAGTTTAAAGTTGTATGAGCTTCATGAGGACTCAGGAGATTCAGGTAGGGCACATCGCCTGGGATGAAAGTTCTTCCAAATCTCATTTGGTGCAGTGGAGGTTATATTCTTGGATATCCAGAGCTTTTGAGCTGCTGTAGTCTGACAGCAGGATGAGTCATTGGTTGTTGAGTCTTAAAAGTGCTCTGCCTTTCCTTCATTGCCTCTGTTCATATGCCTGGCTGCTTCACAGGCATCTTCAGGATATTTGAGGTGAGCAAGGGCGGTTATACTGCTTGAGTTCTCTCCAGCATAGTTACAGTTGATTTCTGAATCAAAGGTGGGGTTTGGTTTTTGTTTTCTGGTTTTGGAGGGGTTTTGTTTGGCTCCTTTACTGAGGAAAAACAAACAAACTTCTCATTTCTTTAAGACAACAGGTTCTTTAAGAGGGTGACAATCATTACTATGGTTTCAGAGGTGCTGAGTTTCCTTGCTCACTACTAATGGCTTATCTGGCCAATGCTTGGCCTGTGGTGCTTGAGACTGCCTGCTCAAGCATCAAGGGGAGTTGCTTTTCTTCCAAGTGGGTGACTTTTCTTCTCTCAATGCTTTTACGATATCAAATGCTTCAGGGTCATCTAAAATGTCATGAATCTGTGTGTGCAATGTGTTTCTTAAAACCTGAGCTCGTTTGGGGAGAAACAAAATGAGTCTGTTACCTCCTAGGGTAGTGGATGATGAAGCTGTCCCATGGTTTCACCTCTGGAAAGAAGGTGAAGTGCCAGTAGGGGATTCCAACAGAGGTGGAACTGGAGGATGACTGGAAAGATATAAAGGCTGGTGTTCACAAAGATGTTTTCTAGTACATTTTTATCCAATGTAGACAACTGTTAAATGCTTCAGCACCGAAATAATCCATACTTGAGGCTAAAGCTACAAATATCCAAGGAAACATCTGTGTGCAGACAAGTCTTAAGAAACCCTACAGTAATGAACATAAGCTTAATGGCACAAAATGGAACCTAAAATGGAGTTGCAGCAATCATTTCTACTTATCTAAACAGAAAATTTTGACTCTCCAGTGGGAAGGCAGTCCTTTTCCATACATGTGTATGAGAGAGGGAGAAAATTATGGTTTTTTCTTGCGACATTACCCTGCTGACTTTAGAAAACAAAACTGTTACTTTTACTGTCTCTTCAGGACTTTATTTCAAAGATCAGCTCCGTTTCAGTGCTGAAAGACTCTAACTTCTTGCAGCTTCAAATAATAATCATAATTTATGACAGCCCTGTTTACTTGAGTGATGTAGCAAAACTGATCCTATCTCATCCCAGCTGGTGAGAAAAATGGCTGGTAGTTTTACCTAAACCAAGGTGCAACTCCAATAAAGCTCTAAAGCTTCTAAACATCAAGTTGCAAGGCACATGGTAGAGCTGCTGCATTAGTGGAAATTGCAGTTAGAAGAGTGTCTGTTGAGTGCTTTGGAAATTTTTTGGGGTCATGGTCCATTCTTCCCCGCATCAGGCTCGGTTCGTTGTTCTGGTATTTGGAGACAAGGGAGGTCTGGTGCTACTTCCCTCCATGTAGTCACAGATCATTACTCAGTTTTTGGTGGCCAACAAGTGATACTGCTTTTGTTCAGGCTTTTAAAAGGTCTACATATTTCCAGGTTTGTTGTGCAAAGTGTTCTGTGAATGTATATTTTTATTTTCTCTTCACAACCTCTTTCTGGCTTTGACCTTTGAAGGGTTGTAAACTGAATCTATGCTTATAAGAGTGCTCAGCTGATGCGGAGACACCTGGGTTTTGTTACCTTTTTTAAGGGACCTTCAGCAAGTTGCTTAGTTTCTTTTGACCTTCCTTTCTTCCTTGGCTTAAATGCTTGGTGAATTTTAAAAAGAAGTGCTGTAAAAGACTTAATAGTACTATAAATTGTGAATGAAAAATGGGAATTACTTAGTGATAATAGATTATTAGCATAGTGGAAATGTCTCCTGGAAACTTAATGCAGGATATCAAATGTACAGTATATTTAAAATGGGCATAAAATTGGTTTTTTATTCTTGCAGAACTTTTAAATGACTCCTAAGATTAATAAATGCTGGCTGGCTGTGTATGGGAGGCTGTGGAGACTTGCCTGGAATTTCTTTAAATTTCCTTGGAGATTGTATGAGGTTCATGAGGCATGAAGTCCTGAATCAAATATTTCTAGTGATAAACAGCGTGTTTGTCCCGATGCATTTGTGACCAATGCAATCATGCTAATCTTCTGCTAAAGATAAATCTAGAGTAGGGGGAGAGCAATGATATCATACTCTGATTAAGGACCTGGATGACAGGCTGAGAAGGGCAGAGGACAGCCTGTTCTGCTGAGCAGGACTTGCTGTGTCCCTGCTCTTGGACAGGGATTGCATAGACTGGTGACATGGATTATAAATGTCCACAACAGGTCTGCCTAGGCTGGTGGGTCTACTAGTTGTAAACAAGTCTCCAAATTCACATGACACGAGTTTGTATGTCACTTAAGCTTTTCTTTCAGATTGGGAAATACTACATTTAATGTGTGATGGTGTCCTCACCGCGGCTTGCAGGAGGATGCTGAAGCATCCTGGGGACAAGGACTGCCAGTCCTGATGTGGCCTGTCTGAAGCTAGCTTTTAAGAAAAAATAGCAAGGGTTTTCAGATCCCTTTAAAAAAAATAGATGTTTCCTGTGTTTGATATGAACAGAGCTAGGAGGATGCTGTCAGATGCTGAGTATTCATTACTGAAGCTTTGCTTTCCTGGCACAGAAATTAGAGATGCCTGAGAACAATCTCAGATTTTTTTCTACCTGCTGGGCACAAATTATTTCAGAAAGAGCCGAGACCTGTGTTTGTGTAATGAAATACCGTGTGCCCTTGTTTGGTGTGAAAACCATGCTGGATGTCCCAGCTGCAGAGCCCAGGCAACTGGGCCATCCTGCAAAATGACTGCAAAGCCCCGTGTTACCTTGCCCTCTGAAATCCAGGGTGAAGAGATGGTTGCATGGATTAAAAATGCCGATCAGGCCTCCAAAATTGTCTTATGCAGATGGTAAACAGCATCTCTAATTACTAATACATGGAAAGTTGTCTCTTTGAAGTCAATGTTGACACCTATACATTTCAGGCAGATGTTTTATTCCTGGTGGACTCATTCCCCCTGTGGGCATTTGGTGTAAGGACTCTGCTTGGTCAGAGACTCCCAGTGAGGGTTTTAATGTCAGTTAGGGACATAGAAGGTGTATTTGAGGTACCCGTAAAGAGGTGCTCTATTTGTGATACCCTCTTAAGAGTCAAGCAATTATTTCCTGCGGCAACAAGGGCACAGACTCCGCCGAGTTGTGAGACAAGGACAAAGACGTTTATTGTTTTTCTTTTACAGCATACATAGTTTCTGTTCTTTGATCACGCACCATGCTCTCTACACAAGGTTGTGGGTGAATGTCCATACACCGTTGTGAGCAATACAATTGGCTACATTTAAATCTTTATCCCACCTAGGATAATTAGTCATTGCTACTTGTTTTGGTATATTGTTATCTATTTGTTAGCTTGCTATCTATTTCATATTACCACCACACAAGGACATAGTTTACTGTTCTCAAGGCCTCCTTCCCATCACTTCAAGAACACCTGCTGGGCAGCACGTCTCCACAATTCCTCACTCCCCACAATTTCCTACCTGAGGTCAAACAAAGCATTAGAGCAACAAAATACTAAAATCTTAGTATGACCCCAGTGCTTGATTACATTTTCTTCAAACAGACCCTAAATCACAGACATCTACCTTTTCATGTACTAGAAGTCATGATTCTTGCATTATTTTATTCTAACTTATCTATACCTGCCTTGTGGTCTGTTACTTTATGTGCAAAAACCATCCCCTCTGGTGCAAAATTCTCTCTTGTAAGAAAATAAATGAAAGGACCATTAACAACAAACCATCTTACGGGTATTTAGTTAAAGAACATTTGCAATATTCAACTGAAACAGTGAATGGGTTGAAAAAGCCTCTGAAAAGTGGATGACTTTATCTTTACTGGAATCAGTCAGCTCTTGAGTTAATAAATCAAACTCTTGCCAGCTAAAGTATCTCATCAGAAGTGTCAGCAGCTAAGGTATGAGGTTGTTCTTTGTCAGAGGCTTGATGTATGGGTGTGGTGGGAATGAACTGATGACTTCAGACTTGTTAGGCATCAGAAGTCCCCTCTAGAGAGCCAGATCCATCTCTTTTCCCTCATTTCTCTACTTGGTTGCGTGACTTCCCCTTGAGAACATTTCCTCTGAATATTGTTCATAAATATTTCCAAGAAACCAACAAACTATTGTTTGGCTTCTTTTTTTTTTGGTCGTCTTTTTTTTTTTTTCTGCACAGTTTTTCAGCAGGAAACATTACTGCTCTTCGTCTTTTCAGTAGGTTGGGAGGGGAAGGGGTTATGGTTTCTGGGTTTGGACAGTTTGTTTGGATGGCTGTTGACTTTGTTGTCTTTCCCTTCCACTTTTGGCAGTCTGGGGAAATGAGTGGTTCCCTGTTTTGTTTTTTTGACCGTTTGTGAATTATTTATACATCCAGGATTTTTGTGCGGGTGAGGTTTTCTTTGGGTTTTGGTGTTTGTTTGTAGGATTTGTTGTATCTCGGGGCTTTGGTTTTTTTTTGTTCAGCTTTTGTTATTCTGAAGTTCAGATTACTCTTGGTAGCTTCCAAGTGGCTTCTGCGGCTGGTAGCTTCTGTAGCTTTGCCCTGTAGTCCCAGACTGCCCACTGCACAGGGAGAACAGGGCTCAGACTCACTTTGCTCCTTGAGAAAATCATGGATGAAAATTTAAGTCCTATTGGAGCACATTTCTGGGTACCAGAAGGAGAAGGTGGTGACTGGGAATAACCAGCATGGACTTGCAAAGGGTTACTTATGTGTGACCAACGTGACTGTCTTCTGAGAAGAGACGGCTGAATCTGTGGATGTCACTTACTTTGACTTTTGCCAGGCTCTCAGGCCAGTCTCCTACAGCTTTCTTGTATCCAAGTTGTGATGTTATGGTCTGGATGGTTGGACTACTAGATGTGTGAGAAAACTGGCTAGATCACTGGATCAAAGCATAGTGGCTAATGGGTTGTACTCTATCTGGAGGCTGGTTACAAGTGGGGGTTACTCAGGAAGCCCTCCTGGAACCTGTCCTGCTCCCGCTTTGGGAAGGAGGCCGACTAGAGATCTCCCAAGGTCCCTTTTGACCTGAATAACTGTGTTATTCGATCAAGCTGGTGTCAACTAGGTGTCAATGTCAAGACCACACAGTGCAGGGTGCCCGTTACAGACAATTATGTCTGTGTTGAGGTCTAGTTGCTTTTCAGCTGAAGGGATGGAGATAGACTTTGATTTAGTAGCCAGATCTGTGGTTGTGAGGAGGGTCGTGGTGATGGAAGATGCACTGATGGACCATTTGTGTACTAGCATCCTCATTCATTCCTAAAATAAATTCAGTGCACACAAACTGCATACAAAATTCACAGCACTTTTTTACTAAGCCATAAAAGCAGAGTTTTGCAGCTGTATCTAGAGCCTGAGCAGGAGCATCAAGCAGAAGTATGCAGCCCCCTCTATGGATCTCCTCCCCTTCACAATTGAAAACAGAGGAGCTTCTGCTTTGGTATGCACGGGAGGGATGAAGGCAAAGCAGCATTCAGCTGATTTGTAAGCACTCATGGCCCATTGAGAAAAGCTTGGGGAGAATTTGGATCATCTCTGAAGCTGAATTGCTGCTTTGAAGTAAATGGTTTGGAAGGGCTGAGCAGTGAGCCCACAGCCAAGTAATCTGAGACTTGCATTAGCACTGTTCCTTGATTTTTAGGCTCTACATTAATTTTTTTCATGGCTCCATGGTATCCAAATAGTGCCTCTGAGATTTGTTTCCTGAAGTGCTGATCCTATAAGGCATTAAATAAACAAACAAACATGTTTCTCCATTTCCTCTACATTGCTACAGATACCTGGTGCTCATGTTGGATATTTTGTCCACCTGCTGTAGCCAATTTCTCCCCCTACCCTCCCGTATGTACTGGAGCTTTCCAGTGTAATATGTAAACTTAAAAAGATTGAACAAAGTTTACAAATGATTGAAAAAATAGTGTGAAACTGTGAAAAACTAGCGAAAACTTGAGTTTTCTGAATTTTTAGTTGAACCAAAATTAAACTCAGAAGCTAAATTATAAGGATGGGATTTTTTTCCTCATTGCTTTTCATTCCTCCCTCATCCTCTCAGGGTTAGAAGAAGCAGGATGGTTCCACGTGCCTTGCTGTCTTCCCCCCTCCGTCTTCCCAAATCCACCTTGAGGATTTGGTAGATGATGATCTGGAAGATGAAGATATGGACTAAAAGGGTATGGCTCCTGCAAGTCTAAAAGAAGTAGTACCACCTTTCTTGCGGCAGCTTCATCCTTGAACTTCCAAGTGTAGGAAAACTTGTCCTAGCCTTCTCAACAAAAACCCAGACCTGAAAGTACCAGGCTTATTTAAACCTGAGCTGCTCTGAAGCTGGTTTAGCAGCTCTGTCAAAGGCCACAATTCCCTGTTGAACTCTCCTTCTAGGTGGAGCCTTTTTTGAATTTCCCAGCAACTCTGTAAGTGTAGACTCCTAAAATCGGTATTAAAGCTCTAACAGGAACCTTCTGGGCAATAAAGGGTTATGTTTTTTGGTGGTGGGGGGGGGGGGAGTTTGTTGTTTGGTTGTTTTTTTTCCTGCAGCAGTGATAACTTAGTTGATAAAAATACTTTTATCCATGTTTATCAGTCATGAAACAGATAAATGTGACACGGTGGGGTCTGCTGGTCTTAGGTAAGTCAAGGTTTCAGTCTATCAGTGCTTCAGTTTTCTATTCTTTACAGCTTTCAACTCACTTAGACTTGCCTAGATGGCTTATCTTCTGGCTGCTTAATTTAAGATATCTGAAGGCTGATGTTGCGGTGTCTGATGTCCCCATATGGGTTCTTTGCACTGGCAGTGGGGAGAATTTGAACCTTAACATCTGCCTTCATTCTTCATCTGAATGAGGCCTTCCTCACTTCCAGCCCTCAGGGAGATGGTGAAGCTTTCTTTAATGGCAGCCTGCTGAAACCTGTCAGTGAAAGATACTGAGCGAAAGAAAGCACTTATGCTCAGGGTTTGGTTTTTTTCACTATTGAAATAGCTTTTTTGGTTATAAATGGTAAAAAATGAAGGAATACTGTTTCATTCATATCCGTAACTGATTGCCAAAGCAAAGAAGTATCTTCCCATCACAAGCAGCAGTTCTTACTGAACAGAAGATGAATTACACTTTCTTTGATCACATTTGTATCTCCATCTGCGATATAGTGTAGTTTGAGGTGATAGGACAAGAGGAAATGGCCTCAAGTTGTGCCAGGAGAGGTTCAGATTGGATGTTTGGCAAAATTTTTACATTGAAAGGGTTATTAAGCATTGGAATGGGCTGCCCAGGGAAGTAGCTGAGGCACCATCCCTGGAGGTGTTCAAAAGACAGGTTGACATAGTGCTTAGAGACATAGTTTAGTAATGTGAGGGGTTCTTTTGTATGGTTTTCTTTTGGTTTGGTTTTTTTTTTATCAGTTAGGTTGATGGTTGGACTAGACAATCTTAAAAGTCCCTTCCAACCTGGACAATTCTATGATTCTATAATTCTATTCTGTGATTTCTAACCTAATGCTTTCTTGAAGGACTTGCATGAAAGCCAGAAAAGAGATCTGATTCACCATTGTCTTAAACAAGGAGAAGTGACCTGTGTCTCCATGGGTCAGAATGGGGCATCTGCTCTGAGTAACACCAAGGGATGAACCTCTGTGTCTTCTCTCCAGGAGAACTGACCTTGTACTATGAAGATGAAGGATTGCAACTTGCTGCTTCTGCAATGTGATGCAAGGAAGAAGGAAGGACCGAGGCAGTAAACTTTTCTTCCCAGGGTGGCTTTGCCTGCCCCCAGCTAGCTCAGGGTTTTTGTTAATTGAAGAACCTACTTGGTAGCACCATGGCACTAAAACTTGCCTAAATTTAAAATTTAGTACTAGCAAGAATCCCTTCATTTCTAAAGGGGGTGAGGAAGCCTGGGGTAAAGTTGGAGAGCAGAGGAGGCACTGTTACACTAAAGCTGTTTTTTCTTGTATTCTGTAGATGTTGAAGGCTTTGCATTAAACCCAGTGCATTGTAACACTTTGCAGACACATGTTCTTGTATATAACCTTAATAAATACAAATATGAGGCCAGTATGACTGGGGAGACTCCCCAGAACTTGGACTAAATCAGGGTTTAAAAACAAATTTATCAAGGATTGAAAACAAGAGACTGTGGGCTCTTGTGTGTTAGGACCCCAAGCCGTGTTTCTGCCTTGCAAGCTGGGCTCCTTCCCATACCCACACTGAGGTCTCCCAGATGGGAAAAGACATGGATTTTTCATTTCTCTGGTATTTATCAAGTCCTTTTTTTTTGCTGCCTTAAAATATTTTTAAGAAGTAAAAATGAGCAGGCAGTTACTTCAACACCTCCATGAAAAGATGTGGAAATATTACAAGCTGATTTCACTCTTGTCTCCTTAAAGGGAAATAATCTGTGGTATAAACATGCAATTAAAAATAGTAGCAATTAGAGAGTCTCAGGAAGCAAAATAGGAGTTTGCTGTGAGGTAGAGCTGGTTTCCCTTTTGTCTGTGCTTCTAATTTGGAACTCTTTGACGTTGGGATCTAATCTTAATAGTTGATGCTTAACTTCTGGTTTGTTGTGTAAGTTAAATGTCATGGGCCAGACTCTGGCCAGTTTTCAATGATTATCAGAACACAAGTAGTCTGTGGCCTCAAATCTGCTTCAGACCTTCACTGCATGTTGGTAGTGCAAGAATATCCGTGTTTGTAAACCTCTATACACACAGAGCATTGAATGCTTTTGCATGAATTGCTTCATTCGTCCATGAATGGAGGAGAAAGATGCCTGTAGGTGCCTGCACACATGCAAAGAAGAGGCTTCCTAATGCAGGATTAGGAAGGTGCTTTCAAGTCTGTCCATTCCACCTACAGCCATTTCAGTATTACAGGACATGGTGGACATCCATCTGCCCAAATCCACCCCCCTTGCAACTCAATGCAAGCCAGCAGATTGACGGCAGTGCCCTTGGTGCGACGTTAAGAGCATGGAGGAAAGAAACCAAAGTGATGGAAGATGCCTGTCACAACTCTTCTGGAGAGCAAATCACACATGGGGAGGACTGCATCTTTGACACTAATCTTGGCTCTGCCCCATCTCCAGTTCAGTAATGAGCTGTTGGGCTCGTGCAGAGGCATGCAGTAGCCTTTTACCAGCGCCATAACCTGGAGTGGTAGAGCTTGGGAAAGCTTACACTAAAGTGTAAAAAATGAGTACTGTGTTACGTAGCCACAACGGCTCTTTTTGAAAGTGGAGCCAAGTGCTGGCAAGTAGGGATTTTTTTTTTTCATTTTATTGGAAAGATTTGTATTGAGTGGAACTGGTGCTAGGATGTGTCTTGGCCAAGCCTGACCTACTCCACTGTGCGCCTGCAGAAACCCATTCTCCAGCCCTTGGGGGGATCTGCAGTTTCTCTGGCTGCACCTGCGCGGCTCAGCAACACAGGACAGGACCTGGTGGCCAATACTGAGCACAAGTGGTCTTGTGCTGGCTGCATCCATAGAACTACACTTTCCTTCCCTGCTCCATTTCATATCTTTCTCATCAAAAACAGGGAGGCTTTGTTCCTGCTGCCTTCTGGGGCTAGCCCAGGGCTCGTGCTGCTTGGAAGAGTGGTATTTGGTGCAAGCTGAGACCTCACCATCCCTAAAGATCAAACAGACCCTGCCATGGCCCTATTTTGTTAGAGCTATTTGGTGTAGCACAAACCAATAATGCAGCTCCAATTCTGCAGTGTCCTTAAGGCTGTTTTGAACCATAAGGCACTTCAATGAATACAAATACTTCTAAAATGAACTCCCAATTCAGATGTCCAGCTGCACCCCAGTTGCTCAATGTTGGCATTCGTGGCTGACCCAGTGTTTGCCCACCACTACAACTATGTCGTGCTTTTCTGGCTGCTGTTTCAGAACATGCCAATGCAGGGGTCACCACAAAGTATATATTTCCATTAATTCTTCCCATGCCATGCTTTTGGACCCAGCTGCTACTTCCGCACCAGTCCATGTTCTGAGGTGCAGCTGTTTGGGATGGGCAGAAGTAACAGCAAATGGAGGTTTCAAGCCCCTCAACTAGCTCAGCAGACATCCAGTTTCTTGTGCCCACAGCCGGCTTCAGTCACAAAACTGGAGTGCTTCAAAACCAGTGCATTTTTGCCCTGCTCTCCATTATTTTTGACATATCTTAGACATTTCTAGTCTATTTTTGACATATTGTTAGTAAAACCATAAGGTCAAGGGCTGGCTAGAGAGGCAGCAGCAGCAAGCATCTATTTTGAGGAATGCCTTCTGGTCGGGGATCAAAGCTCAGTGCGAAGCATGGAGGTGCCCAGGCTTTTTAAGCTCTGTCTCCTACCTGCAGTAAGCAATTATACTGGGCACAAAGCAGGATCTTGTGCCCCTGACACATCATTTCCCCTCCGTGGCAGAGTCTTGAGCATGACTAAAGAATTGCTGTTATCAGACTTGTGTCTAGACAGTATTGGCTTTTTTTTTTTTTTCATTAGTTGTTGTACACTCAGATCCTAACAATAATAATATTCACTGTGTGCTTCGGGTACTTGGCTGTATATGGATGACCCTGGATGTATGTATGACTTTGCACACAAGTGGTTGGATGAATAGGAACTGGGCAGCCTGAATCCCTCTTTACCTGGGAAAACCCTGCATAAATTTTATTTACCTCCAAGCAGTGCGAATTAAGTAGAGTTTAAAAGAGATCAGGCATTGGAGTGCAGTTGGCCTCTCAAACAGCTATTTCAGGCCACCCATTCCCTACACTGCGGGCAAATAAATGCTAACTCAACCCTCTGAGCAACCCATGTGTCTGTGCCTGTTATCATCATCTTTTCTTAACTTTTGCTGTAACATCTGTGCTTGTCCCCTGATCAGACGGCAATCTCCTTGGGGCAGGGAGCGCAATTCACCCAGAAGAGTTTAATTACCCCAAACACTCTTTTCATTGCTCTCAAAGGGATTTTGGCTTCCATGGCTCATGTTGGATGAAGCTATGGCTCAGGGGAACTGCTATACCGACAGATATCATGCATCTGGGTTGAAGACGGCACCTGCAGCAGTGCCAAGCTCTGGTGAGGTGCCTCACCAGCGACAGGACTGCAGATACTGTCCTGCACCCTCTTGGAAGGAAGAAGAGGGTCAGCAATGCTATGGTGGATGGAGAGGATACAGCAGAGCAAGCCAACAGCAAACAGGTCACCCCAATGCTCCTGGTTGCCATCGGAGCCAAGGTGGGCTGCCAGCATTCTCTGATCTCCAAGTCTTTTTGAATATTGACAGTGCAATGTTGAAGTTTCTTCTGTGCACAGAGAGTAAACATGGGAACAAAACAGCCTTACATGCTCTGGTTTTCTTTGGTTGTCCTTATTTCTACTTGTAGGGTGGCCAGGCTTTACAAACAAATGTAGGAGGCGGGCCCCCCAAGCTGAGTCATGCATGGTGACCCGAGCAGGGTAATGACCCTATGAAGAGATGACTGTCCTCAGCTCCTGCCAGAATCTGGGAACAAGTTCATTCCCAGGGCTGCAGCCTGGTGGGGGCAACAGAAGACAGCGTGAACCCTTCTGCCCCGAGCAAACCCCAAGGCAGCACGCTGACTAATCTTGCTGGCGCGCTGGGACAGACCCAGTTAAACCAGGACATCTGGGCATGTCAGTGATTCCTCCAGTCACTCTGTACTTGAGCCTCATCCCTTCTCCAGTTCTCCTGAGGACTTTGCTCATAGCCTTTGAGAAACTGTGCTCCAGGCTCTTATTTAAAAGCTTAGAAGAAGTGTATATATCTCCTAATGTCTTGTTCTCTATATGGTTGTGTTTAGCTGGCCATGAGGTGGGCTAGAAAGCTTGGGAAGTAGGAAGGTTTTTCCTACTCTAGGTCAAAAGGCAATTGAGAAGAACTGGATTTTTATTTAAAGCAGTGACCTGCCTTCTGCATGGCATCAGACCAGCAAGTATGAAAAAGCAACGCAGCAGCACAAAAGAATGGGGAGCCCAATCCTTGACACTACTGCTCATCTGCTTTTTGCTAGAGGCCTCCTGTGTCTCCACTTCACAGCCTGTAAAGTGCAGAACTGCCCCAAATGCTGCTTTTACCCGTGCTCACAGTCTCTAATGCTACTCACTCCAAGAGAACTTACATTTTTTTTTTCCCTAACTGCAATTCCCATGCTCTGTGTGCATCTCCTCCAGGCCTTTAGCTGAAAGCACAGCAACATCTCCTGGAACTGGGTGGCTATTGCAAGTTCAGTTGTCAAAGTGCAGTCCTTAAATTCCAATCAATTCACTCAATTCAAGAGCCTCTGGGTTTGTTTCCGTTGTGGGGAACTGGGGATGATGCAGGGGTAGCATCTGTGAGGAGAAAGAAGGGACTAGCTATTGGAAACTGCCTGTTCTTTATTCAGATGTCCCTCAAGGAAAGTTTATCACACCTAATGAGGCAAACCTCCATATTAGAGGGAAATGAGGGAGAGAGAACTGGACTGCTCATACAACACTAAAGGAGTCAGGAGGGATTCACCCCACCACCAAGTGTATGAGCTGCCAAATGTCTGGATTTAATTACCAAGGAGCTTGTCTCCTGTAAAGAAAAGCAACTGGGGATGTGGACATGGGTATCCTTGAAACTGGGACAATAAGCCACCAAAAGAGGTTCTCTGCTCAGAAATAAGGCAAACGGTTGTCCTTGCTGACCTGCTTTATAAGAGCAGACAGCGGTGGAAAGAGCAGGAAATGCAGAAGGGCAACAATTGCCACCTCTGAGGAAATGTAAGAGATGGCAGCAACGAGGTTGGGTAGGATTTGTCTCTCAACTGCATCCTCACCGTTTCCAGTGGCTGCATGTCACGGTGCACCACCTCAATACACACAAGCTCCTGGGGCAGAGTTGAGTTGGGCAGCAGCCCAAGACCACCTACAGATTTCTTCCTCCTTCTTATGGAAGAAGGTGGAAAATACTGGAAGTGGACTGTTGCTCACACGGCTTAGAGGAAACTGGAAGTCCAGGTAGTCATATGAGACCCACATAATGAAGTGGAGGACAGTAGGTGAGGGAAGTTGAGTCCTGTGAGGTGGACTCTGGCTTAGAAAGAAGGATCTTTCCAGTTGTGTAGTGCATCTGTCATTTTGCAATGTCTCCTGTTGTTATGGAAATATCTTTTCTTCCCTGGCATGGCTGGTCAGTGCTGGTCAGACACAAGCTAAAGACTTTGTTTGCTTCATGGTATGGCTTCACCCGTTATACACTGGTCACTGGTGATTTTATGTGCAGCGAATGGTCCAACTAACCCACTGACCATCCTCACTTTTTGCCTCTCCTGACCTTATCAGAGAAGCTGTGTTGGCCTTGACAGCTCTTTGTTGAAGATGTATGTATTAAAAGAAAAATAAAAAATCTCACCAGACACTGGAGATTTCCCCCACTGAATTAGACCAGCACTCCTCCTGCTCCATTATTCTACCAGCTGCAATAATTAGGGCAAGGTATCTCCAAAATAAAGGTGTACAGTGGCAGCATCTGTGGGCAACACGTACATAAGTTCCCACCAATCTTCAATTAACTGGGGGATAAGCAGATTCCTGAAGCAGGACATACCAAATCTTTTCACCACCTTTGCCATTTAGGGTTTTGTTGGACAACTTGGCCAACCTAGACGTAAGAGGGGCAGCAGGTGGTCTTTTGTGAGACCACAGGCTGAGGTGGTTCAGGTGTCCAATCCAACAGGGCTTTTTGTCAACTAGTGGCAAAGTTGGTGTTCAGACTGTGATGGTCTGATGATGGGATTCATCATGCTGTGAATGAGCAAATCTTTCTTCCTATGTTGCATCTGAAGGATGGGGAAAATCATCATTGCTTTCTACCTGTCATAGATTTTTATCTCCTTCAAATGGAAAGGCAAAAAACCTTTTATTATATATTATTACAGAAACTTTTATTTTGCTTTTCTGTTGAAATTCCAAGAGATACATACATGTCACCATAAAGGCATCAACCCAGCCCAGGTTGGACAGCTCAAAGCTCCTTGACCAAGATTTCACAGCTTGAGTTTCTTGCTGTTTGTGTACCACTCTGTGCCCTGGACAGGGGAAAGAAAGGGCAACACCTTATTTAAGTGTAGCTGTGCTTTTTTGGAGAGAGGCGTCCTTCCCCTTATTCTAACAATCAACCAACAGGATCATGTTGCAGAAAAATATGAGAACTGGGAAAGGGAGAGCGAGGATGGATGTGAATGTAGATGTCTTGTCTGGTGCTATACAAAGGCGCTGCTTGTACTGCAGCAAGCCCAGCAGCATGAGCAGCCAAATTATTTGTTTAATTTTAACTGCTGTCCTCGTTGCATCTTGCCTTGCTAATTAGTATTTTAAGTGCTTGTAAAATAGTTTGGACATATTCCTTCAGCTTTCACACGCGTCTCTATCGCTATTGCTATTCCTTCTTCCTGCCCTGTGCCGTCACCTAAGTAACATCCTTTCTGCTTCCAGATGGGATGAATTCTCTAAAGCGGGAGGAAAACACCATCTTCTTTGCTTATTCATACACAGAGCGCTCTCATTTGCATGAGAAGAGATCAGGCTGTGGAGCTGCACTCTCTAAAGGCTGGGGAGAAGGGAACCTTCCCGCTGGCAGGCAGGAATAATGAGGAACAAATGTAGATAAGCTGAATTTTTTTGGCTCTGCAACTACCCTGGGTTTTTATACCCTATTTGCAGAATTCAAACGGCTCTGCACAGCTGATATGTGGAAATTATGGGCTGGGAACACCACTGGCAATCTTGGTTGGGTTTCAGCGGGCGATTGCCTTGGTGACGTATGCTGCAATTGGTGCGATGCAAGGGAGGACGTCCTAAATGACTGGATTCAAAAAATAGGCATGGATTTCTGAATGAACACAGTGAAAGCGTGTTGTCATGTGGCAGGCTGCTAAATGTGGTACAGCAGTAATGCTGGCAGGCATGAACAAAGGTACAGCAATGGAGGGGGAGACCTGTTGGACCTCAACATTAGCTGAGGAATTTGTTGAATTGCCTCTGCAAGCAGGTGAACTTTGAATTACTCTAACAAGAAACCTTTAATGATGCTTTTCTTGCAGTAGTATCTGGCAGGTTTACAAAAAAAAAAGCCCAAACAAAAACAAAACCACCCCAAGCCCCCTTATTTCACAGGTCTTCCTTTAGTTTTTTTAATGGACCATTCTATAAATATGCAGACAGTAACTACCAAAAAACATTTTCAGCAGTGACAGTTTTCAAAACACAGTCACCCAGTTGCTATTTATGAATGAAGTTTGGGAGGTTCTGCAAATGGAAGAATAAATACTTTTTTGTACATGCACAGTTCTGTATATTTAGTACACAGAGGCACTTCCCAAACATTTTGTGAGAACAAAAAGCCTTTTCCTTGGCTGTTTACAGATGACTTGCAAAGAATAAGGGAGAGGTTCGAGCGTGGCTGAACTGAGAGGCTGCCAAGAATTCAAATAAATGGTCTCAAACCCTGATTTTTTCCACAAGCTCCGCTTTGGAAGGTGCAGAAATGAGATATGTGACAGGCTAATGCTGTCTATCAAAGCAGTGGTGAGAAGGAAACCTTTTCTCATTTCCATTCTCCCTACTTGCTCTTTGGAAGTTGATTCTTTAAGCGTTATCACTGCTGAAAGCTTTTTAGTGTTTAGATTCCAGCCATGATCTCATGGGCTTTGATGAGCTTTTTGAGCTGAAAGGAGCTTGTGTGAACAATGAAATGAAGATGATTGCTTGCATCTGTATGCCGTGTGCACTGGGATGTGTCAATCCATACGATGAATAATGCACATATCAGCACCTTTGATTTTCCCAGCATTGGTTTTCATCTCTTGCGTATCTTCAGTGGGGCAAAGTCTGACTTCCCACATTTTCAAGGCTCTCCAAATGTACCTTCTGTAGTGATAAATTACTCTGATGAGTAACACAAGATCTCTTCCAAAGCCAGGCTGGCCCCAGTTGCCCATGTCTGCATAAAAGAGCTGAAAACAGAGTCACCTGTAAGGTGTCCTGTATATCTCCCACCATCACAGCTAACATGCCCATCAGGGCATGCAAGGCCATAAAAAGAGGTTTTAAATCACAGAAATGCTACACTTCAATATAAGTAGAGGGCTTTTGTAAGCTTGTTTTACTTCTCCTTTTTTGTTCATGAATTGGGAATCTCTCACATCCTATTCAGAAGCTGTCTGGGATATTTCTTTGCAGGCGGGGTTACTGAGCCCATGGGAATACTTGGCTCAGACTTTACAGCAGTCAAACTGAGTACTCAAATGCTATTTGAAACAAAACAAAATCAAAGTAAAAATGCACCTTTCTTACAGAGGTGTTTCTCCACAGCTGGTGTGGTGAATGCAGAAGCCCTCAGTGATGCTACAAAGCTTTTACAGGGCTCATTAGACTTGACCTACTTCTCTCTTGTGTTTTTAACCTGTGGAGAGAAGCTCCTTTAAATTCATGCTAACACTGGCGTGGCAGAGCTGTCTTCCCACTTCTGAAATATAGCTTTGGCCTGCTCCAGGCTTCAGCTTTGCTGTACTGGCAATGGCATCCTGAAGGGAAGGTGTATCAACGGTGACTGCTTTCTCTAACACATAGGTGTGCATCAGTCTCTAGTGTAAAATAAATACCTTCGCTGCCAGATGTCAGATACCATTTAATTTTTTCACTGTAGCTTGCTCTGGGGTGTCAGAGTTCCCACTAAATATCCACTAGAGAAAAAAGAAAGGACAAGTGGTGGTTGTACTCTACTGCCTTGACATAAGAAGGGAGTAGAATAACAAATATCTTAAATTTGCATCCTTAATGTAAGAGGTAATTTTTAAACCGACTTGATTCAGTCTACATCAGATCCTAGCCTCACTCATTAATGTCTTAAGATACAGAATTTGACTAAATTTGGTCCAACCTGTCACTTGGGTGGGAACGGGTGCCACATCCTTCTGTGTCCTACACAGAAAAGGGAGATTTTATGGGTGTGCCTTTCGTGGAAGCTTTGGGCATGTATCTCTTTTCTTGGTTCCCAGGCGCAGTAAATAATCAAGAAGTAGGTTGTTATGAAAATCCTCAGAAGCAAAGGAATATAGGATCTTGAGACAAGATAAGCACCTTTCTAGACTGAAAGGTTGAGTGGTGGTAAAATAACCTTGGGGACAGGCTCATCAGGCTAACTTCAGCTTGCTTGTGGGTAGAATTAACTGGGCTGTGGGTAGACAAAACTTTGTTGGTGGTTGAATTTAGCTTGTGGACTTTTCTGTAATTCAGTACCAGCAAAAGGAGAATCTCTGACCTGAAAACTTGCTAGGGCTCCTCTCCATTTTCTTGGAGACAGTTTGTCCTACTGTCTCCAGGGTGTCTGTGGTTCCATGCACAACAGTTTGTGTCTACTGCTTATAGACATGGTTACCACTGTAATCAGACTTCTTCAAGAAGGTGTGCGTATATTCAGCGTGTGATTTTTAAGCTGACAGAGGATGGCTGGGCTAGACTGAAATAAAACCTGGTCACATCATGTAAGCTCATGTCATACACTCTTTGGATCAAAAGACTGATTGCAGAAGTGCATAATAATGAATTAATAGAGACCTAAGGGGACTTGGAAGTCAACTGTTTGACAGCAGTGGTCTGCTTGCCCGTTTTTCTGACAGTTTCCTTGTTGGGCTTTATTACATAGTCACTTCCAAGTCTGAAGGATGACAAAATCAATTAACATATCCAAGATAGACGACGTTGAAAACAAACATGTTTCATCTGCTAGTATCCCCGTTTGGAACCATTCCCATCCTGGTGGCTGCAAGGGCCTGTTGGAGGCCACACGCTTTCTGCTGCTTCCTTCTGTGAAAGGACCAACATCCAGTAATGACATCCCAGAGCTGAGACAGGTACATGCCAGTTTGAGCTCTTATCCCAGGATTGCCATCTCCACTGGGTTTCTGCTCATGACCTTGTAGCCCACAAGCTGTACCGCTAGAGATAAGCAGCTTGGAAATGCTCTAGGGCTCATGTGTTCCCAACCATGAAGACGTGAATAACTCATAATGCACTACAGTGCATTAATCAGAAAAGGATGTAGAGGCTGTTGGAGTCAGAGGAGAGGTGCTCTATGAGCTTGAAATACGGTTGGATTGCATCCATGCTCCCTCTGAAGTCAATAGGAGCTGGCTTGTTATACAATTAGATTTTTCTTATATTTATCTCAGATGAACCCTAAAGAAATTGGTTTTAGATATCCATGCTCAGAGCATTGATTTTGGCATGTGAAAAGTTAGTCTTGGAAAATAGTTCAGTGGCAGCGCTGTGTATATATAATAAGATTGGAACAGCCCCACTGTATGTGTCGGTGGTGCTTCCCAGACCTGCCTTTTTTATGGGTTTTGGAATGAAACCTTGCAAGGCACCAGAGAGGCGGCTAGGTTTAAGGAGGAGAATGTTGAAGAGTATTGGAAATTGTATATTCACTATGAATATCAAGGAATTCCCATCTTGCACAGCTGTGGAAGCCCGCCTGGCTGACCTAGCCTGTTTTGCTGTGACCTTATCTCCATGCTGAATACATCTTTCCTTCTCATTTTCATGAGGCTTCAAGAGGACAACATGATCAGCGAGGTCTTTCTTGCATTGCCTCTTCCACAGTGTTGGCTGCAATGGTGTCTGAGCCCAGCAGCCTCTCTTGCTGGCCAGCACTGCCTTGTTGTTTTAGTCTTTTGCATTTATAAGTGCTTTTCCACTGGGATTGCCGTTTCTTCTGTTCAAACAGGTTGGAATTGGGACCTTGGTGGAGGACCTAAGAGATGTCTGTCAATAGAAAAAGTAACCTTGCAAGGGTTCATGTTTATTCCCTACAAAATAGAGTTTGGAGATTAATGTTTGGTCCATAGCATCTCGGCAGGCAAACCAAGCAATGATGCTTCTGCCAATGAGCTTTCCCTTCAGTGAGACATGGTGTTTTCTAGCCCAGCTCTGGTTTGCAGACCAGTCTTACTCAAGGGGTTGCAAACAAAGAATCAGGATCCTTTCTGTTACCTCTGTGCAGATAATGTTTTTGAAGGGATCTGGACTTAAACAAGGACACCTGCAAGCTGCAGAGAGCACATTTGCCCAAGGGTTGTATCACCTGAGCAGTGAGTGAGTGAGGGAAGGACCAACACGACCTACACCTGCTGATGGTTCATGAGGTAGAGGTTTCTCCATCCCAAGCTGGTGTATTGACCTGATTAAACATGCTGGAACTTCAATTATTTCATTGCCAATCAACTTTTGTTAATAAACACAATTGTAAATACAGATGAAGACCCAAATCCACCTACAGAGTCCAAAGACGAGCCACCAGTCAGAAGATAAGTTTGTCTAAAATGAGATCGATTGTCAGTTGAGGTGCCATCTCTGTGTTTGCTGGCAGTTCCTTGTTGACAAGTGGACTAAATCAGCTTATTCACGACAGCCTACATCTGCACTAATATTAGGGGCATGCTCTCCATCCGCCACAAAGTACCCCCAACAAATGAAGCTTGCCCATGGTAATTTGGTGTAGGTCAGCAAGATGTCAGCACCCGCCGCTCTATAAATAGAGAGCGGGAGCACAAGGCCCCAAGTGCATTCATGTTTGCTAACACAATCTCTCATCGCCACGTCTCGTGTTTCTCCTGCGACCTGCCGTGTATTTGCAGGCTTGTGAGCTACAACACGAGTAATTTGCTGCAGGGTGCTCGGGATGTTTCCAACACCCAGCTCCGTACGTGTGATGCCAGAGTATCCCTGTGTGCTGGCACGTCGGGGTGGAAATGCCATGCTCATCAAAGGGCTGAATCTGACTTTTGCGTCATCAAGGTCCCACGTCCTTCCTCGCCACCGGTGCAGACGTGCCAATACCCTGTTGTAAAGACAAAATCATCCAGATGATACCTAACACTTGCCTGTGATAATGCTTCTCGATACTGCTGTCCACATCACCTCGGCGGGGATCGAACATCGCAGAAGATGCATTTCAACCCACTTGAACAATCAGGCTTGTTCCAGCACTGACAGTAATAGTTAATTTTTCTCGACAGAATTGACATTATAAATGACTTGTTGGTTAATTTGCTGCTTCCATAACGTCATCGATCCTGTGATGTTAAGGTGCTATGCTGCACATCTTTTAAGCAGCAGTGCCTGAATATAAACTACCCAGCAGTGAAATTATAACTCCATTTGGATGCAGAGCACAGCCTTCTTATTGCCAGACTTTCAATCCCAGCAAGAATTTCAGGGTTACTCAGGCAAAAATAGCTTGTCTGCTTGAGTGAGCGTTACGAGGGCTGTTCATCGGTATCACACGCAGAATCGTAAGCGCTTGCCACCCCGAGCTGGGGAGCAGGTTAGGAAAATCTGTCGTTTCAGAGCCGTACAAACCCATCTCCTTGGGAACTCCTCCTGGAGCTCAAAGTGATGCGAGAGGGCTCAAGCATTAGCCCCATCTCATATAAGCGGCACTGGCTCAGCTGGGTCAGACCCTCACCCTCCTCTAATGAGACAGAGACAAAAGACCTTCAGATTTGCTGATTTTGGCAAAGTCATCCAGCAAATTTATGGCTAGTTTAGCATTTTGAGGAGGGCATTAAAATAACGCAAGTTTTAATGCTTGTAGTAGCAGGACCGTGCAGGTGAGCCGTGAAGATGCTGATCTTCAGCTCAGTGGATTTCAGTCTCTCCTTAGAAGTCTCTCCTCCAAAATTTGAACAGTGGGCCTTTCCCACCCTGGCCTTATGGAAAGGCAACCTGTCCCTATGCAGGCATTGCACGTGGCTACTCTTGGAAAAGCTTCTGGGCAAAAAGTTAAGGAAAGTGGGTAAAAGTGCAGGGAGAGTTGCAGGGGGAGCATCCATGCAAAAAACAAGGAGCATGAATGGTGAGAAACAAGACAAGGACCTGTGTCCTGAAGCTGCTGAAGCAGATAGCAGAGCTATAACACAGCAGTGCTTGGGATTTTTTTCCTTAAGGAGTTTGCCTTGCTCTCTGACAGTATGAAGAGACCTTTTCCCACCCTACTGTGCCAAGTTTCAGATGGAGGTTAAGAAGATTATTAAACTTGGCCACTCGTGCGCACTTGAGAAATAAAAAAAAAACAACTTTAAAACAAATTATTTGATTTAAGGAGGACAGTCCACCCTTTATTCTTTTCCAGCGGCTTGGTTAAATAAATGCTTTTCTGTAGGTGAAAAAAATAACCTCTACAGTAAGTTCTGTCAGCCAGAAATCGCTTCCAGTGGACAAATGGCCAGGCTGAGCGGCCGTAATGAAACATTCCCAAATACTCTGGTATACTTTTTTTTTTTTTGCTTATTAATATCTGCTTTTGATACAAATAACCCTCTCTATCATCTGTATCTGTGTGGTTTTATGCACTCCCACACAGAAATATGTATATGAATAGTTTATTTATTATTATTCTTACATTTATTCCTGAAACTTAAGGCTTTTAAATCACGTGAGGAGATGTAAATACTCATCTCACAGGCTCATGCCCATGGCTGAATTATCAGGTCTGCTCCCACTGGCATACATGCCAATGTCAAAATGCACCTGGCTTGGAGCTGGCACTGGACCTATCAGATGGCAGGCGAGGGAGGTATAGATCTCAGTCCTATGCATTTTCAAGTCACTGCAGCTAAGTCATGTTTCCTTGGGAGCTGAGAAGTGGCAGAATAAGGTTTCTTCTCCAAAGGTAGGTACATGCCCAGAGTACTAGGCCTTTAATTATGCAAAGAACTGGAGCCAGCTTCCTCCTGCCTGCCAAGAGATTACAGTGAGCAAACTTTGGCACCTGACTCCATTGGCACGAAGGGGCTTTTTTTTTTTTTTTTTTGCCCACGCAGGCTCCTGCCATGGAAATTTGTGCTTATCCAAGGATCCACCCAAGTGGATCCAGTTGCCATGTCAGCAGATTAGCGCCTACAAAAGACCAGCAACCCTGGGCAGAAATTTAGCGTCTCCCAAAGCCTGTGAGCTGAATTGTAAGGATGCTTATTTGTCCTCTTCATCCCACGTGGGAAAAGTTGGCTCAAGCCCCACTTCCCTCCAGTCCTTCTGGCTTCAGGAGCTGGAAAGGCAGCGAGCAACCCCTCCCCGCTCCTGAGCTGGGTGTTGCTGGAGGCTGTTTGACTGAAGAACAAACTGGTTATGTGTGTGCGAGTGATACCTGGGCCGTGGCAAATTGTGGAAACCATCAGAAATTCAGCGGGTTCTCTAATACTGACTTGGCAGCTTCAGTGTAACTTTCACTGTCTGATGATTAGACAAAAATACAGCCTTGTTTTCCTCCTTTGCAATCTTGTAGTGGCTGGTTGTAGTAGGGCAGCTGGTAATCAAGGCAAGGGGATCTTTCCCAGGGAGAAGCAGGACAGGGCTGCCTCCAGACACAGGCAGCACGCGCTCTTGAACAGTTTCGTATCCAGAGGGCTGAATTTAGCTGAAATCAGATCTATAAAAAGTGTCTTTTAAGTTCCTATGGATACAGTGAATCACTACACTCCCATGAAAAGTGCAGAATATGTCTTTGGAGACTTTGGGAGAAGCAAAACCTAGTAGTAGAAACTTGGGTGGAGGCCTTGGAAATTGCCTCGGTGTTGGGTTAATGCTGTTAATTGAAGTGAACGCTAAAGCTAATACAGACTTCAAGGGGAGCGGTTACCCCAAGGGTAAATCTTGAAAGTAACGAGGATACTTTCTCTGTATTTCAATGTTTACACAGAGGAAAGACTTCATAGCTGCGTATTTACTGTGACTGTACAGGAGGGAGAGTGACATCTGAAGAAACATATGCAGGCTTTCTTCTCCAAAGAGAAAATTGGATTGAGACAAAAATGACCTAAATAAATATTGGAAGATCATAGGCAACAATTCCTTGGAGGTAGAGAGGAGGAATATATACATGCAGATAAGGGTTGTGTGCGAAAGTTGAGTATTGTTCTTGAGGGAATTTCAGTGCATCAAAGGAGCCTGATATCAGTCCTGGAATAACATCAGAAGAAACACTGTCTGAGGAGAAGAAGTAGAGGAGGTGAAAGAAATTCATCTGTGCAGGGGAAGGTACAATGGACTCTCCAGTGTTAAACACTGAGGGGGTTTCTGGCTTTTCTGTATTTTCCTCACTGGGCTGAAGAGAGCATGACTTCTCGCTGCTCAGGTGCTTGTGAGTGATGGAAAGATGGACGAGTAGACTTTGTGGTAGGTCCAGGCAATTTGACAATAGTTTGTTGGGTCCATATGAGGTCAGTTTTCTATTACAAGCATAGACAACAAGGCAACTACTCTTGTATCTGCTCTATCCCCATTTTGGAACTGTCCACTGCCATCTTCCTGCTGTGTCAGCTCTCAGGAACGACGACAGATGCCTTTGCACAGAAACTCAGCACTGGGGAGAAATGGGGGTATCAGTGGGGCTTCTCCAGCTGGAACGGCCTGCTAATTCTCTGGGGAAGAGATGCAGGAGCAGGAAAGTGAATGAGTACTTGGTGCGAAGCTCTGAGCTGTAAATACACATTGCAGATCGGCATGTGTTCCACCTTTCCGCACCCAGGAGTGTGTATGGTCTATTTTAGGTTTTTAAATTAATATTTTAGCTGCTTTGCAGATGAAACGTTAGGCTTTGTGGACATCTTTAACCATTAAGGTACCAGGTGGTATCTGTGGGCTCTGCATGGTTTGCTTGAGATCCCAGATGGGAAAGCAGCCCTGAACCTGAGAACACACTTCCAAACTGGAGCTATTCTGGGTGGGGGAGTTGGTTATCTTCCATGTGTGAGCTGGTTCTGGGGATACTGGAAAACACTGGACCCGTAGGGTGTTCCCCCTATGGTCTTCCTAGTTAGGTATCCTGGGCCCTGCAAGGAATAGGAGATGACAGAAATGTTCATAAACCCAAAGGATAATTTAGGAAGGATAAAGCTCCTGAAGCAAAAGAGTGATGGAATTTAGGATTACTTAAAGAGTATATGCACTGTGGAGCACTGATCTCAGAGTGTAATTGGAATGGATATCATAACACATCAGTTTGGGGGCAGAATTTAGGGTTTATTGCAAAAAAAAAAAAATAAAAGAAAAATATAGGGCAGAATTTGCTTGCTCCTTCCCACCTCCATTTTTTACTACCAGTAAGCCAGATTGCAAGAGGGAACATGCAGCTTCTGAAATTATTGCAAACCATCAATGAACCACTGGAAACTGGTGATCCACTTCTGGCTGAATTGCGACAGAAAGAGGAAGGCATCCCGAGCAAACCGCCGGTCCTCAGGAGCACATTCCTGTGTGAAAATGGTGTAAGAACTAAATACATCTTCAGGAAAGTGCTGGGTTCAATATATCATCTTCAGAGGCACCAGTGTGCTTTCTGTGTGAATGAATTTATGCTGCAAGTTACGAAGAGCGAATTAGCTTTTAAAAATGGACTGTCGTGCCCGAATTCAACTGGGTGGCTTGGCTGGATGCTAATGGCGCGTCAGGTGGTGGCTTGTTCGTGTGTGCTGGCCCCAGCCGTCCGAGAGGGCTTGGAGTAATCGCTGAGCTGTATTTTTAGCTTCAGGTTCCTCCAGTTCTCATGCCCGAGCCTGACAGCACCATTCTGCATACTTTGGGCGAGTCACTCGGCCACACAGGCTGAACTACCCTGCTGTAGGCCAGCAGTTTGACTTCCAAAAAAAAAATGGAGGCAGCAAGCAGAATTGCAGAATTTGCCGTGCATGGAATTTTCTTCCTTCATGGCAATAAATTCCCCCCTAAATTAAATTTCCACGCTGATATGCTGTGATATCCTATTCAATCCCAGTCGAAGGGCAGTGCTCGCTGGCATACATCCTCTTCAGATATTCAGAAAAAACAACTCCAGCCCAAAGTGTTTGGGTGGCAAGAGGGTTTGGGTGGCCCAATGTGTTTGGATGGCCCTTTTTTTTGGTGCAACTGCATCTCCTGCTTGGCCAACGCAAATCACTGAGCATCTCTCTCAAAATCTCTAGCTCTTTCTTCAATTCCATCACCAGTCCTGGCATAGCTAGTATTTAGGAATACCTCTGACAGTGGGAGAAAGCAGCCCCAGCCTGGGAGACCAGGTTCAGCCCTGAGATGTTCTTTTGGGTAGCTGCTGCCTGCTGAACACCGAGAAAGGGAAAAACAGGATTACTTTGAGCACAAAGTGCTGAGAGGCTTTCCAGGATACTCTACTGATCGGGGCAGTATCTGTTGACCTCAAGTTCAAAGAGACAGGATTTTTTTCTCAGGCCAAGGAGATGCTGCACTAGAGAGAAAATCCGCAAGGTCCAGGTCGGACCCCACAGGTGTGTCAGTATTTTAAGCATCACTTTTCTCCTTTTCCTCTCTTGGCTTCATTTGCTGCAGCTGCTTAAGGGAGTCCCACAGGGTCTGGGTCTGCCGGGGCATTCCCCGATATCTCTCACAGCAAAGCCTTCAAAAAGCATTGCACTGAAAACATGGAAAGAAATGGGAGATTTAGATACCTTTTGCAGTCTGAAAGACCAGCTGAGCATTTTGTGATGCTCTGTAGTTAATGGCTGTGTTAGGCTGGCACATTGCACGGTCATAAAAGGGCTCTTCACGCTAAAGAAAACACTGTAAAATCCTGTTGCTGGAGTTGCTGTCTGGGGAGAAAGCTGCAAAACTGCCTCTGCTGCGAGGTGGGAAGGTGTCTGGAGGGAGGCAGGTGCCTCTGTGCTTTCCTTGGGGATATTGTCCCAGGCCCTCTTAATCTAATGCCAATGGTCCCAGGGCCATGGTGTCCAGTCGTTGCATTTTCAGTGGACACTGCTGCCGCTGGATGGGTTTTAGGGTGTCTAAGAAATAACCCCGTGCAGCCTAAAACTCTTGATCCGCCAAGAAAAAACTGACACAGCCATGTGAGTGATTTTTGTACGGATATTCTCATGCTGGATTTATTTGCTGTTGCTTCCCCCTTGCCTTATTGTGCTTTTTATATACTATCTCCGTGTTTATGTGCTACCTCTGTGCAACCCTACATGGGCACAAAGCGACTGCTGCAATGGAGCATGACCCAACCTCCAGCCCTGTACTGCCCTGGCCCATACAGATGGTGTCAGGCTGGGCAGCCGGAGCAGGAATGGCATCAGGGAAGATGCCAAGGAGCAGGAAGACCTTTCCAGGTGCTAGAGGGGAAGGGGCAATAGCTGTGGGACACACTGCAGTAAGGGAAAGGGAATGGGCTGTACATCAGCATCCTGCTGGCAGAGCTGTAGGCACTGGCTGGACCAGCGGTGGCCACCACCATGGGTGCCATCATCCACACGCACCGCAAACAGCTCCTGCCCGCTGGGGCTCACACAGATCGGAGGCAGCTCAGCCTCCTTCCCGGGAAAAGGCATTTACAAAAATAGAAAGCTGGAAATGCCACCACACGGTAGCTAAATATAGCCTCACCCACAGACGAGCCACAGCGCTCCCTCCAAAAACAAAGGTAGCAAAAGGGGAGGGGGATGCCCTGCTCCCTGCTGGGGCAAAGTGGGATGGAGGGAGAAGCGGTGGAGCTGCTGGCCACGGTAGGAGGCTTTGCCAGGAGGACATTAGCTGCAAGCATGGGATGCACAAGCAGAAGAGTTGCTTGGAGGTGAAACCCTGGCTCCGTGTGAAAAAATAAACTACGAAATCTCCTGGCTTTCCAGTGAAATCATTATTTCTTCCCTAATGCTTATACAATGTGAATAGAAGCACTAGCTCTTTTTCCCCAAGGCTGGTGCCTGTAATTAAATATGAATCTTTTGCTGAGCTTGGCTTTTTTTTTTTTTAGGCAGAGGAGGCCAGCCCTGATGTGGGGAAGCAACACTGCATCCCAGAGGAAGGGTTTCTCCGGTATGTGCAGTAAGTGCTGGTTGATGCTGGTGGCTGAGAATGCTGCCAGAATTTGACGGGGTCAGGATGCTGCTGCAGCCAGGTCTACTTACCAGGGAAATGGGACACGTGCACTTGATTACAGTTGTATGTTTGCCAAATGCTGGTCTGGGGGGGCTAATTCCCCAAAGACACAGAAGCAGAGGAGGGGGAACATGGTGTGACACCCCCGCCTCAAAGACACTGGTGGTGGAGCTGGGGCTCACCATGTTTGCTGGCCATCAGCTGAAGTGGCTCTAAAAGCAGTGATGTCTCCTTGAGCGAGGTCCACCTCAGGATCAATATGTCAGCACAAGACATAATTTGGGTCTGCTACAGGAAGTTTTAGGGCTGCAAAGGCTGGCACTAGGAGATCTCAGAATTCAGGCTGCCTGTGAATCCTGGACTTGATCTTCTTGTGGATGAGTGTTAAAACAGTCTTTTATTACAGGTTTCAATACTGTTTCTTTCTCTTTGGTAAATGGGGAGTCACTCACTAGTCCTTATCCTTCTCATCAGCGTGTTACTTTCTATGTTATTAATCAAAAAGCGTCTGGATGTGGCACTGGATACAGAAGTTCTGCCTTTGGGGTGTTTCACCAGAATGTCAAAACGATGCACAAACAATAGTGAGCTGTAGGCATTGTAATCCCATGTAATTAGATGAGGAAATTAGACAGGGGTGATGCTGCTCCCTTTTGCAGCTAGAGATCTGAGGGAGAGAGATTAAGGCCGTAAGTGTCTATTAATTTCCAGTGCTCAGTTTCAGATAATGAGAGCTTAACTTTTTAATTTAATTTAATTTAATTGCTCATGCCTAGCAATTCAACTGCCATTGACTGGTTCAACCTGCTGTGAAAGCAATAGCTAAACCAAAAACTCTCCACACTTTGAAGTAAGTCCCCTCGTTTTAGGGGACTGAACTGGGATCTAAAGAGGAGATGGGACCTGTTCACAACTTGCATGAGGTGCCACTGCTTTGGGATGCAATTTGGTTCTTCTCCTGAAGACTCGAGAGTCATTACGTCCCCGTTGACATAAATTAATCACACCAGTAAAGCCCACCACCACCTTATTTTTTATTTTTTTTTTATCTCAGAGACAAATCACATGCATTAAGCAATGTAAAGTTAGCTGCAGGTCAAGGTCTCCTGACCACGGCTCAGCACAGCTCCCTGCCCCTTGGTGTTTCTGGGACAGGGAGTTGGACTCTGGCTGAGTGTTGCCTCTATCAGCACTTGACACCTCAGCACAGCAAACTGGCAAAACCACCTATTTTCTTTTCTCATAGGACTGTTTTTTTGCCAATATATTCAAATCTTGTTGGGTTTTTTAACACCTTTCCAGCTTTGCTGGTTTTCTGTTGGATTTTCTGTACCCTTCTCAGATCTGAAAGATCCCCCATTGATGCTAAATTGCCTTATAATGTCCCAGGGGAGTAAATGCCACTTTCTTTCCCCTTTTTTTCCATCAAACTCACCCAATATAATGACCACACGAGGGCATGGGGCACGGGCAACACACAAGGTGAGCAAGGAGTAGCTTTATGCAGTAAGCTGGAGCAAAAGTAAAGCAAAATACCCCAAACCCTAACCTCCATCCAAACAAACCGCAACTTCAGATATCTCCAATTGGATTCAACTTCTGAGCCTTGGACTCACCTCTGTTGGTGATATGCATTGCTTTGATATACATCTTTATACATCTATACGTGCATATATAAACCTTATTCTTTAATACCTCCTACAGCAGCAAGCTGTTTCTCTTTTCCCACAGTCTCCAGATGGTGCTGAAATCTTCAGAGCTTTGGGGGTTTATTTGTTTGTTTATTTTTAGATAACTTCCCACACTTGGGCCCTAATCAGGGTGCCTCAGTCTTTCCATTTACCGAACAATCTTGCTTTTAGCTCAGTTTTTGTCCTTGCTGCCAGCCCCCTTCCCAAGCGGGTCTGCAAGGAATCGTCATGGTTTATTATTAGTGTTGGTGCTGAAGTTCATTTTCTAAATCTCTGTTGTTCTTCCCCTTCCCAAAATAATTTGCAATTTCCTCTTTGTTGCAATCTCATTTTTTGCTTACCTCCACAATGGATGGAGACCAAATTTTCTGGGGAAGCTTGGCTATTAAAAAATAATAGATAGAACCACTGATCTCTTGTGCTGCTGGAAGGCAACTGCATAAATACATATATTTCTCGTTCTTTTTAGGCTTCTTCTTTTTGGTTTGTAGCACCCATAACCCCCATTGTTGAATCTCATTTTGGGTCTCTAGAAATAAGTTGATCCCACCTCTGCACTTGGGGCGAGCTGGGGTGGGTTTGAGTCCCAATCTGGATCCTAGATGCCTTGTAACTCCTCCAAATGTAGCTGACAGAGTTTTCCTCAAAACTTCCTTTAGATCAGACGCCCTGTGGGTTTGCAGTGGGCCTTCCTTTTTCTTATTGAGTTGAAGAGGTAGGAAATCACAACCCTAAATATCTTTTAGTATTCTGATTTGTCTTCCTTCTCAATTTTTTCCACATGCCCCTTTAAATTTTTTGCCATACTTTCACAGAAAAATATGGGGTTGGAAGGGACCTTTGGAGATCATTTAGTCCAACCTGCCTGCTAGAGCAGGGTCACCCAGAGCAGGTTGGACAGCATGGCGTCCAGGCAGGTTTTTAATATCTCCAGAGATGAAGACTCCACCACCTCTCTGGGCAGCCTGTGCCAGTGCTCTGGAACTCTTAAAGTAAAGTAAGAACTCTCTTTACTCTCAAAGTAAAGAAGTTCCTCCTTGTGTTTAGATGGAACTTTCTATGTTCAAGTTTGTGCCCATTTCCTCTTGTCATATTGCTGGACACCACTGAAAAAAGACTGGCCCCATCCTCTTGACACCCTCCCTTTAAGTATTTA
>JAOXJM010000004.1:7499069-7538564 GCA_026413425.1 Tringa solitaria
TCCTGCTTCAGCAGGGGAGTTGGACTAGATGATGTCTATGGTCCCTTCCAACTCTTAAAAAAAAAAAATTCAGTGAAATGTTAAAGCAAACTGTAAAGCCAGTGTATGTGACTTGCCTTGAAGACAGATTGTCCTGGCCTGCACCCATTACATCCTTTCATTTCCTTACCATATGGCAGGCAGCAACATCTTAGGATGTATGTTTTGTGATCATATGTAACTATGTGTTCATGTGGCTCCCATCAGCAGCAGCTGTTGCAAGCACCTTGGATATCTTTGGAAGAAGCTAGGGATGGTATTGGGTGGATTTTCCTCAGAGCAACTAGGATTCATGTAATTTTTGCACTTATGTTTAAGTTTATTTGCTTCTTTTTGATACTAGGAGTCAGATTTAGACCTGTCCTAAAAAGTGGAGAGACTTTTCCTTTGGTAGAGAGAAATGTTAGCCCTGTGACTTTTTAGAGGCCTGTGATGTTTCCCACCAGATGTGCACCTGCGTGGCTAAGAAGGTGCCTCAGTACATGATGATGTCACATGCTTCTATATGGGGTAAACAGTGCAAATCCTCTATCAGCTATGATGTGACTTGCCTATGAGATTACACCCAAAGTTCTTAGCACAGCTAGGATGTCTCCAGCGTTCATCTAGAGTTATGAGCCCTTAGGCCACATTCTTCTAGTTTCTACCAGTAGGTTCTTGTTTGTACTCTTGGTGTACAGGCTGGCTTGGGAGTGTTGTGAGGATGTAGGCTGGCCATCTGCTAGGCACAGCCTATTGATGGAGACATGATTATGGTCCTTTTCCTTGCCTCACCTCATGCTGTGCTCCAGACAAAGCCTTTAAATGGCATGTGTTATGGCTGTTAAAAGCAAGGATAACATTTCCTTTGCCTGCAGACTCAAGACTGATCCTTCTTAAAGGTCATGCTTCCAGAAACGTTGGAGTTGGTTGCCCCTTAGGACAGGTCTAAGGCTCAGAGCTTTGTGGTCTGTGGAAGAGGAGGTGCTTTGGCAGCAGGAGGAAGGCCAACTTGCTTACAGATCTGTCTGTGATGGTTTGTGGTGGGGACTCTACATAGACAAGCTTTCTAGCCCAGCGCCTGGATCCTTTGTGAAGTACAAGACAAAAACCCATGGCAGTTCTCCACCTTGTGAGGAATTTGTTAGAGGTCCCTGGTTGGCTTTTATTTGCTGTACCTCCTGACTTTATTTTAAAAGCAGATTCTCTGTTAACACCTTCCATCCCAAAGGATGCTCACTTGCCAGTACAGGGGCTGTAGAAGAAACAGCCAAGAAATTTATCTGTGTTCCTACTCCTGTGTCCATACTAAATGTTATAAGCACCTGGGGTTGTATTGCCCTTACGCTTGCCCAGTTTGCCTGTAGGTACCGAGTAACACACAGCCCTCCCAGGAAAGCAGGACTCTTTATTATGTGCCTGTGCCAGCCTTGATCCTGTTATCTTGCATTGTGAGAATAAACTCAAGTTATTGTTAGTGTCAGAAGTTAGGAGTTTCTAGATGCGCAGGAGGCTTATTGTGCTGCCTGCTGAGATTGTGCTGGGGATCATGTGGTAAAGTTCTAGATGGGAGAACTGATGCTGATCAAGGCATTTCTATTGATCCTTCTAGCACGAGTGAAAGGGGAAAGGTATTTTGTCGGCTGAGCATAATCGCAATACTTTTGTTCCTGTGGGAATGCAGATGCCCGCATAGCAAACTTGGATTTATGTATGATAGGCATTTTAAGTTACTTTTCACAAACAAACTAGAAATAACCCACAGATGTCTGCTGATCACAGTTTGAAACCACTGTTCTCGAGCCATCATGAAGTTTAATTCCTTTGAAAAAGTGTTGCTAACTCTGTTTCTGTAAGTCTGACACCCAGTACAACTCATCTGTGTACCTGAGATTGATGTGCTCTAGCATTTGGGAAGGACCCTTCCTGGCTGGGTTTGGATTCGTCTTTGCATTCTGTATCATCCGCTCCTCGTGGTAGCATTGCAGACTATCGGAGTGGAAAGAGATTTATGTGTATAAGCAATCAGGAAGAACTTATTAAATTGTTGTAACTGCTTTTGCCTGCGCAAGGCAAGCCTGGAGCTCTGTGTTGGGGTTTAAACCTTTAAACTTGGCAAAATTCCCTGTGAGAGCATGGCAAAGAGAGCTTTACAAGGGACAACAATACTCTGTGCTTTGACAGCAGTGCTGGGATTTCTCCATGTGTCTCTAATGATCTATTCATCTGGTACATGCTCCTACCACAGCCCTGTTCGTGCCCAGACAGTGAGTCCTTTCATGAAGAAGTGCAGAGTCATATTTCTGAGTGCAAATTGGCCGGGGGATTTATTTGTAGTGTAGGCTTGGCCAAGCTAATTTCTCTCAACAGCTACGCTGCAAGTGAGCCACGCGGAGCTGGAAGAGGGGAAGGTGTAAGCCAAATACCAGCGTGTACATGGCCAGCAGATAGAGGAGCTGAGGGCTGGCCCTTGCCTGGTGGCTATGTGGAGGGCCAGGAGTTCTTCAGCCAAATGCTGAGTGTCCTCCACTTTCTCTCGGTGCCTTTCGTGATTAGACACTTCCACAGGATGGTGCAACAGAAATACAATACTTTGCACCAGGCTCATTGGCTGGCATGCCCCAGGAGTGCTAAGAAGAATCCCAGCCCTCTGGAAGCTGATGGGATACTTCTCATGGTTGCTGATATTGCCACTGGGGTACTCTCTTTGGTTGTGCTGCTGTACTCAGGCACTCCTGAGCTCGGGATGGGTGGCCAAGTCCTGATTTTTTTTTTTTTTTTCCTGCCTGCAACTCCCCTTTTCCAAACCTCCATGGGCAAAGCCATGTTGTTGCTTCTGGTGGAATGGATGAATACCCATGGGGCATATGTGCACCTCAGCTTCTTCAAACACTCTGTGGCTGTTGATGGAGAGAGCTTTCTTAAGAGGTGGGTACTAGATCCTCCATTAAACTGTGTAGGTTCAGTGCACTGTAATACACTGTAATGTGACTGTTGTCCAAAATCCTACAACGACAGAATTTTGCAAGCTGTTGCTTAGTGAGTGTGTACCTGAATCCTCAAAGTCTTTTGGTCTTGCTGATCTGGACTATATTTCCTAGCATTTGTGCCACATTTTTCAGAAATTGCTGCACATATGTGGAATGTTTAACTGTTGAGGTTTTCTCTGTGATGTCTCTCTGCACTTGAGTACATAGGCAGGTAGCATCTTGTTGGAAGCTGGGTCTGGAGGGGTTGGTGCTGTTGTCCTATTGACAGTCCCATTCAGCCTGCAGCAACAGCAAAGGAATTCCTGGTACACTGGAGAGGCACAGGGTCTGGATGGAAATCTGCCCTAAATGCAGAACTGACTTCAAATAAGTCAGTAAGGTGGCAAACCTGTTTGCTGGTCTCCACAGGGGTTTTAGTGTGGCACAGCTCATTTGTCCAACCCGCCAGTCCTGTTTCATGGGCAAATGGAAGTCCCAGCAGTTTTGTTACATTGAGTTTATACCTATGCTTTCGATAAGAAGAAAGTCTGATTTGAAAATTAATGTGGACCAGGGACTTACTGATGTGTGGCAGTGATGCATCTTCATTGCTTATGCTCCACCTGTATAGCTGCTTGAACAGAAAGCCTACACTTTTGGGAAGATAAATTAAAATTATAAACTACTGAATAGAGTGAATGGATTTCCTCAAATACCAGAAGGCTGGTAAGCTGTAATCTGAAGCTCACTGGAGGTGAAAGAAATCCCCTGTCTACTTCAGTGATGTTTGCATCAGGCTGTGTACAGACAGACACTGGAAGTTCCAGGGAGTCTCCTGCTGATGTAGAAAATATGAAATACTGTTGATTTTCAATGACTCTTAACTCCGAGTACCTCCTGCCCTTCTAAACATATCTATTTTTCTCTTTCTAGAGGCAAAATCTTTCTGATTAGCCAAGCATTCTTTGCTGCTTTGCTTGTAGGAAGAAGAGTTTATGGCCTGTTCCTACATTTCTCTTGTGGTTCTTCCCTACTTTGAAGCAGATCTCTTCTCCAAATGCTAAATTTGGGTTTCATCACAGAACACTGTTACTAGCACTCACTGAGTTCTTCCTCTGTTTTGTTCTGGTTTGAGATGCAAATTGTTGTTCCTATTTTCTATTTCCTATTGCCTCAAAAGCTGGCTGAAAACCTGGGAAGAATGGCTTTATTCTTGCATATCAGCAAAGTTTTCACAGGAAAAGGTCAGTTATTGTGTAAAACTCACTGTACTGTCACACAAAACATCCTGCTGGTTTCCAGATCACAGAGCAGATTTTCAGCTGGTCAGAAAAAAACCAAATTTTCATTTGCTCCAGAATTCAAGTGGTGTGTTTCTGCTTGAATTCCTCCTAATTAGTGATGTGACTTAAAGAATTCTGTTTCCATTTCTTACATTGTTTCTGTCAGCCTACACTGGACAAGTGATGAAGAATCACTTTTATTTGTAGCCATTTAATTGTACAGTATTTAGATTACAATAAAAAGTAAATTGGTGTCAATTTGTGTTAATTTGATGAATTGATTGTCTTGTAGGATATGATTAGAATGAAAATCCATTCATAGTGGAAAGGAAGTCATATTTCAAATTTTAAGTCAACAGTTCCTAAAAACATTGTCTGGTAGGGTACATTCTTAAACACTTTGGAAGAATGGAGTACCTGTCTCAAGCACATATCTTGGTTGTGTTCATCTAATTTTGTTTTCTTCAGGTTGGCATAATCCTGAGATTAAGTATTCCATCATTTTTTGCCTGCTTCAAAGGGAAAGAAGTCTGATCCATACCAGTACTATAATATGGGCAATGGTTTTGTCCTCATCTTGGCAAAAGAGAGATCTTTGTTTGCAGAACTAATGGCAAGCTTTCAAACTTTATTGTAAGCTTGGAAAGGAGATGAGGTTCAGGGAAGGGTATGGAAGGTAAAGAAAGATGTAGGGAGGTATTAGGTTTTCTTTCCTGGCATGCTGTAAAACCCACTTTTAAATTCTGAAAGCCTCAAGATTGTTTATGTAGAACTGTAGAGAGTATAAGATATACCTCTGGATGAAGCTTATGTTGGGTGATGTGGGGGCTGGGAGGCAGGCACTGTGTGCTTACTGATGCTTGTGACTTTTGGGGGGAGAGAAAAAAAAACCACCACCAAACCTAAATTTAAAAAGTAAGCCATAGAAAGGAATGTTTTTGGTCTGTCTTTCCATTCAATACTGGGCATCTAGTGGTCCATGAGATGAGTTTTTTACTTGGAGGCAAGGCAGTCTGTGGGAGCCTTGCACTCGTTCTTCTGCAAGCTTAGTACAGAGACTGAGAGCTTTTCAGATATTTCTATTTTGGGGGACCCTTGGTAATGTGGTATGAACCCATATTCAATGCGCCCATTGAAAAATCAGTAGTACTGAGCACCTAAATTTGAGCAGATTCTGCCCTTTAAAACCTATCCATTTCTTGTTACCAGAGCCAAAAATAATTCTAAATGCCAGTGTTCCTTTCCACTGGCTTACATGCTTTCATTAGTTTTGAACAGCTGCATTAGCTGGTGTCTCAATTAACATTGGTGGGAACAAGCTATCCCTTCAGAAATAACAGGACTGTTGCAATTAATTCCTTGTTTGAGCAAATTGATTTCAGCGGCCAGTCATAGCCCTGATCCTGTGCGTATGAGATTTCCTGGGCTTTCCTTAAGGGAATTGTTCCCTTGAAGCCAAGTCTGCTTGGAAATACTTGCAAGATGCAGATGTTTTTTTGTTTCTTTTATAGCTCTGTCTGCAGTGGGGCGACTGTGGGAAGAACTGAAGCAAGATGAAGAGGGGACTTGGGATTGAAGTGGCAGGAATCTCCTTTGCACTGCAAGAGAATTCCCCTTAGATGGATGGTGGAGGAGCTGTTAAACATGGATTAATTTTTTTTTTTGACTATTGGCATGAGGCAGCCACAAGAAACCCTAGCCTGATGGTTTTTCTGGGGAGATGTTGATTCCCCTGTTGTGTCTGTGTCCACTGAGCTGAAGCACATACCTGTCATGGCACTCTGCTGTCAGAGATAACCTGAGGATCTTGAGGAGTGAGAGAAAAGGAAGTAAGAGATTTCTTGAGGTAGTATAGAAAGAGATCTTGGTGTATATGAAAGTATGTATACAGTTATACACATCTGTGAATCATTCTCTCAGTTGGGCTTGGAAGATCATTGAAGCCTTTAAAATCTGTGCTGCTGCCAGCAAAATCCATTATCCACAAGCTGCTGAAGGGCACGGGAAAAGAATTAGAGAAGAGATGTATTTGTTGCATTCCTGTACTGTGAGGTCCTGTTCTTGTACGGCTGCCCAGCCTGGAGAGTACCGCCCTTCTTGTTACTGGTTCCACATTCCCACACGACTCCCTGCCCCACTGATCTGAGCTCAGACCACCTCTCTGGCAGCTGGCACCTTGGGGACCAAGTTAAAAAACAAAAGAAGGTACTTCCAAAAGTCTGTCCTTCATTAAGGAAAACCCTAGAATGAGTGCCAAGTCCCTATGAATGTGTATACATTAAGATTTTAGCAACCATTTAAATGCTTAAATAGTTCTTTGAACCTGCGCCTGAATGTTTGGGCCCTATTAATGAAGTGTGTGAACATAATTGTGCTCAAATAAGTGGTGGCAAGGAAGGTTTAAATCTGTTCAGTCTCTGAACTGCATTGTTGTGAGCTGGCTTGGTGGCATCTCATAACGTGTTATCTTCTGATCACTTAGATATCTGTGAGATTTACTCTGAGATTTGATACATCAATAGATGCAAGGTAGGGCTGCCAGTCCAAGAGGAGCAGAAATACCTGCAAAGCCAACAGAGTGTTTCTAATTAAAAGAAAGTTGTTTATTAACTGAGTCTCCTTAGCGCTGGGTAAACAAAAGCTGTACTTGCCTGTTGGTAGGGGAGTGCTTGAAAAGATACAGTGAGACCTGCTTGATTTTCTGCATTTTTGATAATATCCTGAGCAGGAGAACATGGAAACAGTTGATGATAGCAACTCCACTTGCTCCTCCGTGATAGACAAGGATGTTTTCACAGCTGAAATAAAGCACTAGAGTTTGGGAAACTGAGGTATGCTATAGCCCAACTGAGTGCTGAACAGCTTTTTGCTTGTGCATCAAGCCATACTAGAGGTGGTAAAAGCCAGCTGCTTTGAGGTGGGTAGTGTGCTGTTGTCCTCAAGGGGAAGGTGATAGAGCCATAGCTATGAAAGCCCTGTCTCAGGCTGTCTCAGTGCAGCTGCTTTCTGGTAGTTCTCTGCTGCCTTGGCAGTCTCCTCACTGGATTTCAGCAGTGTTTTGCCTCTGTCTTGTTTTAATTTTTTTTTCCCTCCCCTTCAGGATCCATAGCTTCTCTTCCAGTCTATCCCAGCTGTACTGTTTCCTAGTCAAGGTAATTCATCACTGGTTTACAGTGGAAACTGCCAGTTTGTTGTGTTTTGTATTTTGAATTGGTTTTCTAAGTCTGGCAGCATTTAAACAAAAAGGCAGGGAGAAATGACTGGTCTTTTACTTCATTGCCGCTTGTTTTGGGAAATCTAAATCCAAATTTTTATTTGACTCATATTAGGACTTCATTGCTAGGTTTTATTTTTTCAGTTATTTTTGGCAGGGATGAATTCACACCCAGAATAAACACACTGATTGGAATTGTCTGTGTGACACTGAGCTTGGTTCTCCACTCAGACCAGGGAGCTCTTTGAGCTGCCCAAAGTGACCAAAAGCCAAGGCTTTTGCTGCAGAATCCAAACAATTCAGAGGCCTCTAGTGAGCCTTACAAAAGCTTGAAGTACCTTGCTGCCTTTCCTAGTTCTGCTTTCTCTTTAGTTCAACTTAAGTTGTTAAAATTCACATGCTGTGCTCTGTTCATCATGTGTCATTAGTGCTGTGCTAAAAAACAATTGGACTGTTGTAGCAAATTGTTAGTAATGGCTAGCACTGGGTGACCTAGCATGGCTTTTGTGATGCTCTGGGGTTTGAAATACCTGGTGTTTCCCCAGAGCATCAGGGGAACTGAACTCTCTGTGTAGTGTTCTCCTGCTGCTAGCTTGGGCAAGAAGGCTGTCAACAATGTGCTGGGTCCTGCTTTGTGGGCTGAGCTTTCCCCTTTCAAAGCATCTGGTGGGGCCAGCTTTGGCTATAGCCCTCCAAGCAAGAGTGGGGGACACAGCTCTGCTTGCTCAAAGACTAAGCCGTTCAGTGACAACGCTTTTCTGCTTCCAAGGCTTCTCTGGAGAGCCCAGACTAGCCAGATTTCTGTAAGGGTTCATGCTTGTAACTTCCTTAGGAGTAGCTGTAGAATTCATCATTTCTTAATGAGCTGGAAGGTGGCAGGTTAAGTGGCCTTGCCAGACTTTAACAAACAGTAAGAGCTGGTCCTGAACTGCTGTATTCTCCATGGATTCTGTATTATCTGTAATAAAACAGGAAAGATAGGTGTCCACATGTGAATTCCATCCCATTCTCAGTACCTCAAATGTGTAAGGGCATGGAGGAGTTCTAGGTCTGAGTATTCAGGCACCTCTGCTAACACAGTTGCAGAACACAGCATACAGAAATATTCTTCCTCCATCACTGCTTTGAGACATTACCTCTCTCTGAATGTGTTATTGCTGTTCTGTTCTGTGGAAGATGGCCAATGTGAGCTACTAGTGCTTTTGTCACCAGTTTCTATGCTACAGTTGTTAGGAGTGATCTACTAACAGTCTTTCCATTTGAATGAGACCCTGTGGGTTTTGATTTGAACGAGACCCTGTGGGCTTAAGGCATGTGGCCAGCCTATGGCTCTTGTTTCAGTGGAACTCAATATTGGACTACATCCCATAGCAAGCCTTGTGGGTAAATTGAATCACTGGCTACAGGCAGAGAGAAACCAATGGAGACAGTGAAAATGGCTATCTTTGGGTTTTCCTGGGACTTGATTACATATCCAACTCTGTCTGATGGTGTGCAGAAGCAGCAGGAGCCCTGGAAAGCTGTGGATGACCTTTCCATGTGAGCCATTCTCAATGCAACCCTAACCATCAGCAGTATCCTGAACCATTGTCATCTGTGGTATGTTCTTCGAAGGGCAATGGGGATGGCCTAGTTGAACCTGGGTGTTTGAGTTTGGCTCTCAAAGCAGTAAAGGGAGAGCCCAACACTCTCCCCGTCCCCTCAAGCCCTGCATTCTTTGAAACACTGACAGAAAGGGAAAGGATCCTCCTTATAGCTGTAGTTTTTGCAAAGTGCCTCCAGTTCTGACTCTGCTTTGCAGTATGCACTTCTTGAATGTGAAGTACTTACCCCTGTTCGAAGTCCTCCCACCCTACCTGTTTGCCAAAGGGAAGAGTTGGTAAATGTTAAATTCAGTAGGAAAATTACTGCAGGGCCCTGGCCATAGAGTTTCCCACAACTTGTGTTGCAACGTGACCTGTACTCTGACAAGCCAGAGACACACAGTGTTGATTTTGTCCTGTAGTACTTTTCCTATACGGATGATGAAGGTGAGAATTTTCTGCTCTGACCCAGTGCCTGAGGTAAATAAACTGGAAATAGCTTGGGAGAGCAGGCTGGGATGTGAAGGGAAAAAGGGTGACTTTATTTTACTTTTTTCTTTTTTTTTTTTTTTTGGGTAGGAAAAGAGGAGGATAACCATCAAAGCCTAAATTACCCCCCCCTTGCAAACATCGTTTGAGGAGACATTATAGACATTATCAGGCAAAAAATATGAGCAGTCTGTAAAAGGAGTAGTTTTCTTTGTATGCTGCTACTCACATGTTACTTAATTAAAACAGTAGGTGCTTGATGTAGTGCTTACTTTTCCACTATTCAGGGTAATTGAGTTTTTTTGGGAGGGGGTACTTTGCTGAGCGGGAAAATGAGGGCTTGTGTCCATGGTAAGACTACTGGTTAAAGCCAAAGTAAATATTGAAGTGGTTATAGTTATGCCGACATAAGCCCCTATATGAACATTCTCACTCCAACTTTTCTAAAATTTACCTTCTATTTATTGGAAATGGATTTAAATCTGAGTGGAAAAAGCTGCCATGTTACTGGAATAGGAGTGTCCATTCCTCTATCTGGAGGTGTATTAAGCTTTCTTTTCTGAAAAGAGTGGCAGGAATTTAAATCTTTATTTCCTTGTCACTCCATCAGTCTTTCCTGGTTGTGTTGCAAAGACTTTAGGTTGTAAGTCTTTAAGTCTTGCAGAAGACTTTTTTTTTTTGGTTAAATTAAATCTTAGACCTTGTTAATCAGCTCAAATAACATTAAGTTTCCTTTTTAATGATGTAACCTGCCCCTTTTGAGAGAAACCTGTTGTTTAAGTGTTCTCCCCCAGTTTATTACTAGTTGCAGGCAGAGTGTTGGTTTTGAGTTGAGAGCTGCTTGCAGGGAATCTCTTGAACTTCATCAGATCCTGCACCTGGCAAGGAAGAAATCTTTGCAGTGATGCAGGCTGGGGAAAAGCTCTGCTGAAAAGGCCTCAGTGGTTCTGTGGGCCTATGGTGGAGAGCAACCTGAACGTGAACCAGTGGTGTGCCCTGGTAGCAAAGGTCAACTGCGTCCTGGGGAGCATGAACAGAATTAAGCCAGAATATCAAGGTGAAGGTTATGTCTCTCTTGCTTGGCACTTGTTCTCTCATATCTGGAATACCTCCTTGGTGAAGAAGGATGTTAAGAAGCATGAGCAAATCCAGCAGAGTGCCGTAAAGATGATGAGATGTTGGAGAATGACTAAGAATTGCCTTGCCAGCTAGCTCACTCTTCTTCTTCCTCTGGCCTTGCACTTAACACATCTTAAGCTCCTCTTGAGTCTTGACTGCACAAATGTTTCAAGCTGATCCACTCAAAGTGATTTGAACCCAGTGCCAGGCCAAAAATAATACTGATAAACTCAAATAATAGTACTGTGCTCACCAAGCTCTTTCTAAAAAATACCCCCCAAAAATCTAGGCACTGCCTTTGTCTAAGGGCCATGTGTCTCCTAAGCTATGTTCTTGGTGAGCTAAGTGGAGCTGGGTTGAGGTGATCCACTCTCCTCACTGTACCAGGTACATTCCATGGACCAGTAAGGATCAGAGATTGTAGTAAAAACACTTCCAGGACATGCAAGTGAGAGATAACATCTCTTATCTGACATGCTCTCACCATCAAACCTACTTGCAGGACATGCAGAGAAGACATGTTGGCCTGTACTGCCACACTCCATTAGCACTGTTGTAGGAGAAGTTTGGGCAGGCTTAAATTGCTTTTCTGCAGGCATTGGAGGTTCTGCTTTACCTCTCCTACAGTAGGCCTTTTCCAAGAGGAGCCAGCACAGGACACTGCCAGCACAGTGTCTTCCATGTGATGCCCCCTTACCGTGTTAATCACATGAACAGTCTCATCCCATGGCCTTGTCTCACTGTACCAGACATGGTGCGATGTTGGCTGATCTGTCTATGTGTCTCAACCCTTCCTGACTGCCATCACCCAGGGAAAGGATGGCCAGTTTTCCAGAACTGGGGAGATGTGCACTATGGGCAACAGACCGGCAGTGGTGATGGTGAGATCTGCAGCAGATGGCCTTAGCATCTTGAAGAAAAAGAGAAGTATTAAGAATGAAGAGGGTCCAACTGGCTCATCCGTTTGAGTTAGAGCACTGAAGTGTGTACTCAGCTTCTTGAAGTCCTATAAACTGTCTGTTAAAGAAGTGCTTATAATGGGGAATATCCTGATGTGCCTCTTATGGCTTGAGGAGCTCTTGCTGCCAGTGGGAAGTCCTGCTCACATTTTTATTTGCCTGTTTTTCTTATGCAGGGGTTGTCATTTAAAAAAATAGGCACAGACTGTTGGTTTGCTCTTTTTTTTTTTCCCTGTTTTTCCATAGAGTGGTATTGCGAAGCCCATAGCTCCTGTTTTGTTTTTTTTTTTTGCGGGGGGGGGGGGGAGGGGGATAAGTGGACTGGTTCAGATATTACAATAGCAGTAAGTGCTAATTTTGTTTGATCTTAAATATGAATTATTCTGAAACTAACAGTGATAACTGCTTTTGGGAGTGGCTTGGATGAGGTATTTTTTTTTAATTGGGTTTGGTTTTTTGGTTTGTTTTTTTTTTAAGGCTTAAAGCTGGACAAACAAAGATTTGCCAAATTGCTAGTCATAGGGCATGTTTCATCTGGGGTGTGACAAACTTTATTGCCTTTGAGAACTTCTGGGCTTAGAAATGCTCCTGGGTGGATAGTCCTGGAGACAGCAGTCCTTTCTTTGTGCCAGAGCTTTGTCTCATCAAGGTCTTCTTAACTGTCTACTGGGATGTGACTTTACCTTCTACATATAGCCTGGGCAGTAAAATGTCATTTTATTCTAGCAGTTTCCTGTGAGTAAATCTAGAGATTCCTCCAAGTTCCTATTCATGTGTCTCACTTTTTTTTTTATCTGGAGGGATGTTAGCTGTTGGGGCCTTCTGGGGTGAACTGTGTAGGCATGCTGCCCTACCCAGGAGCAGGATGGAGAACCACAGATGTGGAGGGGGGTCTGACTGACTGTTAGGAGACTCTTTTGCTAGGCAGCCATGTGCTGTGTTCTTCTCTCAGGGTGGTGGTGTGTCCACACAGTAAAACTTGTGTGGTCTGACCTTAAAGGAACTGGAGACAAAGGCATGACAGGAAAAGCATCCTTCAAGCCCACTTGTCTTGTCTGGAAAGCAAAGAAGGGCAGCTAGCTTCTGAGGGCAGAGCTTTAGTAACTTTGTCAACCACTGTCTTTCAACTTTAAGGTTTCTTCTGCTAGTCAAAGTTTTGGGCTTTGTGAAGCAACTCTGAGCAATTGAGGAAACAGCCTTCTACTGTGCTAATAAATTTCTCAGAGGTTGAATGACTCTGTTTTCACTTTCTTTTTGTCAAGGAAATCATGTTTCATTTATGAACTTCAGGTTTCCATTGTGCATCCTTGCAAACGGTTTCCCCACTAATACATTTTGGGCTTGTGTGTGTGTGCAAAGCTGAACAGAGAAGAATCTCCTGGCCTGAAAAAAGGGAGCAGCCAGCATAACACCAAGACTAACTTGACCTGCACACAGCTGAAGCTTCCCCTTTCCTTTCTCAGACTCCTCCACAAGTCCCCATTGATCTTATGTGAGGTTAGAAGGATTGGGATGAGGCCTGCTGAGGGAAGTGGGCACACAGGCCTGACTGTGGGAGTTGTGTGCTTACTTTAGGGTTTGCAAGTTCCTTAAGACTAGCCTGGACCTGACAACGAGTATGGTGTAAGGGGGACTCTGACATTTTTCAGGATGATCACCATCATCTTCGCTTGGTTTGTGTGATATCTAATAGCAGTATGGTCCATAGAGTTGTCTAGGTTGGAAGGGACCTTCAAGACCATCTAGTCCAACCATCAACTTAACTGATAAAAAGCATCACTAAACCATGTTACTAAGCACTATATCAACCTGTCTTTTGAATACCTCCAGGGATGGTGCCTCAGCCACTTCCCTGGGCAGCCTGTTCCAATGCTTAATAATCCTTTCAGTGTAAAAAATTTTTCATAATATCCACTCTTAACCTCCCCTGGTGCAACTTGAGACCATGTCCTCTTGTCCTGGTGCTTGTAACTTGAGAGAAGAGACCGACCCCCACCTCTCTACACCCTCCTTTCAGGGAGTTGTGGAGAGTGAGGTCTCCCCTCACCCTCCTTTTCTCCAGGCTGAACACCCCCAGCTCCCTCAGTTTCTTCTCATAAGACTTGTTCTCCAGACCCCTCAACAGCTTCCTTGCTCTTCTCTGGACCAGTTCCAGCCCCCCAATGTCTTTTTTGTGGTAAGGGGCCCAAAACTGAATATAGTACTTGAGGTGGGGCCTCACCAGTGCCCAGTACATGGGGGCGACCACCTCCCAAGTCCTACTCCCCACGCTGTTCCTGATACAGGCCAGGATGCTGTTGGCCTTCTTGGTCATCTGGGCATGCTGCTGGCTCATGTTCAGTGGATAGTCGACCAACACCCCATGTCCTTTTCTGCCAGGCAGCTCTTCAGCCACTCTTCCCAAGCTTATATTGCTGCATGGGGTTGTGACCCCATATATATAGCAAGAGGTTCTTACTGCCGCTGCAACTCCGGTGATGACCATGAACATAAAGCCCTTTTTGCAGTTTTCTGGTGTTGTAGGAATTTTGGAGCTGTTGTTCACAGACTATGCAGCTGGAGTGTGGGAAGAAAGCAGAACAAGACAACTGAAATGTGCAGTGGCTGTGGGGGGCCCGAGTAAGTGTGCTAAAGCAGGGCTTGAGTGGGTGAGCAGCAATCCATAAAATACATGGAGCAAGTTTGACTTGGTCAGCTTACCAAGTTGGTACTACGACTGAGTCCAGTTAAACATTCTTGCAAACTAGACCTACAGTGCAGTCTCACTCAGAGTCTTGGCCAAAAGCAAACCCTAAAGTTATGACTAGACCCATCCTTGCTCTGTCATAGAAAAGCAGTTAATAGCAAAGAACATGGCCTCTGTTCACTTGCTGAACTTTCACTGTTTATTGTTTTAATAAAGAAAAATTCAAGAAATAAACTTCCCATCCTTAAGTGATTGTGTCCTTCTGCTTATGAATAAACTTAAAAATCTGAATTCTTGATTTATTAATTTAAAGCAAATTAACTTTAATTTAAACCCCATGGGAATGATGTCTTCTGATTTCATGAAATAGTAAAGGGTTCATGTCCTGATTCTCATCTGGAGGATCATATGATGACCCTGAGTGGAGGTATTTACCTGAAATAGCGTGGAGTAGCTCTGGGGTTAGGTGTGTGCTCTCTTTGTCCCTTCTGTGTGCTCTCTCCTAACTACAGGTATCTCTGTCTTCAAGTAGGGTGGAGGATGCTGTGGGGAGTGCATTTTGGGTCTCTGTGAAGCTGGACAAAATAGGCAATTTAGAGTAGTTGATGGGGGCTTGGCAGGGACTTGTACCACCTTCCCCTTAGGGTTATGTTGTCAAAGGAGAAGCTACTGCCCAAGCATCCACACAGCATTCAAGGAGTCACACACATCACCCAAGTCTTTAACTGCTCATAATGGGGTCCCCTCGCAGTGGGCAACTCTAGGCAGCCCACGGATGCCCCTTCTGCCTCTTCAGACACACATATACCATCTCGCCCACGGGTGCACTCTCTCCTTCTTCAGGTTCGACCCTAGGTTTCCTGCAGCAGACTTCCTGTGTTGTATTTTTTTTAAAAAATAAATAATTTAATTGAAAGGTACAATAGCAGGTCAGGTAGCTGGGTGCCTTCAAAGAAGGGACTTCAAACAAATTCCTGGGCAATTATGCCCTTGCTGTCTATAAACCTGCCCCTCGTGCACTTCATGTGTCTTCTAGTCCAATGGTGATCACTTTGGCCTGAGGTCTTCTCAGATTCTTTTTCTGTGTCCAGGCAGGCTGTTGACTGGTCTCTTGTTGATTTGCTGTCTCTGCTGATGGTTACGGTCTCCTTATCTTCTGGTTTGTGCTTCTTGTGCACCTGCACTCACTGGCAGAACATGGGGAACTGAAAAGTCCCAGACTTGGGGAAAAAAAAAACAACCAAAACATCAGTGCGTTATCCATATTTTCCTCATACTAAGAGACTAAACACAACACTGTAGCAGCTGCTAAGAAAATTCAAAGAAAATTAACTCTGTTGTGGCCTAAAGGTTTCAGCAAATCCAGCCACTCTTGCTAAGTGAAGCTAGGCAAACAGCATTAATCACACCATGTTATAAACCTAAGTGATTTATTCTAATTAAAAGTTATTTATTTAAGCTAAACAACTAGTGTCTCTCAATGATGCTTCACACCATCTTTGCTTATCTCTCCATGGGACCTTTTGGGAGTGTTGATATTCCCAGAGCACTATAAAGGGGTTGTAAATTCTCAGCGGAGCTGCGGCTGCAGAACCTGCGTCCTACCATGGGGCTGGGCTTCCCTGCCTTCTGGCTGGGAAAAACGAAGCAGCCCTTTGACTTAAGGGAATTTGCTGTGGGATCTGCCGTGACCACGTGAGCGGCCAGGTGTTTGAAAGCCCCGGTCCCAGGGAGACTCTTGCTGGAAAGGAGCAGCTGGAATGTGACTTGGCTCGCTTGTCTTGTAACCCAAAGGCTCGAGGATCCCAGGCAGAGATGAGCTTGTGGCTCCTTTGGGAGCGTTTCCGCGTGATTACTGTCAGAGACGTGGATCTCTGCCTCATGTTCCCCTTTGCACAGCGATGCTACTCAGCCCCGAGGGGAAAAAACCCTCCTTCAGATGCTGTTTTCAGGGAGGATGACAGAGGCCATAGAGGAAGAAGGCGGGTTTCTCCCTCCCCGCTGTTTGAGACCGAGTGCTATTGCGGCGTTTTCACAGAGCAGAGCATCTGCAGAAAGCTCCTCAGTGTATTTTCACAAACTTGTAACCTCTGCGTTAGGAAACAGCAAGCTGCCTCTCTCGGAGCCCCAGCCTCCCTGCTTGCTGGCTAAAGCAGGGTGGGGCAAAGGAGGCCTGATATGGACCACAAATATGTATTTGTATGTAATCAAATGTATTTAATCAATGCCAAGTAAAAATTCATCGTCACGACGGTTGGACTCCATGATCTGAAAGGTCTCTTCCAACCTAGACAATTCTGTGATGCTGATCCTGCTGTGCGTCAAGCGTTCCTGCTGTCCTTCACCACCATTGCGTGTCACTTGGGCATACGTGGAGCAGTTGTGAGGGGCTCTGCTAATTGCAGAGGGATCCCTAGGCCATAGGATGAGGCAGCGTGGTCTATGGGTGCTCCCAGCCAGGATGTGCAGCTTTAATGGTGGGTTTGCAGGACGATACGGCGAGCAGAGCAAAGTCCTGGTGCTTCTAGGGATAGGACCTTTGCAGTTGGCTTACCTTGGGCTATTCATCTTGAGATGGCCTGTCTGGTCTTTTCCAGTAGATGAGCTGAACAGAAGAGTTCAGTCCTGTATCCGCTTGATGGAAAAGCTGCCATGATTCCTGTGAGGCAGGAGGAGATCAGCAAAGAGGGGAGTAGTGTGAAAGCATGGGGGTGCTCTGTCTTTGCAGGAAAGTGGGGCTCTGCTGTGTGCCTTAGCGAGAACTTGCACATCAGTAGAGCTGCCCTGAGTTCTGCCAGGGGATGTACCTGTAAGAAATAGGTTCTTCCTCCATTTGACTCATTTACCAGCTGGAGAAGGGCAAAGAGCCTAAATCGTGTGTTAACAGGCTTCCTTTGTCCTCTGGTTTTCCCAGGGCGGCCACGGACCACAATGTTGATAACACCACAGCGATCCTTAGAGAGTGGCTGAAGAACGTGCAGAACCTCTACCACGATGTGGAGTGGAGGCCGATGGAAGAACCCCAGTGAGTACTGCAGTGAGGGGCTGACTGAAGCGGTTTGATGTATATGTCAAATTTTCTAGGTTTTCTGTTTTCAAATCAGGAGATGTAGTAAATGACCAAGCATTAAAATATGGATTATTTTTTTTTTGGTGGGGTCTGTTCCGTTAAAATTGTGTTCTTTTGGAGCCCATAAAAAGGTCTCTGACTTCAGTGAAGCGACTCACGCAAAACTTTGGAGAAGAAAGCATTTTCCATTTAGTTATTTAGCATCTGCAGCTGCTCTCTTTGCATGGTAAACAAATCACATCAAAAGCTACGGGGAATGAAAACTGTCATTCTTCATTTGCAAGGAAGCAGAGACATCATAGCCCATTCCTGTCATGTCTATGAAAGTTCTGTCCGAGGCATAAAGTATTCAGTAAGTTCTGAGCCAGAGAACTAGATTTAATTCAGTCTATTATGCTTTTGCATGACTTTGTTTTGAAATAAGGTTTTAGGAAATGTTGGGGGTTTATTGCTTTATTTTATTTGTTTATTTTTTTAAGTTCAGTTGTTCTTTGCTTTGTTCTGTTTTCTGTTTTGTCCATCAGGGAAGTACATCAGTTTCCCCTTTCTTCAAGCTTGCTTTTACTTTCAAGGTCCTCGATACAGTGGTGGGGCACTCGTGGTACAAACCCACAGGGAATGCTTATTTTACTGACTTTTTTAATCCTTTCATTGGAATTGAGTTTTCTTAATCCTGTCAAACGTGGCTTTTTTAACTTTTTACAAAAGTTTTCTAAATTCTTAACTCCTTCGCTGACTTATGCTGGCACTGTGTCAAAGTCCTGAATTTTTATTCCACAAAGGGATCTGTCCCTGAGCTTCCTTCCATCTTTGTAGCAAAGCGTTTGCTTTTGGACCTGGTCCTGAAAATAGAGACATGGGCATAACTTCGCTCACGTGATTGGGCTCGTGGGGTTGAGTGTTGGGTGTTTGTAGATTTAAGAGCTGTTACTGGGATGTGTTAACAGTTACTAATAACGTCCAGACCCAGAGGGTATCTAGACTTCCTTCATCTTCACATCCTCAGTTTTGTTGATTCTACTGGGCTTAAGGAAGCTTTATTTACACTCTTGAACTTAAAGCCTAGCAGAGGACAGATGACTGACCAGAGGGTCAGATGAGGTAACCCAGCTTCAGTTCATTTTGGTGGGGTAACCTCTGCTTACGTCAGGTGAGGGCCTGCTGCTGCAGAAGAAACTCCTGGTTTTGATAGTGCTATTTTGCTTGTGGCTGCTTGGTCGGCAGGAAATGCTGCAGCTCTGGTTGTTCTCTGGTGCCCTGTGTACACATGCCAGCATGAAACTTGGAATCGTTCTCCCTCAAAACCTCTCCTGGGTTACCTGAGGTGACTCTAACACTGTTTTTCTTTGGGAAAGAAGGCAGCAAGGGAACTCACTCTCTCTTTTTTTTTTTTTTTTTTGACTAGTTTCGTATGGCCCAGGCAGGGGTTGCAGTCACTTTTTTTTTTCTTTGCTAGGTCTTACCCAGAAGAAATTGGGCCAAAACATTGGCCGAGCTCCCGATTCACTCATGTGATGAAACTCCGACAGGCTGCCCTGCGTGCTGCACGAGAGAAGTGGTCAGACTACATCCTGGTAAATACAAGGTTTGATTTATTAACTGTCCTCAGGCAAAAGCCTTTCAGGCAGTCACTTTGATAGTTGGGGCTACCAAAATGTTTCTTTTCCATCTAAAGACAAAGCTCTGTGCAGTGAGATGCTGTGTTATTACTTGGTCTGATGAGCAAGCATCTTTGCAGCTAGAGGGATAAGTCCTTGGGGAAGCCCAAGGCTTTCTCCACAGGCGTCAGAACTAAATATAGTCCTAGTCAGGACTGGGTCCCCCAGATTAAAATCCCACCTGTTATTCATGAAATGTAAGAGAAATAGTTGTGCAGAACAGTTGTGGCAAGATGTGTGCTGTGGTCACTACAGCAGCAGTTAGTGGTGGCGTTCCCAGCCTCTGAACAACATGAGGGTGTGAGGCCAATTTTTAAGAGTTCTTTTTGATCCTCTTCAAAGAATAAACCTGCCCTGAATTTTCAGCAATGTTATTTTCCCTCACAGCTCCCTTGCCCCTGTGCTGGACTAACGTTCTGTGGAGTCAGAGGGAAGCTCTGCACCTTTTTCCATCCTATAGCTATGGTGCAGGGGTGGGACCCCTGGCATTCGCCCGTAGCAGCCATGTGTCCTGTGGCATCAAAACCACCAGCTCTGTGGATTTTGCCAATACCTCGTGCCTCTGGCTGCCTTGTTCTCAATAAAGTGTTAGGAGAAGCATATAGTTTCATCTAATAACAAACTTCTTTTTCTTTCCCTCTTCCTTCTCTAGTTTATTGATGCAGATAATTTACTGACCAACCCGCAAACCCTGAACCTGATGATAGCAGAAAACAAGACATTGGTGGCACCAATGCTCGAGTCTCGCTCTCTCTACTCTAACTTCTGGTGTGGCATCACCCCTCAGGCAAGTGACCAGTGAATGGTGCTGCATGATTGTGCGAGCTACGTTTTCAAAGGCCTCCTTCGGCCTTGCCTCTGTGAAGCAGTGGGTATTGTCTCTGTCCTACGAGCTTTCCCATCTGCTTTTGTAATGTTCTTCTTCTGAAAAGAAGCTGCTGTAGCTCTGAGGCATGCAGAGGTGATGTTAGCGTGTAGTGAGGATAGTGGTGTCATGCAGTCCGTCTTGGTGGCGGCGTCCCAAATCTTGGGTGGGTATCTTTGGGAAAGGTCTATATGTTTGTAGGGAATCAGAATAAAGGTCAAGAGGACATTGCAGTCTATAAATGTTTCTCAGGCTTCGTTTTCTAACTGAGCTGTAGGTATGAGCAAAGCAATACATGTTCTGTGTTGGTTATGCAGGCATATAGCTGAAACTTGCTTCTGTATCCGAGACTCCTCACTTGAAAAAGTTGAATCTAGAGGAAGCTGAGCTTGCTTAGCCAAAAGTCCTGGGAACTGGTACAGTCCCACTAATGACAGAAAAAATATGGATATACACACCAGCATTTATATGAGTTGGTTCCTTATGTTTGTGTAATGGCCTTAAAACTCTTGGTACATAATTTTAGACTGGCTTTCCTGGATAGTGACCCTAATCTGAGAGGAATTTGCTTTTCTCTCTACAGCTCTCTATCGTGTATAGGTTATTTTTCTCACATATGAACAAGATTTATGCAGTGGGGCAACACCATTTGCCTTTTCAGGAGTGTGTGTGCTGAAGTATGTGTGTAAAGGATACTGGTATAAAGGACAGAAGTGCTGAGCCTTTAAATCAGTTTCATGTTACTTTCTGAAATCACATATACTGCAGAAAGTATCAGATACAAAGATGATGTCTAGTAGAAATGGCATTATTTTTAGAGCCAGAATGAAGTGGAGCTACCACTCTACAAGTTGATCTGCATCAGTGTGGTGCATTGACCCTGGCTGGTAGGTAAGATCCCACCCAGCAAGATGAGGGAGTAAATTGGAAGGGCAAAAGCAGGAAAAAAAACCCCAATGCACCAGCTACTTTGGAGAAACTCCACCCCAATGTTATTGCTGAGCATGATGTACGGAAAACTGCTTTGGCCAGTTTAGGTCAGCTGTCCCAGCTGTGTCCCTTCCCAAACTCTTGCCTACCCCTCGTCTACTTGCTGTGGGGGCAGAGTGAGAAGCAGAGAAGGCCTTGATGCTGTGCAAGTGCTGTTCAGCAGCAGCTGGAACATCAGCACTGTCTAGTCACCACTCTATGTAACACAGCACCATATGGGCTGCTATGAAGAAAATTAAGTGCATCCCTGCCAAACCCAGTACTACTACCTTATCCTTAAAAGGCTTTTAGTATGAGACTCAAACATATAGAAGGGCAGATCTATTGTCACAGTCATTTTTTTGCTTTTTTCCACTCTTTTCCTTTGACTAAGCTCTGGGTGGGCTTTTCAAGACATTCGAGGTGAAATGGGGAATGTAGTTAATGCTTTTTTCTCAATAATGAGAACAGCTTTTTGACCTGTTCTCTCGTCTGCTGCTGGCATGTGTTTTGTCCTCCTTTGGGGAGGCAGGATCGTAAGCTGCATGTCTTCTGGAATAGGAAGAGGTTTTTTGTTCGCTTGAAAATATTCCCCTTTTGCACACATTTGCCCTGGAAAGCTTCAGGATTTCCATTTTCCTTCTATCCCTGAGTCTTGCCTTTCCTTCTTTGTAAAGAGAAGCTTACTCTCCTGCACAGACAAATGTGTTCAAGCCCTCACTGGGGCATGTGAGTATGAGTATTTTAGAGAGGCTCCATGGTCCTGCCCATCTCTATCCTCTTGCTTTATTCCAGAGAGCTAACAAGATACTAATCATTGTTGTTGCTGGACAAAAAGCAAACTCCATTCGCCTCTTCTTCTGGTGTTAAACATCATTCTTCCTTCCCAGTGTTACCCGAGGGCTCAGGCAGAGTGAAAACATAACAGCTGTGCTGGGTCTGACCAAAGATCTGTCTGATAGCAGTGGTTTGTAGCAGATGTGTAGGGAATAGTGTAAGAACATGGGAAACGAGTAAGTGAATGATACCTCCCCAAAATACTTTTCTGTCCTCTGGCAATCCTCTAGGTTTCTTGAGGAAGGTCTTTGTCTTTAAAGCTTTCAGTGATTTTTTTTTTCTTTTACAGAAATCACTATCTGAATCTTTTTTTTCTTGGCACCCACACCATCTTATGGCAAGGAGTTCCACAGTTCAAACTGTGTAATTTAGTAAAAGTAGCAGAAAAATGTCCTCAACTTTCTAGGTTCTCGGGAAGTAAATATATAGATAAGAAAAGAGGGGTGTTTAGGGGTGTTTACTTGTTTCAGTTTTTGTTTTAAAATGAAGATGTAAAATTCATAGCGAAGGCATTGTCCCTTAAGTTTTTAAGGATAAGTCCTGAGACAGCCAGGTTTTCCAGTGATATAAATCAGCATTCCTCCACAGCCTGAAGTGGATCTCTGCCTGTGTGCACCAGTCTAAGCCCTGGCCCCTAGTGTTACCTCTCCAGTAGTAAATTTCCATCATTACCAGCGTTAGCTGAGAAAAGGAGAGGGGGAAAAAAACTAGCTGCAAATGCATCTTGCAGAATTTGGTGAAAAAATCTGCTCAAATGAACAAGAAAGTTCCCACTTATTTTTCTTTTCTTTTGTCTTAGTTGCTGCTTCTTGTTTCTGTGCTCGCAGTCGCACAGCTTTGTGCTCTCAGCCTTGCTCTCCCTGGGGACTTAGGGAGGGAGCAACAGCTGGAGAACACCCTGAAAAACAGCCTCTGGCACTGAGCAGCAGCAAGTCAAACCCAGCTCCAGACAGCTTGACATTTAGCTGTCATGAAGCTAACCTTAGGAGAGCATGGCAACAGCACCAACAGGTTGGAGTCTTTCTTGACTACACATGATTTATGAGGAGTGAAAAGCCCCATAATCCTGTAGTGAGCAGCTGGAGGAGGAGAGATTAGTTTCCAGCATCTTTTACCTGTGGGCATTCTTGGATGTCTGTTAAAGGCTGGATGTCTTAACCCTTCCTTCAGTGGGAAGTAAGACTTAGTAAGGTCTCTACCTGCTCCCTCCTTTTCATGAAAATCAGGCTGTCTCTCAGATATCTAGCCCTCACAGTATGGTCAGAAGGTATCTGAAGGCCAGAGGGGACGATTGACAGATGCATAAACAGACAAGTGCGTCACACCATACATCTACACAGGACCAGGGTAAAGTGGTTCTGCAGTGATTTGCTCAGCTGTTGCTAGGATACTTATGGAAAATATAACCTAAAAGTAACTTTAACTTATTTTAGTGACTCATCATTTCTGTGAAGACCAGAATCTGCTCAGGATTCAACCATCAGCTGTGTGTAGATATCTAATTGGTGCCTTAGGACTTTCTTTCTGGGGGATTCAGTGTATTTATTTCCAAATCTAATAGCTTTAGACATACTGCACCTGCAAAGCCAGCTGTGAGCTGTACAGCATGGATGTTGCACCCACAGTGCTGGAAGGCTGGCAAAGCTTGTAGTTACAGAGAAGGAGCTGACTGAAGTGCCTCCCCCAGACAGACTCTGCAGGGAGAGCTCAGGAGATGGGTAGTAAACCTGCTTGCCCTGGGATGGAGGAGCAGAGATTCTTACACAGCTGATGGAAACTGAGATGTTGCCTTTGCTGCAGTGAAGTAAGTGATTTTTTTTAAAGTCTTGTAACAAGCAGCCCCTTCCTTGTGTTTGCAGGGCTATTACAAAAGGACCCTGGATTATCCTCTCATTCGGGAATGGAAGAGGACAGGGTGTTTTGCTGTTCCAATGATTCACTCCACGTTCCTCATTGACTTGAGGAAAGAGGCCTCCACCAAACTGATGTTCTACCCACCTCACCAGGACTACACCTGGAGCTTTGATGATATCATGGTCTTCGCCTTCTCCAGTCGCCAAGCAGGTATGACTGGAGCCTTTGCTGGGGAGGATTTGCTAGTAGAGACATGCAGATCTCTACTTTGAGTTCACAGGCCAAAAGATCCGTGTTGGTGTCAGTGGTAGGTTAAGACCCTGTTCCCTTTCCTCTTTTGGATCTGGTCAGGGATAACCAGCAGCAAGTGACTGGCAATGCAGTTTTGAATCACATCTAGCTTCAAAGGACACGGGAGCTGTTCTTGGAACGGGGACAGTGTTTCAGAGACAAAATGTGTGGCATCCACCCTTGATTTGTGTCACAGCAAGACACAGGTGAATGCTTTAAGAGTGGAAGGCATTCTGAAGTCTGTAGTAAAGTATCTAAAGTCGCCGCTTTGCAGAGACTCCTGTGAGGAAGGGTGCAAGGGCAAGACACTCTTTTTAGATGTAGCAGCCCTTGTGCAAAACAAAAACCAAGTTGCTTATGCAGTGCTGGTGAGACCTTGCTTCATGGCAGCTCAGCAAGAGTTGTTTGAGAGTTAGGAGGTTTTTTCTTTTGTGTGTGGTTTTTTGTTGTTTTTGAGGTAAAATCCGTGCAACTTTCAGGGCAGTGATGGGGAGTCTGTGGGCTCTGCTGAGAGGAAATCTCTTTCATGCAAGAGCAGGTCAGAGCTGGTGTGTGAGCAGTAAAATCTCTGCCTACTTGGCACTGTATCACTGGTGCTTCAGGAGAATCAGGTGAGCGCTGCACCACCTTGAGATCCTTGGGGCACAGTGGAAAGAAAATGTGTACCGCTCCAGCTGATACTGGGATCAGTTTCTAGCAGACAGTGGAATGATTTCAGTTAGGCCTGACATACAGGCGTCCTTTCAGGCCAAGTCGCAACCTCAGGGTCCTCTTCCTTTGTCTGGAATGGCTGTTAGTGTTTGCACAGAGCACCATGTGTCCCAGAGAAATCAGGCTTTCTTAAGTGCATGCTGCTGCTGCTACTGCTGCTTGTGCTTGTAGTGAGGATGTTGAGTCCCATTTCTTTTTGGAGAAGGGATCTGGTGGGTATTGTGTCTCCAGCAAAGTCTTGGCTGGCAGACATACATGTGGCAGAGAGCTCCTGGGAAGATTATGTTTTTAATGGCCATCTGTATTGTTCTTTCCCCTGCTGTGTTGAAAAGGGGAAAGTTTGGGGCCTTATGAAGGAAAAAGGCACTGACGAAACCTCAGCAGCACCAATGGAATGCACTTCTGTTCAGAACTTCATGACTGGTTTGCTGACCAACCAAGGTAAATTAGTAGGGAGAAGTTGTTTGTGGGTCCACTGAGTCATGTGCACCAGCTGTTTGCAAAAAAGACAAGTTAAGGTGGGAAGGAAGGGCTTTTATTGGAGGACAGGCATAGAGAAAGCGAAGAAGCATAGCTTGCTGTTCACAGTCTCTTCTGGAGAAGAGACAGGCTGAGAACACTGCCTTTACCCCCATTTCCAGACCAGCATGTCAGCCGACAGCTGTTTGCAGCTTTCCTTTCAGTGATCTTTCTGGTTGGAAGCTCTTGGCAGCACTGCAAAAGACGGTATTGTCTTGGTGTACTAAGCAGGGCTTTTTAAAATTCAGCTACAAGGGGATGTGGGGCATCAAGTGAGAGAAATGAATGGTAGAGGAGAGGCAGCAGAAGCTGAAATCAGAGCCCTTGGGCGGCCGGGGAAGATAGGGGAGGCGAGATGTGAACTTGCAAGGGCACCTTTGGGGCCCTGACTTTCAGAGTCAGGATATTGGTACACTGGCTCCAAAGGAGAATGGAGGTTTAAGTCTGGATGGCAAAGTAGGTTCCTTCAAATCTAGCTGCCCCACTTGTTGCCTCTGACAGCTCTCCCAGAAATGCAGGATCCAATTAGTCTGGTAACTGCATTGCATTAGCTCCAGCTGCTTAAAAAATATTTCAGGGATTCAAACCCATCATTTTTTCCTTCCATCCTAGAACACTAGCTTTTTCCAGGACTGACCCATGACATGAAAGACTTTGCTTCAGCAGTCTGGCCCACTGATCCGTGCAGATTGTTGGCTTGTGTCCTGGGCTGAGTTTTGTCACCCAGGATAAAAGGACGACATCCAAGTCCAGAAATGTGAAAAATGTATGGACTTTGAGGTATACTTCTCTTAGGAGTAATTTCAGTTACTTCGCTGAAGTCATAAATTATGTTGGCTTTTGTCCAGGCCAAGTACTGCACTTAATGCCTCACATCAAACCATCAGTTTTCATCAGTGAAATCTACTGCTCGAAGCAACTGTCTTGTGGTGCTCCAAAGAGACCGGTCCCACGTAGCCTGTAATGGGAGCACTGACTCAGAACAAAACTCGCTGGGGGTGTTTTGTTCACAAAAGCGGACTCTGTAGAGCCCCTTGTACTTGCAAGATAGCATTTAGCCAGCCAGATCTCCTGATTCCTTTCAGCCTGAGGCTCTGAAGACCTACAGCCAGCCAGCAGGAAGGTCTGGTCACAGGGATGTGAGGGAGATTTAGGTTGCCTGACTACGTGGCTGTGAGTTTACAGCATGGCTGTGAATCCTGGTTGCTGCCTTACAAAGGCTAATAATAATACAAGAACCTATAGCTTTTTTGTCCTTTGTAGCAGTTGTTTATTTTATTATAAAAACAGAGTTGGAGTGCGAGAGTCCCCCTCCCCGTTTTAAGGTAGCTTTATCATTTAAAAGTAGGTTTTATCCCAGAAGGAGCAGAAATACTGGCATGAATGTATGCACATTATCTGTGTTTAAGCCAGCGGAAGATAAGAACAGAGATCAGTGAGCCAGATAAGATTAGTTGATTAGATCAGTGCCAAATCCATTAATGTCAGCAGGTAGTATTTTTTATTCTGCCATTTACCTAAATTGCAGCTGACAGCTGAATGTGTTTTGGCAAGTAGCATAGCCAGTAATTTACTTGCAGAACTTAAAATGGTAGAAACACCGGAATCATTAATGCAGACAATTCCGCTCTGCTAAAAATACCAGGGATTAGGAGGACTAATAGATGAAAGCATCAACACACCAGATAGTGTCTGCTTTTTGTTTATTTCCCAGAGGCAGGGAGGTGGTTGTGCTTGTTTCATTTAAAAAAAAAAAAAGGGAGGGGGCCGACACAGAAAATCTTGTAGGTTTGTATTTTCTTTAAATCTGCTTGACCAGTTGTATGAGTTCTAGCAGTTTTCAGATTGCGGTTAATTAATAAAGGATCTCACCACAGCTCAATGAAAAACAACGGAAATATTTTCCCTTGGCTTCTCTGGGTGTAGCTTTTGACTGTGTTGCCTGATGTGACATCAGGCCAGCACTGCTGCAGTTACGGCTGATAGCGAGCAGACTTGGCTGGGACATTCCCAGTGAAGAAGCTCAGCAGTGGGTGGGTCTCTCCCTTGCAAAGGCATCTGCTCCGAGGAGAGGCTTCGCATCTTCTCTTTGTTTCCCACCTTCAGAATCAGCTCCTTGAACAAGCAATTGCAAAACCTTTTGAGTAGAAGGATGTTACGTTATCACCTCTTTTTGAAAGCATCTTTGCTGCTCGCTGATGTCTCTCTTTAGGATTTTCCTCTAATCTTCAGTGCACTGTAAAAACTAGTCCTGGAGAGGAAAGGACGGTGTTAGGTGGTAGACTAGGCACTTCCAAGTTGTTTACTCTATATATTCCTCAAAGTCTTTTTCCGACACAGGGGAAAATGTCTTTATTTTTTTTAGCAGGGGCAGACAGAAGCAGGAGGGTGCTTGACTGTGAATCCCTTGGTAGCCTACTAATAGTCCCTGCAGCTATACCAATGCCTAGGGTCTTGCAGCTTCATCATCTGCGGTCCTAGGGGAGCTGAACTGCCGGGGCCCACTTTTGGCCAACTCTGTGCTGTTGAAGCTAGGGACCAGATTTACCTCCTCCACCCTGGAAGAGTCATTCCATATTTATTGCAGCCTGACAGAGAAGCCTTGCAGAGAAAGCTGAGACAAAAGCTTCCATCACCCCTAGCCATGCTGAGTTTGTTTTGAATTTTTTCCTTCTATAAGGCTGCTTGCTCTGGTAGACCTGCACCCCTCTTTGCCCAGAGGGTCCCAGGACTGCTGCTGCCTCTTCTTCAGCACAACTGCAGGTGGGAACCCATTTGGCTCCTGTGCCAGGCGTTGCGTTGCTTGAGGGCTTACTCAGAGGGTGAAAATCTGTTCCTGCTTCTGGCTCTGGGTCTCAAGGGGTTGTCAGGTGAGGTGCCAGGTCTGAGCAGCACAGGGTGGGGTTTTGGGGCTGGGGGCTTCTGTGGTACTCCCCAGTTATCCACAGTAGTCCTGCTGTCTGTGTCAGGCACTGCTTTTGCTAAAGGCCAGTTCTGCCCTCTACTGTAGTATTGTTTTCACGGAGTGAAGGTAAAGGCCAAAAAAGACCCTTTCTTTGGTCTAAGAGGGGGGAGGTTCTCTGTCTCTCCTAGGAGAAGACTTTGCAGTTAAAAATACCTGCTGTTAGGGAGCAAGTAGAAATTGGTTTCATACGAGAGGCCACTCGCTGGCAGCCAAATAAAACAGAAAATGGCACTGTGTTGTTTTTGAATTGTTTGCTTATGAAGTAGAACTTCTTGGGACTGAGGTCCTGGCATAAGTTTGATTATGGCTACGTAGCAACAGAGCAGCAAAATCTGGTGATAAATGACCTGACTCTTTATTTCTGTTTTAATGTGATCCCCAGGAATACAGATGTTCATCTGCAACCATGAGCACTATGGTTTCCTTCCCATGCCCCTGAAATCCCACCAGACGCTGCAAGAAGAAACGGAGAACTTTGTGCACACACTAATCGAGGCCATGAGTAAGTTGCTGTGCCCTGCTGTGATGGACACCCCCGAGTTAATGTTTGTAGAGCTCTGCTTCCAGTGACCCAGCTCTTTTTCCCTTGGGACTCTGCCTCCCAGTGTGACTGCTCTCATACTGTTTTGATACGCAGTTTTCCATTTTCCACCACTTTTCTACCTAGGGATGTAATCGCTTCTTGATCATGCCAACACCATTCACAAAACCTTTTAACTTCCTTTTAACATTAAAGGCAAAAGTGCATCTTTGATGTGGAAGGGATGCTGCAGAACCTCGTTTTTGTCATGAGATTTGCCTGGCACATGGCTGCTGGCTTCTGCTTTGCAACGTGGATACTTCCTGCTGCACCTGCTCCTGCACTGACTTCATCTCCCAGCTCCCTGGGGCTTTTTAGGCCCAGTGATGTAAACACATGCAGATACGTTACATTAATGCAGCTTGTACATGAGGGTGATTCTTGGGATCTCTCCTCTCTTTCAGTCGATCGCCCTCCCATTGAACCCTCTCAGTATGTCTCTCTTCCTCCGAAGAACCCTGACAAGATGGGATTTGATGAAGTAAGGAACCTATTCTTCTGCCATTGTCTTGTCATGTCTTCCTATTTATCACTCAGAGGACCTGGGTTCTCCCTATAGCTTAGCTTTCAGATGTTTCCCTTGGAGTATATTATCTTTTCTCACAGCTAGACCTTTCACAATCACTCATCTTTTGGACTTAAACTTTTTGCAAGGAGAAAATAGCCATCGTTATTTGGGGAGGCCAAGCTCAGGGAAGTGGAAGGGAAAGGGCTCAGGGAGCAGTCTTTCCATCTGGTATTTGCTGTGAAGAAACGGGGCTGGTCAGGTCTGCAGGCACTTAGTACCTGCTACAAGACCTCTGATTAGAAGTGCAGGTTTGTGTGCAAGGGCAGTGCCCAGCAAATCTTTGGGCTTCCTGTCTTGATGGTGTGGTAGTTTTAATCCAGCCAGGAGGAGATGGCTAAAGTGAGTCTGAGAAACAAGTTATTTAACTCCCCAGTTTTTGTGCTGTTTCCCCTACATCTGACTCTGCAGAGCAGCTTAGCAGTCCTTCCATTCTGTGACAAAAACTGCTCTTTTTGGGAAATCTCTCCTGCTTTCCACTGACAGAAAGGAACAATTTCTCTCACCTCAGACAGACACTGGGGAGCCCAGAGCAGCTGGGGGAGTCAGGCTTGCAGGGGGTTCTAGCCCAGGCTGGGTATGTCCAGGAGTGATGAAAACCATTCATGCTGTCTCCTTACTGTGGCAGCTCTCCCCCTGCCCTGCTTGATCATTGCATTTTTCTGCTATAGCCTTAAGTTAAAGTGAACTAGAAAGATGGTTGCTGACACTTGTAGTGCTCCCAAGACCCTGCAGAAATTCCTCTCCCAACTCTGCCTCACGTTATAGAGAGACCAGGCATGGAAGGGAGAAGGCTGGAGATAGATCTGCTGTTGCTTTAATTAACCGGTGTCTGTGTTAATCACAGAGCCAGAAACCCCTGTGTATGCAGCTGCCAGGGTGGTAGTGGCACCGTGACCAAGGGAGTTGTGGTGATCAGGGAAGCCTTTCTTTTCTTGGTGTATTCTGCTACGTCTGTTTATATGACTCGTAAAGTCTGAACCTGATTTGGCTGTGTGTGTTTGAGCGTCTGTGTTTAGGACACAGCTGGTGTAGGTTTTTTCCATGTTGTCCTTTGTGGCTGTGCTTTATTTATCCAATTTATTATTTTTGCATTTGTACTGACCTGGAATTTGATCCGCTTCTTACTGGGATGAGGTTTTGCTCCGCAGGCTACAAGGCTGCACTTGTACTTGTCTGCCTGGGACTGAAAAATATCCCTGACCCTGTGCAGTTTACCTGCAAAATGAGGCCTTCAGTCCTCTGCTCTCCACCAGAGAGTCTGTCTTCTCAAGTCTTGGACTGAGCCCTGCCCAGACACGTCTGTTCCCAGGCTTGGCTCTGTGCTTCCTCTGCTCTGGCAGGGGAAGCAGTGGATTTTCAGTGCCTGAAGTAATTGCAGAAAGCCTCTCTTTGCTGTGTCCTTGTCCCTTGCTGATAATCCTAAACACAGGCAGTGGCAGCATTGTGGAGAAACTGGTGGGTCAGTGTTCCCCTAGGACTGAGGCTGGAGATGTTGCTCTGTGTTTAGTATAAGTCAAAACATCCCGTATCTTTGGAAATTATAGACTTAGCTGTACCTGGTCTCCTAACACCTTTATTCAACCTTGAAGAGGAAGTTTCCCCTGTGAATATCCATAAAAAGTAGTTGTTAGACAGAGAACAAGCCTTAGCTTTCAACTCCCAATTTTTTGACAAATACTAAGTGACCTGGAATGAAAACACACACTGTTTTCATAAGATCTGCTTTTCCAATGGGGCTGCTGGAGAAGAGTTGATGAGGACTCCCTTTTATTCGTCACTCCCACGCCGGTAGGCTGATGTCCTTCTCTTCCACCCAGATTTTCATGATCAACCTGAAGCGTCGGAAAGACAGGCGGGATCGGATGCTGCGGACTCTCTATGAGCAGGAGATCGCAGTCAAGATAGTGGAGGCTGTGGATGGAAAGTGAGTTTTTGCTGGGGTTGCTGGTGTTTGCAAAGAGGGGGTTGTTCATCACTGCTTAACACCATCTCCTTGGTTGCCCCTACCTCCCTTCTGGTGGGGAAGGGTGGACTGAGGAGAGAGGTGAATATCACTTTTATTTACCTAACAGTCTGTTTGGGCCAGTTTCACTTTTTCTTCTTTTGCAATTAGTCAGGCTCCATGGAAGAATCAGGACGGTGTGGTTCAGAATAAGATGAAAATCAGATTAAAATAATTTCTGTGACCTGAAACACTTGCACACAGTTGAAAGGAGCCAGCCCTGAAAGTGTTTGAGAGCAATTATGTCCTGGAAAGGTTGTCCATCCTAGCACTACAAAAGCTGTTGTGCTACAGTCTTAACCCTGACACAGCCCTTTCCAACCTTACTCTGAGGCACATTAAGATGCTTTTATAATGAGAAATCAAGGCAGAAAGTTTTGGTTTGGGAGTTGCAAAAAGGCTTCAGGGAGATAGGACATGCCATCTAGTGGTCTTCGAGACTTGGGTACCCATCAAGACCTCTTAGAAAAATAGTCTAAGCCAATTACCTGACAAGTTGATAGTCTCACAAGAAGTCACTGACAGTTTGCCAAGTTGATTTAGAAATGTAAATCAAGTAGTTTTTCTCTGGGTTTTTGAGTGAAAACAAGTGCAGAATTTCCCAAGATATGGTTTTTCTTTGAACATTGGCAGCGTTTCCCATGTTGCATTTGTGTCTGACTTGAATTTACTTTTTTTTTTAAAAATGGTGACAGATATTCTCTCTTTCTCAGAGCACTGAACACGAGTCAGCTCAAAGCTCTCAGCATCGATATGCTCCCGGGTTACCGGGACCCGTATTCCTCCAGGCCACTAACCAGAGGAGAGATCGGCTGCTTCCTTAGTCATTACTACATCTGGAAGGAGGTAAGGAGTCTATGGGTGCCTCGAGGTTCCTGCAGGAAGGTGCTGTGGGTAAGCACAATGGGAAGGCATCCAGCCAGTCACAGGGCAGAACGTCGAATACAGTACGGGTTTCTGGAAGCGTAGGATGGAACTGTTTTCCTTGGTTTGCAAGGGATCATGCACAGGGGTTTTCTTGAATGCTGTGTTCAGCTTTTTCCTCTCTGTTTTCCATTTGCCAGCAGCTCTGAGTGATTATTGTCACAATACTTTCATGACTGTTTTTGCAAACCATCCACCAGCTTGCTTGGAGCAAGTTTGCTTAGGAGAAAGGCAAGAAGGTTTTGAAGAACAAATGGTGTTAAAAATGGTGTCCTGCTAAAAACTGTAGCTTTCACTTGTCCCTGGTCACCTGGAGGGTGACTCTTGGGAGAGTCTGGGCTGTGCTGGTCAGAGATGCTGGAGTTACACAGCCCAACACCAACAGGAGGGATTATTTCAAGTAAGGTGTGGTGGAGGTGGGGAGAAGGACTTGGTACTGAAAGAAGACTGGGCAATGGCAGTAGTTACCCAAATACAGGCAGCCCTCTGCCTTCAGAGGTGTTGGTTGCAGCAGTTCTCAGCAGGGCAGGACATTGGTCCAACCCGCCTTAGAGCCAGCAGGAGTGACTTCAGTACTGGGAAGTCGGGCTATGCTTTTGGGCCTGAGGCTTCTAAATCACTGACTGCCAGATGAGAACGTGGGAACCTACATACATGATGCCTTCACACGTGTGTTCTCTAAATTGTCAGGGCCAGACTTTGGATATGCTGGATTGTCCTCCTGCCCAGACTTCAGGAACACCTACTTCCAACAAAGCAGTTCTTTTGAACAGCAGCTTTGGCATCATTCTTCTGAGGAGGTGGTTGCTGTGGTCATGCTAGATGATAGCTCACGGGTTCTAGATGGTGCAACATCAGATGGAGGGTTTTTCTAGGTTGCAGATGCTCAGTAATTTCTGCCAATCATGTACAACAAGCGCCCTGTATAAGTAGGATGCCTTCATTACTTGGGTTGACATGAGCTGGGTCTTGCTGAATGATCTTAAGCCAGATAGTCTCACTGGCTCTTGCAGTCTTTCCCAGCTGAGCTGTGAATCTGGGAGTGGTTCTCCAGTCTCCCTACTGGCATGGTCTGGAAGGCAGTGCCGGGTCAGGATGACCCCAACAATTTCAGGGTGCAGAGAGTGGCCCATGTGTGCCGCTGTGGTCACTTCTGAACGCTCTTGTTTCAGGTGGTGAACAGAGAACTGGAGAAGACGCTTGTTATTGAGGATGATGTGCGCTTTGAACACCAGTTTAAAAGGAAGCTTATGAAGCTGATGGATGACATTGAACAAGCCCAGCTAGACTGGGAGCTTATGTAAGTAACTGGCCCTCAGCCATCTGGGAGCTCCTGGGCACATAGGGGAGGTCAGCAGCACCTGCTGTGTCATGATAGAGGTGCACATCAACGCTGGAGTGCAGGGAAAGGTGGCAGAGACTTCTCAGTGGCTCTTCCCATCAGGACAGATCTGCCTTCTGGGGTGGGCTGATGCTGGAATGCCCATTGGGTACCTTTACTGTCCTTTGTGGGCAGCGCTGGTTGATCTCAACAGTGTTTGGAGATACTGCTGTGAAAAAGGAACTGACACGGCTCAGTCTGATGTCATCTTAGCTCCCTTATGAAGTCTTTCACATCTATGCCACCTCCTGGGCTAAGAAATGGATGTTGGGGAGGGGTGCAGGAAAGAAATCTGTGCGCCTGGTCAGGGATTACTTACTGGGTTGACCTTTTGCCCTTCCCTGGTTGACATGAACACTCTTGTGGTCCTAACTGCTGCAGATTCACTTTGGTTCCAATTTTCATGGTCTTTTCACCCTTTAAGCTATATTGGCCGGAAAAGGATGCAGGTGCAGGAGCCTGAGAAAGCAGTTCCCAATGTCAGGAACCTGGTGGAAGCCGATTACTCCTACTGGACGCTGGGGTATGCAATCTCTTTCCAAGGGGCTCAGAAACTCATCGGAGCTGAGCCTTTCAGCAAGATGCTGCCTGTAGACGAATTTCTGCCTGTCATGTACAACAAGCACCCTGTGTAAGTAGGATGCCTTCATTGCTTGGGCTGACGTGGGATGGGTCTTGCTGAATGATCTTAAGCCAGATCATGTTGGTGTGTCTCACTTCTGCAGCCTACCCGTTGGGGGACAGGGCTACTCCTCGTGCTTTTTGGTTGTGAGACATGCGGCTATCTCTGGTAGTGGAGGCTTTGGTTGTATAGGCTGTGCGTGGTTGTAAAGCACATGGTTTTGACTCTGGAGAGTCAGACTCCATCCCAGCAACTATCTCCACTCCATGGGAGCTGTTTGCACAGTTGATTGACTTGTATAAGCAGTGGCACTGATGAACGTTGTCTTGTTACTGGTGCTTTTTCTCTTCTCTTTAGAGCAAAATACATGGAGTACTATCAGTCCAGAGACTTGAAAGCCTTTTCAGCAGAACCCCTGCTTGTTTACCCCACCCACTACACAGGGCAGCCAGGCTACCTCAGTGACACAGAGACCTCTACAATCTGGGACAACGAGACCGTGTCAACGGACTGGGACAGAACACACTCCTGGAAATCCCGACAGCAGGGCAAGATCCATAGCGATGCCCAGAACAAGGATGCCCTGCCTTCCCAGTCCTCTCTCAACGCTCCGTCCTCCAGGGATGAACTATGACTGCCCGCTTCCCCCGGGGGCTCTGTTGACAGCTGAACCTGCCTCACACTTTAGCTTTTCACCCTTGAAAGTTGTAGAGCAGCTCTTCATGTGGTCTCCTTCCCACCTCTTCAAATGGCAAAGCACAGTGGTTGGACCTGACAGCAAACCAAGCCGCTTAGGACTGGGTGGGAGATGAAGGAGGAAAAAGAACAAGTGTTCCAGACTGGAAAAAAAAAAAAGGCAGAGATCTGAACAAAAGCCCTCGCAAGCTTTTGTAAAAAAAAGCAACCTTGAATGACGTCTTTCTACAGTTCCTCCTGTAGAATACTGTATTTATAAAGATTAATATATAGAGGTGTACAAGTGTTAATACCTTTCTGGATAGCTGTAACTGGGCTGCTGAGTAACTGTCATTCCTTGTAGGTTTGTAGGCTTTTATGACCCTCTTCACTGAGAGAAACTGCAGGCAAGTGTTTGGGTTATTTGGTTTTGTTTTTCAAAGGGATCCCTGTCAGAATCAAGATGGTTTCCAAAAATGTTCAGTGCACTGGAGCGGCGCTCCTGTGCAGTGTCTTCTCCCTCTTCACACTTCCATCGAAAACTAGGGCTGGCTTCCCTTCTGCAAACTTCAAAACGTGCTAGATGCCATCTAAACAGGCCTCCCAATCCAGAACTAATGTCTTGGCTTGTCTGATATGTTGGAAGCTAGGAGAGAAAGTGGAGGCTGCTGGTTTGATTTGTCTCTGCGCTGTGGAGCACAGATGGCGTTTGTCCATCTCATGTCCTGCTTCACCCCCTGCCTCAATTTATTCCTTCAGGAAAACAAAGCCTGACAACCTGTTTGCAGGCCTGTTTAATTAGGCCATAAAACCAAGTGTAGGACTTCTAGGAACTTTTAATTTTAGAAGTTTGGTTATGAACTCCTTGTACCATCTTTATAAAAACAAAACAACCTACAGAACTGTTAGTGTTGTCAACTCTACTGCTTTCGACAGCCTTGATAGAATTGCACGTTACAGGACGGAAGGGCAACTTGTCTTGATATTTTTTTCACGTGAGGAGCAAACTTGGGTTTGTTTTTTCTTTTGAATGAGTTCTGATGTACTTCCCGTTGGCTAACATGTCAGCAGAGTATGGTGTTTATTATTTTTTTTTTTTTTAAATGTTTCTCAGAGGCCAGGTGATCATGGACTACACTGCTTAGGTGTTGCTGGCCCAGAGCTCAGCCTGCAGGCTGCTGTTGCAGTGGGAGGATGCCTTCCTGGACTCCCAATCTAGAGACTCACCTGCTGGCAGAGCTGTGCAGTTCAGTATGTGTGGCTGGTTTTGGTTTGTGGGTGTTTTTTTGTTTGGTTGGGTTTTTTTTTAATTTTTTGTTTGTTTTTAATAATTACTGATCGATGTTGTGCTTTCTGCTAAAGAAAACATGTTATTTACCTGTCAGCCGGTCTGATAATACATAGAACCTGGTGCACGATGAGCAGCTGTTGTGTATTCTTCATGGGGTGGGAGTAGCCCTGGCTGGGAAAGGCCAGCTCAAGAGTTTTTCAGCTGTGTCACTCTACAATGGAGTCACTGGCCATATAAATGTGCCTGTTCTGCAACTACTGCCTGCAGGCTGCGTTCCTTCTGCTGTCCAAGCTGGAGCAGGTGCCCATGCGCCGTGGTGAGTATGCAGGGCAGGTCTGTCGTGGGCCACAACACACAGCCTGGGTCATTCCTCTCTGAGAACCCCTCTCTCTTCCTCCTCAGGTCTCGCTCTACCGCTGGCAAGTCTGGGCTGTTTGAGCACGGCAATCCCAGAGGTGCTGGTAAGAAACTCGGTGTGGCCTTCAGAAGCAGGACACCTGTGAACTGGTGAGCATCCAGCATAGCGTCAGGAGTCACTGTAGATACTGGTGCGCGTCTGCATCCAGCAGAACAGCACGGATGAGCCAGTGCTGGGTGAGTGAGTCCCTTTGCTCTGGTATCGTTTCTCTCAGCTAATATTGTGGCTGCCTCTCCAGGTAAAGATTTGTTATGGTTATGCTGCCTTCATATACATCAACCCTGCATGTCTCTTCCACCCTCATGTTCTGTGTGAGACCCATCTCTTTGTCCATGAGAGGCCTCTTTTTCCCCCAACCATGGAATTTATCTGTGTCAGCAGGAGCTCTGTTTTCCCTTTTATTTGACTCTGGAAGTGAGCGGTAGAAGGGGTTTGATGGCAGTTTCAGGGGAGGGGTGGAAACAAATAAGGAATAAAAATGCAATTAATTAAATGAATGTGGCTATTTCAGAGCAGATATGGCCTCAATCTAGCTGACTGTTCTTTTACCTATATGCACAGGTGTGTGGGTTTGTCTACATATACAATTTTCCATTTATTTACATACGCACGCTGTGGTCGATGGTCAGTGGTTCTACCTGCTGGGGCAAGTGCTATTTTTCCCTGTCTGTGTTTTCAGTTCTTTGGCAGGTATTGCCCAGGCTTTGCCCTACTCAGAATTAACTGTGTTTTGGAAAAGTCGAAGCCAGTTGAAACACTGCTGTGTTTTTCTGATATTTTTCCACTTTCCGTGCATTTATTTATTTTGACTCATCTAATGGGCTTCAAAAGTCGGCGCAAGTTGGAGCAGCAGCTTGAACCAGCCTCGGCTGTGGCCGAGCCGGCTGTTTGCTGCGTGCAGGGCAGGGACTGCACCCTCAGTAAGGATGTGCCAGGCTCCTTCATCAACCACAGAGGGATTTTATTATTTTTTTTTTCCCTTCCCAATTATTTTTCCTCCTTTTTTCTTTTTTCCACCTTTTGGTAGGGGGTTTTTGCTCTGCTGTGGATCATCTGAGCTAAGTAAGGAGCCCCCCAGCCAATGGAAAAACCACCCAGCAGTGCCCACCCCAGCGAGTGTGGTGACCGACCAGTGGAAGGTAGGAATAGGTTTTACAAAGTACAACTAGTCCAGCCAGCTGAAAAAAAACTCCAGCTTTTTCACAAGAAAGGTGTTGGTGACGGGCCCTAAAAACGCTTCTCTGCAATAAGACTGCTTGTAACCTAACAACTCTTGTCTTTGCTTTTTGTTTAAGAAAGGAAAAGTGCTTTTCTGTTCTTTATATGGCAATATGAAATTCCTAGTTCACAAATAGATTGTATTTATCCTGAGGAAGGCTGTGTTGTTGTGTTTTATCTCTCTAGGTAGTTTAGGTAGGAAAAAAAAGAAAATAGGAGGTGGAAGCTTAAATTCAGGGCAATCTTTCTTTTGCCTTTGGTATTGTAATGAGAGCCTAGTTAGTGACAAAGGCAAGTGTCCCAGTCCAGGGACTCCCAGTGTGACTTTCAGCACTTTTTGTTATCTCCCCCAAAGCTGACAGGACTTGTGAAATGGCAGGTCACCTGTGGGAGGGGACCAAGGGGAAGAGGGACTGTGCTAAAACGCAGAAGCAGCAGCTGTGATATAAACTCCAAACATTTGTATGTGTGCAGGGGAGGGGGGGAAATCCAACAAACTGCCAATGGTTGAGGACAGGGGGAGACATGACATGATGGAGACAATGGGGAGAAGATGGAAAAAGATAGAAGCACTCAAACCTTTTTTTTTTTTTCCTTTTTGTAGTAACTTGCTGCAGCAATCATTCAGTGACCCAAAAGAGAATGATTTCATGAAAAAGCAGTTGTAAAATTTGTGTATAATCTAAGTTACTTGGTTAGTTACAAGGTAAATCATTAAACTGGAAGCTCAAAAAGTAGCACAAAACTTTCCATAGCAGTAGTGGGTTGATGCATGGCTGGGGCACTGGGGTGGCTTTTGCTTTGCTGACATTTACATTTAGCTCGTTGCACGCCTGGAACATACAGCTTGTGATCAGCTGCTGCCGCTCAGGGCATCATGTTGGTGAGTAACTGGTTCCCTTGGACAGCCCTTCCAGCCACACTGCTGAAGAAACACAGAGGCCATTCCTCATAAAAACAAAAAAAGCATGACAGTAATGGTAACATTGTTACAAACAGTACAAAACTCTTAATGGGTGTGATGTTGAAGAATCAAACACCACAGAAGGGTTACAGCTAGAGGGGATACAGCTATAAGGTGTGCTGTTTCAAGTTCTCTGGAGGGCAGGGAACATGAGGTGTTAGAGCTGAAGAAGTTGAGAACAGTTAGTAAAAGTGATGAAGTTGAAGAGAGTGGCAGTGAAGGAAGTGGTAAGGTGTGAGAAGAAACAACAAACCCTCAATTGACATTCAGTAATAACGTCTAAGACAAGAAAATAGATTAACTCCAGGCAAATATTAATGGAAGAAAAGTTTATTTACTTGTTGTATAAAGATAACAGGTAAGCAATTTAAAACATCTTTTTAATAGATAACATTTTGGAGGGTGTAATTTTAAAATCAAGAACATTCAACTTTCAGCTTCATACAGACACACAACTTCTGAGTGAGCAAAACTGTACTTCAGCAAAGGATACTGTACAGACATCAATGCGTGCTGACACTGAAACACAAAGAAGCTGAACTTCTGTTGTGATCTTGCCCTAACGCTGGGCAAAGGTTAAGGCTCAGTTAGAAACTCGCTGTCTTTACCCTCCCAACAAACATACAATTGGAGTTCTTGAACTCATCAGACCTGCAATGGTGCTTCTTGTAAACAGAGGTGATAAATCTTCGTGTAGTGTAAAACACAGTATAACCCAACATTGTTTGCATCATCAGTTTATCAACTGATCATTAATGTAATCTGAGCCCAGTTTTGGAAATTAGTGCTACAG
>JAOXJM010000004.1:7538574-7564539 GCA_026413425.1 Tringa solitaria
GGGGGGGAAAGGCCCAGACGTGGTAAATTCAGTATTTGAGTTTAATACTGACGTATCTGTCTCAGAGACAGCCTTTTTAGTAAGGGCTGCTTACAACCCAATGTCTCGTTTATGGCTTTTTAAAATAAAACCTCTATCCTTTCAAGGAAGCCTGTCTTCTGGGAAGAGACTCAAGGAGTCTGTTCTTCAAAGTTTCACAGAGAACAAACGGTTAAATTTTTAGTCCGGCTGATGTACCATGTCAGGAAATTCATTCAATAGATGTATATAAAGAACAAGGGAGGTGCTTGTAGATTACGCGTAATAATGCTACAAGTATATAAAATCTCTGGTTGGTTGGGGTAACGCTTAAAACCTGGCTTTTGTTCTTAATACCCACTCCAGGGTCCTATAGTTGCCCCTCATGAACGAAAACGCGAGTTAAAAGTTTTGCTCTTGAAGAGTGATTGCACATTACAAAGAGGTCATTTCAGAGTCATCAGTCATTCCAGAATACACGCAAAAGGCATCGATTTCTGTTCACTGGGTTAGCGAAGTACAAGGAAAACCACCCTGGAGTGAGTGGCGTTAAGACAAGACCTAAATCCAGACAAGTAGTGTTAGTTCATGACATAAACATGACATTCATCCAAAAGCAAGTGCAGTCCGTTCTTTGGAAAAAAAGTCCAAAAATAGGTAAATTTCTGGCGTGGAACAAGTGCAAATAAAAGTTTGCTGGCTGTGTGAAAGCGATGCACACACTTGCAGTTTCTGCTGTCTCCAGCGATGAGCGTTTTGGGGACGTACCCACCCTGCTTTTTTGTGAATGCAGGTGCCTTCTGGAGGCAGCAGCTGCTTGTGGTGCTCAGCTCACCCACACCTTCTGCAAACCAGTGCTCCCGTCAGTCAGCTGGAGGCTGGCTGGGACCTCCTCCTTGGTTCAGGCAAAATGGTATTGAGACTTTTCTTCTCCAGTTTTATAAAAATAAATTCAAATTTCTCTTCTTCTGTGTAATACTGGCACAAAGGAAAATGTTTTCTCACAAAAGAGTTGGCTTGTGTTGTGTTCTTAAGACAAATGTTCCAGTCCCGTTTTCCCCTTTAAGCGGGGCTGTCACCTTCCTAGGCAAAAAATGTGCAAAACAAAAAAAAAAAAAGAAAAATAAAATTTCCAGTCCGTAGTGTCCCGTAAATCCGTGTCTGTCAGTCCATAATCCAGCTGCAAGGGAGGAGACACATCTCTGGCTGTAGGTCTTTCAGATGCTCACCGCGATGCTGTAATACTGGATGGTGGCAAAGCTTCTCCTCCCCGCGCCGTTCTCTCCCTCACAGTGCAATTTTGCTGGGCCTGTTGCTCCAGCACCCCTGTTTGGTAGTTCCAGGCAGTGTCAGAATGCAATGGCCCCTCGGTTTCCCATGCCCGTTGACTGAAGCTTTTTTCCGCAGGATGAAATCGAAGTTCACGTGGCTGTTCATGCCGTAGAACACATTGGCGTTGTGGGGGAACACCAGCTCTGCAAAAGAGGGACCAGAGCAAGCGTTAATTTGCAGTGTTGCACGTAGCAGAAGGAAAGTCAAGGGAGGGTTACTGTCACTGCAGCTGTGACAATATGTCCGTGGCATTTCTAACATCATATTTTACTCTCTCCTTCAAAATCCAGCAGAATTTTTTAAGCAGCAGCAGCGTTCTGCTTCCCTACCTTTGTCCTCAGAGATGATCTGTACGAGCTCGTAATCCTCCACTGCGTCAGAGTCCAGGTTGTGCTTCAGCATAGCTTTCTGGATGACAGCAGGAGTTTTGTCTTGGTTAGTTACCTGGAAAGATAGTTGCAATGAGAGATTCTTCTTATTTACTCTATATAATGGTTTAATAATTAGCCAAAGTCTGCCTTTCTGCAGACTACTTGGTCTTGGAAAAGATTTCAGAGAACTGAAAAAATACAATGGGACTGTAACGAGGAAATAGGTACTGCTGGATACTAAGACATGGTATTTGTGACGTTTGGGGTGGTGGTTTTTTTAGTTCAAGACAAGAAGATGATACCATAGTAGGAAGAGGCAGCAGTAAATCAGTGTCTGCTCTCCTGAGCAAACACTTTGAGAGCTGAGACCTCACTGGCCATAAAAGCCCCATCTGTTGTTTGCAGACACCAATTAATCTGCAGACTCCTGTGTTAAATACTTTCTTTGACATCCTTTTGGCCTTGTAACTGGGTGGACTGTCTGCTGTGGAAGTGCTGTGCATCCAGGGCAGACCCAGGGCTCCCTCCAGAGCCTTATGCTGTCAAAAGGAAGATTTGTCTCCCCAGTAGCTGAATTTGTGAGGCCCTGGGGGAGTGGCTCTTTGCAATTTGGGGAGGTCAGACCATCAAAATCATAAGGTAGCCAAACGTGCTAAGAACTACCCCCTCCTTTGCGTGTTTCTTCCCCCCAGGCCCTAAGGGATCCCAAGTGTTTGTTCAGCAGCTGAGTCTCCATCAGGTGTCTGCAGACCACACATGGGCCAGTCACGCTGCCCGTGGGCCAGCACAGGCCCTGCGCTCCCTCGGCCAGACTCCATCCCTGGAACCAGCATCAAGGGAAACGCCTGAACGCTGACTGCTCCTGCTCTGGCAACCTTTACCACAGAGAGAAGCTTCCTACCTACAGCTCCCCTTTTCCAGAAACCAGTTCATGGGGAAAGCTTCTCCACACAAAATTTGGCCTGTGGCACCTTGTATCAAAACTCACCCATGAATTCAGAGCTAGAGAAGAAGCAGCTACCGCTAACAGAAGGGCAGGAGCAGGAAAGCCTGCACTTGTACAGAATGCTTCACTTTGAAGTTTTTGCTAAATGACAAGATTTAATTTCAAGACTGGAAACTTCCACAGAGATGCTATTTTTCAAACCTCTCATTCATACCACGCTCCACATATTTTGAATTGTAGCAGTTGTCACTTTCCCTTTCAAGCCAGGTTTGCTTAGTTGGCTCAGTGAGTAGGTGTTTTCAAAACTAAAAGCACCGTTGGTTTAAATCAACCTGGGTGGAAACATCCCCAATGCTAACAGCATTTTGCAGTTCCACACCACTCACCAGGATGCTCTTGTACATGTTGCCGTTGTTGTTTTCTACGCTGATCCGGATGATGCACATATCCATGTTCTGCTGGTTGTAAACAAGAGGCAGTGCTTTTGAGGTAATAGGTGTCTTGGAGTTAGAGCCCGTGTCCGATGAGGAGTACAGTATAGAAGGGGTTGAGACTACAGATGGCACCGCTGAGGAAGATGTATCCGTGGAAATGGTGAAGGAAGAGGAGGATGAGGATTCAGAGAACTACACAACAGAAAGAGAGAAAAACACTGTCAAACCCTAGACATTCTGGAGGAAGAGCTTGAGAAAGCAGAAGGCACATACAAAACCTCCATGATCTGCACTCTGTCCAGCAGGCTGGCAGTGGTATTCCTTGCCTCTGGAAAAAGTGAGCTTCACTTGATTAATTTCACCATTTTAATGAAAACTTATTTCTGATTGACACCGCACTGCTTGCTTTTGCCTCTCAGTAAGAGCAGGCCGGGAGGTGGCAGCAGATACAAGGAACTGGATTCTTCCAGTTGCGGGCAACCAGCTGGGGACTGGGACAGGCCAGGAAAGAGCAGAAGGCATCACAGCACCGCTGCTCCTCTTCCAGGACGGAGCCTTTACACAAGTCAAAATACATGTACAGATCCCTGTCTGCAACTTCTCCATGAATATTCTTTCCTCAATGGAAACTGCCCCCTTCCTTTCCCTGCTGCTCAGGGTTTTGCCTTTCTCTTCACTTGCCTTGCTCAAAAACTGCCGAGAGGATCTTCCCTTTCCAACTTGCTTACCAAAACCACCATAACAACTGCTCCAGGTTTAACCGGTTTAAACAACTTATGGATGACAGTGTCTGGGACTTTGTGCTTCATTTGGTTTAAGACATTTAGTACAACTTCATTTTAAATATCCATAAGCTAAACGCCAATATGACACTTCAGCAAAACATCCCTAAAAAAGGGCTTCAACAATACAGTTAACACAATTCAGTTCAAAAGGGAAGAGTCTGTAGGAAAGACATCCCTGTGGATTCCCACCATTAGATCCCTTTTGCTGGTTTCCTGCCTGTACAGCTTGTCTCTCTGAACAGTTACAGCACGTGCCCGGCCCATCTGCTCTCAGCAGGAACATTCACAGCTTCAGCCTCAGGCTCATTTTGCCGTGGGGTGTAGAGCTTTGCCTTCTCTGCAAAACCAGGGATTCCTGACACGCTGGGTTGCGTAAAACACCAGCTGTGTGTGCTGAGAGTGAGCTGGTGTGCAGGAGGAGGTGCAGCAGCACCGCACACCGACTTCCCCAGTGGAATTAAACTGAGCCAAGGCAAGGTCTTCATCTTGGCAGCAGGGAGCTCACGGGAGGTCAAACCCACAGGGCTGGTGAGCCCTGACCTTACCTGCCTATCACTTGGCCGACTGCAGCAGCTCTGCCTTCCCCAGGATTAGGCTATCACTAATGCACACGGGCTTTCCACCCAGATAACATCTTTCCCAGAGTGCAGGCAAAGCTTTACTACAGTTGGGCTTTCCTCGGTGAGCACACGGCTGCTCGAGTCAAACTTCCAGCTGCAGCTGATTGAGCATGATGGCCATGGCAGCAGTGTGTTTAATCACTAACCTACCAAGGTTGAGACATAGAATAGGAAATGACTAGCTGTTAATCTTACTCCTCTTCACCTGATCCCATCTCCATCTTCATTTGGTTTTGTTTGGGGAGCGCTTATAAATCCTCTTGTCCAAGTCACTGCTAACGTCACGCTGCCATATGTCATGAGCCAGTGTGATGCTCAGGCTCCTCACCCCGCTTCCCACAGGCTCAAAGACAGAAATGCCACCAGCCTGCCCCCATCTTTCTCAAAAAGCACGATGAGGGACTAAAAGGAAAATTAACCTCGTGTTTCTCCAGGGCCTCACCTAAACCAAAAATGCTACCAGGCACCAGAAGAAAATCTGGTTTCAGGGAAGGAAAGCTTCAGTCTGCCTTGTATCTCAGCAACACAGAAGGAATTATGCAAAAATTCTGATTGGATTGCTTCCGTTTCTACGCACTTATTTCTAGAGTGTCTCCATCCTGCTGAAAGCAATTCTCTAGTCAAGACCAACAGACTTGGGCAAGCATCTAGGACCTGCCTGCAGTGTCGACCGTCTCTCACAAGCTGGCAACAGGCCCCAGACTGTACCTTTTTTTGAGACTCATCAGGAGTGCCAACAGGACTGATGCAGATGTCTTCAGATTCTGAGTGATTAAACTCACACGACGAAACACTGGCCGAGTCCGTGCTTTCACCAGAGCTCCCACTTGGAGTAGATTTGGGTTGCTCTTTGATGGGTGTGCTCTGGGTGATCACCTCAGAGCCTAGAAACAATCTAGTATAGAAAAGAAAGCATAACAACCAGTAAGTGAAAACAGAACAGAGCTGGGCTGAGCAAAGCTGTCACTTGGTTCAAAAATCTTACGTATTGTTTTGTTTTCCTATCTTGAGTGCCTATTGTTTTCATTTCCCCTGTGTTGTTTATATGGTTTGTCAAGAGAGTTTGTTACACACTAACACAATACCTTCTTGACACAGCACACCCACCAGCTGCGAGGCAAAAAGCAGAACTAATGCCCCACTAGCACAAACGAGACTCCTCTTCAGTCAGTTAAATTTTCAGACTCACTTGCCAGGAAATGATGGATCGTAAACCTGATGTGTTTGCAATCCAAGGAAAGAGGGGCAAGTTAGAGGCATGGCAGCTGGCTCCACCTTGTGTGCTCCTGCACACTGCTCTCACACCCTGGTCCATCTCACACAAGGCAGCTCAAGATCTACTCAGTCACCGTAAGCGAAACAGTACATGAAAGGTAACGCATGGCCATACGCCGGGAAAAGGTCTTTCAAAAGGCAAGTTCATTCTCACTGCAAATTCTTTCCCTCCACAGGAGTGCCACAGATACCAGTTTCTCTCTAAGAGTCCAACCAGACATACACAATGAGGAGATCACAAGAAAGTGTAAATTATAGGCTCTCCCTCTCTGAGACTCATTCCTAAATGCAGGTCAAGTAAATTTAAAGGAGTGTCAAAGGAAACAAACTTTTATAACATATAAGGTAGAGAGGCAAGGTGAATTAGATGCCGTGTCAGCATGCAGTTAATGATTTAAAACAATTTAGAGTGGTGTCACTCATTGTTTCCAGGATGAATTACGCCAGTCTTTTCTACAGTATTAATTTGAAAAATACATTCAGAGTGCAGTCGAAACAAAACTTTAGACAAAGACTGCATAGCACAAACAAACTCAGTTTGGTAAATTACAATACTACAGCATTGAAATGCAGTCAGGAATGAGGGAACAAAGCCTGTGCTCCACAGCAACAATTCTTACGCACATGCCAAGGGAGACACAAATGAGAGGCCACCGAGAGTTCAGGCATTGTCATCTTCAAAGCTCACATTTTTACAGTGTACCACCACCAACTCGGGTGGACTGATCGAAACACTTTCCAAACAGCTGCACAGATTTTTTTGTGTGTGTGATTTTTTTTGGATGAAAACATCTATTCTTTCAGACCCTAACCTGCAGCAGCGCTGACATGAGGTGAATGGCTGATGGCTATGCCAAGGAAACTAAGTGCAAGAATCAAGCAGGAAAGGAGAGTTAAGATGCTGTTAAATTCATCATTTCCTGCCTCATCTTGATCATGCCACTGGTATGTGGGAGTCCCTTCATATCTCCTCGTGCATCAGGTTCAAATTTCTCACCTTTAAGATATTTTCATTTCGGTCCTTGATCTCTGCTTTCATTCCCTGCAGCTTTCCTTGAATTCCTGCTAGTGTATTGTTTCCTGTGGGTGCTTAGCTGCATGTCCCTGTTCTCCACCCACCTCCTGTTTGAATCTTTGCGGTATTAGACTTAAATTGAACCATGTCCCCATGACTTTTTTTCCCTTCTTTAACTTGAAGACAGTTATGTAGATTGTTTCCATTATCAAATGCCTTTCTGTTAACCTTAACTTTCATATTAAAATCCTGCAAGGAATTTTTGCATGTGTATAGCAAATTAGACTAATAATAGGCCAGACTTTATCCTCATTTACTCTGTTTTGCTACTGCATTCAGGGAAGTTATTACACAATAGATATTGAATTTATAACCGAGTGCTAAAATTGTTCCTCTTTCAGACAGCTTAGGAAGGCTTGTTTGTTTCTAATCTCTTCATCATTAATAATTCTTATGACTACTTACAACAATAGAAAGGGACAGCTTCAGACAGAAGTATGCATTTCTAGCTGATGGTGTCTCCTTAAAGTAATGCAGTGGTCTGGATCCCCAGCCAGATTTTTCAGCTGGTGAAATGAGTACGCCTTGTTTGGTTTATTCAGGTTCATATTAACAGCCCAGTGCCCCTTGCCCCATGGTACTCACAGGCTGATCCTCTTCACCATGCTTTTCTGAGATTTTGGTGATGTGGTGCTGGTGTCAGCAGCTGCTTCCACCTCACGTGAAAGGCTGTAACTAAAGAACAGAGAGCACTGGGTTAATTTTTACAGACAATACTATTAGTTACGTATATCAAAGTAGCAATATTCAAGAAATTTGAGAAAACTTCAGTTATTCCCACTTCACAGAAGATTGCAACTACACAAAGAGGAACACAGCTCTGTCTGTATTTTGCCATGGTGAAGGCAAAACTATTCTTTAGAATAGTTTTAAGAACTAGTGCTTTTTTGGATTACATTCATAGTTTTATTTTAAAAAATATCAAGAAACTACCCCACATGTGCATCTTGGATAAGCTGACTTTTTTTTTGATACTAAACTCAGTATCTGTGCTTACACTCTTAGTGCAGCAGAGTGGGACCTAAATACCTAGTGGAGATACTAAAATGCTATAAAATAAATTATCTTGGGTTGGTCTAGCAGCATGTGCAGCAGCACAGAACTCTGCAGGGCTGCAAAACCCACCCCAAACACCCAGGAGACATTCATCTGGTGAGCGCTCAGCATGTTCTGTGTTGCCTTGGCTACCTGCTGCCCGCATCCACCAGCTCAGTGACTGCATCTTGACGTCCCTCAGGATCCTCTTCTGAGCAATCTGTCTGGCCATACAGACACCCCAGACACAGCAGACTATCATATTTCAAAGCCAGAAGCCTGATTTCCAGTCTCAAAACTAAGCCCTGCTAACTGTTCAACAGGTTTTCTACAGCTGTTTAGCAGAAGGCAGATGTATTTCCACTCTCCTCGAGCAGCAGTGTATGTAAGTTTTCCTGTAAGAGGATAGCTAAAGGCTGACATAACCTACCTGCAGGTGGGTGTGGGGTAAGAAAAGCCTGCTTTGCCAGCTGGACTCAGAACCTACCTCTCCTCCTCAGTTAAATGCTGCTGTCTCCTGAACCACTGGATGAATTTTTGGTCTGGTGTCATGCAGTAACTGTTACATGCAGATTGCAAGAGCTTAATTTGGGCAATTACTTCAAATTCCTAAGAAAAAAAAGTAATCAAATAGGAATTCTAATTAGAAAACATGATAAAGCCAAACAGACTCATGCATATACTAAACACGTGTAACAACAGATCCAGGACAAACATTGTTTGACCTGAAGTTCAGTTTCAGATGAGTAACTGACTATTTCAAGAACCAGTTTTTCAAACAATGAAGTCTTTTTTTTTTTCCCCAGCACCTGTAATGTGCATTGAAATGTGAACATTCTATGAGATGCACACAAATTAGAAGACAAACACAAGGAATCATACCTCACCACAGAGCTTTTTCCCAAGTACTAACCAAAGTGCAATGCAAGTGCAAACCCACCAAATGGCAGCGCTGCTGGTTGTTCCTCTAGGAACAAGGGTAGCAAAGGGTCACAAGTTCTTCAGGTTTCCCTACCCTGCTTATCCCCTTGCTGGCTAGACCAGCTCTGAGAGAGGAACCATGCTCTGTACTTAGGTGGTTCTCAGGCAGCAAACAAAGGTAATAATTAGGAGTGTCTCCAATGAAAGCAGAGAGTCTGATCCTCCCTGGCTTTGCACTTTGTGCACTCACACTTGCACCAGAGGAATGTAAAACGCTACACTTAGTACGTGTGACTAGAATGTGCTGCTCTTCTCTAATGCCACTTGCATACACACTTTGCCAAAGTAATTCTTAAAACCCCCTTGTGGTAGAGCAGGCTCTAGAATGAGGATGCAGGAATGGAGCTGAGTACTCGGCATGGTTCAAGAGGGCGGCTTTGCCACTGGTTTATATGAAGCTAAACTGGTGACCATGGAGAAGCTCGTGTGAGTCATTATTAGAATCTTGAGCTGTGCAGTTCTACGTACAAAGCAAGTCCAAGAAGTGGTTTATAGAGCTGGGAGCGGTTAAGGGAAGGAAATGGCTCCATCACAGCCGAATCCAAGTCTGCTTCCAGACCCCAGAACGGAGATTTGGCACAACTTCAGACAGACAGATGTGACAGTAGTACCTTTACTACTACATAGCATTACTTATCTCTGACCAACAAGGATCAGCCTGAAAGGAAAAACTGATCGCATTTATTTCTCGGTGCCGTGTACCCAGTTTGCTCTCTGCAGCCTTTTACCTACAAACAGTTTACTGCAGCAGAAGGACGTTTATAAACTGTATCTTCTAGAAAGCAAAGATCTCACACCACCAGGTCCGATTAACTCTCAGCATAAAGGACATACACATGTAACGTATTCCCATGGACACCAAATGGAGGGAATGTGCATGCCCGAGATGTAAATTCCACGGCAGTAAGTGGCCTACAGCTCCTCTGCCCCTCTTGCACACGTCTAAAAAGTAGGTTCGTTTCCGACACTACTCCTTACACTTTGTCAGAGGCTCACAGCATTTCAGGGATCTATTCTTTCCTCACAAACTTGCATTAAAATTAGCAGCTGTTGTATATGCTTGAGCAACGACAACAGGCCTCACCAAGAAAATGCTCTAGAAGAGGATGTAAGCAAGCTAAAAATCACATAACATTCAACTTACCTTTCGCCTCTTCTCAAAATTTATCATGCCACCCTGTTGGAAGGAAGAAGAAGGGATCAGAGTAGAAGAGCACATGCTCAGTTGAATGTAATCACAAACAGGATGAAGTAGCAAGGCTAATGTAAAGCACAGACTTGCCCTGAGTAAAGACCTTCCAAAAATACCTGTCTCCAGATATGGTATAAACCAGCACTCATATATCTGAGTCTCTGAAGGATTTCTTGCCCCCATGGCCTAAATGGCAATCTGCCCAAGAAGAAAAGCCCAGTAAAAGAACGCTCATAAAAGCTGTGTCAAGATCAGGTCTGAAGAATGCTAGCAGGATTTTGCACCCAAGAGCCAAACTCAGGTTTTGCCTGTGCTGTGAGGTGAGCAGCGTTCCCAGCGGGTTTCAGAAACACTGAATGCAAAGCATGGACAGAAGGAAAACTGCCAAAAAAAAAAAAAAAGGGATGTATAGGAACTTTACACAGGCCTGATTTCATGCAGTTTTACAAAACAGAAAAACCAAAGAAACCAGCAACCATTACCAGCACAGGAAGGAGCATATTTGCCTATTCTTATTCTAAATACCACCACTAGCACAATGAAGACTAAGCGCCTGCAGCACAGCTCCTCAAGTGTCTACAGTAACGGGTCCAATTTTGAAAGGTGTTTAAAAACCTTTGAAACACTTTTGAAAATTGCCCCCCCCCCCAGTCTCTGTTAAATGACCAGACTATCTTGCAATCCTTTTCCCCGTCCTATTCTAGATTGGTTCCCCCTGCTTGTTCAGCTAAAGCGAAATGAAAAAACCAAGTCTTTAATCACTTTAGAGCTCAGAGTCAATACTGAAGCAACTTCAGTGATCAGTCTGAAGAGCTGCGTTCATGATCCTATGTATATTTACCAATTATTCACAGAAATCCTTACACCTAAAATGTTGTTCTCAGAAAAATAAAACAGAATAACGGAAAGCCTGCTTTCTTCACGTTTTCTAACCTAAGAATACAAGGCAAAATGCAATGCTAAGCTTGTTCCTTGAGATAACTGCACTCAAGTTCACACAAGATTCTTGTTGCTGATAAAACTATATATATTGCTTCCTTTTTTTTTCTGAAAACAGATTCCTCTGTTCTTAAGAACTGCACAAGAACCCGGCAGAAGATACATGAACAGACACAGTCAGTACCGGGAAGACATTTAGGATTCAAAAAATTGCCCCAAATTACCTCAATATAGTCCTGAAGGGCTGTGTCAAGCATGATGAGATCAGTGAGGAAGGTACCAAGATAAGGCACTGTGCCTTGCATTACTCCCTGCAAATTGTAACAGCAATGTTGGATTAATTGACTGAGAAATGGTAATAATTAGAATGCTAAAATGCTCCTATGTAAGAAAATGAAATAAATAAAAATAGTCTGCTTAACCAAACAGTGGTCTTAGAAATTACATTTTCTTTCATTACATCATCCTCAGTATCCAATCTAGAATTTGTATCAAATTCTAATGAGAGCAGGATGCTCACACAAATATTGCCACGTGGTTTTATATTACAATATTGCCACCATACACCGGTTTCTAACAATGGGTCACCAGGACCTGGTGACCTGGTCTACCTGCTGTGGAAGAAGTCTTGGGCACCAAGATGTTGTTACCTCTTGCAACAGTCAAGTTAAATCAAGTCACGGGTTTTTTCCTCTAAGAAGTGACCATCTTCCCCAACCATTCACTGCATTTTAATAGTAACTACTCAGATTTTAAGCTTTCTAGGTTGCTAGCAGTTGTAGAGTTCAGGCTGTTTCTACCATCTGAAAGGATCTGTACTTTTTCCAGTCAAACTGACAAACAAAAAATCATATTCAGCACTTTTGCATCCCTATCCCAGATTTCTCTCCCCCTGTCCTTTTAAATCTTTGCCAACTTTGAGACAAAAGCTATTTTCACCAGCAGACTACAAACCGGACATATTTTACAAAGCAATCTCTGTAGAAATCTCTGCAGTTTTCAAGCTGGTATGTCAGAAGCTTCATGAGCTTGTTTAAAAGCAAATGAGATTTCTGCTGTGGTCAGAGCTAATTTTCTTTATCACAAGAATTCCAGTATTTACATTATGTATTTTACTACCTGAAAGTTGTGTGGCTTTCCCTGTATTTCTCTCTAAAGGGGGAGCAAAAGTAGGTAATGGAATTCTTTCTCATAGGACACATGTTTATATTCATCAATCATTTATATGACATTTATATTCATCAACCCTTTTACATGACAGGTTTAGTAACTTTCTGTAAGACTTGAAACTAAGGCCAAACCCTTGGCTCAGTATCTATCCCAAACAGCTTGTTGGGATGTGAAGTAAATCCAAGTGGAGACGGGAGTAACCAGCCTATACGGCCAGCTGTCCCTAGCAGGGGAGAAGGGAAGATTGGTGCCAGGAAACATAACGTGGCTCCTTCGTACATTCACCCGATCCTGAAATTTCTGAGCATTCCCAGCATCAGATCACTGAACACACTGGCTACGCTCATGCTTTGCACATCCATTTCCTCCAGCATTTCAGTACACGGGGGCTGATCCTGGAGTACAAGGACAGCCAAATTGCACTAACACCCACGGCTGTTACAGCTTGGCAGCTCAGCACAGGCCATACAGCTTGAGCTGGGTGCAGCACTAACCCCACTTTGTTTATATATACATGTATATGCATGTGCATATATATACACACACAATCCCATGCATTATATATACACACGCAGAGCATTACCTGCTTACTACAATCCATAGCATAAGGGAAATGCAGCTTTGGGCATATATTTACAGGGACAGACCTTGTGACTGCATATTCAGCATAAACCTTTCGGTTCACTTGCTTTGTGTCAATCAATAGCGTTGCTGTGATGGTTTTGCTTGGCAGAGGGCACATTCAGGAGCGTTACCTACTGCACACTCACTTTGCTAAATACCTGTCTAGATTTTGTTTCTTACATAATTGACAAAATAGGTCTAATCATGTTACCAATTCGAAAAGGGTAGGAAAAGGACCTGAGACATACCATATCTTTTTGAAGTTGCAGTCGTCTCTGAGTCCTTTTCTGATTTTCTTTCACACTGCTGTCCGGATTCGCAAATTTGGATGTTCCTTCCTGTTAGGGAATTAGAAGGCAAACCACGGAGGAGCTAAGCGGGAAGCTGACAACTACATTTTGCGTAAAGTAACTGCAAATATATTTAAACAGGCAAAAGTATTTGCTGTGCAGGTACATGCATGTATATGTACACATGCTAATTTTCTGGGACTTGTACACTGATTGGGAATTTTGGACAAAATCTCACAAGATGACCATAAGGAAATTGTTCTGCAAAACAATTCTACTTGCCTGAAGGTAAGCGCTGTTGAAAATCTCCTGAGAGTTTAAATCAGAGCAGCTTGGAAATACTTCAGGTGTCCAGATGCTTCTCTGAACTCTGACACTCCTGACCCCAGGATTGCTGTTTAATTTCCTAATCAGGACTGCTACAAGTAAACATCTCTATCTTATGTAATGCTTTGTTGTTTTTCTTATACCACAACATAGAAATCCAGCAACTGTGCTCTGTGGCTTACTGACTAATCCAAAACCACGCAGGAAATGGAAGTAATAGATTTTCATCTCCACAATTCAAGCTTTCCTATGAATGGATGAGCTATTTCACAACAGATCTCTAGCCTTTATTTCCCTGGATCCATGTGGGATGCTTGAGTTAGTGTTATTTTTTCCAGTGGTTGGATAGACAAGGCATGAATCATTATCAAAGTCTTTTTAAGAGGCACAAAACAACAGCCTGCACTTGTAAAGATCCTCTTGTTACAATATTTACTTCTCTCAGTCACAGTTAATGAATAGATCCCTCAAACTGTATTTCATTCCTTGGCTGAAAAACAGGAGCAAATGAAAAAGGAGTGTTGTGTCAATGTCTTTGAGATACTGAAAGGTAAACTCAAGGTTCTCTGACAGCAGCCGGCAGACAGGCACAGAAGCTAAAACTGCAGCTCCCAGCAATGCTGTTGTTCGGGGAGGAGAGAACAGAGTGATCCCTCTCCATGCCGGCCAACCTGTTTCATATGGGATTTTGTCTGCTCTACACTTAAATTTGCTCGATGGATAGGCAAGGGTCAAACATGTCATCCCTAGAGAGACTGTTTATAGTGAAAGAAAACAATGACTTCAAGGATTTAGTGGACATTAATCCTCAAATCATTACAAAATGGTCTAAGAAGGAGGAGACAGGTTCTAGGTATTCCGTGAAATTTTTCTCCTTTCACTGCTTTGAAAACGTTCTCCACATCTACTTAGGGCAGCTGGAGAGTGTGATTTGCTGGGAGCCAGGAGGTCTGGGGTGAGACTGAATTGTTGTTTTGTCTTTTTAATATTTAGTTAAATAAGTTGTTCTGAACACACATATTCCCCTCTATGCTTATTATTGTCTCACCTGCTTTAAAATTTAGCTACAGATGTTTATAAATGATGATAAACAAAACAGACTGACAGGTTTGAATGTGTTCACCCATCATTCCTGAGCAAAACACAGCATTTCAGATACCAAGGCAAGGGGGTAAGGTACAAATGCCGGATTGACTGGATGGAACTGCCAAAAAGTAAACTGGTTAGCCAGTTTAGAGAAAATTTTATGTAAACAGAAAAAACTGCCACAAACATCCCTTAGTTTCTACAGAATATAACCTTCCCCTGCTATTCTTCCTCACTCCTTTCAAGCTACTGAGCTTGTTGGGGTGCACCCAGGAGAGCACACAAGTCAAACTGTTTCAGACAGAGCCTGCTTTGTTGTCCATCTGGCCACACACAGAGCAGGAAGCCTGTTCCTTCAAAATTCCCGGCCCTGTTTTCTAGTTCCAAGAAAGGTACGGGGTAGTTGGATAAACATCTTAGTTTAATTCCTCAGCTGAAGCTGAGTGGCATTGTTCCAGCGAAGTCAAAAGCACTACAGTGGCGCAACCCAGTTGAGAATCTTGTTTGGAGTTTCTCTGCGCTCACTGGTGCAAACCTGAGCCTTTCTAGATCTGCTCGGAGGGTGCACAAGCTATCTGCTCATCTCTGACAGAACAGTATAAAGTCAAAGTCCTAATTTGTAACTCATCTCAGTAAAATTACACTGTGCGGTACCTTTTCACTCGGTTGTGGCTCCAGTGCTATTCTTGAGCTATTCTTAAGCTAGACATCACCATGCCCAAGGGAACTACAGCAGCGTGACATTCAACTTGAGGGGCTCCAAGGGGTCCTGAATGAGTCCATGCAAAATCTGTGCTACTGCAGCCTGCTGTATATGTGGAATCTGAGCTCAATGGGCTAATGCTAGCGCAGGTTCTTTCAGGAAAAACAAAATTACTTCTCATCCCAGCAGAAAAGCACAGGTTTTACAGACCTATCTTCCCTGAAGCACTGCATGCAGTAGGGTTCAGGGAGAGACAAGCTTTGACAGCTGGTTGGAAAAAGGAATAATTTCAGCCAATTTTCAATTTGTGATTGAGATCACAAGCCTTGCAACTCAAGCTAATTCTCACCTTCATTAGTAGCTCCCTACTTGTCAAATAATTGTCATGGTCAGAGAAGATATCAGACAACTCTTCGAACATCAGCATTGCATCCCTGTACAGGAAAAGATTAAATAATTTAGGTTATTAGTAAGCACTCTAAATCAGATCAGATTACTATTTTTTTCTCAAGAATCATTAATAGTTGGGCATATAAAAAGATAACACCACGAAAATGCATCAAATGAGATGCTGCACATCTACTAGGAACCTTCCCGGGATCTTCTGGCGTTCCCAGTAAAGTCAGGCTTTATTTGACAGTATCACAGAGAAACAGCACTGACCCTGAGCAGGGCTTTCAGTCACGCTGCAAGGTATGAGATTTTTGTAAAAAAGTGGATAAATGGGTACAAAGGGACAAAACAATAGCTGTAAGTACTTCATTTTTGCCCTGTTTCATGCACTCTGGAAAACTAGAAGGATTTAAGTGTACGAGTCCCTTTCTGTTACCCAATACTATAAACACAAGATGGCAATATTTTGATCAGGAACAGGAACACAGGGCAGCGGAAGGAAAGACCCACCTCCCTCTACGGAAAATGCAGAAGTATACTGCATGGCAGAGGGACAGTTTTCTCTGTTTATCAAATGCAAAGGAAAGAAATCCATTCTTCCCAAACTGAACAAGCAGAACACCATCTTTCCTACACAGAAATTTCTGGTGTCTGTTTGCCATGCAGTAAATATGCCAGTTGCACAAATAGGTATTGCCCTGTAAAAAATACTGTCTTTGATACAGATTTGGATTTTGTACTTTGGGGATATATTTTAAGGAAATGTCAGGATCATGAGAGGGTAAATGAGGGTCTGTAGCAACCTGGACCTCTTCCAATTTCATGGGAGAGAAGACAAGAAGCAGGTATCACAGTGCCTTTTTGTTGACATTCAGAGAGAAGTATGCACAAGCTGAGTAAGTAGCTAGTCCCATGGTTTTTCAAAATGGGTTGTGGAAGATCCAGTATGCTATAAAGGACAGAAGAGACCCAGTATCCCTGAGGGCAGGTTGTCCCCTTGATAGAAAACAGGAGCTCGCAGCAGTTGGAGCCAAAAAAGAGGTCTGAGCCTCACAGGAATGAGAGGTTCTTCTAAGAGAACAGATGTCCATGAAGGAGCAGAATAGGACAACTGAAAACAAGATGACAAGAAAGAGCACTGAGCTTTTTGGCTTTGTATGAGGCTAGCCACGGAAGTGGAGGGGGAGGCTTACTTTGGAACGCACGCCCAGGTCTTCTTTAGCCGATAGATGGAGTTGGACTGCAGCGCTGAAACGATGGCCCTCAAGGAGGAGAAATTCTTCAGGATCCTACATTCCTGTGAAAGGAGCGGTTAGAAACACCGGAACATTAAATGTCAGCATTACTAATAGGTTAGTGCTCTTCTGTTTGACCGGTGTCCTGCTTGCTACACAGTTCTCACTGCTAAGCAGGCAGCTGTACAAATAATGAGCATCAAAAATATCACTCCCCCCTCCAGCCACCAAACACTTCAGGGGCTTTGGCACTTATATCTTGTTTTCCTCACTTTCATGTATTTCTGGTGATGTTGCAGTGTTACAGCTTCCAGTTCTCCTAGTAAAAATAAAAGTGGAACCGAGTCCATGAAGCCAGGCTAAAGAGCACAAATGTTGCATTTCTTTAAAACTCTTTATAGTACTAATCCCTTTTACCCTTTAGGGTAAAAACCAGGCTTTGCCTCTTTGTATGTGGTATTTAAAATGTAAACCCTCAATCATCTAAGTGCCAATTATAAATAAAGACATGCAAAGGAATAACCTGTTATTCAAGTATGTGCACACTGTTAAAGAGAAAAAGCTTCCCAGCTTTTCCAGAGTTAGGGTCAAATTCTAACAGAGACTGGTTCATAGACATTTCTTACGCAGCTTCTCTGTGGCAAAAACTTTGATGGAAAAGGACACTGAAAAACTTAATCCTCAAAACCAAAAAAAGTAGCAAAGATTCCTGGTAAAGCAGATGAAATCAAGGAGGGGCAGGTGGAAAGTCTGGCCTGTGACTCTCTGAAGAACTCGGGTAAATCTGCACCAAATCTGCGCCACAGACCTCAGAAACTTGCAAATACAAGCCCTCACAAACAGGTGTCTGTACATGCAAATTAAGCAGACAGAACACATGCCAATTGACTGTTGCACATAGATGAGAACCTATTCAAACTACAACTCCGCTTCTGCAAAGGTTTATGGGGCTGATTATTACACTAATAATGCTGATTATGTAAAGGATCCTTACAGTGAAAACAGACATAATTTATTTCCTTTGTAGGACTGAATAAATATAAAGTAACCTTAGCATAAAGGAAAGTCAAACCTTAGCGTATCAGCAACTCTGTTCATGAGTTGCATTAAGATAACTACAGCAAGACTGAACAACTAAGGCACATTTATTTGCCTAAAAAAAATAAAATAAAAAAATCTTTGTGCAACTTAGAAGGCTAGTTTAATGAAGTGTGGCTTAAGAAGACTGACTGTGTGGACAGCACTTGAAGCACTTTGGCAGTTAGGCTAGATAAAGGCCGAGTTCAAGATCACGTGGTAGGACATGCAAGACCTGAAAGTTATTTTTGTGTGGTTTGAGGCCAAAGAAGCCACATAACAGCTTCTCTTCAGAGACTGACACATTTGAGAAGGAGATCCTCCTTTCTTTATGTTCAACTTGAAATTCAGGCTGGGGAGAACACAGATTTAGAGGCACAAGTTCTTAGCATTTTTTTTTTTTTCAAATACAATAGGAGCTTGGACTGGAAGATCCAGTTTGGAACCATCTTGGCTTAATTGCACATTGCATAATTTAAAGCACATTAGAAATTCAGTATTGGATTTTGTCTTCTCAATTATTTAACTGACTGCGGACTAAACTTTAGCAAACTTTCATTTGTATATAAAAAGAATTTTTAAGACTGCTTTGGATAACTTTGTTTCATGCTGTGTCCTTCACAAGGGGAAAGCCAGAAAGAATCCTGAGCAGAAGCAACTTTGATTAAAAAAATTAAACATAACAGGATATTAATAATTTCATTTTTACTTTTTATTTTTAAAGAAAATATTGTGTGAGTGAAATTGGCTGCTTCTGCTCAGGAACCTCAGATATAGGCGGAGCAGTGAGGGCTGGCAGTTAGAAAAAGTATTTGGTTTATCTTGTAAACCAAGACAGCGGATCCAAAAGTCACAAACAGATAACAAACATGGAATTCCATGCTGCTAAGTTACAGAGTTAGCTGTCAGTGAATAACTGCACTTTAATGAGTGGATTGTTTTCTAATTCAGGCCTCTAACTATTCAAAACACTCATTTGCATGCACAAAGCGAGCAACTTTCTTCAGAAGTGGGCAGCTAAGTATATATGCAACTAGCTGTTCTACATGTGCAATTATTTTGTAGAGCGTGCACGTGCATTTTTCATGTGCTTAGCTAAGACTGAAGTATTTAATTATGTGTATGAATTAAGTAAGGGAGAAGCACTGAATCAACAGAGGTGGAGAACAAAGTTCTCCATCCAAAGAACAAGTATGATGAGCGTGGTGCCTATACTGGCTTCCCCGAGCCTTCCTGCTGACCCACAGTGAGCAGGAAGCTGCTTCATAGTTGCTCACCCAAACTGCAGACCAGTCTGACCTATAAGGGCCCCTTTAGCCGGTAACCTCTGCAACTTAAAGATCTGCAGACAGAAAATAGGCATCAAACTTCCTAATCCATTCACATGGGCTATAAAGCAGCCATCAGATGATAACAAAACCCAGTCGAAGTAAGCGCCAAAAGAGAGGTGAAAGACTACTTCCCCATACCAGTTTCCTGAACCATGCAGTTGCTGGAGCTTAGGTGCCAGGACTAACAATGCTGCCTCTGGAAGCATAGAAGTGCATTGTCAAGGTTGGAAAGCCTCTGGCTTGAGCTTTTTATGACTGCTTATTTTGTATAGCTCAGAAAGAACCCATGTGATTCTTAAAACAAAGTCAACACACATCCATATGAAAGTGCTTTAAAAGTTCTCTTCAAAAGAGAGATCTAGTTTAGTGCCAGCTGCCCAGTGCTCTGAAGGGGAGTTAAAAAGATTGCGGTAAAATATTAAAGATAAAATCTAAGAAATTAGCAAACTAGAGTTATGTAAAGAAGGCATGCAAAACCCTTTCATGCAAAGATTAAGAAACACCTCCTCTGCTACACGACAAAGGAATTGAAGCAAAGAGTAAAAACGTGTTAAGCATGCGAGACAATAATACAGCAGAAAGGTCAGAAGACGAGGGGACTACTACCATATTGTAACTCTACTTATATTTTCTTGTCACGGCTTGCACCTCTTGCTCCCTGCTGTTTTGTGTACCTAATATAAACTGTGAATAACTCAGTAGGCAAACGACTTTTCAGCCTCAAGAATTTTTCAAAACAAAAGAGTAGAAACAGCATTTTCATTTTTCCCAAGTTGAAGAGGCTACTGCTTCCTAGAAGTAAATTAGCTTTGTCTGCACTTACTTAAAACTTTGTATTTACTTTCCTTTCATACGTACAAATATATATAAACGTATGAAAACATGAACAGTTGTGCTTCTTTCATCATGGCTGATTTCAACTCTCATGGTGTTCATAGATGCAGGGGAGGGAGCATGATGCTCATTGACTGGATGTGAAATGGCCAAAGGCAGGTAAGCACAAAGCTTATCTTGACTGTGCCTCCTGCCAGACCTACTCCATTCTTGTTAAACTTTCCTCTGAAAACAAGTCTAGCCTTTGGATGATATCAACCATCACTTCAACTTATTTTACTGATATGAGCAGTATTTTCTTCCTAGGAAAGTGAACTGTTTGACTGTATACCTATCTTACCATAAATAACACGTTATCAAGTATATGGCATTCCCCATCTGCAAGACACAGTATCTTCCTCACCCATTATTGAGCACTCCCAACCCTGCAAGAAGACAAGCATCAACCCTGTCTCCATGGTGGGGAAGGAACCAAGGAGAGGAAGGGCAATACTTCATCTGCTATTACAAAGAAAGTCAAAAATAGAAAGAATTCAAGCTAAGATGTTCACTGGCCTGGGACCAATGCATACAACCCCTTTCTCTCCTCCCAACTTCCTCACTCCAAGGTACCCACATAAGAAACATTAAACAGTCTAGAATAAATGCTTTACATGTGCAATATGAATCCACTTCTCAATGATCTTGGCTCTTTGCTGCGTCTTGAGTTCTTTGTTCACCAGGATAGTGCTGACAACACACTTGGTGACTGCATTGAACTGAGAGATGGTGGCTCTGATGGTAGGTACCAGGTGCTCGTTTTCTTTCTTATCCCTTCGAGACCAGATGCATCCCAAACAGTGGTAGGGCACAACTTTCTTGAAAAGTTCCTAGAGTGAAGCAGAGGTGTGTAAATCAGCAGAATTCTCCTAGATCTCTATTGTCCACAAGAAGAAATGCATGTTTTCAGTACAAATTGGATCTAATTCTAATACAGTATTACAAGGTAAATATTTGTTTTTTCTTAGTTTAAAATATACACTTTGGCATACTCTTGATGCCTAAAAACAACTCTCAGCTGGGAGAATACGGGACACCTTTATAACAGTTGCATAACCAAGGGGAAATTTTTTGTATAGTGATATTTTGAAGGAGATTGATACAGACACACTAAATTAGAGCTCTACATTTAGGACTACCTATACCTCTTTAGGCCAGGCAGGAATGAAGTCAAAATGCGCTATTTCTCAGGTGTCAAATACTAAACTTTACCATAAAAAAGACTACACAGTATATATTAACACTTTAAAAAAACCCAAACCTTCAGAATGACTGAAGTAAAAAGCCCAAAGAATGAAACAAGTTTGCATAACCAAATAAACCTGTGTTCTGTGTCCCAAAAACAGACCTATTCTGGAACACTGTACTTACATTGACATAAAAAAAAAAATAAAAATTTAGAAGCCCAGCACTATTTCCCTTAGCATTTCAAGACATACCGCGTCCATGTATGTCAACTGTTCTGCCACAAGGTCTTCTTGGAAAAAAGAGAATTCTTCTGGACTGATCTCCAGTTCCTCTTCATCAGACAGGTTACAGGGGGAAGTGCTATTGAATGCATCTGTCCAGGATGGAAAACACAACAATAAATTTATACAGCAAATGGTGAATCAAAGCAGATGTTTGTTTATGTTAAAACATCACTGTATATATTTTAGCAGAACATCCAAATGGCCCCACTGTGCAGCATATTTTGGTAAGAAAGATGATGAACTGGAGATTAAATTGGCAAAGAGAAAGTGGAAGAAAAAGAGAGAGAATTGAGCTGTTCAGGGTCTCTTAGCTTAGAAGTGGGTTAACCCATTTGCTAACCGTTGGTCTGAAAGAATAAATGCCACCACCACCACCCCCCAACAAAAATTCCTTATTAACATTGCAGAGTTTTGTTGATCTACTTTTCAATATTTATGCATTTTACAACGTGAAAAAAACTACCACAAACCGAAATGCAAAGGGATGAGACTGCAATTATATCCCCAAAATATTACATCAGGAATGTTCTTATATCCAGATTTCATCTCCCACGTGTGGAAATAAAAGGATGTATCAGATTTTCTTGGCACCATTTGTGCCTTCACAGGGCTACATGGACTATATGGATCCAGCATCCCCCAATTTCCTTTCTGGGAATTTTTCCCGGAAAAGGGAATACAGTGAGGACCTGCAGCATTCAGCTGAACGCTTCTTCTAAATTTTCACTTGGCAGCAGTGAAGAGGTGAGACAGGAGAGCTGTCCTCACCACAGGACCTGATCCAGTGCAGAAGGGAAGGGATTTCACAGATGTTCCCATGTCACCTTTTGGCTCCCACAGGTTGGGAACAAAGCCACGTTAGAACACAAAGAAATATGCCCTTGTTTCCCAGGGTACAGGAGGAAGTCAAACAGAAAATCCCTGAAAATAAATCCTCTTCCTAATCTCTTTTACTGTAAGGCAACAGTAACTCCAAAAGAAGAAAGAGGAAAAAAAACCCAGGCTTGTTGAAGACTAGCAACAAAAGTACTGAGTTTACTAGTAGTCAGATTTCATTAACAAAAACAAGCAGTGCATTTCAGAGTATGTTATGCAATATTTCATATCCAATTAAAGCAGAACAGACATTAAAGCAACAAGAGCAGATAAAGTGATACTTCATCATTGTTTTTCGAAATACCTCATTTTTCCTTTCTTTATTAATTAGCAAAACCTAATTGTCAAAGTAAACCACTAGTTTTTATGTGACAAATTATAACTACAGGCTGTATCCACATTTCCAACTGTACATTCCAATCTCACAATTTATCGACAGAGCTAAATGTGATAAATGGAGATCTCTGTTCAGGCCTTATTTTTCTGCAGCTGTTTCGTAACAATCCCCATAATTCAACAAAAATCTACTGAACTGTTACAAGAGTCACACTTTTGTATCTCTCTTTTTGGCTACGTAACTCCTCATTTTCCTTTCAACTCTTGAAATTCAACTGAAAATCCTCATCACTGAGTTACAGTCCTACTCAAAACATTACAACACCCTTACAACCAGGTCCTGGAGTGCAATGGAAGGTTTTCCTTTTCTTTTTTCATGCCTCTTTTTCTCCTTTCTCTCTCACCTTCCTAAATATGTAAACAGTCTTCTCCCTAACTCCCCAAGAAGCTGGAATCCTCTTCTACTCAAGTATCTCATCATCTTCAAATTGCTCTGATCCATTTAGCCCTCTCAAAGCCCAGCTGCTGTCTTGACTTGACCGAGAGCAAACACGAGCCCCTTCTGAATTTGCACTCTCTGACTCACCTTGCTTTGTATTGCTCAAACTGCAAGCACAGAGGCTGGGGAACAGCTGTTATCTATGTATCTGATACTGCAATCTAATCTACGGGCATGGCTGATGGCAGCACTGAATGGAGGTCTGATTACACAAATCAAACTCTAGTCTCAGGACCCAAATTTGTAAACTGAGAACACGATATGAATGCTTTAGAACAATAATTATCAGCAAGTCTTGATTGCAGACAACACATTAAGAGTTTTGAAAGAAATCTCCCCAACGAATGAAGATGGAGCTCAGATAAAGTGGCAACTCTAAAACTCTTCTCTGCAGACCCTGCAAGTTAATTGCTTTCTCATCCTCTTATTTTATTCTAATTAACAGCCTCTATTCTGCCACAATTTTGAAAACATTATTCAAACTGGCCCATCTATAACTCAGAAAAGAACGTTTTCAACTACTACTTAAGGAAACAAATGCAGAAACAGGGCTGCTGGGAACTTCTGCTCACTTTGAACAACAGATGAACCCAAACATAGCTCTCATGAGCTTTCTTTGTTTGACCCATGGGAACCAAACCCAGGAAAGGACATCAATAGGCACACATTAGCAATCCTGTTCACTTACTTGTGTTCAATAAGGCAAATGTGTGGGCTCTGTGTGTACTCCTTTTTATATATGTGTTAATGAGAGTTAATTTGGCATTTCACAGTATTACACATTGACATGGTATTTCTGGAACATCCAGCAGACATGACTTTTATGGGATTAAATGTTGGGGTCTTTTTCCTGTAATTTTCTTTATCCTTTATTAGATGAATTATTCCCTCTCACCCCTCTACCAAAGCTGGAAGTTGATTCTTATTCTCATCCACACACTACGTGAGCTCCAATGACTTTTCAGCTTATGCCACAGGAAGCACTCTGACCAGGATAAGGGTATGTGTCAGGCTTGACGCTGCACACAGCATATTTGTGTTACTACAGTTCACTATTGTTTCAGTAGATTGTGACCCCCAATAACGTAAGTTTTTCCTCTGTCCTTGGATACCAGCAGCCAGCCACTCAAATAGGAAAAAACAGCCACAGACACTTCCTTTGACATGATGGCAACTAGGAAGAAAAGCTTTGTGACAACAACGCTTGTGATTCAAGCTGTATTTTTTTGCAGCTCTGTATTTTGCTTTTTGTTGGTTTGAGCTTTTCTTGGAGGGGTAAGGGTGAAGTGAGAAGACCAGCTATGTGGTTTAATTCAATGACATGGGAAGTGTGCTGACAATTAACCACTTAATTGCTGCAGCAATCTCAAAGCTTTGGCTAATTGTCAGAGAAGTGTTGGAGTTCCCAATCCAGCCCAGAATGAACAGGCATAGGCACCTACACTGTACAACTATTTCACTGTGCACAGAACCTGTAGCCTCATACAGAGATTATTATTTTAAAACAAAAACAAACAAAAAAACCTAAACAAGAATAAAGGCACTCATGCATCTCACAATATTGTCAGTTAGCATGAGAGTTGATGAAATGTAATGCACATAAATCCCTGTAGTACCATACGGTCTGGGAGAACAAACGACAAAAGGGAAAGGTAACTTACTGTCGTTTTCCACTTCTTGGTTCTGGAATTGCTCCAAGAGGTTCTGTGCCATCTTTTCTGGGTCAGAGCCGGGCATATTTGTCTTCACATAATCCAGCAATTTCAGCAAACATGGGAAGTCAGGCAGCTCTCTGAAATCCTCAGAGCACTGATCAAGCCAGGTTCGTAAGATTGATGCTATTGCACTAAAAGCAAATACATAGAGAACACAGTGGTTGTATACAGCATGTATTGATGAAATCGTATATATCTGTATCTAATATAACAATAAAACCACTGAGACATTCATACTCCACGTGAAGGCAATATGAAGACTTTTTGAGCAAGGAATTTAATTTATTTTTTTTATGCATGGAAACTTAGTAAGATATCACTCAGATTTTGCCAGGGACTTCAGTGAAGTTGGTCCCGATTTGCACTCCTACCAGCGGATCCAGTTATAGCCCCAAAATGCAAACTAATAAAGAATCAAATACATTTAAGCTATATTGAGAGTCTCCAATTAAATTAAGGAAATCAAATAATGTTAAACAAGGCAATTAAGATAATAGGATAAAATAGAGTATTTCAGTTGGAAGGGACCTACAACCATCATCTCGTCCAACTGCCTGACCAATTCAAGGCTGATGAAAAGATTGTTGTTAAGGGCACTGTCCAAATGGCTCCTAAAAACTGACAGGCTTGGGGCATCAATCACCTCCCCAGGAAGCCTGTTCCACTGTTTGAACACCCTCTCAGTAAAAAAGTACTTCTTAATGTCCACCCTAAACCTCCCCTGGTGCAGCTTTGAACCATCACCACACATCCTGCCCCTGGATCCCAGAGAAAAAAGCTCAGCAGCTCCCTCTCCATGTCCCCTCCTCAGGAAGCTGCAGAGAGCAATGAGGTCACACCTCAGCCTTCTATTCTCCAAACTAGATAAGCCCAAAGTCCTCAGCTGCTCCTCACAGGACATAACTTCCAGCCCTGTCACCAGCTTTGTTGCCCTCTTCTGGACACATTCAAGGAC
>JAOXJM010000004.1:7564639-7586003 GCA_026413425.1 Tringa solitaria
ACACTGCTGGCTCCCATTGAGCTTGTTGTCAACCAGCACCCCCAGATCCTTTTCTTCAGGGCTGATCTCCAGCCACTCCTCTCCCAATTTATCTTTGTGCCCCAGCATTACTCCATCTTAGGTGAAGAATCCAGGATTTCAACTCTTAAATTTAATCCCATTAATCACAGCTCTAATTCATCTAGATCCTTCTGCAAGGCCTCCTGTCACTCATAAAAGTCAAGAACACCTGCAAGTCTGGTATCATCAGCAAACTTGCTAATGGTGCATTCAATTCCCTCATCCAGATCGTTGATAATCCTATTGAACAGAACTAGCCCTAGAATTGAGCCCTGACAAACGCCACTGATAACTGGCCACCAGCCACATGTAGCTCCATTCACTACAACCCTTTGAACTCTGCAGTTCAGCCAGTTCTTCACAGTGGAATTGCCTGCTCCTGTGCTTCTAGAAGGTGGTTCCTAAAGACTGACCAGCACTCATGGACTCCTAAGCCTTCAAAAGCAAATTCCCAGGGTACTCTGCTAAATAGCTCCCCAAATATCTTAAAGTTTGCTCCCCTGAAGTCCAGGGTAGCAACTCTGCTGTCCTTTTTTCTCATTACACTGAAAATTTTAAACTCAAACATTCCATGATCACTGTGGCCAAGACAGCCACCTACCATCACATCCCCCATGAGTCTTTCTCTATTCACAAACAGCAAGTCTAGGAAGGCATCTTTCCTAGTTGGCTTCCTGAGTATACCTGTGACAAGAAGTTAGCTCACACAAACTTCAAGATTTTCTAAGACCTGATTGTCACAGCACTATGATATTTCTAGTTGATGTTTGGGAAGTTGAAATCTCCTGCAAGGACAAGGGCTACTGATCCAGATGTTCCTCCTAATTGCCTATTGAACAAATCTTTACATTCTGGCTGGGTGATCAGTAGTAGACACCCACTACAACATCTCCTTTGTTTTCCATACCACTAATACTTACCCAGAGGCTCTCACACTAACTACAAGGGCTGTGCAATCAAACTTCTCCCTTACTTACGGTGGGACACCTCCACCTCACCTGCCCTGCCCACCCCTCCTGAACAGACTGCAGCCCTCCATCCCAGCACTCCAATTGTGGAACTCTGATATTACAGAATTACAGAATCTTCACGGTTGGAAGGGACCTTTGAGATCATCAAGTCCAACTACAAAAAAAAACCAACCCAAAAACCAAACCAAACAAACAAAACAAAAAAAAAACCTACAAAAAACAAAACAACCCACCCACAGACACAAACCAACAATCTCAGGCACTACAGCATGTCCTGAAGTGTCATGTCTACACGTTTCTTAAACACCTCCAGGGATGGCGACTCCACCACCTCCCTGGGCAGTCTGTTCTGGTGCCTGACCACCCTCTCGGTAAAGTAACTCATTCCACCAAGTCTCACTAATCTGTTGGAATAATAATAGAAATAGCCCTCTTCCAAGTATACAAAGCCAGCACCTCAGATAAAAATTATTTGGTTTTATGACCAGCATTCATTACCATCCTGTTTTCCTCTATTGCACTGTTTGTCAAGCAAGACTTGCAAATTACCTTGGAGTTATGCTTTGTTTAATCAAGTTTAAGTATCTTTTCTTAGCTCTACCATGACCATGTTTTAATAACTACCAGACATTATGCACACAATTAAAAGCAGAATATTTCATTATTCCCTCTTGTGCCAGGGGGGAAAGCTGTGGCCCGGTGAGGCTGCAATGTTTGCTCCGTACTGCTCCCTGGGATGTTGTGGGAAAATAGCAGGGAGGAAACAAGGTATTTGTGGGCTCCTTCAGAATAGCAGCTTCTCAGCGGAAGTACTAAATCAAACGCTTCCTTTGGTGCCCTTCCTCTCATCAATCGCTGCTGCCAAGTCTGGGGACCAAACTGAAGCTGCATATTCCTCCACACCGTATTACTCATTATCTGTTTTCTTAGTAGAAAGACTGCCCATTCATGAAACTTTGGGTTCTGTGAAAAAGCAGTCTAAGCCTGCTTAGACTTAAGAAGTCTAACCCCCATGAGCACACACAGTTAGTGAGATTGCCTCATCTGTGAAGATAAAACCCTAATCATGACACATGCTGCATGGCCAGCATTATGCTGCCAGCGCCTGGTATCAAGCTTGAAGCACCAAGATAGCTGAACCCAGAAGAGAGATTGGTCTTACTAATCTCAGGAAGAAATGCATAACAAAAATATATCAGCAGAATCTTGATTTTACTCTTAGCCTGAAGACAAGGAGGGGCTGTCAAATTATACCATGCTAAAAGGTATCTCGGTCATGCTGGTGGTGCAGGAAAAGGATGCTTAAGGAGATATAGCAGTGTTGGATCTCATTCAGGAAAGTTGTCCCAGACCTTCTTAAACACATGCAGCTAAAATGACACCAACTATAGAGAACTGCCCATGGGCAACCCTTCTACAGGCTGAGGGGAGGTGCAAGGAAACCAGAGCTGATGAATCAACATGGTTTCCCCCCCTGTCTGAAACAGAGGGAAGTGATCTATTGATCTACTTTTCCTGGTTAGTGTAGGCTTTAATCCACACCCACCTATTAGATTGGTACTTAGATACTGCACAAATGTGTGCTTATGGGAATTTCTTTAAATCCCGTCTTAGCAGGGATTTTTCATCATGTCAAGTTGATTTTGTAAGACAATAAGACTTACAATTTATGCTACGGTTTTCCAGAAATAATATTTCTGGAAATATTGTTGACAAATTTCAACTTAGCGTGGAAAAACTGGAAGAAGTGTAGAAAAATAATATAATTTCTTCAGTTTTAAGAAAATTCAAGCCTAGATAAAAATAATAAACTTCTTTTTTTTCTCCCCCAGGAAAGACTATGAAATCTTTGGTTCTTCATAGCAACATGCTGGTAAATCGGCATGTATATTTTGGTGCACCAATTAGCATTGGCCACAGCATATATTACAGGCTGGCAAGACACAGAATGCATATCAAAAAAGTTTTAAAAGAGAATTTTGTTCACCTGAGCTGACAGAGAAATTAGGGAAAAGGACTTTTGCGGGTGGTCACATAACATGACACAATGGCCATGGCCACTGTCTCATGATCACCTATTGTGGTGTTCACAGTAGGACATAACATGAGAGGGAAAAAGCCCCTTGTTGCAGAATAAAAGGCACAATGAACATCTAAACTTCATCAGAAAAGGACATCCTGAGATTTCCTCTGTGACACTGAAACCACCCCTGTATTTCAAATCTCTTCCAGCCAGCAATCATAAATGCTGTGGTGGGCACGAGAGGTGACTTACCTCTCATGCTGGTATTGCTGTCACGGAAAGCAGGGGAAGATGTTTAGGAGAGAAGAAACACAGTTTTGTAGGCAAGCAGATCTCATGAGTTCTACTGCCATCAGAAAAACAGCTGAGACTACCAAGTGACAACAGCCCTGGTTTGCAGTGGGTCCTATTCATTTCTGCAAATGCTAATTAGAGCTGCGCTGCATAGTTAGCTGTGAGAGCTTAGCCCTCCAACGACCATATTTTTCACAGCTACTTAAAACCTTCCCCGAAACCTATTCCAGTAACCCTGTTTCACAAGACCCTCGTGGAATATGTGTATCCTGTACTCTCAATGATATTCCATGAAGATGAGAAAGGCCACACTTTCAGTAAAACTGTCTAACCATGAGCATTCAGTTAGAGACACAGATGTGCCAGCTCACAGAGCATCCGTGCTCGGTACTCATGATAATCAGACACTTGGCTTTTAAACTTCAAATCCTCAAACACATGGATGTAGTGGCTCTGGGTCTATTGCATTAATAGCTGCAAAATGGAAAGGGACAAGCCCACCAGGAGGACCTCACTCAATTTATAAAATCATGAGAAGAGTTCAAATACGAACACATGCAGACAACAAGGAACAGATTTCACATGTAGACAACAAAGAACCCAAAAGCCAACCCAGAAAGCTCTCGTATCAGGGCCACGTACAAATACTGGCACATTTATTCTGCAAGTAGGGAAACCACAGCAGTATCTGGTTAGCTCAGCTGCTCAGTAGCACTCACAATAAACCAATAGTTAAGAAAGAGTAAAGATAGCCTCTCCCATTCTCCTTGTCCTGTTTTAATCATAATGGTTTATTCTTCAATTAATTTTTAATTGCACACAGATGTCATTTTACAAGTCCTATCCACTTTAGTCTGTTGTTTCTTCTGTTTCCTTCGCTGATATTGTGGCAACTTCAAAGTTTCAATTAGAGAGAGTATTTGAAATGCTGTCAGTAATACTGTTTGTTTAGGCTTGCTGACAGGTTAAACTCTGGAATTACAATTTTGAAGCTACAAAAAGTATTTACAACTAAAAACTAACATACAAACACCTTCCGGATTTCAGGTTTCATTGCAAACATGAAACGGAGATCGTGCAGCTCAGAAGGTCCTCTTTAGATCTGAAAACTCTTTTGGACTGAATTTCCACAACTCTGCCCAGGCAGGCTTCCACTGTACTTTCAACCAGTAAGGCCTTCACAGTTTAGGCCAGTGGTGGCCAAACTTTGTCTCTGGAGTTTCAGGGCCACTTTTCTCAGTCAGGACAGGTGTCACACAACAGCCAATGCTCCACTACCACCACAATGGTGAAGCCAACAGTGTCAGCCCAGCTCCATGTCCCAAGGCTGAGAAAGACCATAATGGACAGATGCCCACATTGACGCTCTCAAACCCCCACTCCATCATCCTGTCTTCTCCCATTTTTGTCTGCTGTAGCCCCACACATACGCAGAATGCTTCATCACAGCAGCACTTAAGTCACAAACACTACTGTCCTATGTCTTCCAAGGGGGAACATTGTACCTTGCTTCATGCCCTAATATTGTATTTTCTCATGCTCTGTACCCCCTTTTCCACACCCACATCCCATACTCACCATCATCCCTACTGGCTCCACCACCAAAATCTAGATTAGGTATTCTTTTCTTATGAGCATTTACCAACTCAGCAATGATATGGAAGAAGCAGCCTCTCTGCAGGATAAATTCTTGTACTAATACTGTTCACACACTTCTTATACTAAGCTCAGTTTCCAGAGGCTTGGTTGATGGCCACTTTCATAAGCTGAAGAATAAACAGATCTTTAGACAGATCCAGTCTCGCAGAGCAGGGTGAAGAGTTCACAGCCATTACAGACACTGTTTTTTGCCAGCAAAAATTTCATTTCAGTCAAGAGGGGAAAGAAGAAAGAGAAAAAAAGGTACACTGTGCCCTAGTGACCTCCTATCGCCTGACTGTTTAATTGGTGTGTCAGGGAGGAAAGCTTTCTGAAAACAGGCTGGAGAGCTGCCCATATCTTGCAGTAGCTTTACATTTGCTGCCCTTGAGAAGAAACTCCCTGTACTCAATAGACCCACAGACAGATAGGAACGGGAGCCTTCCAAGATCTCTGACAGGAAAGAAACATCACAGACTACATTTTTCATGGGTTGATTATGAGCTATAAATTTTTCCTTTCCTGCCTATAAGAAAAAAGGTTTTAATGTTTAACTCCTGCCCTGCCAACTACAAGCTCTGGGCTCTGTTCAGCGACACTTTCAAGTTTCACACCTATCAGAAATTCTTCTGACTTCCATACCAGCTTTGCTTGAATCCCATCTGTGAAGGTTTCAGTCTCCAAAATCTATCTGTGGTTAGGCAGAAGCAGCATTTCTGATTCTGTCATTTACAAACTGAGAACACAGAAACTACTCATCCACTTACATTTGCCCACAAGCTACCCCAAAACATGATGAAGCTGCGGCAGCTCCAAGTCTAACATCTCTGCCTAAGATGAGCTAGCAGTGCACAGAGAAGGTGAAAAACGAGGCCTTCATACCACATCGCCACAAGTTATTCAATAGGTTACACAGGAATTCTGTGTAGTCTTTTCTCATCTGGGAAGACAGCTATAACACTGGTCCTGAATAGGTCTGCATAAGAAGTAAAGAGATCCTTTCTTGCCAAAAAAGCAAAGCAGCATTCTCTTTCTTACCACAATTATTTCTAAAGTATGAGTAGAAGGGAATCTCAACAATTAAGGAGAATAAGGAGAACCTCAGTTGCAAAAAGAGATTAAATGACTGATTTCTTAAGAAATTAGACAGGAACATCCACAAAGCTATCTGTAATTTGCCAAACACATACTTAAGACCATCAGTGGAATAATTTTTACAGTGAGGTATTCCCTCTCTTCCACTGTCCATGCAGTAGTTTTCAGGCTTGCACATGCAGACTAAATTCAGCCAGCTGTATTTTCTCAGTTGTGCTTGTTAAACAACAACACGGGCAGTTAAATCTCAGCTTTGAATCAGGGCTAAAATGCATGTTAACTGCAAGCAAAGGCTGATGTAAGGGTAGCTTCTCACACCCAGTCCATTTATAAATAATGTGTTGATGACTTCCAGTAAATGATCTGCTCTTCTTTTAATTTGGAAAGAACTGGTTGAATAGCACAGGGGGGAGGCTTTTGCTGGGGTGCATGTAAAATTGCTAAGGGAATAGCTCTGCTAGTTGTTCTCTGTTTTAATTGAGATGCCAATCAATATTTTTCTTTGCTCTTCTAATTATTCTTTTTTGCTTGGTTCTAGCTGTTTTCATAACTCTCCCACTCTTCCATTGCTTATACTGCCCTATGTTTGACTCTGCTTCTCATGTAACCACATTGGTTTCTGCTGTTATTTTAGCTTAATTGGCTTTACTGGAATTAATGCTGATTGTTGCTCTCCCAAATGCATCTTAACTGCTTCCCACCATGGATTTCCCAGGCATCAGAAACTTCCAGCCAATTTTCCTTCATTTGTCTCACATTCCTTTGGTGCCTGTTCTCCTGGAGTACAATTTTCAGGACCAGTTTTATTTCTGCAGTACCGTAACTGTTCATACTGTTTTCCAGACAGACTGTTAACATCAGTAGGAAACAAAAGACAAGTTTTCTGTTGGGAAGGTCTAAATGCACAAGGAGTCATGGGACAATGTTTGTTTATCACTATGAGAAACTCCAAATGCTGCAGCATTACATTACAAATACATAGAGTATTTGCTATTTTAATGCAGAAGACAATTGGTAAACATGCAAGACATGTAATGTGGTAACTGAATAGTTCCTTAATTTCCTTTATGTGAACTGTTTTACCCAACTGCTGTGGAATAAAATTAGGAAATTTCAGTTTAGCTTTGAGTAGCTCTGTCTGCAGTTTTCAATCACACCACGTTCCAAGTTTTAATAACAAATAAATTCCACATTTTTGTAATAAAGCAGATGCAACTAGGAGCAAGACAACAAAAAAGCCCCAAATATTTTGATTCATTTTTGTGGCCTGTCATTCATCCGAGGGAGAGCACCACCAGTTTACTCCAAATCAGCAAACCCAAACCAGTAGCAGATAGAAACCCCAACCTTATACTCCAAAAGGAGTCTTTAAATGACTTTTACTGTTACTCCAGCTCATTTAGGATTTAAAAGCCTCAGGACTAAGCCACGATAGAGCTTGGGACTGCAGAAGAGGAGAGTCTGAGGGCTTAAAGCTATTTTACTTTTTTGTGCTGTGTAAACTGTTTCTGCTTCTCATTCAGATGGTCCAACTCCAGTAAGAATCCTCCCTTTTACAGCACTGGGGATGCCAAGTACACAATGTAAGCAGGAAAAAGAAAACAGTTAAAATCCCAATTGAAACAGCATAATGCAATCAGGAGACCAGTTTTCCAGTTCTACTGCTTTCTCTTTACTATCCTTAAGAAATATAGCCGAGACTGGGATTTATAAAAGCTCTTAAATTTTCTTTGATTTCATCAGAAGGAGAAATGTAAATGAATGGATCAGAACACGACGCACTGTTTACGGCACAGGATTTCCTTTTCATCACCTTTGCTCTGGTTGTGGAGTCTTACCAGCTACAAACACCAGAGTTATTGCTGTGTACAGGGGGAGACAGCACACTTTCTCCTCTCCCCATTATATTTACCAACATGCCTGAAGGCTATCTTTACAGAAAACACAGCAATATTAGACCTCTGGAAAGCAAACAAACAATCATGGTCCAAGTCCATGGACCAATACGGCAACATTGTCTGCCTCTTGAAAAACCTCTCCCACAGGTAATCTCAGGTTCATACTACTACATTTTTGAGCGAGGTCTTCAAGCAATTAGACACAGTTAACATTAAACTAGTCTTCCCTGAACACAAACATTGCAGGCAAGCTTGATCCACCAGGCTGGACATTTTTTCCATGTGTGCTGAACAGGAATGAATCACTTCTGGGAACTTCACAGACAGATATCTTTAAACCTCATGGCCACAAGCTCAGCACCTTTTATCCATGAAACATGATGTGCCGCATCAGCTCTCCAGGTCTCGCATGCCTAGAGAGTCATCTCAGTGACATGGCCTCAGCACTGTTTCGGACCCTCACATTACTCAGGGGCATCTCAGTATCCAGTGAAGCTATTGACTTCCAAAAGCTATAAGGAGCTATTATATTTTATACTTCGAAGGCTTTGTGGTTCTTTCTCTGCCCTCAACCAGCTCCAGCCAGGTCTTTAATGCCTATCTTCAGGGAAAGAAGTGTTCTGCTCCTTTAATACGTCACCTCTTTAAATTTCATAGTATGTGGTTTGGGTATAGTTGTCTGCCAGCACTGGAGTGCCCAGAGATCAGAATTAACGCCATCTTTCAGTAGGGGGAAAAAATAGGGCACAAGTTATTTCACAGATCATTCTATACAGAAAGCTCAACCTTTGTAACAGCAAGTTAAAAGTTAACTGAGGAACTCTCCTGCTCTGAATAGAGATTACAGTGATCAGGTCATATCACCAAAAGCATTGTTTCTAACTATCTTGTAGGCAACACACACAATCATTTTAGGAGGACTGAAGGCCCCAAACAGCATTAGTTGCTTGGCTTGCTGATCCCTTTCTCAAAATATGTAAAGGTGCTTGAACATGACCATCTCATTTAAGTTCCCCGTGACTGCTGGCTGATATGATCTCTATAGTCTTCAAATAAGACATGAGCAAGAGAAAGTACTTAATTTCTTTTTCTCTACTTTCTTTCCTCATTTGCTTTTTGTCAGGTGATGTGTTCCAAACCACCCACTTAAACTATAAAACCTCACTTAAAAGCGAAAGTGAATTATAGTAAAAATTGTCTACAGTTCATGTCATGTGTACTATCATATGGACCTCTCTCTAATTCTTAATGCTGTTCATCATGCTGATAATTTTTATTTGTGTTTAATGTATGTATGGTTTTATTCTGAATTGTCACGTCTTGGTGTGTTATATGTACTCTTTTCTTTTTGAAAGTCAACAGAAATCTTAAGCTAAAAAAATTGTAGTGAACACAGAGAACTCCACAGACAATGATGACCTAACCAAGATGAAGAGGCAACTCTGTCACAGTTTGACACAAAAACATGCAGAACTGAGGAACAGCACCAGGCAATCTTGTTTATATAATGCAAGGAAGAGCAAAAAGAATTGCTTATAAGAGGAGATAGAGGGTCAAGTAAGTTACTCCTTACAACTCTCTTATCAGACAATTAAGAGAGGTATGGAATCATATTTCTGGGAACACAGGCTGAAGTCCATTGAACTCAGACATTTGACTAGAATATCTGACCTTTTCTGGACTCTATTCTTCTGTTACTTGTGATCATGAACTTTCTGACTGGCTGAAAGTAGTGAGAAAAAAAGCTACTGAACATGAAAAGCTAACGGGGATCCTGATACCAAAAAAAAAAAAAAAAAAAAAGCAAAGCTAAAGCTTTTAGTCATGCATGGCACCTTTCTTTTTAAGCTCACAAAACTTTTGACAGTGTTCAGAGCTCCAAACTGAATCTGTATTTTTGAAGTTACAAAATTACCGTACCTTTGTTTAATTTGTGTATTACTGAACGCAGTTTTAAAGAAAAGGGAAATAATAATAAAAAGCCCAAAAGATATTTTGTGTTAGATATAATTAAGTTGAATCCCTGTTAAAAAAAATAATGAGTTTTTGACCACTCCAGCAGCCCAAAAACGATAGGAATTTTGTTTAAGTGACCAAGAGAAAATCCCCTTGGCAGAAGGGATCCTTAGAAGGCATGTTTCTGAACATAGCTTAAGTGATCTTGGGTCAGTAACAACTATATGTCACTGCAACAAGTGTGAGAAGTAACTGTTGGCTCAGACCCAGAATTTGGAAACACAAGGACAGGTTTATAGCTCCCACAGGTCTCTCAAATGAAGCTGTGACTTAAGTGCGCTCAAGTCCTAGTGTAGGACTTGCAGGTTCTGAGTTACATGAACACCGGGTGGTATGCTAGAATAATAATAAAAGTACATATATATATATATTTATATACACCAAGCATTTGCCTTCTCAAATCATGTCACAACTCTATACTACAAGTACAAAAACCAAAGAGAATTCCAACATAGAAAGCTGTCGGCTCACAGTATACCACATTCAACGTAATATTCCTCCCATAGTACCTAATATTTTGCAAAAAAGCCTCTCTTCTTTAAAGCTCCATGAGACACATAAAAAGCCATACATTCTTCTCCTGCAGTTGTTTTTAACTTCTGTAGCTTTTTTTTGGTGTCAAACCAAAATTTTGTGCTTAAATTGCACCCCCATTTCTAATGACCTGAATGGATTTCTAAGGCCCTAAATGGATTTCTAAGGCATCTGAACTGTCACAACAGGAGTCTGATGAATACAGAATATCTCTGGCAACAACCCACAGGCTTCCGCATGAGATATTTTTCCTCTGAGAAACACAGAGTTAATGGCACATGGCTCTACTCCTTCCTCCTTTTATTTCTCCAAGTCATATAAAACTGAGAGCACAATTATATCATGTTTTTGTTCTGTGAGAAAAGAGGGCAAATGCAATTATATTGGAATTATCCCAGACAAGAGAAAACCTGAACTACTAGAACTACGTGTTTCACAACAGGACTACAAAGCCAACCTCTTTTCCAGATACCACTAATTATATCTAAAACACAAGTAGCCAGAACAACTGAGAGCAATGGAAATTTTTAAGGCAGGAAAGTGAATTAACATCTATACAGAATCTGTTAAAACATCTATACCTGACAAATTACTTTGTTGACAACTTCATTGTTGAGCTTTCTATAAATAAGTAGTTGGGTAACAGGTATCAAATTCAGACATAAATGGAATTTTACAAGGGCTAAAGGATCAAAATCAGCTGTGCAGCCTATATTAATGAAAATTATGTCAGATAAACTCATCAGAAGTTGTGTTATCACAGAAATAGGACAACAGTCAACAGACTCCATCCATTTGTCAGTCCCTGGCTGTGCAGAGGTATTACATGACAATTACATGCCAAGAGGGAAGACAGCATGGATGCAGCAGGAAGCAACTAGGCAGGGGGTATATGATAAAGTATGTGTATGTTGGTAGGAAGACAATTCCATTAAAAAAAAAATTACAACAAATACACTTCTACTAAATGTTATTTAACTTGAATGCTCACCTCCAGGTGTAACAAAAAATTGATGCATTTTGCCCAAAGCCTGAGTAATACTAACATCAAGATTACTTTCATCCCTTTTCTCTCCATCTTGTAATCAAGCTCCTTTGGGTCCATGAAAAGGCAGTTGGGGGATTAATCCTAACATGATTTATACTGGTGAAATTACCTCTCATTCCCAATATAAATACTTCATCTATTTTGCTGGAAGGGTACTGCTTTAGTTCATATTTTATGGCTGGACTGACTGAGATAGGGGGAGGTCAAATGGTTTGCCCAAAGTTGGAAGAGATCCTAAAGCTCATTTTGGATGGAAGTGTGGGAACCTCCCGGCTGCCTATTATTGCCTCTATCCACTACATAATACTGCCTTCTTGGTGCTTGTGATCAAGTTTTAACTAGCAGTTGCTCTTTGATAAGTTCTCATGGCAAAATGGGAGAAAAACATTGATAGCTCTCTGTTACATCAGCCAGGAAAGAATCGGAGAATTAAGCTCCCATGTGGAGTCTCGTGGGGCAAGAGGAACAGCCCAAGTTATCAGAGCTTGTAGCTTTCTGTCCTTGCTAAGTGCTAAAAGAATTAAAATTAACATGCAATAACATTTTGTTTCTAACTAAGGTCTTTGAGAATCCTGTATCGTTTACAGACATTAATTAAGCTCTACATTTCTCCTGCAGTCAAGCAAGCATAATTCATTGTGTTTTCAGACAGCTATTGAAACCCTCACAGCCAAGGAGCTTTTACCAATTTATCTCTGGTTGTTAAACAAAACTGTTTCCGCATGGATGACAGAAGGCAAAGCAACCCCGCTGTCTAACCACTCCACTCAGACAGTGGAGGACAGGAAGGTGTTCAGTATGTTAATGGCACATTTCTGGACTGGGGATATTTGAACCATTTTAAGCCAGACTTGAAACACCCCTATCCCAACACACAGGCCATCAGAAAAGCATGGAGGCAAGCAGTGGGAAGGGCAGGCCCAATATTGTAGAACAGAATGTGATTTGAATCAACAGTCTCCCTGAATCTCAGGAATGAAAATACTGCAGCGTATTTCTTGGTCTTGATTGGACTATCTCATGATAGAAAAATTCAACATTTTTATTCCATCCAAAACAAAAGGAAACTAAAGGCTGCTTCTTCAATTACACCTTGACAAATCAGTCCAATGAAAAAAAAAATAATTAAGGTTTTCTTAACTAACGGAAGCTGACATAAATTCATAGAAAGAAAAACTTCAGTAATGCTGACAAGAATCAAGCACCACCACATACTGTAATCAAATATAACGATGTAGCTACTTTTTACTGCCACGATGCATGCAAATCACAGATCATACAGATGTCAAATTACAAATGCTGATGACCTAAGGCACATTTTACACCCAGTCTCTAAAGATAAAATGCAGTTTCACATTATGCTAGGAGGATAATCAAACCACTTTCCCCCCCCTCATTTAAACTACACTTCAAAACAACTTTGCTGTTTTTCTTGCAAATTAGGATGACTTCAGAATTTGAACTTCACTCTAAAAGCAACACTGGGAATAACAGGGGCACTAATGGAAAAGATACATGCATACACACGTTGCCTGAACCAACCTCAGCTTTGGTCTGCAGACACTGTTGTAATGCACAATAATATCAGTCACAAGCAATAATCATTTACTGCTATAGATAAAGCAAGGGAAACAAAACACTTCCTGTTTGTTTAATGAACAAAAAGTTGGCCTAAATGTGCTCATCTCATGTTTAATTCTGAGACAATTTCCCTGACAGAAGGATCTCTCGGTTTATTATTGGGTGTGTTATGAGACATACAATTGATATTTGGCCTTTACACCAGCCTGTTTAAGCAAGCAAACAGCGCTGTGAATTTTCAAAGGAAACAACAGCTATGCTGCCCACATCCTCCCCCAGTACCAAATCCTGACTGGCCCTCACTGTAACAGTGCAAAACCACACTTACCTCTTGAGGACTGTTTTAGATTCAGAGGAATTCTGGCTTCCATCTTCACAGGTTGAGGTCTCCAGGTTTCCATACCTGAAAAATGAGAGAGGTGTTTAGAGGAGCCTCTACTGAATAAAAGTGAAATCCCAAATATCATAATTCATATACAATTATCATAAATAATTAAAAAGTGTTTCTAGCTCAAACTACAAATATAGAATCTCAGTTGGGCAAAAGTAAGGAACTTGAAGATTATTTCATTTAGGATGAAAAAACCCTAGAAACAGCCAGTATCTTCAAAGCTAATTTGTTACATTTATATGAAGCAGCTCGCATACAGGAGGAATCAACCAAAAGCAGTTTCTTTGCCCACAGCTCCAAAACCCTCTTTGCCCATTTTCACTCCATCCTTTCCCAGAGCAATATTCCAGTGGCAGTTACACAACCACTGTGTCCAATACAGCTTCTGCTTCTCTAGTATTTGTCATTCCTTCTAACCCCAAGTGTGATTTCACACAAAGTTTTCTAGGTGGCAAGTACCCACTTGTGCCAAAACTACTGAAACAGTTGTCATGAGTGGGAATGGCCCGTGACACTGGGAAAAAGGAAACCATGGGCACAACTCCAACAGCACAAAGCTGTGCCTTACCTACACAGGCAGCACATGTGCCTTGAAGGCAGGATTATGGACTTCATTTTCAATGGGAGTGCCTATTGTTTCACACATACAGCTCCATAAAGAATTTCATGGTTCCTTACAGGCAGCTTTAATGAAGGCGGACAATTACTCACAGTCCAGAATAAGGCACATTACACATTCTGTTCTCAATTAATTGTGTCAGGCACCTGCAATTAATCTGAATAGTAAGGAGAACAAGTGCATCTTTAAGTGTTTGTGCTACAACATCCTACTAACATCAGATAGAGAAAATATAGCGGGCTGTCGTTTTGCGTCCAGAAGGTTCATGTCAGAGTGGTAACAAATTCATCCAAAATATTTCAGTCTAAGGCTTCATATGTAAGAATCCCAGATCTGTACAGAAAGTCAAGTAGTGTAACTGAATTCAAGCTCACTGTCACCGGCAGCTCTGCTAGATTGTAACACATTTTAGCACCATGATCCACTACTCTCAGAATATCAATATATTCTGCCCTACCATGGCTCACAATCTCAGATTTACACAACATTTTAAAATAAGAACTCAAGTTTCCACAATCTCATGACAAGGACTTAACACTGGACAAGTCCACTGTGGATGGGGAAACTGAGGCATAGGGAGAAGCTTTGCATACATTCCAGTGCACTGCAAAGTAAACCCAAACTAATAGAGGCAAACAAGTAATCCCTCTGATGGGAGCAGCGTAGCCACAGTCGTAAGGTCAGCTCGGGCTAATTTAGCCTTGAGAGTATTGTACCAAGATCACTTGCTCTATCTAAAACAGCTCATTTAAAACCAGTTCTTGCATCTCCAAGTACATTGCAGGTAGACATAACAAAAAATTATTTGCTCCAGTTGTTACTGCATATCAGCGACAAAGTTGAGAACAAAATCATGACTGCTTGACCCCAGTAGCTTAGTCCGACCAATACACTGTCTCTCATTCAACCCAAGTTCCCACATCAGTGGTGAAGACTTCAGAAATCTCAGCATTTTATCTGTCCAGAAAAAAACAGGCATAACACATGCATAAAAACTTGCAAATTTATGTTTAGAGGGCCCAAAATCTTCTTGGTTATCCTGAAACAGTCCTGCTGGTTCTATAAGATATTAGGTTATAAGAACTTCTTAAAATAGAAAGGGTCCTTAAGAAGTACATACAGGATAACCCGTTTTGCCAGTACAATTTCACAGAGCTAATCCAAACATCTAAAGGAAAAAATATGCTTAGCTAAACTGACAATGGTGTAAGAACCCACTCCTAAATATGCTGAATAACACCTCAATCCCTTGGTGGTCACAGTGAATCACAACAGGAGCATTCACAGACAAACTGTTGCAAGAATGGCTGTCAATCTTGTTCTGAGATTTGTTGGTGCATCAATGGCCTCGGTGCTTTCTCCTGTATTCTCCCAAGCAATTTCAAACCCTGCCTGTGTTTTTTTTCTTTTGGGATCAGCACTGCTGAAGTGGTAAAATTGAACAGATACCTTCTTTCTGACTCTCGGCTATACCCAAAATTCACCACTTAAACCTACCTGGCCTCTCTCAGTCATATCCTAAACACTCATTATTAGTGTTTGCAATTTAAAGTGAATCATATTAACTATTTGAGATACTTCCCACCACTTTACTGCAAGGATGGAAAACATCAGAGGAGCCTTAAGAATAATACTTTCAACAACTTGCTAGGCTGAAGTGTAAAGTTTAATCTATTTTTTATTAGATTTAACCCTATTGGTTTCAACACTTTTCTTGCAGACCTGAAGATTGTCCTGCATTTTAAAATATTATAACCCTGGGTAACATCTTATCAAGAAGATACAAAATGAGCATAAAGGGGATATTTAGAGAGAGATGCTAATGCCTTCTCAGTGCAGATTGCCCAGGACCGAATCAAGTCATGGTGCTGAGGCAATGTTCATTACACACTATGATGGCTGCTCCTGTTCTGTTGCTAAAGGGAGAGAATTTAACTCTCCACTGCCATCTGCTAAGTAAGATGACTAAAATATATCTCAGCCAATAGATAAAAGACAATTTTCCCCCTGCTGGGAGAAATATGCAAAGAAAGCTTCAGTTTTTAATAACAATTACTTTTTTATATTCATTTTTTCAAAACTTTCCATTAATTCTTAAAGCAAAATTAATTGAGATGACTCAGTGTCACTGTCCTAGTATTGTATGAAATATAAAATATGTATTTGCAGAACACAGGCATTTGCATTTAAATCCCACTTGAGAGACACATGCTGATTTTTATAATATTAATCCATAACGCACTAATAAAGAGCAGGCAATTTTCTGTACAAAACTGGAGAAGTATATAATGCTTTGTTATATTGCCAGCTGTAAACCTCTGTCTATCTCTCAATGCAAGAGCTCTGCATGAACAACAGGTCATTAAATACGGGTTAGGAGGAGTTAATGATACATCTGATGTAAAGAACAGCATTTCTGCAGACTTCCACTGCTCTGTTCTCACCAGCTCCTGGACAAAGAGCCATTCACTACCCAGCCTTGTATGAATGCTTTGCATACAAAAAGAGACATGAGAAACAAAAGGATCCTGTAGCCCACGGAACTTTTCAGCCTTGCTTGGCATTACGAAAATTATAGACTCCACTCAAAGGGACTGACTAAGCAAATGAGACCAGAATGTAATGGGTAGTACTGAATATTTAAATACTGAAAAATAGAGTAGAAAATGCACCCCTGCATCTCTGCTAAGAAGGATAGGGAAGAAGGAGGAGGAAAATACTCTTTGAATTACTTGGAAATAGCAAGGAAAGGTAGTTCTCTGCAAAAACCCCAAAGAAAGCCCTAAATCAGGCTTATAAGCACCAAAAGAAGTGACTGGAAGCACAGATACTCTATAAGAATTGTAAGGTGCTTTGAACTATACACATCTAGAATCATAGACATGAAGTTGCTTCTTCAGTTGAGTAGACAAACCACCTGGTATACAGGAAAATAACAGAGGAAAGAATAGATGCTACAGCAACAACAGCGAGCCAAATGCTATATAAAGCCTCTGTCCTAAAAGTGTAGTTTGCTACAAAGGACCCAATTCTTTCAATATCTCCTCTCTGCCTTTATTCTCGTCTCCATTTACCCTCTATTGAGCCATCCTCCAGCAGAAGAAACAAACTGAAAATGTAAAACTAACTTGCTATCCAGCTCTGGCTCTCCCATCAAACTGAATCCATTCTTTTCTCTGTAAATCCCTTGAGATAGGGTACAGTTTCTACTTCATGTGCGACTGTGTCAAGCAAAGTTTGGCCCCACTTCTAAGCGCTGTTGCAAGGAACACAAGTACCAGGAGAAAATAAAAGATGTAAGAGAGGAACTTGGCCTGGTTCTGCTTTCATCTGGACAGCTAAACATCTTTTTTAATTCCACAGCACAACCAGTGACAGTGGAGACACTGAAGTAACTCTGCAGAGGCACCGTGCTGTATCCTCACACCCAGGGGCAGGAGGTGCTCGTTTCCTTTTCCTCTCTCCAGGAATTTCCATGGAGGTTTTTCCCATCAGAATGCCAACAAGATTTTTTTTCTTTTAAATCTCCCTACCCACTTCTACCAAACAAAGAGAAAATATCAGAATGTATAGTGTTAAAGCCCTTGGCAGGTTTTCAAAGCTGTCTGCTGCATTTAGATGCCAAACTTCCATGAATACTAAAGGGATGCGGATGTCCAATTACTCTTAAATAGCTTTGAAAATACAAGTCATCCCCCTTATTTTTCAACATACTGGTTTATGCCCAAGATTTTGTTTAGTTTGACTTCTACTCTATGTTGAAAGAAAACCTCTAAAAGCTGAATCCAGCCAAAAGAATGAAGAGCGTTCCAGTTGCAAATTAAATAAAAAGCAAAAGCTTAATTTGAAGCCCTGGAGGGGGAAAAAAAAAATCCCCCAAAATCAAACCAAACAATTATTCACAATCTCCAAGAAGTGTTAAAAGTTACTCAGAGAGCAAACAGCACATCTCTGAATTCTTACTTAAGACAGAAGTTATCAAAGGGCCCAATTTAAAGTCCATTACAATAAATAACATAGCACTAAAAATCCAGTATCTTCTGACTGAAACATGGGGAACTGCATCAGTCTTAAAATATTCTAAATTGTACATTAACAATTTATATCTTTTCATGTGCCTTGTTCGATACTTTGTGTGACTCCACTCAGTGCGCGGGATGTATCATAGGGCAGAAGCCGCCTTTAGAAATGTTCCTCTCTGCCCTGTTGGTTTGTGCATTTTTGTGATGACGTTACCAGCACAGGCTGTGGGAGTCAAAAATACCGCAAGGACTAGCACCGTGCAATTGTGCGATTCCTGCTGTGACACAACCAAAGCTATGTGTGTTTGGTTTTGGGAGGACTTCCTCCCGCTTTCCGATGTTATTTGAAGAGGAGTAAAGGCAGGGTAAGCAACATGCGTATCCCTTTAGTCCGTCCTACCACACTAGGAAAAAGAAAACTACCAACTCCTCCACAGCCATGCAGGAACTGAAAATTAAGAGTGTGCAGCCCAGAAAGGCCTCCTAGGAGCTACTGATGGCTGCAGAGTCTCACACGCTCACAGGGTAGATCACAGCTTATTTTAATAAAGGAAGGCCCAAGCAGGGAAAATGGTTTTGCCCAGATTTCACAAAACCTCACTGCAGAACGAATTGATTTAACAAAAGCACACATTCTGAATTATTCAAACCTTTAAGAAGTTCGTTTTTTTCTGCCCTAATACTTCAGTTTCTCTAAAGTACAGCATCTACTTTTTTATTTGCCTCTGTCACTCAGGGAAGAGGCTCACCTTTTTTTGAGCAGAATAAATATTTCATGTCCCAGATTCAGTTAATGCTTGCACCACTTGGATAGGATATTCTGCAGACCACATCAAATGACCAACAGATATCCCACACACTTAGGCTACAATACATCCAGTTCCAAGGACATTTTTCCAAGACTCCCAGGGCTCTCTTCGTCTAATCTGAATTTGTGCATTTCTAATTCACAGTGAGGGGTGTATCCACAGCAAATCCAACATGAACTGAATGCACTAGACTTGAGGGCAATCCAGCTTCCACACATACACATTTTGGAGGAAGCTTATCAATGTGTACTTCCCTACAAAAAATCTGTCCTGGAACTGGGAGATGAGGTGCTGTTCCCTCCTACTCTGTCCTCTATCTCGAGGAGCTGCTCACCTGTAAAAAGATGGAAGGGACTTTTTTGATCTGACCACATCACTGTTCTCCCTTGGACCAAACAACAAAAGCTCAGCACTGCCATTCATGGTTGTTCCCTTACTCTACAATTCTGTTTTATCACCAAGAATAAGAAACAGGGATCAAGCTCTTCATGTGAAACTAAAATTGACAACTGATGCCAAAATGTTACTTGCTTTTTTTAAGAGATTGCCCTTTTCATTACTTCTTCACTTTACTGGAAAACAAAACACAAGTACTTATAAAACACAAGATTAGGCACTGACACCCACTTCAATCTCCATACTGTTATTATTAACAAGTACCACTAACAAGAAAGTTGCAAAAATGCAGACTCTTTGCTACTTATTCTACACTAAGGTAGAGATGAAAACTAAGCTGGTTAAATTCAATTACTATCCATTTCTCTTTCATTTTTCCTTATAATGTCTCCTTTTCCTCACAAGTCCATACACCACAGCTGCATGTAAATCATTCTAACTTTTATAGCTTAAATTTAATCTATTTTTTGTCCCAAGCCATAAAATTCTAGATTATCCATGATATTCAAAAAGCCAAGAGAAACATCCATGGATTCTTAAACACTACACTCCTAAGATTTGTGAGAGGGGAAGGAAGTGGTGACCTCCTAAGATTTCCTGTGGATTCTATCATTTATTATAAAAGGCTGGGGATAATGTTGACAAGGTCAGGCAGCCTACGTGCCCTTCCTCTGAAGGAGACGTTATAACTTGCTCTGAGGGGTGCATAAGCCAGTGAGATGAGAATGAGGCTCAGAAAAGCAAGTTCTATTCTATGGAGAGTTTTCTCCTGTGCTTTCTTGTGGTATTCTGTCATCTTCGCCCTTTTAAAGCAGCATCAGAGGAGGAGGGCAGGGCCAACTTCCTTAGTGTCATGCATGCTCCTGATCTGCCACTGCACTAAACAACCTGACTACCCAAACTTACCTGATACCTTGCTATAAATATTATTTAGGCCATTTGTTTGAAGCAAAATTGCAGTATCTGAACTTTTATTCTCCCTTCCTACCCTAAAAGCCTGCCCATAAGACGATGACCCTCCTTAAAGCAGAGCTTCTACCAAGCCAGCACGCTATCAAAAACCAACGGGACAGGAACTTGGTCTCTCCAAGACCAGAAGGACACAGCAGTGCACAAGTCTGGCCCAGAATGAGTAATTACTTTCTTCAGGCTGTTTTTAAAATCCTATCATTAAGACCTACATTAAAGAAAACAATATAGAAGTAGAAACTAAAGCCCATGATGATGAGCTTCATAAAGGTGTTGAGTTCTTCCCCCTCTTAAATTCCTGATCTTTGAGTATCTGATTTTATAACTTCAATGTTTCCCTAATTCTGTACATTTTTATTTCTAGGTTGCTATGATTAATTTCACTAGAGGAAAATATGGGAAGAAATCAGAACTGTTTATCTAGAGGACTCTACAAACTTCAGTGCAAAAGCAAGATTCCCAAAAGCCTTTTTCATCATCCTTGTAACAGTGCAGCCTAGCAGAGTTTGAACATTTTAATGGCTACTGATGAAACACCACAAAACCATCAAAACCAGAACAAGGCTAATTGACTTGTAAGATGGACTGCTGTTTCAATGGATTACCCCTTTGACCCCAACCCCAAGTTTAAAATGCTTCAATCCTCAATTGCAGAGAGATTTAATAATTTCAGTAGTCACTGAAGGGCTGAATTCGCAATTCTGGAGAGTGATGTCCCCTATTAAGTGGCAAAGGGGGGGAAGAATGAGCAGGGACACTGAAGATGAACACACCTTTCCATGCCTCAGTTCATCTAGACCTCCAGCAGCACCCACAGCTTGGCTTCTTGGGCAGAACCACATGGAGCAGCCATTGAATCCAGCCAGGTAAGGTGACCCAGAGGAAAAGATCCAGACACTTCCAGCCCGCAGGAAGACTACACAGCCCAACAGCTACAAGACCCCTTTCCTAGTCCTGCCCAGGGTCTTTGCACCAACCAAAGCCAGCCTCCCTCCTCCCC
>JAOXJM010000004.1:7586013-7616782 GCA_026413425.1 Tringa solitaria
GCCCACCATCAAGGACCCAAGGCAGCCTCCCAGTGCCGAGAACTTTTCTCCAAAACCATCGCTTTAGTGATCACCCAGTTTAACAGATTTGGCAGTAGATCCTAAACTTGCCTGTCAGACACACGGGATCTTTTATAATTATACAAATTAAATAAGCACAATATATTAATTGCTCTTTGTATAACAGTCTTCTGCCTCCTGAGGACAGCAAAAAACAACCAAATATGGATGTGTAAAAATAAGGATGCATGAAAACCCAGGTTGAATCATCACTGTAAGACAAACCCTTACTCTCTCTGCCCCAGTACACTCCTCCTAACTACCTGCGTCACAATCTGTTCCTCTCACTGCTTTTCTTTGTCATCTCTTGACAGTAGAGGGTCTTCAGGGTGGGGGCTATTGCAAACAATGCTAGGCACGTTTGTACAGTGATTTGTAAAATGAGGTCACAGTCTCAGGTGGGATATTTATTTGCATTACTGAAGTACCTCAAGTAAGAGAGAAATAAGAATGGAAACTACTAAAAATCAAAACTATGTTGAACTGGGTAGGGAACACAAAGATGCTTTCTGTGCATTTTAACAGGATATATATGCACGCACTTCAGACAGAAGCCTTTAATTGAAAAGTGAGCTGTGTATCATCGGGTTTACAGCCGCCTTTGACTGACATTCATATTATTTGAGCTGTTCACAAGTTCTCATTGATTACAGTAAGAAAATTTCCCCAAATACAAATCCATTAATATATAAGAACCTCAAAAGAGCAGTCTGGCAACCCAGCAACACAGAGCAACAAAACCTGCACTGTTAGGGGAATGATATTTAAAATAGTCATTTTGGCCAAAGCATCCTTGCAAAGGTTACAATTTTATTTATTCCAACTTTTTCTGTTAAAAATGTGTCTTAATAAAAAGTAAAAAAAATATCTTACATGAAGCATTATTGACTGAAAGTGACAATGTATATGCACACCACTATTGGTTTCTCCTATAAATTTGTGTCTGGCTAGCAATTCACATGCTTAGGAAGCAAGACATTCTCATCACACACTACCACTTGGCAAGCCAGCTCCTAGTTACTAGAATCCACACAAACTTGGTGTCCTTTCACATTTTAGTCTTCAAAGACACCTATGTCCAAAACACAGAATACAAAACTGCAGAAAGAATTACCTATTCAAAAGAAGGAATTCCTCAACATTTTTATATTCTTGTATATATGCCCTGTCAATTTTTATTGCTCCTCATGTTCCATATCAGAATTGGTATGGACTGAGATGTAAAGCTCACATAGTAAATCTAACTGCCTAGTCTGCTCCCCGGCACGGCTGCTCTTTCCTCATCTGACTTCTTACCTGGCTGTGAAGTTACTGCACTTGAGCAGCCCACAGCTATTACAATCACAGCAGGCCTGGCAGTTAGGCATTTCAACATTGCTATTAATTGAGCCACATAACATTCCTACAATACAAGTAGTATTATACTCCTTTTCAGATACAACAGAAAAGCACAGATAATGTATCCATGACTTGCTCCTTATCTACCTAGTAGGAGAGCCAAAACCTAAGAGTTCTTACGCTACTCCTCTGTTCTAATTACTACATGCCAGAATAACTGTACGTCCCTGGAAGTGTTCGAGGTCAGGTTGGAGGGGGCTTTAAGTAACCTGGTCTAGTGGAAGGTGTGCCTGCCCGTGGCAGGGGGATCGGAATTAGATAATCTTTAAGATCCTTTCCAACACTAACTAACCTATGATTCTATCACTTGATTTTGAAAATACAATATGTGTGATACTCTCAAAATAAGATCACCTCTGACCCAGTCATGTCTTAATTAGAATTTAGAAAAAACTAATGTTGCATGTTCTAAGCATTTATACTGATAAAGCAGACATGATTTAAGTCTTACCATAAAAGCTAACCTTATAACATTAAGCGGTTCTTGTGCTGTCTGCAAAAATTTATGGCTTTATGTTCATGTGAAGTACTAGAAGGGGATAGTGAATTCTTTCTTATGTTTGTACAATCCCTGTTTCAAATCAGCAGCCCCCAAACAGGAGAGTTTGGTCTGGAAACACCAGAGTCCAGCAAAATGTAGGAATCTATTCTAGTTATGACTTTGCTGCCCATGCATTCTGGGGTTTTTTTTGAGAAAAGCTATATTAAATTTCTTGTGCTGGTCTCAGTTTGGCTCCTGAGCAGTCAGACACGGCACGCTTTCCCTACCTGGTGACTCTGCTTTAATGAGAGTTGAGATGTGGACAGCATGCATTTACACATTTTATGTTTATGCTGAAATTCTGAATTTTGCAGTATTCTTGACATCTGTCCATTCCGTTATTAAGTCTATGTCCACTAAAAGTAATGGAAGAAAATCCTGATAACATCTCCCTATCATGGAAATGTTGGCTCAGTTTCCGTTACATATGGATTCTTACCTGTCAAGGAGAAGTTCCAGTACTGTCTTAGTAGAAGAAAAGGCCCTGTATGTTGAGAGGAAGATACTGATGTAGGTAAAATCGTTATCCCCAAAAGCTGTCAGAAGGTTCTCCACAAGTTTTTCCAAAGTTCCAGCTTTAATTGTCCTGATCTTGCATGTTTCATACTGGCTGACTGTATGTTCTGGGGGTAACTGGTCCCCCTCAGCCTACAAAGTAGAAACAAAGCACAAAAGTCAGACAGAAGCCAGATCCCTGACAGAGCTTTCACGGTGAAACACAGATTAAATTCCATCTTTTCACAGAAATAGTCCACCTTTATTTACTAAACGATTTTGTCCATTTTGGTGCTCCAAACAGCAAATGCTGTATCAAATAACAGAGGTTTTTAGTAAGTTCAACTTTAAGATATTTCTCTGATATGCTCCACAAATATAGTCTGACTGCTATCACGTTATCTTACGATCCCGTCATATATTATTATCTAAAAGAAAATCCATTACCCCACAAAGAGTATTACTAGAGGGAACAACAGTGCTAATTCAGTGTCCCACTTAACTTCTGAATAAACATGAAAACTGACCACAACTTTAGCATCAGCCCTTGTGATTCCCTTGATGAAAATACCAACTTGGAGTTGCCACATAGAACCTAAGGTCATGAATACATTTGAATGTGAAATATTTCATGATACTTTTGCAAGGAGGGTGTCAAAGTCATCTTGCAAACATGCCATTATAATTTTCTATTACAGTTTCCATTTGGCACAATATTTGTCGACAAAATTAGGGTTTGGTGTTGGGGGTGTGTGTGTTTGTTTTTAAAGTGCATTTGATTTTAATGCTTACAGCCTGCTTTAAGTCTGAAATAACTAGATACATTCCCTTAAATTCTGCCACTATTTAGAGGATAATTCAGAAAAATTATTTTTGTGACCAATTTAAATACTTTTTTGTTAAATATATGTGATAAAAAAATAATTGGGGGGGGGGAGGGATTATAAATAAAAAACATCAAGAAGAGCAATCTAACAGAAAATTTCTCTCTATCTTTTCAGATGGCTGTCTGTGGGAGGGAACATTCAGACCACTGAACTATACAGCGGCAGCAAGGGCAAGCGTATAGCTCCCCTTCCATTGCTGCTGTTCAACGGGGACCAAACTAACTGACATGCTGCATCCCCAGCTTGAGGAAAATGTGCTGTCACACACCTGCTCTTTTACCTTGACCACAATTACATGACATGCATAATCAGTATCATCACATATCACCAGCACAAATAAAATGCCGGTAACAAACTGTCATTTTCCTTGAGAGAAAGAAATGGATTGAGCCTGTTCGAGTGTCTATAACAAAGAAAAATCCTGTCAAAAATCCCCAGACATCACTATGATTTATATAAATAAACTATTGGAAGGTCATCTGAATAAATTAAATACCTTTTAAGGCAAACCTTGTATCTAGCTAGGATTAATGAGATTATGCAGAGGAAAATCAAGCCATCATGAGACATTTCAAGACTGTTAACAAAAAAAATCTTTACTCTTTTTAGGTTAGATTAAATATACCAGTAGACAAATAGTACAGGAAATAAACTTGTACCGGGCATGGACACATAAGAAGCTAGCTTAGTCTCTGCATCATCAATTCTGCAATCTCAGGATAAAAACTAAAGAGTTCAACCCATTTTCATTGTGGCATTACTCCACTGCCGATTTCCTCCTCACGTACACACTCACAGCAAGCTTGCAACTGGGACTGCTGTGATGCTTCTCTTCTGAATCACAGCCTTCCTCTCCCGGGTAATGGCTTCTGCTGTGTCACGATACCAGGTAATAACAGTATATCAAGTGAAATTTCCTAGTCTTACAGTAATTTTTTATAATTTAACAGCTCTTCTGGGTTTTGAATACCGAATCACTCAACGCACTACAATCCATATCTTGTGTTTTGTCATGGTTCCTTGACAACATGTTTCAAATTCGTCCCAAGAAACACCACCAGGCACACAGCCATTTGGAGAGAAGTTTTGCTCTAGAAACTGCCTACTAAGTTATGAGTTAGAAACAATAAGGCTAACAATATTCCAGTGTTAACACAACACCTTGGTACTAGACTGAGGACATGAAGAGAGCATATTAATGACTTAAAGTCACCAGCAACTCTGATAAACACCAAAAACCACACAGACTACACAGCGAAAGAAAAAGTAAGAATAATTGCAGTACCCCACAACGTTCTGGACTTTTTAACAAGAACTGGGCCCTGGCACAGGCTTTTTTGCAGAGAAATGTCTCTGTGTCTGTAGGAAGCCCCGGAAGAGCCAGGAGCAGCTTGTACGATAAAGACACAAGGACCTGTCAACAAACTGTGAAGAGTATAGACACAGTAGGTAAGCAGAGGTCCTAGGAAACTTGGCGGCCACATCTCAACTGCAGAACGGCGCCATTTCATACTGAATTTAAGCCATTGAAAGAAGCTGCTACAGCAAACTGGTCTGGGGAAGCGGTCCAGCCAAAACTGGATAAATACCCTTTATTTCATTAGGTGGGGTCAGGTTCAACCCAGACGAGTTCACCCCACGGCTGCAGAAACAGCTTGCACCCAAACTTGTGTCAGACAATTTCTAGAAGCACTGCAGGTTTACATCTGGTCAAACAGACTGTGAAACTACAGACTGGGTAACTTTGTCTTGTGTCATGAACCCATTAATAGCTTTTATAAATAGACATGGTAATGCACAGTACAAAACCCACTGTTCTCCCAATGCAACCCCACAGGCAATGAAGGAAATTACACCTGAGTAAGTTGCAAAATTTTGTTCCACTGATCCTATGGCTGTTTTAAATCTGTTGTATATCTGGCTTAAAGGTATATATAATTATATATGACACCATCATTACAGAAACACAAAAAGAATATAGTAGTAACAACATATATCTCCTCCATTCAAATTTTCCCTAAGCAAAACTTGCTTGGAAGAAATATTAAATTTTCTTGCTGACTTTTCATCTTACCATTAAAACATAGTTTCGAAAATAACTAGTTACACAATACAATCACTTTCAAATAGGGAAGAAAGTCTGCACTACTGTATTTATTAATTTTCTATCCAGCAGATTGCCCCACTCAAGATGTATTGACTTACAGCCATATTCTACTCAGTGTGTACAAAACCCTCTCATTCACTGATGTGACTGTGACCCAAACAAGGGCAGAATCCACTTCCGAGATTGATACATGCACAAAATTTTCCATTAATTGCAACACTGCAACTTCCCCAAGGCATCACGTTGGGAGAACGTTAAAAAAAAAAAAAAAGAAGCCAAATAAAAAAAAAAACCTGAAGCAAAACAAAAAACACCCCCAAATCCCGAAAAATCTAAAACTGAGTTTGTCAGCACAACATTAAGCTGCTAGAAATCATTTTAAGAGAATTTTAGGGGCTGTTTGTATTTCTATTATTTTAGCAATCCTGCCTGTAAGTTTAAAAGGAAAAAGGACTTGGCAGACGAGCTCAATAACAGACTTTCAGAATAAGACATTGTGGGCTGAGTTAGCATGCTAACAGGAAACTGCTCAGTCTGGATTTAATCAAGAGGCCATCTCCTCACTGACATAACCAGGCTACCCAAAGGCAAAAGAGTTTTCATGTTTGCTTTTGTGTCATCTGCTCAGAGGAATACTGTATCTACTGCTATTAAAAGATGTTCCTAAAGCTTTTTGCAAGTTCTGACAGTGGCACACGGTGATTACTGTTATGTGGTACCAATTAAAGCCACCAGAACTTTTGCATTGTTTTGTGCATCAAAACAAAAAAGGCTTCCCAGCTCCTTCCATTTTTCTCCTTCAACAACGTGTCTAGCAAAGATGCTAGAACCCAACATGTCAGGGCTTCAGTAAGATTTTCTTGGTCCTCTACAAGACTAAAACTAAACAAACAGATATGCCATTTTATAGTCTAATTTTTTAAATGTTTTTTAAACAGTCTAACTTTGATTTTTGAGGTAACAGATTATAGCCTTAATAATCTGCAAGTGTAACTGACGAGCAAATAGCTTCCTACAAGACAGACAGTATCTTTCAAAAGCAAATGTAGCAAGATCAAACTGAGGTATATTCTTGCAAGTCCTTATTTTTTGAGGTTGTGTGGGTACTGATCCAGTTTAACATCTTTAGTAATCCCCTGCAATGCTGTACCTTCAGAGGGGCCCACTCTCTTTTAAGGCGATCGTCTTACAGCTATACAGCGCAAAACAGTACCCACATACGCAGTTCTTGCTGAAACAGGAGAGCTCAACGCGCACTAAAACACATCCAAGCCAAAAAGTTCCTTCAAACACAAACTGACTCCAAAATCAGCCCAGTACTGAAGCAGCTATAATTCAATTCCAAGCTGGTTACAATTAAGGTCCTGACCTTGTCCCGTACAGGCTGGCTCCTGAATCCACACACAATCTCACTGACTCACCAAGGCATTGTGAAAGTGCAAGATAGCCACACACACAATTGCAGGATGAGGAAAAGATACGAGTATCGGCATAATACCCAAACATCTTCTCTCTGCAACAGCTACCAACACAGGGCTTGAGTAAGCAGGTCCTAAGTTACCAGAACAGCATGTTACTAGGTTTGTAAAAGCAACTCTCCTTCATGAACCTGGCAAGACATCTTGTCTTGTGCAGCCTTCAATACCACAATCCCCAGTTCCCATCAGCCCTTCTCTGCAAGGACTGGCTGAGATATGCTGATCTCTTGCCATTTTGTTTACTGATGGCAAGAAAATAAAGCAAAACCTGCACATGCCCCAAAGTTGCCACGTATTTTACTCAGTTTGACGGTCAAAATACATATCTGGATCCACAGTCTCGTGGGCCAAAGGTACAAATGCTACCTGTTAACCTTTAAGGGGATTATAAATTCATTATAATCCACCATCTCCTAACTTAATGATACATTTTAGCAAGAGGGAGTAGAAACCCAAGGTAAAAAAAATAGCTCAAATTCTGAACAGTACAAAAATAGGCTGCTACCCAGAGACATACAAAATGTCATTATTTTGGATTCTGGATCCAGAAACATCACTGGAAACAATCGCTTTTACCCAAAAAAACACTGGTCTGTAGTTTTTTTCCAATGCAAATATTATCTGTTGAGATTCTGAAAGGGAGAATCGTGGAATGAAATCAACATCATTGTTTTTCATTAGACAGGCAGGAAAAAGAATACTGAAAGAAAACAACTAGGATGAACAATAATTAAATGATGTATCAAATATTCTTCAGGCTTAATCATTTAAACTATTAACACTTTTAGTAAAGACTTTTGTTTAGAAATTCTGCAAAATAATTTTCAAGAGCACCTAACCAGCTAGAGTCTCTTAAACTCCATTTTTTTACCAATTTTGACAGATTTTTAAATGTTTTTGACTTTCCTTTAAACTTACAGTTTTTCCAGATGGGGATTTTTCCACTCTAGCTATTTTTATTAACTTACTGGACGGACACAGTATGCTGGAATAAAAAACTGCCTAAAGTGCGGTAAGTTAGAAGTTCAATAAAAATAAGGTACTCTAATCGAGAATGGCTGTTTCATTTCACTGTTTGTATAAATGTGAATCAGCTTTAACATTCTGATAGTAGGAATGAGATGGGTTTTGCCCTTATATTTTTTTATACTGCTTCCTTACACACAGGCTCTCCAGCAAAATCCTTTAATATCTACACTCATCCTTGGCAGGAGTGGAGGGAAGGGGAAAAAAAATAATCAAATCATGGAATGATTAAGTTTCAAAAGCTCCAAAAATACAAGAATCCATAACACCAGTCTGCGAGAAGAAAAACCTAAGGTATCCTTCATTTGACATGGAGTAACATATCACTTAAAGAAAGCAGCAGTACAGATGAAACAGAAAAGCTGCTTGAACAACAACCTGATTCCATGGCAAAAACCACACAGAACTTAATAATATGTCTTCAGGGTGCTATGTAAGACTCCTACTTACTTCAGTCAAGTATTTTTGTAAAGAACAACTGCAAAGATATTAACAACTTATTTGATATTATGTTTCCTTCCAACAAAAATCTTAATGAACTTTATAATTGAGCCTGCTACCCTTAAAAGGAAGAAAACAAGATTGTCCTGTGTGTGTATTGACAGATAAAATTCACAGCAGCTGACAATCATGCTGAACTGACTCAAACTTACACACATTGTGCCAATTCCCCTGTCCGCACCACATGACCATTAAATAAAAACCAACAAAACAACCTTGTGAAAAGTGGTAATTTTGCACTAACAATACCGCATAACAGTGCACAGCAGAAAGAGCAGTAACCAGACTAAGCTTATCAAATGAAATCACAAGTATTTCAAGTCTCATTAGGGTAGGCTCCCGAGTATACACATCCATCCTCTTCCAATCAGTTCTGCAATGCTGGCAGTATTTAAGAGCCTCGCATCCCGCCACTCTCCTCTCTGTCCTTGTCCTCCGCTCTACACAACTGTCAGCCTAGAAAATAGCTTGCATGATATAAGAGTCTGAATTTGAAGCAGAATTTCCCTTCTAGGAAACCGTGCCTTGAAATGCAGGATTTGGGTGGCCAGGTCTTTCGCAGCCTGCAGACTCCAGGCAGCCTAAATTCCTGCCTTTGTGAGAGAGGCTGCTTTTATCGCGCAATGCACTTGGAAATGAAATTAATACGGAGCTCTCCACAGAGCTCCCTCCATTTCTCTAACCCCCGTTTCCTCATTTTGGATGCTGCTGGAAATCAGGTGTCGACTGCACCTAACTCGGAAGCCAAAAAAACTTTACTAGCTCTTTCCTATGATCCGCCAGCAAGGGGTATTCCTGGATTTCCAAAGCTCCACCCTTTTCCTTTCCTTTCTTACCACATAAATAAACTTTCTTGGCAGCAACCCAGAGTTTCCAGGACCAGTTAATTCCATGATCATTATACAAAAGGCATTCTCGTTTTCTGGTATTCTTAGAGCTCACAGCCTGGCTGGTATCTATCTGAAGAGCTGGCAAACAGGAACAAAAGCTGTGGTTCAGATTTAGGGGTAAAAAAAAAGACGAAGGAAAAAAAAAAAAGCCTCTCACACAAATGCTGTTGCTCAGTTAGAACCCTTTCACTCAGGCACCTTGCAGCTACTTAAAACCACTTTGGGGAAAATAAGAAACATCATGCATACCATGGTGCTGAGCTGTGCATTCTCACACCTTCTGAAGTTATGCTAATTTAGACTCATTTGGGTATCAGTGAACTATGTGGGACTAGCTCTAAATGAATCAAAGCAAAAGTAAAGAAGCCTAATTTACACATCACCTCTTGCTACATGCATTTAAAGGAGTTTAAGCAAGTGCATTAAGAAATTGAATCTTCAAAGAAGTCTACATAAAAATGGCACAGTCTAACTCTTACAAATGGTGGAACTTAATCAGCCATGGGATCATATAAATTCCTCCTCCAAATTTGGCCCACTTCTTAGAAGCATCTGTGCAGCAAAGGAACGTAGCCACATTATTCAGTGAGAGTCAAGTCGTCTGAGAGGTTCACTGTGCAGCATACAAGCTTTTTAAAAAGAGACGAAAAATTGCTCCAAACCTTCATCTCTAGCTATTCTTATGTGATTTATGCACCTACCTTCTCATTGCTTCCTACCTACAAAAAGTTCCTCCTCATCTTGACTCTCACCTCTTGCTAGAAGGACTTTTAACAAAATCAAGTTCTCCCACCCTATTCTTTTATCTGATGTAAAATCTTCATTGAGTTAACTGAACCTGAAACATCAGATTACTTAAACCATTTTCATTTTTGTTTGACGCGTTTCACAGTTCTGCAGTTCACCACAATCTTATTCTCTTGTAACCATGCCAGGGACATAGTATTTTCATAATACGTCAGTATGTATAAATATTCTCTGTGGTGGTTTTGACTGGACATTGACGCTTAGTTCCTAATTTAAAATAGAAAAGCAAGAAAAAGAAACCAGTAAGTCAGGTAAGACTCTTAGTCATGTGCCTATTATATTGTTGAGGAATAGCTGTCATCAATTGACATTTACTAGAAATACTCTTCTGACCCAGCAAACAAATGTGTCCCATATTAAATATCTTCCCAAAGTCCTTTTGTATTAGAGGATAATTACTTCTGTAAAATCCAGCATTGTTCCTCTCTTCAGTGCATAGAACACCAAAATGCCTAATCACCAAACCGAGCAGTAAATACCCAAGTTAATAGACAGCTAAGTGAGCAAGGCACCGGAACGAAGGCAAAGAAATGTTTTATTGCCCATTTTGGCACTAAAATGAGCCCATTTTGTAAAATATTTTGACTTCCATAGATGAAGGAAGTGTTACATAGTGTCTCCATGAGGGAAGAGCTCTACATAGAGTCTTTGAACTTACATAAAACAGTCAGTGATTAACTGTCAAAACTAATAAAAGGTTTTACAGGTATGGATTATAGAGGGTCCCTGAGAGAGGGAAATAGGCAGCTGGGACAGTTCCCCTGTGCCCCAGAAACAGTAAATAGTAATTACTGTTTCTGCTGACAACCCTTGCCTTAACTTCTCTTCCTCCCTCCCCACACTCTCACTGCTTCCAGTCTGTCCTGGAAATTTGTAGGTGCCAAAGCCTGCTTATAGTTCCTGGGCTGAGTTACTTACTAGGAACCATAAAGGAGAAAAGAATGAGTAATAAGTAGGGAAAATGGTACAAAACACGGCAGAGAGTGCAAATATTTCACGTGACTTTGAAATAATTTTCAGTGATCTGACTGTAGATGAGCAGAGAAAATAGTTGCACTCCTTGCGAATGGTGGCCAGTAGTTTTAGCTAAACTTAGTGGTAGCCAAATGCATATTTGCCTGTTATTCTGATTTGTCTCATGTTTTATAGATATGGGTGATATTAACTTCTGGAGTGGTGAACAGTAGAAATGCCCTGCTTGGTTATGCTGTGTTTTCAGATAACCACGATCCAGACTTGCATTCTGTATGTAAATACAAGATTTGCTGTACTGTGAGCTTGAATTGCTAAGTACTCCTCAAGTGTATACCTATAGTCAGGATTTCTGAAATCCATTTTCTATAGTCAGGATTTCTGAAAGCCATTTTAATTTCAAAAATGTTAGCTGCACAAAGCAAAACATCTGTTAACTGCAGATGGTAGGGAGTTTGGCTATTCAGATCACAGTCCAACAAGAGCTGGGAGGTCCTCAAAGGTAGCTCAAGAGAATATTAGCACTCTTGAAATTCAAGCCATGGTAATATTAGCCCTGGGTAGCGTCATAAGGAAGACCTCTGTGTGCCACAGTTTTTCCAGCTATGGAAAGGCAGATTAACATTGACCTCCTCTATGAAGTACTTCTGAGCCCGTAGATGACAAGTAACCTATAAAACTAAGCAATAGCATTTCTAAACTGAGTCCATATAGCAGATGTAAAGAACACCAAACCAACCCAGTTTTGTTGCAACAAGCAGACAGCAGAAGCTAAAAATAGCATCTGAAAACCTGACAAATCCATGCATTCAGCTCAAAATGCCAGATCTCAGCTCAGTTTCTTTGTAAGGTCTACTGGGAACTTGAAAATAAACCATCTTTTATTGAAATGAAAACTCCCCAGTTCCTCCTCACCCATCTTCCCATCTTTGGAGGAGTCACCTGCCAGTGTCATGCAATACCAGTCAGTCTAGATCTTAATATATGTTTGAGACACCAGAGCGTTCAACAGAAGAGACCTTCACCTGGCCTTAGCTTTTGCACTGTTACCAAGCAATTGCAGAATGCTGTCATGAGCCAACAACTAAGGGCACAGCAAGCAAGGAGCAGTACAAACCCAGGTATGAACAAATACTTTGGAAAAAAAAAATACTGGCAGAAATCATTGTGATATTTTCGTTAAATGACACAACATGCTGATACATATTGTAAGCAGCTAGGCTGAATGCACATAATGGAATTCATTTAGTATGTGAATCTCCTACAGAAGAGCTACCTAAACTCTGAAAATGTGGCACAAATGGTTAAGGCCATGTCAACTTCCCAGTTAAAGAACTTCATACAAGGCAGACACTATAAGCTAGCACAAATCAAGTTACCTGATTCAACGACATATGACAACACTGGCCTCTACACAAAGTACTTTCTCCTGTTTTAAACTAATCTATATTTCAAAGGCCTACAACATTGGACCTTTATCCTCATGTCATCTACATCAATATTCTCCCAAAATACAAAAAAATACAGCTGCTAAAGTTGTTGTCCTAGCCCATAAACAACTTGGTCTACCTTGAAATCACAAGCCTTGTCCTTTGAGTCTGTATGTAACCCTGTCCCAAGCCTCATCTCCTGGTCTTATCCACCTCAATGCTTATGCTGCAATTACTGCATAACTGCAATTTTAATATTGCATCCCCTCCCATCTCCCTAATTCCCTATTTTATTGTTATATGACCCTTGATTATTTTGACACAAGGCTAGACCTCAGAGGATTATTTCCAGTACAACTGAATTTTGATGCCACTTAATACTGCTATGATATCAGCTCAATGACATCACCACCACACAGCAGTTAAAAATTCTCCATTATCCTCATATTTATAAGGTGCCTGGATGTTAAAGATGACAACAAGTCTACGTCTACCCTAGGAAATATTAGAGGAAAGCTATTATATAAATTTTGTTTGTGAAACATTGGTCAGTGAAGCCATTTGCCATGCTTCTTTTATGAAAAATGTTAAACCAAAATATGCTGTCATTTTTTAATAAATGCCAAGGATAGCAAAGAGAGGGATGACTGACATTACCACTAACACAGTCAGTCAGACAGATTTAATGTGGCAAGTGTCACACCATTCTATGAAAATTACAGGTGACCATGAAAAAATTGTATTTTGACCATTCAGAAATGTAATTACCATTTTTTCCCCCAGTACCTACGTTGTTGGTAGTCAAACACTGTGATACTTTTCCTGTAAAAGTATTGCACTATTTTTTTCCCCTTCCAGGAATGTAATTTAATTTTATAGTGGAGCTCATCATCACTTTCTGCTCACTCAGTAGAAACAAATAATATCCTGTATGAGACAGCAGGCAACACTACAGAACTCAAAATGGATTTAAGGATGCCACAAGTAATAATTCTGTTGCATAATAATAGCACGAATGCACATTACATAACCCAGAATGGTTTTATTCATCCTGACTGTATTGTTGGCTTTTCTTTCACACTGTAAAGCCTGCTCAAACAGTACACAGAAATTAAAATTATACTGAGTCAGGAAATCAGTGTTCCTGACTACTGAGTATAGTAAACTGCTACTACACTCAGTATAAACAACAAGGCAAGAGTGACAGGTTTTGGTAGTACAAGTAGCTGGAAAATAAAACTGTAGGTGTGGGGAAATTAAATGCATTCTGACAGAGGAGAAAATATTTAGCAGAAGACTGATTCTCAATAAACTGAAATTGAAAAACATAAGATATTTTTGCGGAAGGAAAAATATCAAGGAAATGTTGTTACATGTTTCATAATAATTACTGTGAGAAATCTCTATTGCCAAGCTTTTTTAATCTTTTATAAAAGAAATAGGTTAGCAGTAAGTAAACCATTTTTATGACCACAGCGTGAATACATACCTAAAGTGCATTACAAACTTCATTTCAGTGGCTGTGCTTTTTACTACCCTTTGTTTTGAAACTAAGAGACCTCTCCAGGGTGGGCCCTGAGCAGAAAAAGCAGTAATAATAAGCTAATGTTTCCTAATACTGAAAATTATCAGCTTGAACCTTTATGCAGTGAAAGAGTCCAAGAATATTAGTTCAATCACCAGTTCAGGCCAAACTGCATTTTTACTATATTATCTAGACACGACAGGAGATCAGATTATGGAATCTCCTAGGATTCTTCTTGTACACATAGAGAAAGGGAGTATCTAGGTACAAATACATCTTTAGGTACCATACCTGTGACGGCAACTTCCTTGTGCCAATTCTATAGGCACCTCCTTTATGACAAATTCTCCATTTTGTATGACAAACTGCATAAACGTATGGCAACTATACATATTGCATACCTACACAAATTACTGCCTTCTTGTAACTACAGCACCTGGCCATTAACCCATCTCTTCAGACACAGCAGAAAGCAGCACAGGTTGCGTGAGCTGGTGCTGAACCCACTGCAGACATTTGTATTTCAGTTTAAGAATGCTGTGTTGCAGTTGAACTTAAATCCTTAGGCAATGGACACAAATCAAAACACACACATAATTATGTGGAAGTATTGAGTCAGAATGCAAAATAAGTATAGCTTGCAAGTAAAGGGGAAAGGAAGAGCAAAAAAATATCAGGCTGCAAGATAAAACAGAAGTCATCCATATTTACTGTCTGTTAAATTTCTGGTTTTGGCTTTTTTTGGGGGGGTAGGGGAGAGGTTGTTGTTTAATTACCCATCAGGAGTAATACCAGGAAGAACAGGATACCTCTGTTCTTCTCTGTCCTGTTCTAATTCTATGGCCAACTGATGTTTTCCGAACAAGACGACTGTTTTTGCACGAAGAAAAATGCAAGCCTCGTGGTTTAAGTAAGTGTGCAAGAGTTCATTCACATTTTGTATGCGACAGGGAGCCAGCAGACTGAAAGCACAGCCAGAATCAATCTGAAGCACTCAATGAGAGGAATGCAAAAGCGTAAGATCTGACTTCCAAGTGAAATACATTATTGTTACGTATGAAATATTTCCAACAGCAGCACAATGGCTGCCATGTCAAACCGTAAGACACCATGGCTGTCATAAAGGGTTTTTACTCTAAAAATATAAAATGCACCACAGGTTGAGCCAGAGATTACTACAAACCAAGCAAACAGACAAAAGGATGCGTAGGTGTATCTTCATAAGAATTTTCTTGTTGTATTTGCATGTAATATTTAAACTGGCTTCCAAATGCAACTCAGGAGCATTTAGTTAACTAATCTCTTTTGCAGTGAAAACAACAGTGAATGCTAAAGGCTGTACTGACTTGTCCTTTGCACCCCAACAAAGTTTTGAAACGTTACCAACCTCCCAGGTGAATACTATGAACAACTTAAGGACATTCTGCGATTTATTTGAGTCAAAACAGAAACCAAATATGATTCAATGCATGCAAGCTTTTATGCAAGTTTATATGGAGCATAATATATATAAGAGGAAATAAGACCCTAGATAGCTCTTTAACATGATGTTCTATTTCTGCTTTAGGCTATACAGATACTCAGAAGTTTAGATCTGTGATTTTTAATGGTCAGAAGGAGCTGTTGATATCAGTAAGTCTAAGCTACTACGTGAGATATATCACAAGCCTCCAGTTTGAAGCTGTTAGCTATGATAATCTGGACACATCACAAAGCATTCAGTCATTCCACATTGTTCAATCATTCTGAGATCTTTCAATAGAAAATGCCACTTCATAATAAAAACATGTTGTTTTACTTGCACAAAGAGCCCACGGACTCCTTAGAAAGGAAGAAACAGCTATTGACTGGGAGAAAGGTTGAGCCTTCATAAGGAGAAAGACAACTGTACAAAGCAGCTGAGGGGGTGGGAGTGAAAAAAAAAATCCTGTAAACTGCTTTCAGAACAAAAAGGTGGGAAGAACATAAAAGAAAAATAGATGAAAGCATAGAATATAATAACAGGATCACTCCGCAAAATCATTTTATGTGCCTACACCTTATTAGTGCCATTGTGGCCCAGTGGCAGCACTGCCAGGTGTAGTCCACAGGCTGTGAGCTGGAGACCCATGCAGCACTTGAAACCCCTGCAACCCACTCCAAAACAGCAACCCACTGCCAAGGCGAGGCACTCCACATGCTGTGTGCGCACTCCCGGGCCCCTGCTGGAAGGTTTTAAGAAGATGGAGATGAACACTGGTGTCTCATGCAACACCCTTTCTCTTCGTAGAAGGGATTAGAAGAGCCAAGCTTCTGCATCTATAAGTGGCAGAATATATTGCTCTCTAACATTTCAACAGTGAAGATGGTATAATGGAGTCCCAGGGCGTATCAGGAGGACCTTGCCCTGCTACAGAACTTTTCTTGCATGTCCGGCACAGTAGAAGAGTTTTCTCTCTCATAGGTTTGAATCAATACAGTCATATTAAAGCACAAGAGTTTGCCTCTGCACTCCTCAGATCACTAAATCTAAAAATGAATAGTGAGTTTATTACAGATGAGAAAATTAAGACCCCGAACGATAAGTTGGTCAGTTCAAGCCACAGGATGAATCATTAGCAAATGAACGCTGAGCACTGGACTCCTCACTTGCAGTACCCTTCTAAATCCAGTATCACAATTGTCCTCAAATCGGTATGGCAGGGCTTAATTCATGTGTTCAATATGACATACAGCAAATAGTTTATTCTCAGTGAATATTTCATGTTATTTTTAAGCCATAGTAGACAAGTGGAGCAGCAGCAGCTAAGGGACCACCACCACAAATTTCAGTGGTGTTTGCAGTATGCACTGACACAGGGCTGAGCTACATAAATTGGTATTTGGACACAAAATAATGGCAAAGAGGAACAATTAAAAACTCCATTGGACTGCAACCCAGTAAGCTGGCAGAGCAAAAGGTTAATGAGTGCTACCATGCAAATCAGCAGAAAGCTTCACACCTAAGGCAGAGGCTGCCAAAATTTCATTTCACTTGCCAAAGCTGCTAAAGGGTAGCTACAGTCTGATGGGCAACAGATGGCTTATGCGACTAAATGTAGAGAAATGTAAGAGGCCAGCAAAAAAGTCTGTTGAAAGTCCTACCCTCAAAGGTCACACTGTGGCACACAGATCAGAGAAAAGATCTGAAGGGTTAGAGTAGGCAGAACATTAAATATTTCAGCACAATGCTTGGAAGCAGCAACAAAAAGCAAACAATTCTGCAAAGTATAAATAAAGGGTACTGAAGCAAGTCAAAGGACATTATTCTTCCATTGCATAAAAGATCTGATGAGACCACATGTAGCGTCCCATACCCTGTTCTAGCTGCCTTATTTTTAAAGCAGTTATTATGAAGTTGAATGGGGTAACACAAAGGGCAACCCACACGATTCCTATATTTTCTGAGTCTAAAACAGCAAGGACACAAATTTTTGGTTTACACACAAAAAAAGCAGGATCTGAGCACCCAGAGTTCTCATTGACCAGGAGGAGGTCACAGGACTGCTGGAAAACAGGCCCACAACAAACTCCCATACTATTTTGCAATATAGTCCTGACATCTTCTGGACATTAAAGTTCTCATGATTCCTTTTGTGAGTGCCTGTGTTCAATTTTATTCTGCCTCGTTAAATATTTGCTGCAAACAAATTGAAACCAGAACTTTATAAACAGCAACACATAATAATTTTAAACTAAACTAGAGGTTTTTCCCTCTGACAATGGCCAAATGCTATAGAGGAAGGTGAAGAAATAACACCCATAACATACAGAGTAACCAGTCTAAAGGGAGAGACTCTTCTCAACTGCAGGAGGTGTTTGGTTTATACTTAAATTACAAAATGTTCAGTCTTGTGTTCTAAATCCAATATAATACTCATGTATTTGTTATTATTTCTTTATATAAATGTCTAATCCTTTCTGAATTCATTGGACTCAATTATTTCTTCCAGTGGTAATTCCTTCAGCAGTACGTCCTTCAGGTTAATTACATGCCATGTAAAATTACACATTTCTTTCTCCCCCCTTCCTCCTTGCTTTCAAAACCACCACACTCCCTGGAGCGTCCCTTCTCCAGTTACAGTTTTAAATACCTTTGCTATATCCTCCTATTTATTGCCAGTATCAAGCCTCAATCCTGTAAAAATTTAACAAATGAGCTTATTGTTAAACCTGCACATCAACCCTAGTTGCACCAAGACACACATTTATCAGTCCTTACATTTTCAGCATCTCCAAATGCCAATAAGACTTTCCCATTTGCGGATCCCTTTTCTTGTTCCCTCATCTCAAAGATAAGATTACAAAAATGTAATCTCCTTAGTAGTATTTCCTAAACTTCGCTTCATTCCCTGCTTCAGCTTAATATGTGAGCTTGCTTTCGCAACTGCTGTTGCACGGTGGGTGAATGCTTCTACAGAACTCTGGACTCTCAAAAGTCCAGGTCTTCTCCCCAAGTGGTTTTAATTAACTCACTTCTGGTCCTAAATTGTTTCAATGTGCTGCTATGCATTGTTAAGCAGCTGCTCCTTGCGGCATATATGCCACATGCAGAGAAGATACCCATGTGATAACACTATGGAGCCACTAAATAAATATTACCATGCAAATTCAACAGCTAATCCATCTCCCCAGGAACTTTTTCTGATGTTTCAACTTCTTCAGGAACCTCAAAAAAAATAGCCTTTTAAAAGAAGTCACATCGTCCCAGAAACACTTTTTTCTCCTCTCTTCCGCACCTCCCCAAATAAAGGGGAACTCCAGCAACTCTCAGGCAACAGCACTGCTGCTGAGTTTTAAGCCCCACCCAAATCACACTTTTGTACTATGTTACATTACAACATATTTCACATAGTCTGTCTGGTGAAAATTTGTGGCCACGCTTTGAAATTTATTTGGATGAAAGATGCTGTAAGAATGCAAGATCATTATCATTTCACTTGGATGTGTTTTTACTTTCCTTCCGGTCGCTAAATTATTGGTGGCATGGTGCTGAACTGAAGTACAGTGCAGCTGCATTCAGGCACTAGCATAAGTTCATTTTGGTCCAAGGCAGAGTGATTTACATAAACAGTAAATGGATTTCTGTGTCCAAAACATAAAATTCCTTTAAAACTTTATAAAAAAACCCACTCCAACGCAAAACAAAAAAACCCCAACAAAAACAGAAACAGAAAAAAACCAACCCAAAACAAACTAACCAAACAAAATAATCCTACATTCTTATACATCTCAATAAAATTCTTATTCTAGAAAGTGTAAAAACATAACACAGCCTTTATAGTGTGGCCCTAAATGTACACCTACATGTTGGCGTACCACACATGAAGAACTACGAGTCACTTCTCACAAAGTGAGAACACAAAAAGAGGGCATTTTGGGGGTGAATCAAGGGCAAAAAAAAAGTTCTGGGAGACTTCAGGGGCAAACTACGACGACTCCCTGGAGACAACTACTGGTTGGCTGCTCAGCCCTTTAGGAAGGAGATCCAGATTTATTTGTGTTAACCGTGAGCAGACAGAGAAAAGTATGTAAATAAAACATATCAGAGTATCATCCCATTACCCAAAGAATGGTGTATCAACTTGGTCCACATCCACTGAATAAAGGCAGCTTTGCTGCTGTCTGAGCAATCTATTAAGAATATAAAATTCCAGATGCAAGAGGGGCATTTTGTTTTTCCAGTGTCTCCAAAAAAAAAAATTAAAAAAAAAAAAATTAAGTTTTACAATCTCTGATACTAACTTACTGGGGTGATAAATAATGCTAAGACATCACATACATTTTGCCTCTGGTTTACAAGATACTACGCACTGGCTACACAAAGACAAGGAAGACCAGGATTCACACTGAGTTAGCATTCATTTACCCCTTTCACACAAGGAAACCCCATTTTCTTCAAGGGGCTAGACCATGATCTGATCACTTTGTGCTCATTTCTTCACACAGTTGGACTCCCTTACCATGCTGGCTGTAGTAAGTTGTATATTTAGAGAACAGATTCCTACAGCAGTAGTAAAAGATGCAAGTTCAAAGCATGCATTTACACACTGTCACTAAACATATTTTTAATTAGCTTTACCAAGGCTAAATTTAAATCCAAGCGTGACTAACATGCTCGCAATGCTTCAGCCTGTTTCTAAAATGAAAACATCAAAACCAAATCTGTAAAACTAATGGTTTCTCCAGGGCTATTCTCTTTACAGCATCTCAGTCCAGTTCATATGCTACTTCTCCCAGGCTTTCCGATGACACATAGCCACATAACTTGCCAACACTTCTTTAACCCAACAAGTGACCTAGATCTTCTAGCATTCAGAAAGAAAATGACAGTTTCTTTGCAGAGCAAGCTGATTTTTTTTTGTTGTTATTCCTTTCACCTATTTCTTCTTGAGAAAGCAAGCAAGATAACATTCAGTGATGTCAGCAGCAACTGTTAAGATGCTACAACTCAAGGAGAATCACTACCATCCAAGAAGCATAGTTTAAAAAGACAGGCAACCTGGCTATCGAGGAGTTCCCAGTGGAGATCAATTACAGTACAGGATGTCATTATATTCCTACATGTCACAGGTAAACTGAAAGCATGCCAAACACAAGTTCCCTATAGGAAGGGAGGTTGCCTGTGTCTCTCTCCCTAGTTCCACGTGGCCTTGTAGGAGTATCCTACAGCCTTAACTCATTGTTAATAACACCTCAAGATTAAAGCACTGCCACCCTGACACAGTTTGACAGCTTGGAATGGGAGGTTTTAAAAACTCAACTGAGAGCATGATACTGTGCTACAAAGCCAGGTACCCCTCTAATTATGCATTTTGTATTTGGAACTGGGAGCGTAAAAGACTGTAACCTTTCAGGCTTCCATTTTAAAACTCATAATAAACTCAGATTTCATTTTTGAGTGTCTGTCCCACACACAGCCTCTATTACCCAGATGATGACCACATCGAAGAGTGCAACTTGGGATATGCCTGGAGCGGAGATCTGTGCCTGATCCAGGAAGTAAGGAGAAAAATATTCCATAAGAAGTCATTAATAAAGGCTGTGATGCTACGGTACTATTATAACCACAACTGAAGGAAAGAGCAGGAGGAAAGAGCCTACTCAAAACCAAAAGGCAAGTTGAATGAGATGCCAAGGCTTTCTTTGTGATAACTATGCACCTGTCTACAGGTAAAATAATCCCTCTGAAATCTTCTATAGATCTTCTTTGTGGGTCTCCAGCAGTTGATAGGCACCTTCCACCACGCAAAACCAATGTGAGCACACCCCATCTTTCTTCCTTCTCCATCTCCAAGACAGTTTCTCAGAGAAGACAGCATTCAGAGTGGACAATAGTGCAACCCAGTTTCTGCAGGGAGCCTGTCAGCTCCTTGGGAACTGCTTTTCTGCTTCTGCCAAACACACGGTCAGAACAACACCCTGGCCTTGGTCTGGGTGGGCGAGACAGGCTGCAGGAACCAGACTCCAAAGACTCTGATTTAGCCAAAAGGGACCAACATATGCTATAAATCAAGAGACAAAACAGCAAGCTGCAGCAAGGATGAAGAGCAGCCAAGTCCTTGCCTGCTGGTTGCACAGGAAACTACACTTGACCAGAACATCTGGGACCTAAGAGTAAGATAAAAAAGAAATCACAGAGCTGGCTTAGAAGGACATATGGGAGGGCAGGAGCAGGCTCAGAGAAAATTTGAGGTTTTTCATGTTCCAAAAATGTTGATGGTTCCAAGCACCACTTAAATCTCAACCCATATTTAGGAGGTCAGTGTTGGAAAGAAAAAAAATCCAAAGTAAAAGCTCTTTTCTGACATATTATTCAAGTCAAAGAGAAGGTTATGTCCTAGGTCTTAACTGGGATATAGGCAGACAGACGTTTTTGCAATGTTTTTCTGACTGAGCTCTCCAACACAAGCTTCCTTCCAATGTATGTGACTGTAGCAGTGATCAGAATCCAAACTTGTGGTTGTATGCAGTGTGAGACATTCATTCAAAATTAATTTCTCTCAGAAAAGGTAGCTATCAAATAGTATCAGCATTAAGAAAAGAGAGAAGTATTTAATGATAGATTTAGTACTTTCTGGCTTTTCCCCTTTCAGAATTTTAGAGGTATTTAAAGCACCCTTTTACAGCAGTTCATTTATAGTTTTGGAATAAGATGTTCTGCTATACACCCAATGTTACAGCATCAAAGATACCTTGAGACAAGTAAGGTTTTCCACCAATCTCTTCCTGAAGTTCAGCTGTGGCCAAAAAAAAAGAAAGCAAAAAGAAAAAAACCCACATATCTAAAATCTGCTCTGGACACGTAGCTAATGGCTAAATAAGCCAGGCTGCACTGGCCATGAGGGAGAACAGTATTTCTCTGTTATCTGTATATTTAAGACTAAAAGGAAGAGCTCTCTTGTGTTATCCATCAGTACAGCAAGAAACTTGATGCTTAAGGACTGGCGCCGAAAGCTTAGTAATCATTTAAGATGTGGAGATAGTCTCTAAAGGCCTCCTCTGGTGCACAGAGGCTTGGGGAACTCCTGTTCCTGGCTGCATTTCCTGTGATCTGCCCCAATAAAAACTCCAGAGGCAGAGTGCAGGTCTCCTGCTAGAAAAAACATTTGCAAGCACTAGAGAGCCCATCCTGCTTCATTCCTCACTGCTTCCCTCGGATTCCTTGTGAGCTGGACACCAGTCACCTACCCCTTCCTAACCCTTGGAAAGGTGATAAAGCACTGTAGCTGGTTAACATGGAGGTCTACAAAAGTCACTTCATAGCATTTTAAAAACTCTTGTTTGCTTTTAATTTTTGTAATCTTCTTGTCCATTTGCCCATGCCACACCCATACCTTTCACTGCTCATTTTCTGTGGCACTGCATCTGCCCTATCTTACACCACAGTTCCCTCTCCTCCAATTCTACACTAACATTTTCTAATACCTCTCTGCTACTTTTCTGCATCCACTTCTTGATATTCCACACTCTCTTCATCTATCTCCCTCCTTCCCTGTTGTCCTCCTCACTCCCATCTGACCTTCTCTCTCTGCCTCTAGAACAACTTTAAATCTAAAATTTGACAGCAACCCCCTCTTCGTATACTGGTCTCTCCAGCAGCACCACTGTCTACCTTGAATTTACCTTATAATCCTCTTCACCAACTGAGCCAGCTCCAATGTTGGTGCTGTTGGATTCTTTGCTTCCTTCACACTTTCTGGAGTACTACTCCACTGTCTCATTGCTTTGATGATTTGAAACTTTCTTCTAATTTCTAACAAGTTATACACCAATCTATAGCTTGTGCAAATGGTTCTTTTCCCTCCCTTGTGCTTACTTCAAGCTTTTTTTTTTTTTTAATGGGAATTAGTCATAGACTCCCTAAATCTTCATTTTGTTAACTTACCTAAAATATAGTCTTCAGATTATAATCAGAAATATTCATAATTTTCTTGATGATCCCAAAAGTCCTCTCCTGTCTCCCTTCCACTTTAAATCAACTTTAAAATTACCAAAATTACAGACTGTGAGCCAGGACTCTCTACCAGGAGGTTCATGCTTCCCAACTCTGCTGGCAATAACCTAAAACAATTGAGCATCACATTTGCCTTTTCTGTTTTGTATTATGCTGGTGGTTCACATACCCTGTGATTGACTAATACACCCAAAGTTGGAAGGGATGAGAACAAAAAATACCTTTTTTTTTTTTTGCAAAGGCAAACATGTCTTTGTGTTCTGTGCTACCTTATTTCAACCTACTTCTGTTACAGCAATCCTGAGTGCCAGCCTATAGGATATTTCCATCCTCCAGGTGTTTGCTTCCTCTGCCAGACCATCAGATTTTGTCAGCATGCTTCTGCTTTTATGTCGCTGACCCTAATGAACACATGACAGCAGTTCAGTCACAGGACTGACCAACACAGAGCTCCTGTAGGCACCTGTCCCCAGACCAACAGTCCCTCCTGCAGCTTGAGCTGCAGCAGCAGCTCTTCTTCAACAGATCCTTCACCTATCTTATAATTCCTCAGTCTATCCAGGGACTAATTTTTTCAAGTGATTTCAAGAGCAGACTTTCAAACGAACAGATTAAACTCACAGTCTTTTTAAATCCAGAACATCAGTTATCTTTGGGAGACAACTTTCTCCTAGCTATCTAGACCATACCTCCACCACCCCAAATATAAGTACAACTGCTGTTCTCAAGCCATACAATGTCATTTCTGACTTGACAGATGAATTAAAAACTCCCTGCTGCTCAGCTATCATTTCATACACCAGTTCCTTTGTAGTTCTGGGATGGACACTACCAGCTGCCCAGTGTAGGCACACATCAAGTTCTTAGGCAAAGACAAAACATAAGGAGACGTGAAAGCCCCACATGCCATCATTATCATTGACCTCCAGGTTCACCTTTGTCGTCCCTATAGAAAATAGCCAAAAATTTGTTTAGTTTTTTCGGTTATTTGTAGATTAACTTTCATTCCTATCTCATTCTCTCTGTGAAGCAGACTTTTTTTTTTTGTTGCTGTTACATGGTTTACAAACATTTAGCTGTTTGTTTTCATTTGCTTTGTAAGGCTTGACTTTTGGCAACTCCTATTTTAACTCTTTGATATGACTTTCTCTGCTGACAAGAGCTTTTCTGCATTTGTCAAAAGCTAATTCCTACCAAAAAACCACATCTTTTTTAGGTGATTATACCTTCATCCTTTTATGAAAGTTTCTTTCCCTTATCCAAACTAGAACTCAAGTTTGCAGCTTTGACTCCCAGACTTCCAAGCTCACACATCCAACTCTTTGAACTTCCTACTCCACTTGACTTCACAAATACTTCCCACAGTTTCCAAGCATGCCATTGTAAAGCTAAGTATCTTACAGATCTACTCTACTTGCCTTCCTATAAAGTTTAATAATTTCCCGAACGCTAAGTTAAGGTAAACCTCACTGACACAGCACTACCTCCTATTGGATCAGTCATATTTGATGAAGGAATCAGCTGGTGATAGTACCTATAGCCTTAGTTCAATTCTTGTCAGTTGCCAAGAACATTTAGCCATCCAAGGTAGCCTTAAACCATCCCCTCACTTGCCTTTTTGCTATTTATATGATCATTCATTTTCTTCCTGCCTTATTGTCTTACACCATTCATTCTTTTCTCTTTCCATCACTGTAAGGCCCATTCTACTAGCCCCTAACCCTGGTGCATCTTCAGCATTTGCATCCACTGGCATCAACACAACCACCCGGCCAATTACCTTCACTAGAGAGGCCTTTTTTCCTTCCCCTCTTTCTTCAATTTTGTTACCTCCATGGTCAAGAAATTTCAGCATGTCAATTTAATCTCATTCTACATCTGCAGTCCCAGCTCCTCAAATTCACCAGTGAGGGAGAGTTCCTCTTTGTAATGGACCACTTGTCAAATGGTAGAAATAAGAATTGCTCAAGTGCAGGAGCTTCTTTCCTCTGATCCTCATCTGACCTTTTCGTCCAGTGCATCCAATCCCACCTCATACTGCTTTCTCTTGTACATTTTGCCTTCCATTGTCCCATCACTCTCCTAGTCAAAATCTCTTTCAGCCTCTTAAACATTCCCCCTGTCTCTCCACTTACTTCTTTACCTGCTCTTTTTCCTTTCTCTTTCGACTGATTACTTTTCAGTTTACTATTTACAATAAATCACCTTTTCCGATGCCATTCATACTCTGTCAGCATAGTGCTCCTGGCAACAGAATTTCAGGTGTTTAGTAGCTGATGTACTTTTACAGCCATTGCTTTACTATTCTTATCTGCTTCTGGCTACAGTATGATTCAGCTTGTATCTGTTTCATTTCATGGTTATCTGGCTGTAGTTCAAGATCAAAAAACCTTGCAGAATTCTAAACTTTTCACCTGTCTTTTCTGCTTTGTTGCCTCTTCTTCATGGACAATAGCACCATCCTGTTTGACACGTAGGGTGCCAGCCTCCCTACGGGCTATCTTTACATCCTCAGAGGTAAGCCGAATCTTTTTTCAGATTCTGTGTCATAGTTTTAAAATACAAACTTTTCTTTCTAGCCACATGATTAAAATTACTTGCACTCTCAGGCCTCCTATTCCAGCTACTGATATACCTGTTTCTCTGGCCTGATGTAATGCCATTCAAAATGATGCTAAACATCCACTCAAAAGCCTGCTGCAAAAAGTATTCTCCTCGGCCTCTTTTTTGAGCATGCTGTACATCTATACAAATCACTATTTCTCCATCCTTCTCTCTCACAAAGAAGTTAGGCCATGTATCTTAGTTTCCATGGCCTTCACGGCTTGTTCCCAGCCTCCACATCATCTCTCTCAAGATCCTGGAGACCTCTAAGGGTCTATCCTGGAGACACCAAAACCCACTTCACTTTCAAAAAATGCCCTCATGCTTTCTCTTGTTGAGCCTATTGTCTTTGGGACTTATTCTCTCTCAACACCTCCATACATTACATTTGACTTTCAACATTTTGTTAAGACTCTCCATTGCCTTGATATCTACAAATAACATGAGAAAAAACACCTCCAATTCCAATCATCCGCTGAAACGACATATGTTGTTGTCTCATTTGATATTTAGTGTGTAAGTTCTTTTTAGTCAGGACAGTGCTTCTGTGCAGCATCTATCGCAATACAGAGCTACTTCTAGGGCTTTTAAAACTTCATAATACCGTATTGCATAAAGTCTTAAGCTTCACGAAATATTTAGTGACTAAGCATTTAGTGACAAAACCAGTAGCTATTATTGGCATCCTTTGATGTCATATTTAAAGCTAAGAAATTTGGTGTTTATACAAAAGCTTCACACTTTTGAAAGTTATGGAACTACTGATGACTGCATAAGTCACAGCCTGTTTGTCCTTTTCTTTTATTAATTGTAGAATTTTGAAATGCAAGACAGACATTTCTGTATTTAAATAGGCACGTGTTTATGGTGCTTAAGCTGTAATTGTACGATTAGCTTTTAAACAGGCCGTTCTCTCATAACAGGGCCAACCGTTAAAGAGCCCTGGATAGGTTCTTAGGACAGAGAGTTCTAAGAAAGGTTTCTTAGACTTCTTGAAACATAAAAGATGTAGATTCATTTGCTTACTGGTACTCATACAAGAATATATTTAAGCACAATTTCAAGCTTCTCAGTAATTGAAGACATTGGAAATAAATCCCAACACACTTAAAATATATAAGACCTTTTATATTCCTTTCAACACAGGTCCTATGAAATTTTCAGTTATATCTGCATCACATCACATAATTTACCATCTAATGCTTTTCATCTGAAAAGCCTCCCCATCACTTTACAAATGCAGCATCCCTAAGAACTAACCACTCTGGAACCCCTGGATCAAACCCCTGCTCTGATACCACACAATATTTAATAGCCATACGCAACATTGAGATTTTAAAAGCCTTGGGCTTCTCAAGGCACAAGGAACTTGACCTGCACCAATAAACCACCGTAAACTTAGTGCCTCAGAGAAGGTCAAACTGGTAAGTAGACATTTACAGGACACAAACTGCCACTGAAAAAGTAACTTTTTAAAAAGCAAAGCCACACATGCCTATAATCAGTAACAGAGTTACTATATTTGTTGCAACAAAGGCTCAATACTTGCTGATGTACAAATAGGTTGTTCCCATACTCTTCAGTTGACCTTGAGTCTTCAACCTATGCCTGACTTAAAACACCACCAAAAACAAGACCAATATTGATAAAGCCAACAACATATTAATTTCATGCTATGAATTTCAAAGCATAGAAAAAAAAATAAATTAACATAATAAACTCTTATAAACTCCAGATTAAAAAATAAGTCACCTGATGACAGTTATAAGAGGGACAATTACGCTTTTCAAGGCAAAATTGCTGGCAGCAAGGATAGTTATTCATAAATAATGTTTTGGGTTAGAGGCTATTTATTGACTTTAGGACCACAGTAAAGCCATTAATAAAGCAAGATCACAAAAAAAGCTTAAAATATTTTATGTTCTGAAGAGAGGAAGGGAAACAAACAGCCCATATGTTTAAAAATATTTTAAAATAATATTCATGAGATTTTTTCCTCATGAAAGATGCCAGCCTGGAAGCTGAAGTCACCAATTTATACCCAGAACAGGTGCAGATGTCTGACACACTGTCTCTTTACCCACTAACAGGGCTTGATTCTGACCCCAAAAAACTAACACTAGCCACAGAAATCCTTAAGTCACTTCCATGACCTTGCAGTCCCTTGTTCTCCTATTAAGATCATCACTATCAGCTGTGGCGATGACCTCAGGAACACATATGCACTCTTTCTTTGAGAATATGAACAAGACCTGGCAAACTACTTCTACATACAAGAACCACCACAGCCAAAACAGGATAAAATTTTACTTTTCTAAAGTACATTTATGGGACACAGACATGTTCAAAATGATCTCCCCTCTTACACAAAACCACCAGCTAAGAAATTTAAAGGAGCCCAGAAGTACTTTCTCATATTTTTCCTGGTAAAAAGAGGAGGCAGAGATAGGAAATCTGCTTCTCAAAGGAAGCAGATTTTAAATTATCTGTCCGATTAGAACTCTATGTACTTCTTGGAAACACGGGAAGGGGAGATTCTAAGCACTATCTGTATGCAGGACAGAATTTGCTTATCTTTCTTGACTGTGGTTTCAGCACTGCCGTATTGCTTTATGTCACGGAACTTAACAAGAAAACTATTGGGTATAAATCTCAGTCCAGTTGTAAAAGTCTTTAAAATACCAACCTGGATACTACGTCAAACCAAGTTCTTATATTATTGCCTTTGAACCCAAAGAAAATATATAAAAATAATAAAATAATATTAAAGTTATAGCCACCTCCTGAAGATCTGGCTCAAACTGCCACAGCTGCACTGATTCCAGTGGAGTGAGGACATTTTATATCAGCTGGGGACTTGGCCTGACAAAGGTGAAGGCACTCAGCAGCATGCCAAATTGAGTGCGTGTGCATTTAAGCTCATTTTACTTACCACTAAAGCCTTCGTGCTTTGAAATAGACCTTTGAAAAACAGTACAGAGCTGTAATTCTTGCAGAAATGCAGACAATTAATTTCTCATCTGGCCAAGAAAGCAATACCTAAACCTACATTCAGTTAAGTTTTGAGGAAGTTTCTGCTAACTTTTGAGAGACCTTCATTAGTCAAAACACCATGAATATTTGTTTGGGAGACCTGAGGTAGGTTCCTAACAGCAGAAATAATCTATAGCCCAGTCTGAAATAACTGTTAAATGTTCAACTTCTCAGGCCACAAGCTAAGATCCTTATTTCTGCACTATCATCTGATCCATGACCACAACTGGTCAAATCTTCTTTACGCGTCAAGAAAAGAGGAAGAGTCAACACAAGGAGAGAGTTATTTCAGATGACACAAGACAACTTTTGTTTTGTTGGTTTTGTTTGGGTTTTTTTAAGTAGTGAGACCATTCAGTGCTAAAAGTTAGTATCATAACGATTCATGTGGAATTCAGCTCCCTGGAGCAGACTCCAAAGTCCATGAGCAGCCTTCCAAAATGCGACCGCGCCAGCTTTACTTACCCCTAGCCATCTTGCTCCTTTGTTGGCAGCCTGCTGAATCTGCACTCTTTTCAGGGTGACATGGTAAAGAGCTCCCTCTTCTACCTCTTCACCCCCATCCTGAATTGTGCTCTGCCAGGAAAAGGGGAAAGAAAAAAAGGTAAGAGAGAGGGGAACGTTTTCCCTTCTTCTGCTAACCACAATCTAGACCAGGTGCTGCTCATGAAGGGCTGAGGGCAGAAGATGGGCTATGCAAAGTAAATACTACAATCAAAGCAATATAGGATACTTTTAGATTAAGGGAACACTGGAGATATTCTTGGCAAGTTGTCCCTTCCTGTGGTATCAAGATACCCTGACTTTCCATTTAACTATTTTTCCTAGACTAGCACATATTTTAAATAGTTGTATAAAGTCTTTTCTAAGGAAATAGTTTGGTTTTGATTAGCAGTCTTCTCTTCCCTCTCCCTCCTCCCTTTTCTAAAGTAATTAATCTCTTTGGCCTTTCATTTATGGAAGGAATTGCACTTTTTAAAACTGTTGAGTTACTTATGCAGACAGCCTTTAAACTTTGAAACTAACAAGCATTTAAAATACAGCAACCCTTTATTTCTTTTGACAGGAGGGATCTAAAGCGCTTGTGGTTTGCCTTTCCAAAACCTATTATTTCAAGCTACAAAAAAAAAAACAAACAACTTTACAGAATCGAGGCTTTAAAACTCACAAATAATAGAAAGCGGGTGAAAAAAAAAGAAAAGAAGCGCAACGTCTTCCGAACTTTAACCGAACATGTGCTGCAATGACTCCTCATTTCCCAGATTATTAACAGTACAAAAGAGCGCAAGCCGCTGCAAGGCGGACAGAAAACACGCATCTGAATTTCTCCGAAGGGACTCGTCTAACTTTCCCCTCTGGAGCGCTCCCTTCATCCTCCCCGTGTCAGGCGCACGCACACAGTTACTCGTAAAGATTAAGCATCACTCGGAAGCGAGGAAGAGCGGAGAGGCTCCGGGAAGCAGCGGTCGGCGCTCCCGGCCGCCCCGCGGACACCGGCACCCCTGCGGGCAGGGAAAGGGAAGGAGGGGGGGGGAGCGGG
>JAOXJM010000004.1:7626580-7651890 GCA_026413425.1 Tringa solitaria
ATCTCTATGGTCCCTTCCAACTCTAAAAATTCAGTGAAATTCAGTGAAATTCCCAAATTACTTGCCATAGTCATGTTCTGTTCAAGGAAGCTTTAGTTTTCAGAACAAGAAATTTAACTATTTGATAAAAATGAATTCTCAAAAATTCCCATTTACAAACATATTTTTCTTTTTCCCTTCTGCGCTGTTTCATTTTGCTTTGGCTACAGATATGTTGCACATATGCTTTTTATGGCCCTGTTACCGTATGCCTAAACAGTATAAATCTCTGTTGACTATGAGGATTTTCATCTCCTTAATTTTCACTCTACAGTCTTTTTTGTTTTTCCCCCTTAAAAAAAAAGAAATATTTCCTCCCCTAGAAGCTTGTATTGCTCTGCTATCCTTTAATTCAAGCACCCCCCAGAGGACTCTGGGCTTCATAACTGTATTGGAGTGTCTATTATTTAAGATACTGGGAGTACTTCCCACTCTATCTGGGGCCTCCTGTTCCTCTGAACAGACCTTTGCCAGCTAGGTCTGTATTTATATCTAACTAGTTCAAAGCCCAAGGACTTTGTCCCTCCCACCCATTGAGTTATAATCAGATGGCATGTCTTAAGTTTGACTCATTCAGTTCATGCATGCTTAGTTTCCAGAAAGAGTAAAGGAAAAGTTTCCATTTAAAAGCTGTTCCTACAACAAATCCTAGTAATCACATGCTTTCAGTGGCATTATATATGTTAGAAATCACAGTTAAAATGTCTAAAAGTAACTGCATAGCTTATGTTTAAACCTGAGGAAAATTTGCATAAAGCAATCTTATGCTTTATAAACCCCAAAACAAAGTTTGGCATTGCTGAATGTTGTGCACAAACACAACCCTCTTAACCTGTAAGAGTTCATTAAAATAACAGTGGTGAATTAATTATAAATCATTGTATTGCTATCATAGTTTATCTTATTTGCTTTTTTATTCTAAATAACCCATATTAAACTTAAACACTATGTCCGCCTTTATTATAGGACATATTTAAAAATGCTCAGAAATTCCTAGACTCCATTTTAAGAAGCCTGCTCAATGGCAGTCATATAAAAGAGCTCTTCTGGATGCTGAAGGCTGTTGAACACCATGGACAGATTTCTCAGCCAGATCTAAAACAAATTCTTACGAGCTTTCACATAAGATGGGCACTCTGTTCTCAGATCACAATGCTATTAATCCAAGCCAACAAAGGATTTCCACTAGCATAACAGAAAACAGAACATAGACTTAATTCAGCTCAGAGAGAAGACATGAGAAAGAATCTCATTTTCCAGTTGGCTTGGGCTACTGACCCTACTTTTTTCCCAGTGCTCAAGCAACAGTAAGCCAGAGTAGTCACTTTTTTTCCTCTCTTCATTGGGTTAAAAGGGAAATAATTGAAGTGAAGCAGGAATTCAGCATATCTATGGGTCTCTTGTTTTCTTAAATGCTACATTCATTCTATCTGATTTTACTAAATCCTACAAGGATTTTATTACCCTCTTATAGCCCTGCTACAGAGCCAAAATGGCACCATTAAATCAGACTCCTTCTCCACAGCTTTCTTTTGAGCACTGTTTAGATTTACAAAGAAGAGCAAAGAACAAGCGAACTGTAAACAAACATGTAACAATTAACTTTAGAAATATATATACGAGTTTCTCTGCAATCACATAATGTTTTTTCATCATATATACCACTTGAACAATTAACATTTCAGGGCTTTACTAACTAACACAGCCTTGAATACAGAAGTCTCTAAATTGGAAAGGATATCTTTTGAGCGGAGTGCAATAAAATGCAGATTTGGGAAGGCTGGGATTTGGCTTTTTTGAGATGTTTGTTTGTTTTTACCTCCTCCTCCATATCTAAAATATCCCATAATCAGATACAACAGTCTGTACACCAGTGACTTGCCTCCTCCAGGCTGTCTATACTTTCCACGTCTTGCTCAGGTGGGTTTCTCTTTCGTCTTCTACCAAATCTCCAACAAAAGAGCTTCCTGAAGGAGAAATTCTGTACCTGTTTGAAAACAACAGAAAGGCAATTTTGAAATGCAGATAGCAATACATTTACTTTTAAAGTCCATTATATATTTCTCTCTTTTGTGAAACACAACAATTTAATAGGACCATTACACAGATAAAGAAGATGCTCAATGATGTTCATTAGATGCAGTACCAGCCACTCACAATCAATGGCATAGTTACATACACCCAAGCCCCCTTCCTAGCCCACTTAAATTTCTGTTTTCTTTGTGTTGCATTAAGAAACAAAGTAGTTTTGGCAGAAAATAAACCCCCTTGCGTTCTAACACTCCTCACTGAGGTGGGAGGCTAGGTGTGGCTAGGTTTAAATTCTGGGTGATGCCCAATTCACCACTATCAGTCCAGTCCAGTCACGTTTAATATATTAAAATATCACGATTCTGGATACACTAATAGTGGACTGCACCTTCAGCCTAGTCATGCTCATGAACTAGCACGGCCACTGTCAAGTGTTTGGTCCTATTCAATGCGAAACTGAAATGACTAGCTACTTAAGTAATGCAGTTTATTCAAGCAACAAATATAAAGATTGTTATGGATTGCTAGTGATAAATACACTGTCTGCAAAGCACATGCAAATGAAAATATTGTTAATAGTACAAAACGTGTGACAAAGTTATAAACAATACAGCCTGGCTATAAATGTAGAAAAGCAACTAGAGAGATTTCTACATTTCCCGAGGAAGCACTAGGTATAGTCTAAATCTTACCCAAAGGTGTCCTTACAGTGAGGAAGAAAGGCTCAACCCATCGACTGGTCCTGGAAGTCAAAGGCAATGTGTGATGGAGTCCTCCTTGACTTGTTCACGATGGTGTTTTCCCTACTATCCCCCCTTTCTTGGGCTATTTTTATACTATTTTTTACCTTCAAGGTGGAGTTCGAGTGACTGTAGTCATAAATACCTTTATTATGATTGGTGTAAAATTCTCTCACTTTGCATTTAAAGGTATAGCTTATGAAAAATTCAGGGTGCAGAATCAAGGAGTGGTCACACCTTGGAGGCGGGTAGCCTTTGGGATGGAGGTATGTTTTGGTATTATACTGACATTATAATGAGCAAAGTTCGCACAAAAGTCAGCATTTTATCAAAATTTGACAGACTGTTGGCTCAGGGTAGCAAATACATATTTTATCAGTTCCATAGGGCCATCTCGTTCCCATATCTGCTGTATGATCACAGAGCTTGACCATGGAATCTTCACTCCAGCCTCCATGTTGTTTCACAAGCAATATTGTTCAGGGAATCATGGATGGAGTGGATTCATCGCATACCAGCTGCTGCTGTATTCCACCCTGGAAACGTTTTGATTTTCTGCTTTTCCCAGCATCTTCAGCTAAAGAGAAATCCCTCTTACTGCTTGGGCTCTTGCTACTTGGCTGCTGCTATAGTCAATATATCACTTCCTTGAAGAAGTGCTGCTAGTGACCTCAGTGGATTCACTTGCAAGGGAAAGGTGACAGGATTAGAACCACAGGCTGTAAACACTTCAATACCCGCTGGGATTAGGTTGCTTATTATTATTGGCGCATTGTGCTCAGACAGCAAAGACATTCATTTAAGGATACTAGTTTCTATTTCCAGCCCTATGACATCTATTTTTATTTGAACTTATTTGAAGACAACATTATCAACCCAGAAACAAAGGACAGGAAGGAGATGGATGTCCACAATGCTTAAGACTCTAGACAATGACAGGAAACAGCCCGTGTTTTGACAGTTCCCCCAGTTCTCTTCCAGATGATCTTTACTGAAGAATCAGACAAAATCTAAAAAGCAAAATAAAAACATAAACAAAACTCTGTGAAGGGGAAATCCTCTTGTATTCAGATACCAGCAGAGTGGAAAGTTTTAGAGAGGATCAAGGTCTAGAACACTATGGTAGAAAAAAAATTGTCTATATAAAAGCAGGAATGGAACAGCAGCATGACAGTAACAAGATGTAAGAACAACAAATTAGTCCATGTTCCACTTGGAGGAATCCCATTGTCTACCTCCAAGTGAAATTACAAAAACCAAAATAATCTAGTGTGTTTTGTGATGGGTATATTAACAAGATACTTGGCTTCAGTATTTTCAAAATACCCACCACAGTGACAGTTGAACAAAGTACATTAATCTTTTATGTATACATAAAGCCCCACATCCAATCCACTTCTGAGACATCCACAAGCTCAGAGAAGAAATATCCTTTTGCTTATATATGCCTCCATAATAGTTAATATGTGAACATAAAACCCCAGCTATATTAGAGAAAAGTTAAGAAAACCTACTAACAAGCAAGCCAAACTGTAGATCAGTTTTGCCCTGTTCTGAAAAAGCATCCAGCTTTCTGTCAATGGAGCGTTACTTAGCAAACTTAAACCCTATCCATTGTATCAGGATGATATTACTAAAGATGTATTTTGAAGTTTTTACATAGACACAGATCTAGCTGAAGTCAAACATACTTTCTCCTCAGTAAAAACTAAGTAAGAACTTCAAACTTGGCCAAGGTTGAACACTGTAATACAAAAGTTCAAGCAGAAGCCAACTGTTTTGTTCTTCAGAGATCAGTTGGAAACACACCAATAAACAGGATGGAAGATACTATTTTCAAGGGAGTATTATAAACAGCAAACTAATTGTACAGTATGTTACTGTGCTCAGGGAGATGAACTGGATTGGAAATCAAAACCTAGAGCAGATAATTAATAAATATGCAGTTATATGAAAAAACACTGACACACACAAAAAAGTGAAAGGAATATGAAATACTTTCACTTCGGGTTATAAGATGAGCACTGAGAGGATCCATGGAGGAGCTTTTCCTACAAGTTACTCCATAGTTGTCCACAACTGAACTATATCTGCACTACATAGGCAATTTGTCAATCTTAGTATAGCCACAGCTGCCTTTGGCATTACAGGGATTTTGCAGCATCCTCAAAGAATGAGCTAAAACATACAGTCTCTCATCCACAAGTAATTTCTTATCTGAGATTGAATAGTCCTCTCTAGCAAGGCAAACTGCAAGGCAATTATTTAGAAATACTGTGAGCAAGAATACCAGAAAGTGTCAAATGCAATAAAGGAGTTTATAAAGTGGTCACAAGTGCACTGAGGACTGGAATAAACTAACAGACGCATTTCCCATCCAGCACCAGACAGCATCAGGTGGCAGTATGTTTCAGTCATTATGGATTTATCCTGGATTAAACCTGCACCAAGAAGTTGAATGAATCTCTATCTTCCTTTTCTCCCAAATATGTGTCAATTATTCTTCATAAATTGTTTTCTTAACCTTTCTATTGCAAAGCAAAAAGAAAGCAAAGAAGCCATAGCCTTATTATTTTAAGAGAAAAAGAGAGAACATAAGTTTTTTGCAAACCAGGACCAGACGTGCATTTATCACCATAACTTGATGTGATGTGCCAGTTGATAATTTGGCGCCCACTTAAGAGAAGGAATTCTGCTTATTTTTTGTTCCACTAGCTAGTCCAAAACCAAGTGCAAAGTTGCACAATCCCTCCAACTTTGTTGGGAGACGCAATAATCAGAACCAAAATCCACAGAAGAGTGAGGGGTGAAAAAAAAAATCCTAGTCCTCTTTTCTGGATAAGTGGTTACATGCTAAAAAGCAAGAGTTTGGTAGAGAAAAACAATGCTCTTTTGCTTTCCCAGGCAGGTTTCTTGCTTTTCCAAGTGGACTCCAAACTTCATGTATTTCTTTCCTTCCCTCCCTCCCCCAGCCCTTGATGATAGTATTTGGCAGGAACTTCTAATTAAAAAAAAGTCCAGACTGCCTTTGTGCTACCCCAGCAAACCTCTCTGGGGAAATGATGTTCTTTGCTCAGCAATTCCTGTTCAGCACAGAGTGCCAACACGAGGAAAACAGCTGGAATGACTTCCTATTCTCCATTCAGGCCTGGCGGCCTAGGAACAAATCCTTACAAAAAGAAACAGAGGCTGAAACTAACAAAGAATCATTGACAGAGAAATGCAGGGTGACTTGTAAGATGTTATTTTCAGCTTATTTTTAAAAATGACTACATTCAGTCTCTCACAATAACACAGAAGCCACTAACAATTTGATCCAGCTGCCACCAAAGCTGTATCAAGTGGCAACCAGAACAACAGCTTTAACAAAGAAAGCGGATCCATTGTAAAGGCTTCGCAGCAATGACCTGGGCAATGGGCTTGAGCAGCACTTGCTACAGCACTCTGAACCTGGGCTCTGCCTCCAACCCTAACAAACAGCAACTGTAATGCAAAGCCACAGTTATACATTCTATATCATCACCCAATGAATATCCTGAGGCTCAAGTATACATATTATAGGCCAGATGTATCCTAAAACAAGTGATCCAGGCAGCAATCTTGCCATGTATTGTGATTTAGCATTTTCCTTGAAAAACCTCCCTCCTGTTTACTCCCTGAAAAGTCTTGCCTTTCATTTACATACAAATCATTTTCTATATTCCAACACCTCAATATGGCTCCCCCAGTAACTCCTTTAACACCTAAAAAATGAAGATAAAGGTAACATTATTACTTTTTAAGTCTTGTGGTTATGTGACCCTCATATTGGGGAGGGAGGAGCTTGTCAGATGAGACTGATAATTATGTGGCTGTAATCCTAACAGCTGTCATTGAGACACGTAAGGATATTGTTCAGTTTAATCTGAACATCAAGAGATTTACTTTAAATCCCTTTCTACCCTGTAGAAAAGCAATACTAACCAAGCAGCTATCACCACATCTCCCCAGGCTTCAAAATTATTTTGATGGACATTATTTTTTTCCTGAGAAACACAAAGTCTAGTTACATGCATAGAGAAAGCCAACATTTAATCCAAGGATTACAGCCATGAACTCCTGGTCTTCTAAATCAGACTGCTCCATGGGCTTTAATTTGAAAATCCATATATTACGTGCTAACTTTCTTACATTTAAATCTCAAAATGCAAAGCATCTGAGGTCATAGCTAAGTTCTGGAAGATACCCAACAGTTAAATCTCCAAGGAAGTCAGGCAAGGCTGATAATTGGGTTCAGACAAGGATATAAATTGGTTTTTTACTACACTGATACTGGGTAACACTCCAGCCTTGCTCCATTCTTCCTTTCAAGGAAGATGACCTTTCAAATTGCCTCTCATCACTAATCATATCTAGGTAATACTAACTAACACTTTAAAATAGGTTGGCTGCTAATGGTTTAGTGAGGAGCAAAGGAAGAGGGGAGAGAGCAGTGTTACACCTCTAAGGTGACCGACTTTACAGTTTGAAGCTCTGTCCTTTTCCTGAGGCCGTGTCATCGCAACATTCGCACCACTTACATATGAATGACAGGATGGGTCCACTTCCTCCTCTCCCCACCTCCTTCTCTTAAATTACTATGGATTTCCTTCACTGTAACCTTGTTGGCAGATGTCAGCCTGCTCAGTGGACAAACAACAAATTCCTCTGGTTCAGTCTGCAGTTCAGGGACAAAGAAAGCAGTTCCTCCGATAGTGTTTAAAAGAAGAGAATGGAAACAAATATTCCAAAGTAATCTTCAGCTGATTATGCAAATGTTGATTAACATAAAAACACATTAAAACAAAATGCCCTGCATGTAATATACAGGGCATATAACTTGCTTGTTCCTACGTGTTTAATCAAAAGGCTCAAAAAAAAAAAGTCACAACATGTATCATGTTCAAGGTATGACTAGTTTCAAGATCAGAGTACAGTGCTAGCCACCTCCCTTAACAGTCATATGGCAACAGATCTTTTACCTGTGCTAACCTGTCCTCCATAATCTTTGTTGGCCTCCTGTGCTTATACAAGAATGGAGTACAACACCAGTATTAAATGCAGATATTAAACAGGTATTCTAAAAAAAGAGAATCCACAGCAAAACTTAATGAGGCTCTATGGGAGATAGACACCAGGGGTCCCTCTTCAGGATTTTATTATGCTTATTGTGCTTGTGAAAATGTTTCTTATCTAGGTCACTGTTTTACCTTATCCTGCTCAATTATTTGAGGAATTGTTTTACAGCCTCCTTTGATCTAGGTATTCAGGCTAGCAAGTAAATGGTATCTTAAACAATATTGAGTGAAGACCATAGAGGAATTTTTCCAGTTTATCATGTTTCCACTGCAAAGAAAGATGCCATTAAACCTGAGAGAGCACCTACACAACAGCATCTCAGGAAGGCCTCCAAGATAAGTAACTACTGACCTGTCTAGGTCTTTGCTGAGGTGCAGCAATCGGTGTGTTTGCCACACATAATCTACCTAAATACCTGACATTTATTGAACAAAGAACAGAGAGTATGTGACAACTCTAAAGCAATTAATCATTGGACCTGAAGCTAGAAAGGCATTATGTACATGTTGAAGAAGAAACTCTAAGTCCAAAAGTTTCTAAGTTAGTAGCAAGTCATAAAACTCCAAACCACAGAAGTGGTACAAAAGTACAGTCCATCGGTGATTTCCATTTATGCTACTGTAGTGAACTATAATAGTTCTGGTAACTCAGAAGTGGGTACGTATTCGGTTTGGTCATTTTTACTTACAGGGGCAATAGTTTCAACAGAAGAGAATGCAAGACAGCTAGGGTCAGTAGCTGCATCTTGCTACCCAGATAAATTTACTTGTCATCATAAATGGAAATTGTTACTTTTAATTTGAGTTATAGCACATAGTCAGAGCATTACATATTCCTTGATTACCTTGTATGAAGAAAGAATACTAATAAGAAAGATGGTGGCACATGGATACTTTGTAAGCTGTGTGATGATGGAGAGGACTGTAGGAAAGGTGCTACCTGGAAAGAAGTTGGAAACTGAAGAAAAAACGTCGTGGCAGTTTGAATCCTCTTCAACACAAAGTTGTTGCTGTGAATACCTTTTTTATAAACAAGTGAATTGAGTTTTTAAAAAAAAATACGTCTGGCTCTAATTATTTTTTCTTCCTAATGAGAAAAGTCTGTAAGAACCCAAACTACTGGCAAGCTGCTTGGGTCAAAAGGGGACCCAACAGGAAGGCAATATAATCGATTAGTGAGGATTGTGAGTCAGGAATTTGGCAGTGCCTCACATAATTTTCAGAAACGTGCATGATTTTAGGAAGTGTTTTCTGTATTTATCTACATTTAAGACATGGATAACAATAGAACTGGTCCAAAATTTTCCCTATGTTAAGGTTTTTTAATCAGAAAATGGGTCATCTATTGAGTCAATGTGGTTCATTAGAAATACTTTGGGTTTGAAAGAACTTTTCCCCAAACATTCTAGCAGAATTCTCCCTAGACTTCTACCATCTTTGTCCCCAGCCAGAGGCTTCCTAGTGCTCATCACTCCAGAAACTGTAAATTGATGAAATCAATTTAAATATAGAAATGTTTTATAATTAATTATAAATTAATATAAACGTGAATGGCAGTTTCTAAAAAACAAACAAACAAACTAAAACAAACCAACAAAACCCTGCAGGATCTAGGGGACTTCTCATTTATATGAAAGGTGAGAACTAAGTTATTTGAACCAAAACCAAGTTTTGAAATAAAACTAAGACTTTCTGATTTTTTAGACACCTCTTCTTTTCTCACACAGGACAATATGAAAATTCAGTGACTTCACAGTAGGTTATGGTCCTTCTTCCACCATCTCTTCCCTCTTCCAAACCAGACAAAATAAGTACTTCATCCCAGAGATCCTTCTGACTACAAGAACCTATGACCATGTCCCAAGAAAGGAAGAAATATCTTTCTCTTTCATGCTCACCAAGTTAATATACTTACTTTTTACACATATTATGATGGTATCCATACAGCAAAACCAAGATCTAATTCTGCATCAGACAATTTATAAATAAATACATCAGGACTCTTCCTGCCCCAAGAAGTTTAGTTTCATGAGCAGAGCACTTTGAAGACATCAGACTGATGGTACAAGATATTAAATTATTTTAAAAATATTAACAGCAACTAAGCCAGCAGGTTTTCTTCCATGTAAAGGAACTATGCTTTGATATAGCAACACAAGCCATATGTTGGGTGGAAATCCAGATTTTCTATGACTCAGTATGACACCTGGCCCAAACCAGAAAACAGCTACATTCTTCCTGTGTAAAATTCTATTTATTTTCTGTTCATATTTTGAAAACAAGTTTTATCATCCTGTATTTTTACTTTACTTTCCTTGTCTAACAAGATAATTTAAATTGTATTATTTCTTAGTGTCAAAGAATACAGATATTTAGAGTGCCCCTTCCTCTTCTAAATGCAGAGGGAGAAAGGGGGGCTGGAATCACCCTAGAAGAGTAGAAAGGAGAAAATTATCATCTGTACAGGACTGTTACAAAGAGTGTGGGTAAAAAAATGCCCTTCTCAAAAAACTTGGGATTGGAGAATACAAGAGGTAAACACAACTTTTTTCCTTTTTTTTTTTTTTTAATTCATCTAACCTGTATTCAGGGCAATAATAGAAACTATCATTGTGGGAAGTGAAACAATGAGTTACAATATTACAGAGCAAAAATCTCCCCATGTGCTGTGCACAGAAAGTGATACAACACACCATCAAGCTGAGAAACTCAAAAGGCAGCAAAATATTTCATCTGTTGCATTCCAGACTGTTATCAAAATGGAGACATGCCATTTTATAAATCAAGTTATCAAGCACTTGTACATAAAATAGAGATTGAAAAGGTGAATTAGGTAGCAGCCACAGCTGTCAAACTTTAACCCTTAACTTATATATATATATACACACATAAAAACTTACAAAAATCAAGGATTAAAGCACCAACACCCAACAAACACACACGAGCCATCCTGTATTGTCTTTGCAAGTGCTATTAAGAATTACCCAAGGCATTCTTAAGATCTGATGAGAAATCCAGACACAGCCCTGCTAAAGCATTTGAAAACCTAAAGAAAAAGAAAATTGCAGTTCTTTAAGCATTTCCTATATTACAGTAAGATTTTTCTCCCGCTCTGGGATATAAAAGCCTGAGCTCTTTGCAAAAGGCATGACTACACCAGATGTACATTTTTCTCAATCAGATCTGTTTCAATTTCTGTTTTAGAAGGATATGGTTTTATACTATAGCCTTCATATTGAAGTGCATCAAAAGGTTGTACAGAGCAATGAATCATCTTCAATTATGATCTGACTTTGCAGACAAACTATATGAGCACAAAGGACCAACTGTTAACTTCAGCACAGTTTGGGACATTACAACTTGTTTTTTGTAACATTTAGCACATTTGTTACCTCCTTTATCAAGTCCCCTCACATTTCACATGTTTTTACTGAGTTGAATAACCCACAGTTCTCTAAGCAGAAAGAATGAAATGTTACAATGATGAACATTACAGAGCAGGAACTGAACCACTGGCAGCTAAACTACTGGGAGGGACTGTCTCCATGCAAATGCCAGGAATAAAACCTAGAAATGTTGACTTGCAGTTCTTTTCTCTAGCCAGTAGGTTCAGTCGGCACTCTTTTCCTTGTAAAATCTTCATCGTGCTACCTGAACAGCAATTAGAAGCTAAGAGTTGAAGAAATGATGCTTTAAAAATGTATTTTCCAAGCTACCATTCCACGTACGTTATGCAGTGCAGTATCAGAGGGAGGTCTAAGCCCAGATGCTAACCTGGAACCTGAACTCATGCCTCCTGAGCCCAGGGTCCTTCACCCTGAGAGTTTTTATCTACCTTGCTAATGTATCAGCCAGACACAGTGAGGTAGGCAGCAAAGATCAGAGCGTCCTTTTCTGCAGAGCTTCTGTCAGAATTCAATTTCATGAATCTTGAAAGAAGAGTGGAGTATAGTCAGGAGAGCACTTTGGTGTTCACTTAGAAAGGAAAAAGCATGCAGCTCCTCCCCTTGGCTAGCATTACGAGAAAATAATTGCATGCAAGGAAATAGAGCCCTTGAGGTACATTCCCAAAAGACCATGTCCTTTGGGACTGTGGTGAAGAAATCAGCAGCCCATCTCTCCCCGCTCCCTAAATGCTGTGATGAGATCCAGCCCTCCTGTTTGTGCTGGGAGAGGGGTAATGTGTTTACACCAAATTGACTGTCTTTTCACCACGCATTCACCAATCAGCCACATACACAGCTATTGTATAGGACAGAGCAATTCCTCTATTTCATCTTGCAGAGCATTGGAAATAAACATGCTCTCAGGAGTCAGCAGACCTGTAAAGAATTAGTCTGATATTTTCTACATAAACCACAACACAAAATGAAAACTGCAAACCATCTAAATGTAATAAACATGTTCATTAAAAGCAAACACACAACAATTATATATATATAGGGGAAAATACATCTTGCTTTCACCTATATGGTCTAACTCCATTCAAAAGCAAAGTTGCAAGAAGTAGGACCAATAAGCTTCATACATAAATTCAACATTGAGATGAGTAAGAATCACATCTGCAGTGCACTGGTTAGAACAACCACCAAATGGGCTGCTGGACCCTGAGCTTCTGGGTAGGATTTGCCTACTGATGGTGCTGTGTAATTCAGTGAGTTACAGACAAGTCTGGGATTGTCCAAAGAGTCTGAAACTGGTCTTTTTGCAGATGTGATGCTGATCTGGTCAGAGTTCTTTGATTTGTTGCTATAACAGCCAACTAGGGGGATGTGAGAAGGCTACATTTGGCTCATGCTACGGCACATCTGGCTTGTAATGGGAATAGCTGGCACTCACAAGCATCAGGGCACTGGAAGAAACTGCTGTTCTGGGGAAAGTTAGTCTTTCTGACACAAAGCTGGAAAAATCTGGATTCCTCTCCTGGCTCAGTCAGTAACTCACCTGTACCTTGGTTTCTTGCTCTACTCACTGAACATAAAAGGTTCCAATTTTGTTACACGAAATACTACTGGTACAGTGACTTCATAGATTTAGCTGTCTTGGAGAAATGCACAGTCTATTTCACTGGTATTTATAAAAGTGTTTTAGAAGTCCTGGAACAAGGGTCATATATCAGAATAGGATATCAATACTTTGAAAATAATTTTTTGTCACATCCAGAATAAAGAAAAAATAACAAGACATTCCTTGCCCATAAGTTTATCCATCTAAAAGACTAGCAAACACTAAACGTAATAGCATGTCTGAAACACCTGGGCAGAAATATCAAAAAAGGGGCTTTGAGGTATTTTCAACACAACCAGAAACAGGAAGGACCAGACTGCAGACCCATGAGGTTTAATTCAAATAGATAACTTCACTGCTTATCTGATCTACATCTGCAGTCTGAACCTTTTGAGGTTCTCCCACCACCACTAAACATGACACCAATCTGAGAACACAGGAAACCTCAACCAATTTAGTCAAGAACTCACACAGGCAACAAAATGAGGTCATGCAATTCTTGCAGTTTAACACTGGCAAACGGGAGAAGGGAGTAGAGAAGGAAGAGGGAGTAAATGCAAGGCACTCCATAGCCAGTGATATTCTCACATTTTTCTGTTTGTTTTTATCCATTTTCCTGTTCTACTTTTCCCCCTTCTCACAAGCTAATCAACAGTGCGACTAACATGAAATAACACGAAACTCAAACTTCCCATTTTCTTAATACAATCAATTATACCAGGAAATGCCTCGTTCTTTCCTAAATCATTCTGATAAAAAACAGCTTAAATTGTGCAATGCACACATCTAGAAATAGAATATTCTTTCATATTGCAGTTTTTACTGGATCTTGAGATGATGAACAGAATTTAGGTTGTTTACATGAGTTTTAACTGGACCAAATAAGAGTTTTCACTGCTGTACAGAGAAATAGTTTCCCTTATTCAATCAGAGAGCACGTAGAGTTGCCCTACACATATCAAAGGAGTCTGAGTGAATTCCCGTCATCCATACTGAATACATCACTTTATCCAACCATGACATAAAAGAAAAAACTGGCTCTTTTCTCATAAAACAGAAAATAGCAATACCCTGAAATCACATGTCTTCTAGGCAGCTTCCCAAGCACACTTTGTTTTCATTGACTAAAATAATGCCTAACAATAGAAATTGAAAGCAGATTTTCCTACACTGTAAAAAGTCTTATTCTATTAAGAGACCAGCAGATCTTAAATGGTGTTATTTAGCTAACACTCATCTCTGTAGAGTGAAAGAATGTAAGTATCTAAATAGAGAAATCTTAGTGACTCTTCTCCACTCTTCTACTGTATTAATGACTAGATTAGGGATGGAACTGGCCCAGACCAACACTCTGGGCCCCACCAAACCATTTGGAAATGTACACCACATAATCCTATTTATTGGTTTTCTGATGATGATTCTTGTAAATAACCCCAAAAAGGCACAAGGGCCACAGAGGTTGTTTGGGATACCCAGGCTCACAGCCCAGTTAAAACATCCCCAGACATTCCTGGGTATTCCCAAAGAACAAAAAATTCTGGCCTCCTCTTTCTTCTTGTTCACATACAGCCAACATTTGTCAGTCTGCTTGATCTGAATCACCAGGCAGCTAGTTTGGAAGGAGGAGCTGATAGGTATAATCATCCTTTATTGCATTAGCTAATTTTTATTTGCCTGGTTTATACTGTTAACAGAGTGGAGTCACAACTCAAACAGGTTTTATGCCAGTGCGACTCCATTTATTTCAAAAGTCAGGCCCTAAATTAGACAAGTGGAAGTGAGATCAGAATTGGACTGAATATTGGTGCAATATTCTCCACAAACACAGCTCATACTTCATATAAAAATGAACTTTTCTGCCTGTCGTACGACACTTACGCAAGTAGTTGGTAAAACTTTCTCTGGCCCTATACTTCTGGAAACCATCCTAGCTCTACTGGTATTTACTGAAGCAATTCTGTATACACATTAATCATTTGACCCTAAATCTCAAATTATTTTCTGAACTGATATTTTCTAAAAATGAAATATGGCTCTTTGAGTCCAAAGAATCATCTTCACTTCAAATGGAAGGAAGATGAACCAGCGTAGTGCTAGCAGTCATTCAGTAGCTGTTTTCAATCTTTTTTTGTTAAGTTTCTTCTTTCTACTTGCTTTATGTGTTTCATGTGAATTGAAGCCAGCTTTTAGACCTGCCTCGTTTTTCGCTTCTCTAAAAACTGATAGTTAAATAGAATCAAATTCAGTTCTATCATTCTACTTCAAAGAAAGAGACAAGGCCCCTTGTCTTTCCCTCTCTAAACGTATGTTTTGGTCTTTCACATTTTCTATCTACAAACACTGGTTCTTGGCAAGTTTGCTGTCTTTTTCATAGGTCAAGAGGAAATCTGTCCAATTGTTTGACAAATAAAGCATACCGATAAAACTTTATAAAGTAATACGGAAGAATTTCTCAACCTAGAATGTGTATTGTGATCACGCTCTCTAGAATGTGATTTTTTGGAAATAATCAAAAAGCAAGAAAAATCCCAGGTTACTTCATCTATTATTTTTCCTTATACTTTTTACTCTCCTAAAATTTAAACTGGTCACCCTGCCTATGACATTTAAGTATTTGTTACCTGTCATTCCCTTTACGGATTGCTTTCTGCTAGGGGACAAACCTGCATTCCAATGCAGGAGATTGAGGTATCTCTCTTGTGCCTTGAATATGACTAATGAGGAGACTGCTCAACTTTAGCAATACCCACTCTAAGAGCCATCAGGAGGAGAGAGTGCACATTTCAGGAAGAGATGAGTAGGAAGAGCGTAGGAAAACAGATGAAATGAAGAGATAGGTGTCAGGAGGAGGGTGAATGTGATTGACTAATTTATCCAAATGAATGTGATGGTATGTGTCTCAAGGTTATGCAGACCATGAAATATGAAGGAAGACTGCTGGTTTTCCCCACTCCGTGGCACTTACAGCTTATTACAGCCTCATGAATTGCTGAGGGTGGCAAGTGCAAGTCTTGGATGCCAATTTATTTGGGGTGTACACAAAGAAATATGGCATTTGTAGCTGCCATTTGAGATACCTTTTTTCTAATTTCTATTTACTTTTTTTTTTAATCCAACCACATATTGATCCAAATTTGTGTCCATGAGAGTAATAGCAATACTAATTTGACTAGTTTCATACAATGTTAACCATCACCCTCAGCAGCCAGTACCCTCCCTCATCCAATAACTAAATCAACTATGGCAGCTGTTACTGTTTTAGTCCCATACCTTGCAAAGATTTATACATCTGCCTAATTTTATCCATGTAAACACTCCCAGTGACATTAGCAAGAGCCCTCACATTTGTTAATTTAACTTCTAGGCATTGCCTAGAATTCTCACACGCAAACAAATTCCATGTCTGAAATAAATACTATCATCATTTCTTCTCTTTGTGTTTTCAGGTTCCCATTTTTCACTACTCAAGACCTTCTCAAGTGGCCTTAGATTCAAATATGTGTCTCCAAGCCCAGAAAATCTTTCAAGGGCTCTTTTAGATGTCTGCCTGAGTGAAAGCCATCAAAAGGAACAGCATGATTCTTTGAAAAGAAAACACTTGAATATTAGTTATGGCCATTTGCCTCAACACTTTTATAATCACACTGAATAGTGATCTACATAGGCTATTTAAACTAAATGAACCAGAGGGTAAGCATCTGACGGGCCAGTCTAGCATAGTGCATATCTATTTTTGCTAATCTTGGTCTAATTCAACAGCAAAATTCTATTTAGTGGCCAGATCCAGGTCACTAGCACCTACCTAATAAAAACAGTAATAAATCAACATCATTAGTGAAAAGGATTCTGGACAGAGCAAGCACTGTAGTACAAGGAGTACTAGAGATGTTAGCACTAGAGATGTCTGGTCTTCCTGATTGAAGGTCATGTGCTTTCCAGTTGTAACTCTTTTCCTTGGCCAGTTATTCTACTGTCTTTTGCAGCTACTACGACTAATAGTATATAAACTAAAAGATCACCCCTGCTTTGATGCAGTCTCCAGAATTCATTCACAACATACAAAGAATTTTCCCCTGCACAATGCCAAGGTGATGGGGCATAATTTTCATTTCCTCTCATACAGCAAAATTACAAGTGACATAGCTGAAATGCAAAAATACCTAGTATGGCTTAATAGCCTTCTGCATGTTACACCTCCATGGACATGCCATTTGACTCTCATTAGCTTACATTTTCAAACACGTTCAACTTCTACAGCACAAAGTTTATGCAATCTAAAGTTCACACACATAGTTGGTGAATTTCTGGTCTAAAGAACAATTCTGTAGTGAGTTTATCTGCTTAGTGCTACAGTGCCCAACAAATAAACCACAACTTCAACAAGATTCAGCAAAGTTTCCGTTATTTTTATATTTTCAGCTTTCTTAAGCATTTCAGGCAATTCACGTTGAGACCTTCTGACTCAACTGATCTAAAATAAGCCTTTATCTCCTCTTTTTTTTTTCTGTATGTATGGTTATTAGCCTAAAATCCTAAAGAAACAAAGCATATGAAATCCTGCTGTCTTTCTGCCCCCTTCCTGCTCCATCCTGTGTGATTTCTGAACTTACTGACTCACTTGAAGCCATCAAACCCAGCTGAGAAATTAACAGAGGTCACCAACATCCTGGGTTCCTACTAACTTCTGGAAAATCAGCAGACAAACAGAGATGGAATAAAATGCCCCTACTAAGGAAAATCTGTCAGTCTAGCTCATCTGCTACCTGCTCAGCTAGCTGCCCATCAGCTGATCAGGACCTACATGGTTTGAAACAAGCTCTGCCAGCTCCTTTTCCTGCCCAGCTAACAGAGAGCTGAGAGGCTGCTGCAGAGAGGAACAGTTCAGAGGTGGTGTTAGGGGTGAGGTTATAAGCAATGCCAAAAAACCACCCCAAAACTCAGCAGTAATTTTCTGGCAAAGAGGTGGTGATAAATAAGACAAGGCATAAGACTCGTAACTCTGTGGTACCATACAGACTTCAGGAGGCCTGCTGCCTGTCAAACACGTTTTCATATCAAGTTCTGCAAGATTACAGGCAGTTTGAGTATAGCAGAGTGCTCTGGCGTTAGCCAGTCTACATGCCAACGTAACAGAAATGGAAGGCAAGCTGCTGCTCATTACAGTGTTTGTTATCAGAGGAATCATAAATTTAACAGTGGATAGAAGATTTAAAACTAACCTACTTTGTTGTTTTTTATTTTAATTCCACTCTGAATAGATAGACAAGGGGAAAATTCCTATATTTAGATGTAAAGATAGAGAAAGGGAAACAAACAAACAAACAAAGAGTGGTGGAAAAATCCCTGGAAGTGAGGTGATAATTTAAATCACTTTGAGGCTGGACAAGACAGGTGAGGAAAGTTTGGTGGAATGGTTTTTTGAAGGTCTGACTTTCACATGTGCTCAAGGAGGAGTCGTTCCAAACTCGGGACCTAAATCCTCACTAATCTTTATGGCCCGGTGGCAGAATGCAAAATACCAGGGCTCTGCTCTGGAGCTGTGAGCCAGCGTCCCTGCAGCACTAGATAGCCCAAAGTCACGCGTTAAATGAACCTGAGATCGTTGAGTGTGGACACAAGTTAAGCCTCAGCAGCTCAGGTTTAAATTGTCCGTGTGGAAATGTTTGTTAGCGGTTTTGGAGAGCATTCTGCCTCTTCCTGCACTTCTTATTTTTAAAAATCTTAGGACTGCACAAGAACGTCAAGTCTCTGGTGTTTAAGGACCATGTGACTCCTCTGTACTTTGAACTCAGATAAACTTCTTACTGAATGAAGTCATGTGTAAAATGCTTTCCAACAGAGATTATTTTGAACCAAGCTGTACTTAGAAATGCAACAGAATTTCAACACTCATATTTCAGCAGCAAAAAAAGGAACCATTCTTGTACTGTGTGCAGTGCTTTTGGGGGAAGCACCAGGTCCCCTCATGTAAACAGAAGTACACTTGTACAAGACTACAGAAGTAGATCATGTTTTAGTTAGGGGAATAAAAAAAAAAATCATACTTCCATATAATCACATGTAATTAGCTTTTGCCCAATTGATGCATGCAACTTTGCTCCCAAAGGCATCTTCATAAATCTCAGTGTCCCAAGTTTTAGTCAGTAAAACCAGTATCAGGTCCAAACTAGGCACATTGGAATGAATCAGAATTGTTTTTAAGCCGGAACAGATACTAGGGTTTAGCTAATATTTGGATAAAAAAAACGCACAGCCCTGATCATTACTCCTTTTTTCCCCTAGAAGCAGAACATATGGCTTGTATCCTGGCTAACTTCCAACCTGAGCAATTACGTACTGACCACATAAGTTTCCCCTGCGGTTTTAACGGGATTAAGCATTCCTCTCCAATTCCTCCTGTGAACATTTATACCTTGTTGCAGAGCACTATTAAACAGCTACTGCCCTCTGCCCCAAAGATGTATGCATTTTAGTAAAAAGCAAAACAATTTCTTAAAATTATATTTATATCCCTGTCCTCTCCAAATATAGTTGGAAGGGGCAGGGATATAATTATAATTTCAAATATAATTGGGGGTGCATGGATCAGTTTAATTCCTTACACATGCTTTCAGTTCCTAATCATATCCATTAGACATGATCTTCTATATAAGGATGATATTTTCATGCAATGAAATTGACAGATGAAGATGGTATTTTCCCTAACAACTTCAAATGTTAAGAGATTTACCCTTAGGTTCATACAGCATATTTAAAACCAAGCATTTCTTCTGAGGATGTGGAACAGCCTATGAGCTTAGGAAGGGCTGCATGTTGAAAAAATTAATATTAGAGAAGACGTGGGGAAGCTTTCTGCTCAAAAACATGGGACAACTAGACAAAGCAGAAGAATAGTTTGGATATCTTGCTTTTATATCAGGGAATTTACTATTTTGAGGGATATTTTGAAGGTGTAACATTTGAAAGATAAAAGAGAAAGAGAATAAACAGAATGAGCTACACACAACACCACAGTCAGCCACATATCCTGAAGATCTCAAACCACTTTACAATTGATTAGTGCCAATAGGAGGCATTGGAGAAAAGCATTAAGGAAGACATCTTATCATGAACTATAGAACCAAAGTAGGTACCTGATCAGGTCAAATTTTCCACCTAATCAGGATTGCAAACACTGGAATCAAGATGAAAAATACCTAAAGGGAGAAGTCATTTTGACTACCTTCATTTTCTATTTCCCAGCCTGAAACCATCTGAATTCCAAATTTCCAACTATATAAACTATTAATGTCAGCTGAAGTCTAGAACATTTATTACCTCTGCAGATGCATCAGGATCACTGTGACAAATTAGGCACTCTGAAAGTCAGAAGCCACTTTAACAATTTCCCCTGTATAGGATCGAAGTGACACTAAGCAGCAGAAATACCAGGAAGAGAGCCATTTAGACGAGTCTATACTTTATCCACTTGGTCAGATTTATAAACTACTTTGAAAATGACAAATGCTACCAAGCTATTCAGTATTACTAAATAAAATTGAGCATGGAACAGATTTTTTTCTGCAAGAGAGCCGAATGATGAGTGCTCCTATTAGCTGCTTAATCCACACTCACATATACATACACACACATTCATATGGATCTGCATATACATCAATATAAAAGATCTTGTGTAACACATTTGCATCTTTTGTTCTATTCCTGAAAAAATTGTGCAAAAATACCCAAAGAAAATATCAACTTTCTGTTTCCTCATAAAACAGGAATGGGTCCATTCTGAGAAAATGATGAGTGGTCAGCTTTCTTCCATTTTGCTTGACTTGCATTTTTTGTAAACATCCTTCCTCTTTGCATCCCCAAAATGATCACAGGACTGACATACGTGGCAAATGAGAAGCCTCTGCCATTTAGAATCACAGATTCCTTGGGATTCTGCTCCCTGACCCTCTCTGCTCATCAGAGCGGGTAGAGGATTCAGACCGATTGGAAGGTTGGAACCTGCAGAGGCAGAGGTCACTGTGTCCCCCAGCACAGGGACAGTGCTGGCAAAGGAGCCAAAGGCTGGTGCTGTGCATGCAGAAATGCGCTCAAGTTGTGGGAACACATTCCAATTAATCCATCAGACTGGGTACTTTGGGATTTGACTCCCATCCTGTAAGGCTGTGACACAATTAATTGTGACTGAATATTTACTGAGTTTTGATCAGGCCAAGCCACCTAACAAACACAAAAACAGGGCAAGTTTTAGAGGGAGATATAAAATTTTAAGTGTCTCCGGTGGCATCCCTTTAAACACACTGAAAGCTCAAGCCACTGCTTCCATCAGCAAGTGTAAAATGGGATATATCTCTGGTGTGCAACATTGCCACCAAGTGGCCATTCCAGCTCTGCAAAAATACCAGCAGTGACAAGGAATCGGAACCTTGCCCCATATTTGCAGCTTTTTAAATTGTCTTTAATAATATTGGCAACCTACAGGAGAACTGGCGTGGTGGTAATAACTCTCTCATACTGCCCCTCCACAAGCAAAAATGCTCCCTTCTTCAGACCTGCTGTTTTTTATTTTCTGAGACACACCACTGCCATGATTACGTTGCAACGCATAGTACAGAGTGTAACTGAACATCAAAAATTTACAGAAACATCAAAAATGACAGATGAGGCATTCTTGATGTCAGGAGGGCAATCTTTAGACATAATCTGAATGAGAACTGCACAATGGCCTTGATCAGGAAAGAGCTTCAACACAGGAAAATACATGGAAGTTGGCATAGAGTCAGGAGTGGAAAACAAAGTGAATTAATCGAATTAGTAACTTAAGAAGAGAAGGAATTACTGACAGTTGAGGGGCAAAACAACATGGAATGCAGAAGCAAGCTGTAATAAAATATGCAGATGGAAAAGTTATTCATAGTCAGAAAAGTAGTAACAGAATTAAACTGGATCCAGGGATGACGAGTGGCTCAATTGGAGCAGCAGTGAAGAAAAATAATTATCTGCCTCAGGGGCTGAGCCAAAAGCTGTTAATCTACACAAAACTTGTGTTTGCAGCCATCTGGAACCCTGCCCGAGCAAAGCAGGCACGATTTAGCTTACTCATAAAATGGTCCACTGCTTGCTTAAATTACAGACTCAGTGAGGGACATACAGAAACTTCTTAAAGACTTGGGGGATGCACTTGCTGCCTGCGTGGGAGATCAGAAGTACAGCAGGAGCTTTCTGCCCAGCTGGCACAACAGACATACAAACACAAATAACAATCACCTGGAAACAAATTCAGTAACATATTCATTAAAACAACATCCACCTTTCAGCTATAAAAACTTTGTATCAAAGCAGCACTAGAGAAACAAAGGAAACTTAATCACGTAAGATGGGAAACAAATACTGACAGGCGAAGAACAGAAGCTTAACTACCACAGGTGGCTGGCTGTACAAAAGAAAAATCCTGTTTGTATTCTTGTTTCCTAGCACTTGGCACCTGTAAACACCTAAAGGAGCCTGCCTGCTGTCGCCATTGCAACTGGAGCAAAGTTACCGCTCTTGGGAAAGATCGTCTACAGCTGAACTGAAAACCAGGGAGGAAATAGTAACTTTCTTCTTCACCATATAACTGGTGAAAAAAAATTTCTTTGAAAAGAAAGCTTGCAGTATCACTAAAGTGGAAACTCTGAACCAGTCCTAATAAGCCAGTGAAGGAAATCAGATTCACTGTTACCCTGAGCTGGAGCTGCTGAGATGGTAATTATACCTTTTTTTGTTGGTGTTGTTTACTTGTTTGTTTTGACAGATTGCATATGCTCGTCAATTCCTGAAAAGCACACCTGTTTTATTATGCAGTTTCTTCTGTCTAGGATAAGAGGGCAGCAGCCAGAGAAATATTTTTTACTCATGATTTTAGCAAAAAGGTGAAAACTGAAAATGCTCCCAGGCTGCAAAAGAGCTTTGTTCTCTGTGTCATCAACCGAGTTTCTATTTGCTGCTACAAGTTTCAGTACATTTGTGAAGAGACTATGCTCAATTATTTTTGCAATTTAAGTTTAAAAAAAAAAATAATTGAAGGCTTGAATTAAAATATTACTTTCCTTTTTCGTTCAGGACTGTCAACTATGTAGCACGTGAACAGGGAGATTTTTCAACAGAACATGAATCCAGGAGAGAAAAAGATTTTCCAAGAGTATCTGACAAATCAGGGGACTGTGGTAAAGCCCTATTGCTGGCAGAGACAGAACCACAACTGTGCTAAATGTCCCTACCACATACGAACTGGTGAAGAAGCGAGAGTCCCTCATGCAGAATTTCACAGGGTCTTTGGCTTCCCATACAGATCAACAGCAACTCTCCAAAACAAACACCTTCTCTTCTATGAACTGAGGAGTTTCTCAGGCACTGTAGTCCAAAAAGGCCATGCTACAAACTGTACTGACCAAGACAACCATCCAGAATCTATGCTGTTTGAGGTGGGCAGTTATCTGGATGCAGTTACAGATGCCTATGAAAACATCAGATGCATTATCCTCTATTCAAATTACTCTCCTTGTAATGAGGCTTACCACTGCTGCATAAGTAAAATCTACAATTTCTTGTTGAGGTATCCAGAAATCACGCTCTGCATCTATTTCTCTCAGCTTTATCACACTGAGGACGGTTTCCCCACCGCAGCATGGAACCGTGAAGCTCTGTGGAGCCTCTCCAGCCTGTGGCCTCAGGTGACTCTGCAGAGACTGCCCGAGGGGACACGGCATTACCTCCTCTGCAATTTTGTGTACGGCATCCCAGGGTCAACCCTTTATCACCCAACTCCCCTGTTTAACACCTCAGCAGATCTACAAAATACACATCAAAATAACTTAACGGGAATGAAACTGTATTTTAGGAAACCCTTTCCACAAGGAATGCAGGGAGAGCCTGCTGTGCAGCAGCATTTAAAGGCCTTTTATTCTCCTAGCCCAGCCTCCCAACAGCCTTCCCAAGCAATGAAAGGCAGCCTGCTACCTCCCATGTCTCAAAGCCACTTGGGCATTTTCCCAGGCATGTTTCTGCCCTTTCAGAGGGGACATCTATCCCCCAGACCTAAAAATATCATAAGGCATTTAAAAATGCCAAAGGAATAATTCAATGAAACTCGTAATTCTGAAATGTTTCTAAGCAGCAGACACCTACTCTGAAGATAATACAAAATGAATGGCTTTCAGACTGTAAAACTGAGATCACAGATGGCAAAAAAATTTCCCCACTAATAAAGTCACCTTACTACAAAGGTTAACCCACAGAATAACCGTGGGTCTTAAATAACTGATTATGAAGATAACGTTCTTTCATTTTAGTCCTATACCTTTGAAACATAAACTCATGGCCGTAAAACCAAAACCTCAGTATCTTCTGATTACCTCCTGAGATGTATTTATTTGTTGCCCTTAAGTCAATTTCTACCAGAAAAATGTAAACAGGCCACAGGCTACAACCACAACTATGTCCGAATTACAGCTTCCCAGCTGAGGCAACTTCAACGGAACACGAGTATCCCCATTTCTTCCTCTGTCAAGGACGTGGTTCTGCAGGTAAGGCTGATATATGAATAAAGTTTTCCCACTAGCTGTTTCCTTAATAATAGGGTTTATATACTTATATATATGTGTGTGCGCATATATTTTTTTTCTAGGGCTGCTGACTTTCATTAAGAGGAATTTCGTAAAGCTATGTGATTTTCTAATTGGTAAGAAATATCTAATAGGATAATATATGTAACAGAGATCTACAGAGTCCAAGTGTACCTTGAAAAACAAAAAAAAGCCAAACCCTATCATTTAGAGCAGTGTTTTCACTTTGTGACTCAATATATTTGTCATTACACTAAAGGTCTTAAAGAATGGGGCAACTGAAGTCAAGAACATGTTTTTCCCCAGTAAACAGGTGTTCCTTCTGAGGTAATGTCAATTGTGACTAAGCACACTGGCTAGTTTTGTGAAGTCAATGCTTCTGCTCCTTTTTTACTCTTTTTTGTGGCCACAGCTATTATGTATCTGAGTAAAAAAAAAAAAAGAGGCTGGCTGTCAGTGGGGCCCTAAACACCCTTCACTTCAAAAAGGTGATCCCATTTGGAAGCTCAACTGTTTTTCTGAGTCTCTTAGAATCATAGAATTGTCTAGGTTGGAAGGGACCTATAAAATCATCGAGTCCAATCATTGACCTAACACTGCCAAAATCACCACTAAACCATGTCCCTAAGAACCGCATCTACCTGTCTTTTGAATAGCTCCAGGAATGGCGATTCCACCACTTCCCTGGGCAGCCTGTTCTGATGTTTGATAACCCTTTTGGTGTAGAAATTTTTCCTAATACCCAATCTAAACCTCCCCTGGCACAACTTGAGGCCATTTCCTCTTGTCCTATCGCC
>JAOXJM010000004.1:7663179-7675443 GCA_026413425.1 Tringa solitaria
GGGCATTGGAACTCGATGATCTTTAAGGTCCCTTCCAACTCTAACCATTCTATGAATCTCTCATTAAGACAGAGCTCTGTTTATACTAGGAAAAAAAACTCAACCCTCTCTGCTTCAGTTGTTTCCTTCCAAATGTCCAAAGGAATTGCAGAGGAAGGATGAGCTCAGGCTGGGATGGTGGCACTGATCCAGCCAGCTGCTGCACGCATCGGTCAGGGCCGTGCCAGCCCCGGAGAGCCCAGCCAGGTGCCCTGCACAGGTACCCACCTCCTCACCCTGTCCATCGCCTCCCTTCTCCCTGTGGGCTCCAGCAGCTGTGATACCCAGGGCAGCACAACCAGAGATCACAGACTCTGCCACAGTCCCTGAACCTTTCATTCATTATCGTTTCCTTTCCTACGGGGAGAAATGCCTAGAAATGGGACCTGGGAATGTTTCCAGGAGCAGCAGGTGCTTCATGCCTTGGGGAGCGAGGACCAGTTAATTGCTCCAACGTGAGCTGTCGACCCGTTATCTCCAATCTCTTATTTTGGGGCTGTGAGGAGTTTTACAAAGTGCAGTGGGCAAAGAAGCTGATTCATTCCTCGCAGCCCGGGGTGCAGGGGAGCCCCCAGCCCCCTGGCAGCCACTGCAAAGCTGCTCTGGGCTGCTCTGGCACCGTGAGCTGTTTCACCTGCACGCCACAGTGGGGGACTAGGAATTAAGTGGACTCTAATTTTATCGTCAGGGTTCATTAGGTTAATTAAATACTGTGGACGCACTCTGTTAATCAGCTTTGCAGTGGGAGAGTGGTTTCAGCGGGAGTCAAGGAGCTGCTCAGAAGCTGCTTGGCTAATGGTGCTAAATCCAATTTCATGCAATGGCACAGTGCTGGGGAGGTGATTAACAGGTTTCATGTCTCCCCGTCTGCGGGGGCTGTCCCCAGCTCCCCCCGGAGCTGGAGGGAGCAGGTGCTGGGCCAGCCTGGATGTAGCTCATTGCTGGCTCGCTGTGCGGCAGAGCCCAGCAGAGCTCCTTGCTCCTTTAAATAATCTTGGGATCTAGGTAAGGGAGATAAGAAGTTTTTTAGGTCTGGTGTCAGCATCCCGATGCCAGGCAGGGGCAGCCCAGCTGTTTGGGTGAGCCCATCTGGCAGTGGCTGCCCCTCATGCCCAAGGAGGTTTCAGCTGGCAGGGAGATGCCGTTTCGGAGCCACCACAGCAGGGAGCACCCCAGTGCTGCACTGGGGCAGGGAAATTATTTCAGGGGCCGATAAAAAATTGCCCATACAAGCATGTTGCTGGATTCAATGATTGAATGCCATTTGGAAAGGATTTGTATTTTTGTATGTCTGAGAGGAATTTTAGAGTCTCCACCTTCAAAAAAAGCTCTCATGGGCTGTTCCCTCCTCTCCCCTCGCTACACAAGAAGTGACTTTGAAATATAAAATGGCATTGACTGCAAATTAGTTGAAATAAAAGTACTTGTTATGTGACCCAAAGGTTTTCTTGGTGGGGAAAACTGTCACCTGTACAAGCAGGAGGATGTGACTGGTGATGGCTTGAGGTCCGGGCTCCACACAGAGCGGTGATGCAGGCATCCCCACACCAGGGGGTTGCCCCAGGCTGCTGAGAACACGCAGGAGGGGGGTGATCAGAAATAAGTATCTTTTCCCCCATTGCACAATGGGGACGAGAGAAGAGGTGGGCATCAGAGCATGATCCAGTAGGCAGGCTGACTGAAGGGCCATAAGGGAGCTGGCAGAGAGCTGTGTTGGGCCAGTGCTGGGGGACAGCATCCCTCGTAACTTCACAGCAGCAAGTAAAGGGCAAGTTTACCAGGATTCAGTGATTCTAGAGCAGGTGATAGGAAGATAATTCATTCCCACTCTCTGGCTTTTATAGGGACTTGGTGCTCATCAGATAATTCTGATTTTGCTCTTTGATGAGATTATGGCTTTGGCTGGTAAAGGTAACAACAGAAATGTGAAATACTTGAGCTTTGCTGACATTTTAGTCTGGACAGTGCAACAGTCTGATTTTAAAAGTTATCAGTAAAAGACACATTAAATGAATTCAAGTGTAGCTGACAAGCCCATTTAAAGAAGTCAGTGTGAGCCAGAAACCCTCAGCAAGTGGGCGTTTCTGGGGTCTATGGGGCTCAGGGTTTGGCATTTCTGTGGGTAGCATCACTGCCGGCAGCATTTGCCGCGTGGCCAGGACAAGCCGGGTGGCTGCAATGGTGAACACGGGGCTGAACCCTGCAAGCTGTGCCAAACGGGGAACACAAGCTTTTTGGGATGGCTCTCCCTCCCTGGGCTGAGCCCTTTCCCAGCAGAAAAGGACCTGAGGGTGTTTGTGGACAGCCAGCTGAATATGAGCCAGCAGTGTGCCCAGGTGGCCAAGAAGGCCAACAGCATCCTGGCCTGCATCAGGAACAGCGTGGTGAGTAGGACCAGGGAAGGGATTGTCCCCCTGTACTCAGCACTGGTGGGGCTGCACCTCGAATACTGTGTTCAGTTTTGGGCCCCTCGCTACAGGAAAGACATTGAGGCACTGGATTGCATCTGAAGAGGGACAACGATGCTGGTAAGGGGTCTAGAGCACAAGTCCTGTGAAGAGCTGCAGAAAGAGCTGGGGTTGTTTAGCCTGGAGTAAAGCAGGCTGAAGGGAGTCCTTCTCGCTCTCTACAACTACCTGCAAGGAGGTTGTAGAGAGGCGGGGGTCAGACTCTTCTCCCAGGTAAGAGGTGATAGGACAAGAGGAAATTGCCTCAAGTTGTACCAGGGGGGTTTAGGATGGATATTAGGAAAAATTTCTTCACTGAAAGGGTTGTCAAGCATTGGAACAGGCTGCCCAGAGGAGTAGCTGATTCACCGTCCCTGGAGGTATTTTAAAGACGGGTAGCTGTGGTGCTTAGGGACACATTTTAGTGGTGGTTTCGGCAGTGTTAAGTTAATGGTTGGACTCGATGATCTTAAAGGTCCCTTCCAACACAGACAATTTTATGATTCTAGGAGTTAATGAACCTCTCAGCCTCTCCTCATACGGCTCATGCTTCCCCAGCAGTCACTGCGGTGGCCTCACCAGACTCGCTCCAGGATGTGACTGTCCTTATACTGGGGAGCCCAAGCCAGCCCCAGCTCTGCAGCTGCAAACAGGCGTTTCCCCCCCATCAGCTCATAAACTTGGGTGATGCTATTTTAAAAGCTGGATTCAATGGATACGTCCGTGTGCTTTTTTTATGGACAGTAATTTCAGCATTTGTTCGGGTTGCTGAAGCACCTTGTAGCACTGGAATCATGTGCTCCAATATTTGTTAAAGGACAGGATTATTTTTTCGTTGATTTCAGGCTAATCATACAAAGAAAAGCAACATCTGCTCAGTGAATGGGCTCGCAAGGAGAATTAACCACTCTCACACAGAAAAGAATAGGAAAGAGTTGAACCAGCAAGATTCTCTTTAGGGAGAACATCTATTTTTAGCCCCACATGTGGCCCCATCCTTCCCTCCCTCTTTTCTGCCAGTGCCCATCGGAAGCGGGCAAATACCACTGGCATCAGCTTTTCACCTTTCCTCGCCATCATCCCCGTCCCCACATCTTGACTCCCATTCACTGATTGAGCCTCTCAGAAAAAAAACCACAATTTCCAGCATGTCATCCGCCTATGGTGCACATGAACTTACGCGCCAGCGAAATGAGTGCAGCAGAGAGTGTTTGAATCCATGCCAAGGTTACCCGTAAAACACAAGTCAGCTGCACAAAGGTGGAGTGGGGAGCCCTGGTAATAAGATGGAAGCAATATAGGAAACTATTCTAACAAGAGTGTGGTAATTAGAATTGGGCTGTTTGTTTCCCATCGCATTGAGAGGCAAGCCATAAATCAGGAAGGCATCTGCCGTGCAGGATCCAAGGGCTCTCAAAGCAGTAGGAAAAAGCCATCCATCACTGTTAGCAGAAGGAGGATTTGAGTTTAAATTACAGATTCTCAAACTATGCATTTGCAATTGTTTGGAAACAAAGTCCTCTTTAATTTTTCCCTCGGCACGGAGGGGGCAGAGCCAGCTACAGCAGGGTTCAGCTTATGCCTAATCAGGCCCCAAAAGGAGCAGAAAGGGAAAACTGAGGGGGGACCCAAGGGCTCCAGTGCATAGGCACTGCCATCTTGCTGAGCGCCTGCATCCACCTTCTTAACCACCTGGCCTTCTTTGCTTTGTGGATGTTTTTCCACTTAGAGTATGTTTCTGAAATAACCTCGTCCTTGAAACAGAGACAAAGGAAGAGAGGGACAACCCCAAGAGCTTTTGTCTTGCTGAACACTCCTGCTGACCTCTCTCTGCTTCCACCAGCACCAAAGCCTCCTGCAGGGAAATGCACCCTTAGATGCCCAGAGGATGCTGGCACATTCCTCCACACCTCGTCCTGTGAAACCCCAGACGCTTGCTCACAGCCCAGGGCAAATCCCTTGCCTCATATTTTTGGACAGATGACCCTTCCCTGGATGCCACCTTCAGCTGAGGCTGTGGAAATGGTTCCTTCTGAATCCCATCTTCTAGCTCCTCCTGCAAGGCTTGGTCACCCCCTGTCCCCATCATGCAGCCTGCAGCCACATCCCCTTGTCTCCTTCTTGCACCGTTGCTGTCACCACCCTGTCATGCCCAGTGCATTTCCACATCTCCTGTGGTCCTAGTCGCCTTGTGTGCAGCTGCCAGCACAGGGACACCACCCTACCACCTCCCTGTCACCTCCCTCTGGTGGCACTGGTGATGCTGGGGACACCACCTGATCCAGGGTGGCCCTGTCACCTCCCTCTGGTGGCACTGGTGATGCTGGGGACCAGCCATGCTCTGGCCCCAGCTGGCAGCAGGTGGGTGTGGGGGGCTCTGAGCATCCCCCCCACCTCTCCTCACCGAGGAGCTGGCTGGGGCTCAGAGCACGCTGCTCCCTGTGCCTCCTTCCATCCATCTGTCTGTCTGTCTGTCCCAGCAGCAGCAAGCAACCGAGCACCCAGGCACTCGTCTGCTCTGCTCATCCCTCCTTCAACCAGTGTCCAACCATGGTGAAATTATGTAAAATCCGTAACGATGGCAGCCAGGGCTATTAAGTATTAACTGCACTGCTTTAATTTGTCCCTGGACATTTGCAGTCACTGGGATTTGGGGGCTGATATATATATTATTTTTTCATATGAATACATCTCCAGGCAAGAAAGTTGAGCAGCAAACACAGAAACGTTCATTGCCCAGATATGAGGGGTCCCTTAAGAGAATATATCAGAGTTATGGATTTAGCATGTAAAATATGCGGGAGTAAAAGTGAAATACTGCCTTTTCAGACCTTCGCCTATTGACGGGCTGTGGGAAGGCGGCTGCGGAGACGGGCAGAGCTGGGGGAGGTTTTCCAGGTGAGGTTAGAGACCAGAACACCTCCCCAGGGGTATACTTGAGCACCGAGGAAGAAGGCGTTTGCCGTGGACTTTGCCTCGGTGGGGCTGGGCACCGGGAGTGTTTTTCAGGGAACTCTGCAGCCATCAGCAGGCACCGGCACGGCTACTGCACGGGCACGGCTGTGGTTTGGCACCCACACGATTATCACGTCCCCTTGCACGGGGATAGGGATGCACGCCCCCAGATCTATCAAGGGTGAGGAGCAACCACTTGCACCTAGCGGGAGAGATGCTCCCCCAACCTGGTGGGCTGGATGGGGGTGTCCCAGCCCTCGCCCTGCCACCCTCGTAAGTCACTGCACGTCAATCCCCAGATAAATGCAGGCTTGTGTCAGAATTGATCATTCTGGCAGTTTACAAGGCAATTAAAGGAAGGGGCGATGTGTCTGATTATACAGCAAACAAGCCTTGGCAAATTACAAACATATCAAAGGTAGTTCCAATTAGCTGCAGTGATTCACGGGGGAGAGCACCCAGGATAACGGCTCCTCCTCAGTTTGGTGTCTTGCACTCAGGAACCGAGCAATAACTTGTCTGAAGATCATAAGCTGAATTCCCAAACAAAGAATGCCAAGTATTGTATTCATTTATCAGCCGCCAGTGAGGAACTGCTACAAGAAGCTTGACAGCTAGACATGGCAATTAACATATCATTTGAATATGGCTACTTGCTTGTCGCACAAATGAAGAAGATGTTCTTCTTCCTTGGTCCTGCTTACAGAAGCTGAGAAAAGCCACATTCCTTCAGGTTCCTTCTTGTCTCCAGTGCAACATAAAAGCTATGGCCAAAATTGTACACTCCGGACTGGGATTGTAGGGACAAGGCTGGTCTGGAGCCCTGGGCTCTTCCTGCAGAGAGGGGAGGTCCTGATGTGTAAATTCCCCTACTTCCAGACAAAACTAACCTCAAGGCTTTTCCTTCTGCCAAGGAAGTGATTCTACCTTGGGAACAGCATCATGATAAACTGTGAATGAATTTCAGACCGATGGCTGGCAGAGCCAGCACCTCACGGTGTTGCACACCTGGAGCAGCAGCTCGATGCTGCAACCCTTCCCTGCCACCCCACCAAGGGACCGCCAGCACAGCTCCCCCTCACTTTATGTCCTCGCTCTCCTTCTCATGGGCATTTGCCCTCTGCACTTCCCATCCCCATTGCTGTGGGCATCCCAAGCCTAGGGGTGGGCAGGGGACCCTGCCAGCCACCCAGGAACAAGCCCACTTGTTGGCTCTTTCCACTTCTGCATTATGTTTTTTCCCCTCCGTGGTCTGGCAGGCAGTGTGGGGCAGCTTCTTTCACTCATTGGGAGCACCTGGGGAAGTAGTGATTTAAGCAGATGTGACTCACCTTGCAGTAGGGCAGTCTTGTCTAGGCAGGGTTTCTTGGATGAGTAGCTGTGTCCTATGTGGCAGCCCCTTGCAGCTTGCTGCAGATGTTTTCCAGCTGTGTGCAGGTCCATCCTCCAGGCCGTTGGAGGTGGGGAAGGAGCTGAGCCCTGGGGATGTATGCTATGCATGCTGTGGGGATGAGAAACACTGTATGTTGAGGAGGTAAGTACTAATTCTTACAATGAGCAGCTCTTAATACATTTATTGATAAATTTACTGGCAACTATTACAACTGATCATGCTAAGGATGGTTAAGAATGATGTTTATGCAGTGTGTCTTTCTTACGCTACTTAGGCGTGTTTATCGTTAATGGGCCTGTGAGATTAGAAGAGGATGAATGTTGTATGGGATGGCTCCTGCGTGGCTGTGGAACGTTCAGTGGATGTGGGCATTGCTTCAGCCTGCTGTGGGACTACTCCTGCTGCTGGTTCTGGGTAGTTCCCACATGTGGAGCCCTGTTGGAGGCTCACAGGGACAGCATCCCACCGCCACCAGCTCCCTGCTGTGGCAATGGGACCCAGGGTGCTCCAGACCTTGCAGGCTCTCATGGCTTACTTGTAGGCTGTGATGGGGCTGGCTGAGCCTGGCAGGGAGGAATGTTAATTTTAGTCGGCACCTGCTCCGCTCCAGGGAGTGTATTTATTTCAGAAGCACCATGTGTTTGTCTTTCTGAAACAAAAATGTTTCAAGACTTGGGGTTTGTGGAGAGCTTCCAAAAACCTGGGATAATTGCAAATTGAAAGGAGATGGTGGTGCAAAGAATAAAAAGGCCTATGAAGACAAAATCTGAGTTTTCAGGTGGTTCCATTAATAGCCTGTCTGCACCACTGCAGATATCAAAGATGGGACTGTGCTTTTAAAAACAGCTCTGAAATTGTTCCTAGTCGCACCTCTAAAATAAATAAATACACACATATGTGTGTGCCTGATGAGAATGAGCTCTGCCAGCTCATCAGAATAAAATGTCAGCAAATGCCAGCAAGTTCCTGACCTTAATTCCAGCAGACTTGCCTTCCTCCCTTTCTGAAGTTTTTACTTCCTTCCCAGCCCTTGCTATTTAGATGTTAATCGCCTGGTTTTACTAGGCAGCAAAGGCACCTCCTTGCTGTGCCTACCTGCATTCCCTGCTTACTGCTTCTTCCACCTGGAAGTGACTCCAAGTGACTGGACGGACCAGGTGACTCCCTGCCCAAGCCCACCACAGGCTCACCGGTAACGAGCTTTGGGATGCTCTGCACCAGCTGGGCCTTGATGTCACGTAGGTCTGTGCTCTAGCACGCTCATCAATTGCAGGACCTTGACCCTAAATTAATTTGCTGTGATAGGATTTCATGGAAGGACAATAAAGCAAACTAGAACACCAAATGTTGAGCTGGATCCTACCTTTCCAATTGGAATGCCTGCCTAAGAGCCGATTTGCTTTACGATTTATTGCTTAGAGCTGCAAAATCTACCATCTGCTCGTTTCCTCTCATAGCTGTGCTCTGTGATGTTTCTCATTCCCACCCACATCCAGCACAATAAAAAAAAATAAAAAAAAAAATTGCATACCTGGCCAAAAGCCTTTTTATTATTGTTCTCTGGAGGAGGGGCCTCCCGAGCACAAACAGCGTGTTTTCCCCCAGAACCTCTGTGCTGCGCTGTCGCTGGGGAAGGAGCACGTGTGATGATGGCTGTGGAGCCATCAGCCCTGGGTACATCTTGAGAGCGCTAGCAGCAGGGGACAGGGGACAGTGGCCGGCTGATCACTGTGCGCTGGTGGTTGTCCTCTCCTCCCGCAGTGGGGCGGCAGAAGGGCTGCAGGGAAAGTCACAACTTTGCCCTCCTGGCACAAAGTGTGTTTGATGTAGGAAGCGCTCTGCAAACATCCCGTTTCCCCACGGCTGGGTGAAGGATCGCAGGTGGTTTCTCTCCCAGGCTGTGGAGGTCGCAGTAACAAACAAGCCTTTCTGCTGGAATTACTGCAGTATTTCCATAGTGTGCTTTGGTTTGTTTTTTAAGGGCAAGGCTAGACAATGCGTGCTGGTGCTTGCAGGCCAGACAATTGTTATAAAATATTTGCACAATATCAGCTCAAGTCCTGAAATCTACCACAGCTTTGCAATGTTTTGAAAACCACTGTGGGTGAACTCAAAACACTCCTGACCAACGCTTCCAGGTCCCTTTTTTTGGGGGGGGTACATTGCTCGGTGCAGACTAATGCACAAGTGTGCTGCCAGCTGGGGGGACAGTTGCTTCTCCCAGCTGTGTCCCGTGGCACCCCAGCAGCCACTGGGGGGATGTAGTGGAGCTGTGGGGCTCTGCCTCCAATTCACCTACTGCTGGCACTGTCTGGAGGGGTCTGGTGGTGGTGGAGTATTGGAGCAGGCACGTAGCGATAAGTTTTTGTGGCTGGCTTTCATGTAGGCACGGCAAGAACACCACCTCAGCTTCACAGGGTGAAAAAGGAAGTCTGTGAATCTCGGGTGGGGTGTGGAACTGGTTTCCCTGGGGTGCTGGGGCAGGAGCAAGGGCAGAAGCAATCAAAAGAGGTGTTGGTCTCTTCTCCTAAGGGTTGTCAAGCATTGTCACGGGCTGCCCAGGGAAGTGGCTGAGGCGCCATCCCTGGAAATACTTAAAAGAGGTGTGGATGTGGCGCTGAGGGACGTGGCTTGGTGGTAACTCGGCAGTGCTAGGTTAACGGTCGGACTTGATGATCTCAAAGGTCTTTCCCAACCAAAATGATTCTTCTGTGGAAGCCCTGGCCTGCAAGGCTCTCCGGTCCCCCCCTCCAGCGCAGGCTGGCTTTTCCGTGCTGCGTTTCACGGCTTTCCCAGGAGATGGCAGGCCAGTTCTATAAATCCACACCCCGCAGCCGCAGCCTGTGCCCGGACGGGGCTGGGCGAGACCCCCGGGCACCGAGGAGCGGGTACTGAGGAGCGAGGACCGAGCCGCCTCCCCCCGGCAGGGCCACAGCTGGCGGGCTGCGCCCCTTCTTCCTCCTCCCCGCACCTCGGAGGCTCTTCAGACCTCTTCTCTTAGTGGGGATGGACCCCTTCAAAACGTCCTCCCACTTCACTCCCGTTTACGCGGGCCACGTGCCCGGTAATAAAGTCTCCCCGCCTTTGGTGAGGTGTCACCTCTGGTCGGGTGGCACATGGGACCTTTGTCCTAGGCCGTTGTGCAAACGTGGGAGAGCCATTGCGTCCTCCCAGGGGCGGAAATGGATGGGACTGCAAAAACAAGCAAACCGGTTACACAACTTCAAGGTATAATTCCAGGGCTTCTAATTATTGATTTTGAAAGGGAGGAAACAGGTTCTGGACTTGCAGGACAAACACCAGTGTGAGAGTTTAATCCTCTCCCTAGTCTTCAGGGATCTCCTGTACCTTCTGGCTGTGGTGGTGGACTAGGCTTGATGTCCTGAGGTCAAAAAGCTCAGAAAGGCTCTCCTAGGAAGAGGTGGTGGTTTGGCAGGCATGGTGAAGGGGAAGGGAGAGTTGGTCATTGTCTCTCTTTTTTTTTTTTTTTTTTTTTTTTTGGTGTTACAGTTAATTTTTTTAACAAAACAGGAAGGTGGAATCGCATGAAATGCCACAGGTATCCTAAACTCCCTGTGAAGCCTGTGTGAGTTTGTCTGGAGCACTGCCCAATGCTGGAAGTACCACCCAAATCACATGTGAGTCAACAGGTGGGTGGGGGTTTGGGACAAACTGATTGCAGGAAGAGCTGCTGCCCACCCCCAACCCCAGGCTGCTCTTTCCATGCTGCAGCAGTACTGAGCCGCTGATAGGAGAGGTCCTCAAGCTGAGAGTCCAGAAGCAACTGCAGTGAGGGTCATACTTTGGTTCAACCCCAGCATTTGAAGAACAGTCTCCAGGTTTGCTCCTGGTGCTGCAGCAGTCAGTGGGAAGCACCACTGTGACTGGAAGATGCCAGAGGAGCGGGCTATGGACTGCCCAGGGCATCCACCCCCCCATAGGGTCTGTGGGCAGCTCCAGCGCTGGCCACACAAACCCACTGGGACTGCCTGGGAGGAGCTGGCTTGTTCCCCAGGCTCTGAGGTCCATCCATCAAACACCCGTGTCTGTGCCTGGGGGAAAACCTCTCCAAAGGCACTAATCACTGAAGAGATGCTCACAAGCCCTCCAGTGTGGGAATTCAGTTCTTTGCTGAATCCACAGGGTTTTACTAGCTGTGGAAAGCCAGCAGTTGGCAAGACTGTGTGTCTTTAATCAATTATAGCACAGGAACAGGGCTCCAGAGAAGCTGTGAGATCTCTGTCCCTGGGGATATTTGCAACTTGCCTAGACACAGCCCTCAGCACTTGTATTGAAGCTTACCCTGCTTGGAGCAGGTATTGGACTGCAGACCTCCAGGAAGCTTCTCCAGTGGCGATATCATTCCCTTCGGTGCTAAACCTTACCTCTAGCTAAACCTTTGCTAGAGGTAAACAAAAACCTTCAGCAAGACCCCAGAGTGTCAGACACCACGGAGCAGATCCAGGCTCGAGACTCTCTCACCACCGGCTTCTGCCTGTCCCAGGCTTAATGTGAACTCAACTGCACCCTGCCATGCCCAGCACTGACCCCCTCCCCTCTTCCAAAACAAGGAGTAAAGGTTTTCAAGAGCTCGGGTCTTGCTGGCGTGGTGCCTTCAGTGGGAAATCATCCCTTGATTCACTTGTCCCAGTGCTGACAGCTCTGTGTGATTGCACCCTGAGCCCAGTGTGGGCAAGCTGGCAGCCATTCCTATACACCTCTCGTGCACAGGGATTTCTGAGCTTGGCATGTAACTGTCTGTGCCCAGCCTGTTACCTGAGCCTCCGGGAATGGTGGGAAGCCCACTCCACACCGAGGGGAAACACACCAGGATTTCAGATGTGACTGAAACACCGTGGCTGGCTCTGAACCGTGGTATAAACTCAAAGGAAGTTTCACCACGTTAGTTCAGTCTTAAAACTGGATGGGTGTGAATCTGTTATGCCCAAGGAAGGGTCCTTTAGAAGCCTGAGGTGCTCAAGGGAAACATGCTCTGGGGTGTAGGAACATGCGAGCAGAGCAAGGGAAAGGTGATGGGAACTGTGGGTCTCCTGTGGAGACGGGGAACATGTCTGTCCTGGGAAAGGCTTGTCCCAAGCGGTGCCTCTGGTGTGTGTGAAGGCCAGTGTGAGCTCTTCAGCTGTGCTGCAGTGTGATGAGCTTCACGGCTGTCACGCAGCATCTGTGGATGTTAAAACACAGAGGGAAGGAGCCCTACCTGAGGGTGCACCGTGCACATGGGTGTAAGGGGTGAAGCAGCCTGGACTCACAGTCTGAGCTGCGCAGGTGGGTCCCTGCCCATCTGGAAAGCGACTCCGGGGTGCTTTCAGGAGCTGGGGGAGCACATTCACAGCTTTCAGGGTTTTTATAAGGTAATTTAGATTAGATATAAGGAAGAAATTCTTTACAGTGAGGGTGGTGAGACACTGG
>JAOXJM010000004.1:7703198-7726031 GCA_026413425.1 Tringa solitaria
TCTTCTCTTCTCTTCTCTTCTCTTCTCTTCTCTTCTCTTCTCTTCTCTTCTCTCTGGAGTGGGATAGAGGATGGAAGGGGACAGGGACAGCTCGATGTGTTTCAGGGAACTTCCATTAAAATCTGTTTATTTGTATTCTGCTAGCACAATCTGACCATATAACATTCCCAGTACCTTCCCTTACTGATGGCGAGTGCAAGTGGGCAGACTTAAAACTGTACCTGCTGTTGTGTAGATGGGCTGATATGAAATGAGGACATTTTTATTCAGGTTAACCTTTCAAAGATGCTTGTGAGTGTGGGGGGATGATGAATCTAGAAAGACATCATTTCTCCTCTTTAGTGTCTGATCTGCCCAACCTCGCCATCAGTGCGTGGTTACAAGTTTTCTTACACTTTTACTGTGTAGAAGCAGAGCGGCGGGGATGGATAACATGTTTCTAAGGACGCTGAGTTTTCCACGCTTTTCACACATACCCATGGCACTGGGATTCATACATAATTTTACTCTAAGCTGACAAGGTTACGTGCGCTCTCTATTAAGCAACATATGTTACTCTGTTCTCCAGAAAGGGCAATTTTAATACTCTGCCAGTAGGAATGTGTTGTGCAATGATGCATACACCAGCTGGCATTATTTTCCATCTAAATTTATTTAAATAGTGAACTCCGCATAAAAGACAGATGTTGAAAATAGACTCCCACTAACCTGAGGTCAATGGTAAGGCTCTCGTGCTCTGACGAAATAGATATTTCTTTTCTAATTGAGAAGATAAAAATGGGGGGTTTTTTGTGCATAGCGTAAAATTAAGGGATAAACTTTATTCACTTCTTAGCTGGTTGGAGTTTACAAGTGATCTAATAACTTCTTTTTCATTAGTGAGACTACCTTTACTTTTTTTTCTTGAACAATTTTTTTTTAACCTTGGTATATCTCAAATGTCCATTTCCAATCTTTGCTTAAAAATTTTGGTAGAGTGCTTAGAGCTTCAGTTGGAGGCTGACTGTGGAGCTGTGCAAGTCCAGGAACAGACAGGTTTTTCTTGCTCTATTTTCTGTGTATTTCCCTGAAATAATTTCTTGTCTATCTTCTGAGATTGCCACGTTGCTATAGCCAAGAATTAATATAATTAACCCAAACTTGTAGTAGTATTATAGGTATTTAAAGATCTAGGATTGTGCCCACGATGGGCAAACTATCTGGGTCGAAGGCCAAGAAAGCTCTTTGACCATTACACCATTTAGTTATGAGTAATGCAGTGAGATGCTAGGTGGTGTGAAACCAAAGGGGATCATGGGGAAGTTGCACAAATCCTCTTTCCTTCCTTGATCCCAAGCTGGATAATTATTTCTGTATCATTTCTTTATTAAACAGCGGGCTGGGGTTCAACTCTCCAAACTGGAGCCATCGGTACACGAGTTCCCTCAAGGCGGGGAAATGTGTTTTTTCTCCTGAAGTAGTCACCTAAAATCAGAATGTGCTGGTGTCCAGAGAGCGCAGGGTGAATTGCTGTCACCCAGCTCCCTGTACCCCATCACAGAGGCACTCGGAGTGTGCAGCAAAGCTCCCCCCCAGAGCATCCCTGTCCCCTCCCAGCTCCCACGGGAGCGGGTCCTGTGCTGGTGGCTTTGAGAAACCCCACTTTCTCTTTGCCACCCACGCAGTTTTGTATTGCCTCGGTGAGAAGCTCGTTAGCAGCGAGGATGTGATTTTTAGCACTTCTTTGGGGATGCGGGATATATTCCCAGCGAGCGTTGTATGGCATTGGTCCAGCATCCCTAGAAACATGCAGATTTTCTTCTCCTCTGGGTCAGTCAGTGCCCGCTGGTTTTGGATGCGGTGGCGGTTGCTGTGGCTGTGCAGACCATCTCAGAGTCCCTTTGGTGGGGTTTCCAACCCTGCTGCCACCTCTGCTCTCCTCCCAGCAACAGGGAAAGCCAAAACCCTAATGCCTTGCATCCCTCTTAAGCTTTCTCTCTGTTTCACAGCAGAAGGAGGGATGTTGACAAATGTGGGCAGACCCAGCAGATCTCTGTGCCCAGGGCAGACAGAGCTGTGGTCAAGAATGACTCCAAGCCAGGGACATCCTGATCAGTCATACAGAGAGAGGTTTCCCGTGGCACCATTAAGTAAATGGGCTTGCAGGGCTGGTGTTAGCAAGGGTGGGTCCTGTTGATGTGCAGCACATTGATGAGACCATCTGAGATGTCCAGCAGTCTTCAGAAACAAGAAGCCCATACTGGCATCTATAGTCTGCTAATGGAAAGGATTTGCTGTTGCTTTGGAGAAGTCCAAGGAGGTAGCATAGGGCCAGCTATCCCTCCCGGGCCAAGGAGAGCCAGGGTGCATGCAGGGCACACACAGGGCACCCAGCCCAGCCCTGAGCACTTCTCCTGGGCTGGTGCCTCGGGCTGGCTGTGACCATCAGCCACAGCCTTCCTGGGAGCTGCAGGGCCTTGCTGGGGTTTGCAAGGACTTGTGGCAAGACATGCCTTTCTCCTGCTGTAACCAGCGAGCAGCATCCCGGCACAGCAGGACACGGAGCGGGGCTGGTCCTGGCAGCTGCTGTCACCGCTAACGGGAACTGCTGCACCACGAGCCGGCGGGTCTGAGCACAGATTCTGCCCTGCACAGTTTTGGTTTCATCCCTTACAGTCTCTGTGGCTCAGGTCTCACTCAGAGGAACTGTGCAAACCTAATGTTCCCTTTGACCCTAGCCAGAGGTACAGCTTGGGGTGAAATCCCTCTGGTTTGTTGAACTAGCCCGGTGCCGATTGCACGCTGTGGCTGTAAGCAGGGGGGTAGCAGCTCCCGAAGGGTGTGCTGGGCTCTGCAGAGCAGTACGTGCTCCCCCTCGGTTTGGTTTGCTGCCCCTCTCTCCTGGGTGCTTTTCCTCCCTTCTTACACCTATTTACCCCAATTCAAATTTGAAAACCCCTCAAAATCAGCAATGCGTCTCCTGGCGCGTGGGATTTGGCGTGACCGCCCCACGCAGCCCAGGGATGCGAGAGGCAGCTCGGCTGAACTGTCGTTTTATTGAATCCTCTTCCTCGCTAATTTGTTATTAAATTATGGTTAGTGCTTCATTAGAGCCCCAGTGGGCATGAGTTCATTAGCATTTTATTGGTTAGAGCTGCGCTCCGTTGCATGGGAAATGTATCCCAAAGAGCGCCTGCACTCGTTGGAGTGATTGCGCTAACGAGCTCCGGTTGGGGCAGGATGTGCAATAGCTCTCTAATCGCATGGCTTGGACTTGCAGAGGGGCTTGGCTCCCTCCTCGGCCTCAGGATAAAGGCCTGGATTTATGCAAGGGCTTAACAAATCTGGCCGGTCAGCCCTTCTGAGAATTTGACTTCTTTGCTCCCAGTGGTTCTTGCTGGAGTTTTGCCGTGAGCCGTCAGCTTAAGGGGACTTTGGCATCAGTGTGGCAGAGGCAAAATAGCATTCCCCATGGCACTCCCCGCTGCCAGGCTCAGGGCGAGCCCGGGCAGAATCTCTTGCCTGCAGCCAGGGATTGCAGAAGCCTCTCCAAGGAGCTCTGCACTGATCCTGTCTCTGAAACATATGCCGGGGCTGGGTAGCATCTTTGCTGAAGTGTCCTGGCCTGACTGCATTGCCATCCTGGGGCTGTTACTCACCCAAAAAATAGGCTAAAAATAGTTTATCTAACCCTGAGATATTTTTCAGGGTTGCTGTCTCTTCCAAGCCCACGTTAATTAGCACTTGGAATGGCCCAGAACAGGAACCCCATGGCTCCAGGAACTCAGAAATGCAACTTGATGTTTATAATCAACGATTGTTAGGACCAATAAATCAGGCTGCAGCTCCACAAGGTGCCGTGCAGTCGCTCTGGGCACTGCAGAGAGCATCCAGCTCAGCCCACAGCTCCTGGAAAAATAGCATGCAGGGCTTCAGAAGGTGCCGGGTTAATTACTCCAAGATAGCCAGACTGGAGCTCATCTTTTCAGGGCTAAATCAAGACATTTATTTAGTGCCAGGTGCCAGACACAGTGCTGTGATTTCAGTACTGGTCTTATCAAGGCACGGAGAGGGGGCTCTTGGATGCAGTTTCGCCTCTGCTTCTTACGAGGGGGAAGGGGAATTTGAGAGATGGGACTTGGAAACCCACCCCGGTGGGCTCTTTGGTGAGGGACTCCAGAGAGAGATACTTTTTCATGAGGAATAAGCCTTGCAAGCAGCATGTGGGTCTGTGCTGGGGATTTTGAGGCTGGCTCTATCCACGGTGGGAGCCTGAGGTCCACTTTCTCCAGCCCATCACCATGGCTTCAGCCCCGAAGTGGGTGGGCTTGCACAATTTGCCTGGTCTGTGCACTGGGGAGGGCAGAGCTGCGTTCCCCCCACCCTCCCCACTGTTTTCTGAATCATCTGTATCTCCCGTTCCGTCGGCAACTTTAAAATGGCTTTGAGGAATTGTACTTTCAAGTCTTTTATCATTCGATCACAGGTCAGGGCCAGCAGCTTTTCCTGCCTGCTGGCTCAGGCTGCCAAAGTTAATCCATCATGCAGTGCTGGAAATGTCACACTAAGGCTCGGCGCGGACTGGAGGCTGGGCTTTGCACCGGGCCACCTCCCCTGGGCTCCCTCTGCAGAGAGACCCGGCGAAATAATGAGAGGATTAACTATGTTCCTCTTCCTCGGGCATGTGAGGCGCAGGATGTGGGACCTTTCTGCCGCCTGGTGGGTGCAGAGGATCTGTCCCCACAGCACCCTGTGTGTGGGACCAGCACACCAGGTACCTGGTGTGGGTGCACCCATGGTAGACCAGTTATGGGGCTCCTCAAAAGTCCCACAGCAGGAAGCTGCTCAGCCTAAAAGGCTTATCTGGCCTCTTCCACGGCCAGTCCCCTCCTTACCTGTAAGACTCTAAATGCAGAAGTGGTTGGATTTTGGTGGATCTCATTCTCTTCCCCGGGCTGGACAAGAGCTTTGTGTTTAGTCACTGATCTTTGGAAGCACCTGTTGGGCTTTTTTTCCTGTTCAGTGACTTCTAATTGAAGTGGGTAATTGCATTATCCCATCTCCGCTGGAGAGGTTCACGGAGTCCTCAGCAATCATCTCCAGTTTTATACTGAGCCCCCCAGAAGAGCCCACTCGAAATGCCATTTCCTTTACCAGGGCACAGCAATGGCCACAAGCCAGCAGGACAATCCCGGCCGGGCTGTGGAGCCCTGGGGGGCTGGCAGGGCTGGCGAGGTGGCAGTCCCTCTCCAGGGAAGTATGGCCCTTTGGATCGGCAGAGTGAATGCCTTTGAAACACAAGTTAGCGTTTCCAGCAGCATCCTGGGCTGAGCAGAGCATTATCCACATCCAAGGGCTGGATTGCTTTGGGGTCTGCTCCTCTAGATGCTGGGCATGGGGTTGCTGTGGGGCAAAAAGGTCCCCTGCCCTGTCCTAGCATGGATGTGCAGTCTGATGCAGGCATGTGCTCAGTGAGGCATGTGGGGTTGGGGAAACCTTTCCCTATCCCTCTCACCCCTTCCCATCAGAGCCTCTTCAGCCCTCCCTGGGGCGTTCCTGGCACAGGAAGGCTAATTCAGGTGTTTTCTTCCATCCCCTGCAGTATGAGTTTAAAGCCAAGAATATCAAGAAGAAGAAAGTGAGTCTCATTGTGTCGGTGGACGGCGTGAAGGTCATTTTGAAGAAGAAGAAAAAGGTAGGCAGCCCTGATCCCTGGGGCAGCAGGAGCCCTCCCCTCTCAGTGCAAGGACCTGCTGCATCCTTGAATTTCTGGGAAAATCTAGTGGGCTGGGAGAGGGAGGGATGGGCTGGGATCAGCCACAGAGAAGCCATGTTCCCACAGGGTGGCTAAGCCAGTCCTGATGTGGGTGTAGAAGGGGCTTGGGGGGCCCCATGGGAGGTGATGTGGGGCGTCACTGGTCCCCAGCAGGACCCAACCCTCAGTGAAAGGGTTGCAGGGGTGCAGCAGCAGACCTGGGACAAGAGCTTCCCAGGGTCTGTCCCTGGACTGTCTCTGCCCTGTCCTTGATCTCAAGGACAGCGTCTGACGTACTCATTTTCAGTTTCTTTCATTGCAGAAAAAAGAATGGGCCTGGGATGAGAACAAAATGCTCGTCATGCACGATCCCATCTACAGGTAAAGCCTGCCTGCTGGGGGGACGGAGGCCTGGGTGGCTCTGCTCTGCCATTTACTTCACGTGATGCTGGGACCCTGCTGGGGGCTGACTGTGGAGAGCTGCCACCATCCCCATGGAGGGCAGTACTTGCTGTGCTCTCCAAAAGTCCCCAGCTCTCCTCCTCCATCTCGTTGGGAAAAGCTAGGAGCATGGGGCGTCTTTGTCCCCGGGAGGCTGAATGGGAGCACAGAAGAGCCTCAGCCCTGCCAGGGAGGGGGCAAGAGGTAACAGAGCAAGGAAGCCAGCCCTGGAGGGCTTCTGGGCCACCAGCTCTGCCCCCGGGGGCTGAGCAGAGAAAGCCCCATGCTGTCTTCCCAATGTGCTTGCTGCTGCTGAGTCAGCAGGCTAGTTTTCCCAGCCGAGGCAAAACCACTGCCAAAAAAATCTCTGATGGGCTTTAGCAGGGATGTGCTGCAGAGGCTGGGCATCTGCCAGCACCTCGTGCCCTGGGAAGTGCTGGCGGTGGCCTTGGCAGGTCTCCTGGGCATGTGGGTAATATGTCTGTTGATATCCTCCCTTCCTTTTTGTCCTTGCAGGATATTCTACGTGTCCCACGACTCCCAAGACCTAAAGATCTTCAGCTATATTGCCAGGGATGGGTCTAGCAATGTCTTCAGGTGCAACGTCTTCAAATCCAAGAAGAAGGTAAAGATGCTGGGATGCGCATTGTGCCGTTGTGAGGTCTCGGTGGGGCAGCTGGGGCAGGATCCCGTGGTGCCACGCTGCAGCTGGTGGCCTGGAGCACCCTGGTGATCTGAGCTCTGGTGCCTCAGTCCCTGTGGCAGCGCACAGAGACCCCCGAGAGCTGCGCCAGGCCGGGGAGGTCACTGGGCAGGACTGGCCCAGCTGAGGTTATGTTCTTCTTCTCCTGTCCTCGCCTGCTGCAGAGCCAAGCCATGCGCATCGTCCGGACGGTGGGGCAGGCATTCGAGGTCTGCCACAAGCTGAGCCTGCAGCACACCCAGCAAAATGCGGACGGGCAGGAGGACGGAGACAGTGAGAGGAACGGGGATGACCTGGACGTCCCAGGTACTGTGCGAGGGCGGAGACGGGGGCGAGTGTGGGGGTCCTGGGGCCTGGCAGAGTCACCGTCTTCCCACACGGCTCCTTGCTGGCTGACACCTGCGGGGAATGGATTTGCGCAGCAATTTGGCCTGCGGCGCGTCGGGCTCAAGTTGGGATCTTGCCCAGCAAGGAGCCTTCGCTAGGTGTTAGCCATCATCCTCGCAGACATGCCCCCTTGCTGGGAGCCCATTAGCAGCGCCCGGGGCTCCGCTGGGCACCTGAGGACTCTCTGTGCTCGGCTGCACACACTGCAAATGTTTCCTCGCTGCTTCCACGGAAGAGGCCCCCTAAGCATAGACCTTCCCCGCGTCCCGAGGTGCTTGTGGGGCTGGGGCTGGCTCTCTGCGATTCCCTGCGTTGTACAAAGCTGCGTTTGGGGTCTTGCATCAAGCTCCCAGGGCTGCAGTCAGCCCTGTAGACCCTGCCTCCTTCCCCCTAGGGAGCAGGGATGCATGCCTCTGGCCAGGGGGCTGCTGGTCCAGCCCCATCACCCGGGGCTCTGTGCTCCTTGGTGCCAGTGGTTGTACTGGAGGGGAGATAGATGTTCCGCAAGAGGTTGGTCAAACACCTCCAGTGCTCGTTGGGATACTGGCAGGTCCTGATGCCCATCTGCATGTGGGTTGCCTGCCCTGCCCTGCTGCCCTGTGCTGGGTGCTAGATCCCCCCCTCATCCCAACAGGAGGCTCCTGGGCTGTGCTGCGATTTCCTGCCTGCCTCTGCAGCCATCATGTCGGGATGACCTAATCATTGGGCTATCCTGGACTGGTCATTGTTTGGTTTTCCTCCACACAATGTCCCAGCCACGATAATGCAGTTCCCTGGGGATTTCTGAACATCCGTTTGTTTGGGGTTCTCCCCCCTCCCCTGTAATCTCTTGTTTACCTTTCTTTAGCTTTCTCTGTCTCTTCTGCTCTTGATGGCCCATTTGTCCCACATCAGAGCTTTTGGCCACCGTTCCCCACATTTGGTGTGCTGGGGCTGGGTGTGATTTTTGGCCACGAGCCCCATCCCGAGCAGCGGGGGGAAGCGCAGCCGTGTGGCTCCGTACCTGCTTCGCCCCAGAGCTGGAGTTGGAGGGTGGGATGGGGGTGGCGGGGACCGACCAGTGGGCATCACTTGCCATACCGTGGGCGCACCGTAGCAAGATCCCGCTCCAAGCAAGCTGTGCTCTGCTCTGACCCTGCTCCCGCAGCCTGCCGCCTCGCCGGCGCGGAGAGGGCAACTGCCTCGGCGGAGGAGACGGACATCGACGCCGTGGAGCTGCCGTTGCCCGGAGCCGACATCCTCGACTTCAGCCGCGGGGTGACCGACCTCGATGCCGTGGGCAAGGAGGCGAGTGCCTACGCCGACGCCAAGGTGTGTTGGGTCCCTGTCCTCCGTTCTCGGAGCACGGCGCAGCCCCGGCCCCCGTGGCTCTGATGAGCATCCCCGGGGGCCCAGGGATCAGGAGGGATTGTGCAGCATTCCCCAGCTCCCGGATCAAAGCCATCTGCCACCGCAGGGCTGCCCTTTGGCTCGGGGCCCGGGGCGCTCCCAGAAAGCGCCGTGCCGAGGCTCAGCTATGTGCAGCCACACGGAAAGTGTCTGGGGCAGAGCTGATAGGGATTATTTTTTTTACACCCAAAAAAGAGACTTTTTTTTTTTTATACGGTGGAAATTCCCATGAGAAGCGTCAGCCTTTTCGGGAATTTTCTATAAAAGTATTTGGGCTTTTGTGAAAACTTTAAAAAAAATGCTGCCTTCAAACTTTTTCAGCACCCCCAGCAAAGCGTTCGTTCGCTTTGAATGCAGCACCTTCTTTCCCTGGGTGTTTTCCGGGGGCTGCTCCGTGCCACATCCCATCTGTGCCTGGCGGCTCTCCGTGGCAAGGTGCACCAAGTCACCCTTTCGGCACCGGTGTTTTGCAGGGCTGCCTCCACCCTGAAGACATCCTGACGGCATCGCCCAAGATGCTGCTGCCCTCGTCCGCCCAGCTGCCTGACCTGGGAACGCCCCTCTCTGCCCACCACCAAATGCAGCTTCTCCAGCAGCTCCTGCAGCAGCAGCAGCAGCAGACGCAAGTGGCCGTGGCACAGGTTCTCCCCTCCGCTCTTTCCTGGGGGTGGTGGCAGGGCTGGGGTGCGTTACTGAGCCCCCCGCTGCCAGAGCATCCCCTGCGTGGAGGGGGCCGGGCATGGGTGGGGACCCGACCTGAGCCAGGGTGGACCCTGACACCGGGGCGCGGGAGCAGGCTGGGCAGCGTCCCCTCTCTTTCCACAGCACAGCCTGCTTTATCGCCCTTGCTCCCAGCGATGGTTGCGCTAAGCCCGGGTGGATTAGTGTTAGGTCTGCTTGCCACCGGCTTCCTTGGTCCCCTGGCCCCTGCGTTCTCGCAAATGCCTGGCCTCAGACCCTGCCAACTCGTTCTCCATGGTGGTGTTTCTCATTTAAGCAGCTCTGGCCGCTTTATCCAACTCATTACCTTAGCTTTACTTGTTCCCTGACCCCTTGCAGAGCTCTCTGCAGTTGCTCAACTTTCTTCCTGAGCGATTCCTTTCTTCTTTCGCCTGAGCAATCGGCTCCAGCAGCCTTTCTGTACTTTCCCGTGGCTTTCCTATTCTCACATCAGAAAATCAGTATTGGTCCTTCTGGCCGAGCTGCTGCCCCAAGAGCCCACGTGCCTTCTGGGGTCACAGGGCTCAGCAAGTTGCTTTCTTCTGTGGAAGAGGGACCTGCAACCTCAGGGGATCCTTTATGTCTGCCCAAGTATAGTGTTGCTACAGCCAAAGTTTGCCAGGCAAAGCCAGGTCCTTCTGCGGTAGGGACTGCTCATCTCCAGTAGTTCCCAGTCTTTGTGTACCTGCAGAGCCTTGCAGTGGCGATTTCTTTTTCTTCCTACTTCCAGATTAAAAAAAAAAAAATCTGAAATAGTGTAACACCATTTCTTGGCTGACTCCTGGGATGGCAGCCAGTGGCCTCATCGCTGTGTCTCCAAGGGCTGGCGCCTTGCTCTGGACATCTGCCCACCCCAGGATGGTCCTTGTCCCAGGAGCTGTCACTTAGCTGCTCTCTAATCCCTTCAGCGTGCGCTGTGGTGATTTTGTATCATTGTAATTTATTAATGAAAAAGTTGGGCTCTATCATGTCAAATTCCTTTCAGATGACTGAATGCATTACATCACACCTCTGTCAATGGCACTTGTTGTCTTCTCTCTAGAAGTACCGAGCCAGTTTGTCTCTGAACATGTGGTGGTGGGCTCAGGCTTAATTCTTTACTAACAAAGCTGGAAGATGCATTGTGCCGTCCAGGATCTGTGCTGGGTCTGTAGCCACTGGGACCATCCTGTAATTGCCTCGGCCTGTAATTACTTGGCTGAGAATGAAATGCCATTTAATCCCCTTATTGACCAGAGACTCATTTTTGTAAGATGGTCCCAGATACCTGTGAAAGTTCCTTCTCTTGGATTAAGGCCAGGAGTCCCTCCTGGGTCTTGTCCCCAGGAGGCTTGACAGCATGAGCCACTGCCCCTCTGCAAGACATGCTTCAGCTCTGCTCACATCTTCTCCTGGCATCACCAGAGCATCACATGGGCCCTGCTGCAGGCACCTGTGGTGGAGACAGCTGCTGTCTGCAAGGAAGGATGACTTCCAGACTGATTCTGTCAGCAGTAAGCTTTGGCACCTGCTTAGCATTTAATTGGGTTGCCACCTCTGCAAGCTCAGCTCAAGGCCTCTGCTTCACCCACCAGCAGTCAGCAGAAGGTCCCAGTCCCACCATGCTGCTGTGCCCCACTGCCTGCAGCAGGAGGGAGGTGACTGTGGCTCCCGCAGCAGAGGTGTGGGGTGTCTCACCTGGCTGGGGGCCCGCAGGCAAACCAGAAGGACTCTGTGCTGCCTGCTCAGGGGATAAAGTATTGTATCCCCTTGACCTTAGTCTGGCTTCATGTCCCAGCCCCTTTGCTGGCCTCCTGCCACCCCCCGAGCTTGCTGTGCTTCAACCCTGTCCCGCCAAGGGCACTGCCCTGCCGCCTTGCATCCAGGCAGCACAGGACAAAGCAGGCAGCACCTGCCTGTCAGCAGAACTGGCGCTGCCTCCTGGTACCCATCCAGAGGGGCAGGTGGACCCCAGCTGTGCTGGTTTTGGGGCCCTGCGGCCGCAGCAGCAGTTCCCAGCTTTGGCAGGCTACAGAGAGCTCTTCCCCAAGGTCACTTTTTCTAGGCCAAGGTAAAACTGCCTTTTTTGTTGGGTTTTGTTGTTGTTGTTTTTTGGGGAAGGGGAGGTTTATTTGGTTTTGGTTTGGTTTATTTTTGGTTTTAAGGTTTGGGTTGGTTTTGCATTAAATCCATGGTTCCTCATGAGCCTGGCTGGCTCAGTCTTTGCTGGAGAGAGGAACACTTGTAAGAGCCATGGGTGGGTGGCAGGAAGGGGTGCTGAGACAATGTGGCTCCCGGTGGCTCCGCGCTGCTGTCCGTTTGGCTGGAATGCACCCCTGGGGCTCTCCTTGCTCTATCTCAGAGCAGAGAGCTGCTTCCACTGTCCCTGGGCAAGGGCTCCTGGCTGGTCTCACCCAGGAGCATCCCACCCTCCCTGCGACATGGTGCCGGTGATATATAGATGCTTACCTATGGGTAGGTACATGAAAACCAATGGAATTCTTATCCGTGGACTCCCATGGGCTAACGGCCAGGCATTGCTTCTCAGGGCCAGAATGAGCAGCCAGCTCATGTCCCCAGAGCCACCATGTCTTGACAGCGCTCTGCCATCTGTGTTGCTCCAGGTGTGTCGTGCCTGTCACAGCAGGAGCCGTCTGCAGCTCTGGGGCAGCTCTGATGCTCCAGCCCCTGCTAGTGACACGCCGATGGCAGGACCCTGCCTCGTGCAAAACACTGTTTCTGGGAAACCTGCCCAGAAAGGCAGCTTGGCCAGCGCCGGTGCACGTCTGCGCCCTGCGCACCAGCAGCACCATCCAGTCGGTTGAGCATGTCTTCTCTTCCGCATCCATCTGGATTCCTCCTGGGCTATGCTTTCCTCGTGCATTCGTGGCACGTGTGTATGACCAAGGGTTTGGTCAGCGCTGCCTCCCTTTGCCTCGGTCACTTCCACCAGAGAGGCCAGGGGGCCGTTGCTGAGGATGCCCTGGTGCGACGCTGCCGCCTGCCCCCACTCTCCCCGTCACGTCTGCGGGTCCCCGCAGGTTATCGGCTGCTTTGTGGAATCATTGGTTGGGATGCTGCTGAGCCCCGGTAGAGGAGCAGGGATGGCTGGAGTTGAAGCTCTCAGCCCTCGAGCAGCACCTCCCGTGCGTTCGTTCACCCGCTCTTCTCCTGTCACACAGGTCCACTTGCTGAAGGACCAGCTGGCCGCAGAGGCGGCGGCGCGGCTGGAGGCCCAGGCTCGCGTGCACCAGCTCCTGCTCCAGAACAAGGACTTGCTGCAGCACATCTCGCTCCTGGTCAAACAGGTGCAGGAGCTGGAGCTGAAGCTGGCGGGGAACAACACCAGTAAGCGCTCCTGCCCCTTCTTCTCCCCTCGCAGCTAGCCGGCTCTGTGGAGGACATGAGTGTGGGTGTTTCTCTTGGGGGGTTTTGTGCATGGGAATATTAGTGCCCTTCTGGCCTGGCTTGTGTGTGCAGCCCGGCGTGCGCATCCGTCACGGGAAGGGGCATGGGGAGGGCTGTATGGACAAGCAATCACATACTTTCATCTGCTGTGTGTCTGGTTTCCTAGTTGGTTGTGTGGTTTAGGCCAACCTGCCCAAGAGCCCCTCCTTGACCTTCCTCTCCAGCAGATGTGGCCATCAGCTCCCTGTAGGAGCTGGGCTGGGAGACAGATAACTTTTTATCCTCCTTTGCTGGCCAACAGCAGCTTCTGGCACCAGTAGCACCAAGTGGCCCCCTCTAAATGGTGGGGAGGGTGGGGAGGTTGACACCCTAAATGGCCCCAGAGCATCCTCCTCTGGCCAGTCTGCAGCCAGCTGTGAGCCAGGGTGGCACTGCCTGCCCCTCAGCCGTGCCTTTCTCTTGCAGCAGGCTCCCAGGACAGTCTGCTGGAGATCACCTTCCGCTCCAACGTCCTCCCCGTCCTCTGCGACCCGACCACCCCGCAACCCGAGGACACCCACCCACCGCCGCTGGGCCCTGGCTCGGGCTTCCCCAGTGCCATGGGCAGCCCCATAGGTAGGAACGACTGTCTGGTGAAGCTGGAATGCTACCGCTTTCTGCCGGACTCGGGGCAGCCCGCCCCGGAGCCGGCGCTGGGCAGCCTGGAGCTCATCAAATTCCGGGAGTCGGGCATCGCCTCTGAGTATGAGTCCAACACGGACGAGAGCGAGGAGCGTGACTCCTGGTCCCAGGAGGAACCGCCGCGCCTGCTCCACGTCCAGCCCAGGCAGGACCTGGGTGACAGCCTGGAGGATGAGATCGCGGTGTAGGGGTCAGCAGGAGGTGGTGCAGAGCAGCGGGCACCCGCCGGAGCTGGGGTGGACCCTGGCCGTAGCCCCCTGGCACTGGCAGGGACGGGACAGCCCGGAGGGAGAAGGGGTGGAGGAGGGAGCGCAAGGCTTCCAGCACAGGCCCGGGAGGTGGTGACGGAGCCGTGCCAAGGGGGCGCGCCGGGCGTGCTGTGCTCCAGTGTGCATGGGCTTGTGTGCTGAGCTGGAGCGTCCCCGCTTCGCATCGGACGGCGAGCTGACAGCTGCTTGTGCTACCCCCCGGTCCCCGTCACCCTGCAAGCTGTGTTTTGAGGTTGGGCGGAAGCAAAGGGCCCTTCCGGACACTACATGAGTAACCAGTGCTGCTGGCGCTCCAGCGGGGAGAGCAGTAAAGCAAATGAAGGTTTTGGCCGGGGGAGTGAGAGGGCAGGCACGGGGCAGTGGAGCAGGGACAAGGGGGACCGAGGAGGGCAGTGCTTGGGGCAGTGAGTAGGGACGGAGCCGCTGGCAGGGGGTCTGGCTTTCTGCGTGGTGGAGAAGGTGGGAGATGAGGCCAGGGCCATGCTAGCGGGGTGGTTAGGGTTGGTGACAGAGCACCGTCGGTGTGGGTGTGCGAGAGGTGAGGCAGCGGGGGACAGTAAGGACGAGCCTGGAAAGGAGCTGAAGGGGTGGGATGAGGTGGTGCGGGGGAGCCAGGCACAGGCAGCTCCTGGCAAGGTGGTGGGGTTTGTGGCACTTCCAGGCCAGAGATTGTCCCTGCCTGAGGCAGGTGGGGGGCGTGTGGTCACTGCCTACTCCTCTCCCGGGGTGCAGCGTGGAGAGGAAGGCATGGCTTAGCATGGAGCAGAGAGCCAGGGCACGCAGCACTGGGACATGGAGTGTCCTTCCCCTCGTTGTCCAGTCCTTGGGCTCCTTGGCACGGCTGCCAGGTTTCAAAGCCTTTCTGGTGCTCTCAAATCATGTTTTCAAGCACTTCCCTGCACCCCCCATCACCACAAACTCCCTGCTTTGCTTTATAGACAAACCCTACCATTTCCAAGCATTCTTTTTCCCTTGACCAGGGCTGGGGGGTGCAGTGCTGGCATTGGCTGTGTGCAGGGACGGGCAAGCTTGCCACCCCTTGATGGCGAGTGAACTGCTGGTGTCTGCAGGTTGGTTCTTTCACGTCTCTGGTTTGCACCCTCCAAAAAAGTGAATCCAAGATCTCAGGATTCCCCACCCAGACCTCAAGACACCTGTGGTTGAGCCATCTGTGGGGGGCCTCCAAGGCATCCAGAAGTTGTGTCTTTTCTACAAGTGCATTTATCAGCTGCCTGTTGCTGCAGCTTCTAAAAGGCCACAGCTGAAGGGGTACGAACCAGAGTCCTGATGTCCCCCCTGCTCCCCTGGAAACACTTGACAAGGTGGGGATTGGCGCAGTTCTCCTCCTCCCCATCCACCTTCCTATCCTGCTTCTGCTTCACTTGTTGCTTCCCTGCTGCTCTCGCCTTCACCAGCTCTGTCTCTGCTAGGTCTGCCTGCACCTAACCCCTAGTGGAGCATCTCCCAGGCATGAGCTCTTGCTCTCCTCCAGGGCTTAGCCCTGCTGCTGAGGAAGGTCCATCGCTTCTTTCTGCCCCGGTCCCCTTGGGACTTGAGGGCTGCTGAGGACGGAGGTGTGGGTGAGACCCCCAAGGTCTGTATGAGCTGTGCTATGCACCCTCCACCACAAGAGGAGGCTGGATGCTGTGAGGAGCTAGAGAGTCCTAGTGGGAAGGAAGGTCATGTTTCAGTGTCCCCAGCAGTGGCCTGGTGCCCAGGGGAGCCCCTGCACCAGGCACAGTGGGAGCAGATGCAGAGTGGGATCCAGGTACTCCTGTCCTCTGGCCACCAATGCCTCCATAAGCCCTGTCCTGTACCACTGTGGGCACAGCTGTGTGCCAGCCCCTCTGCTGGGAACCCCGACATCCCACAGCAGTTGGAGGTGAAGGCACAGGGTGGGGGTGGTCCTGCCAGGAAGGTGAGGTGGAGATGGCAGCATGTGCAGGACATGGTGCAGGCAGGGTAAGAATATATAAGGATATATGACCTTGGGAGAGGGATTTCTGTGTGGGCAGGTAGATTGTGTAGGAGAGGGGATGGAAGGAGCTCAGCCATACACATAGGGTAGATGAAGGGAGAGCCCAGGAGGAGAAGCAGCAGGCAGGAGGTCTCTCCCAAGCTGGTCTGCCTCAGAAGGTGGGCAGAGCTGAGCCATCTCCCTGTGCCACTGCTCCTGCCTGTCCCTGCTGCACACACGCAGCCCAGGTGGTGCCCTGCAAGGAGCTGCTGGGACCAGCTGTGGGTCCGGGCTCCTGCCCGGCACTCTGCCTGCAGCGGATGATGGTGGGTGCCCCACTGGCTGAGGGGGTGCTGCCAGAGCCAGGTGGGACCCTGCCAGCATCCTGCTGCACCGCAGGTGTATATGTGTAAATGATGGTCCTCCTAGCTCAGCGCTGCCTCCGAGAACACCTCTCTAGCCTCTCACTTTTGTTATGGACCTTGACTGAGGATTTATAGCGATATTTTTTGTCCTTTCTTTTCCTACAACTGTCGTGTTACTAACTGTTGACTCAATCTATCTGGGAAACCAATCTGTCAATGTAAGTGCACTTAACCCTTGGGTGTTGTCATTACTCGACTGGCTTTTGCTAAATAAATCTTTCTATTTCTCAAGGCTCTCTGTTGTCTCTTCCTTCTCACTGACACTCTCTCTTTCTGTACTTCTCTCCCCTTCCACACTGGGAGCCAGCACCAGCAGTAGCATCCCTTGGGCCTTGCACAGACCCCCTCCCACCTAAGCATCCTCCTCTTGTGGTGCCAGCCACGGGCCGCCTGTGAGAGCCAGGAGCCCTGAATGTTGCTGGGGGTAGAGGGGTAGCAGCCTTCCTCTTCGGCCCCTGCACAGGGCAGCCTTGTTTCAGGGCTGACCTGACAGCTCAGGGGGTTCCTGGCATCTGCAGAGCCCTCCATGGAGATGCAGAGATGCTAAGCAGCGCTTTCCAGGGGCTCAGGGGATTTTTGACTGCTGGGAAAGCAGAAGTCAGGAAGAGCCTCCCTCCAAGGATGGCAGCAGTGTTGTGTAGGCAAGAGCAGCAGGCAGGCGAGGCCTCCTGCTCCTGAAACAATTTATTTTGCCGCTGGCAGGAGCGATGGAGCAGTGCCCTCCCGCGGCGGCTGCCCGGCTGGCGGGGCTACACAGGCGCCCTGGGGGCTGCAAGCCTCCTGCTCCTTGTGCTCCTTCTCCCACAGGGCCTTGAGCCTGCGGTAGTACACCTTGCAGCTGTAGCCCTCCAGGGAGCTCTGCTGGATGTGGATCTTGATCGACCACAGCGTGGGGAAGATGCGGCAGCATGACATGCACTGGTAGCCACACTGGGGCACCGGCTGCTGCTGGGAAGCAGCGAGGATGTCCCGGACTGTGATCCTGGCTCTGTCCCTGGCCTGCTTGTCCCTCTCGGGGGGCTGGGTCTTGTCTGAGGAGCCAGAGGAAGAGCAGATGATCTCTGAGAGGTCATCGGGCTCCTCGGATTCCTGGGTGAGGGAGGGCAGGCTGTAGGAGAGGCTGTTCAGGTCCTGCGGGGTGGCTCCATGGGTATGCATGAAGTAGCTGTAGGGCGAGAACCAGGGCCGGTAGATGGTGCGGGCAGGGCACTCGCTGCCTGGCGAGGCTGCAGAGGAAAGGGTCTGCAGTGAGTCCCTGCAAGAGCCCAGCTTCCCATGGGATTGGGAGTGGTGCTGGTGACCCTCTCTGTCTTCGTGTGATGCGGAGGTGGCTGGCTCTGCCCCAGTATGTCCCCCCGGTATGGAGGGTACCACCCCTCCCTCCACAGGACGCAGGGGCAGAGATGGATGCGGGATGCTGGCAGGCACCAAGGCACCAGCACAGCACAAAGCTCACCCGGCAGCCCACAGGAGCAGTCCTGCGGAGAGCAGCACTGGCACAGAGTCAGTGACGAGGAGGCTGAGCTGGCGCTCCTGGGGGCAGCACTCACAGATTTACAGGTTCCTGCTGGAAGACATGGGGTAGAAACTGGTGTAGCTCAGAGGTGGGATGGGACTGCAGGACCCCTTATGTCCCCAGAAAGCACCCACTGCCGTGGGTGTTCCTGGTTCCCTTTCCCCACTCGTGCAGGGGGGTATGTCCAGCTAATCCCCTCCACAGCCTGTCTGCCTGCGGGCCCTCGCTGTGCCGCAGGACGCTGAGCAGTGCCGTGGCTGTGCCCAGGGGGTGTGAGGGGAAGCCCCCGTCACAGGCAGCGCCGGCTGCCTGCACCCCCCACCTGGCTGCAACTGGCAGGCACCAGGCCTGCTGGCAGGGCCCAAGGGGCACAGAGCCTCTGGGCTTCTTTTCTTGGTGCCACGGGGCATGGCCCCAATGGAAACCGAGGGCAGGACAAAGCTCTTCATCGCTTTTGCATAGCCGATGTGTGGCTCCTGCACCATGGTACCCATGCTGTCATCTGCTGGTGTCACAAAGGGCTGATGTCACCTCTGTGTACGGTGCACAGCAGGATGCTCCTGGGCAGTGGGCTCAGCCCTCAGGGTCTCTTGGGAGCTTGGCTAATGCAAGGCAACAGCCAGCCTGGGCTGGAGAGGGAACCATGCTGGGGTGGGCAGTGCAGAGCCCAGGCTGTGGGTGCCTCCAGAGAACCTCCTTTGTGGGTGTCTGGCTGATAAGGGCTCCATGTAAGTCCTATCTCCATGGGTAGCGTGGCAGATATGGGCAGGGAGTCAGCAGTGCACCTCACCCATCAGTGTGGGACAGGTCCACTGTCCCCTTGCCATTCCCGTGGTAAATCTTCTCTCTCTCTTTCTTTCCACAACCTGCTTCCCAAGTTGCTCAGTGTCAGGTAAGAGACGTCGGCGTGTTGGCAGTGGCAGCATGGAGCCCCGGTGTCATGGTGTGACCCCAGCCAGCAACTAGCACCATGCAGCCACTCACTCACTGCCCCTGGTTGGGATGGGAGAGAGAATCAGAAGAGTATGAGAAAAAACTTATGGGTTGAGACAAAGACAGTTTAATAGGTAGAGCAAAAGCCATGCACGTAAGCAAAGCAAAACAAGGAATTTATTCACTGCTTCCCATTGGCAGGCAGGTGTTCAGCCATCTCTGGGAAAGCTGGGCTCCATCACACGTAATGGTTACTGCGGAAGACAAATTCCATAACTCTGAACATCCCCCTTTCCTTCTTCCTCCCCCAGCTTTGTATACTGAGCATGGTATGGAATATCCCTTTGGTCCACTGGGGTCAGCTGTCCTGGCTGTGTCTCCTCCCAACTTTTGTGCCCCCCCCCCCCCAGCCTACTCGCTGGTGGGGCGGTGTGAGGAGCAGAAAAGGCCTTGAGATTATAGGGACAACTGAAAACATCAGTGCACTTATCAGCACCACTCTCATCCCGAATCCAAAACATCACCCCACACCAGCTGCTAGCAGCAAAGTTAACTCCATCCCAGCTGAAACCATGACACCTGGGCTCACTGCTACCCCGTCTTGCCCCATGCTGTCCCCACCACATGCACTGCTCTGCGCAGCCCTGGCATGGCCTGGCTGCCCACAGCCTCTGCAGGGCTGCAGGAGCAGCCTCCCTGTCCCCTAAATTGTGTCCCCCATGCTGCTGGGTTGGGAGCTGGCAGGCAGCTCTGGAACATGCTGTCCCTGCTGGGGTCCCTCCTCCAGCCCGGCTCACGCCCCCTTCTCTGTTCCCTTTCCCCCTCCAGTGGACCAGAGCATGTTTGAGAATGCCAGCGCCAGTACGGCACCCACCCCACGGCCACAGCATGTCCCCACCATGGCGGGTGCCCCGCTGCAGTCCTCCCGTCCTGCCGGCAGCCAGCACCTCCGCAATCTGGGCAAGGCCATGGGGGCCAAGATGAATGACCTCCTGCGCCGCAAGGAGCCGTCCGGGCTCCCCAGTGTGGGGGTGATGGAGGTGAATGCCAGTGCCGGGGCGATACTGGGCACGGGACAGCTGGCCAGCGAGGATGGGTGAGTGTCCCCATAGTGTGCATCCTGTGGCGGGGCCGTTGGCACAGACTGGAAGGGCCCCGGCATGGGGCTGTATGTCACTGCTCCTCTGTGCTTGCAGGGCTGTGGGGCTGGACACCTTTCCCCGGCTGGATCCCCCGCCCCCCATCACCAAGAAGCGGACACCACGTGCCCTGAAGACCCCGCAAGACATGCTCATCGCACCACAGCCGGCAGGGACCAGCCCAAGGAACAGCACGGAGGAGCCCCCTGAACTGCCCACAGCCCACCCCGATTCCGCAGAGGAGTGGCCGGGGACAAGGGACCCATCCCCTCCAGAATGCCCTGGGGTCCCCACCATGACCGGCACCCCAGAGCCAAGAGGGGACCAGCCCACCACTGCCCTCCCTGTGCCCGACCTCATCCATAAGGGCAGCCTGGAGGGCCAGTGGCGAGCAGGCGAGAGGGCCACCGAGACCTCACCTCACCCAGAGAAGCCTTCCCGGAGACAAGGGCTGGAGCCTGAGCCGCCAGGGAGCACAGGGCGACCGGAGCCATGCAGCTCGGGACGGGAGGTGGATGGGCCCCATCCTGACCTGCTGTCCTTCGAGTAGCAGTGGGGGAGCCACGATGGGGGTACCATGGGGGCTGGCTCTCCCAAACACGTCTCTCACTGTCACTTGCCAGTTTTGGGGTCATTATTTTGGAGAGTGGGTAGCCCCAGGGTGGTAGGAGCAATTGCTGCCCTAGCATGGGGTGTGGGGGGCCATTACACCACCTTTCTCCTCAGATTCCCAGGAGGGGAATGGCCTGGCCTGCCATGGCTTCCGCAACCTCATCCCAGGCCCATTTACCCATCATTGCAAAGCTCTCACACTGCTAGGGTGCCACCATCCTGCAGCCATGGGCCACGCTGTGCTGGGGACCGACGGTGGGCTTTCTCAGCAGCCTGGGTCCTCGTTCATGGGTGCAGAAATGCCAGCCTGCCCCCAGCTCTGTCAGCTGTGCTGGGGCGCGTGTCCCACAAGTGTCTCCTGTGGTTCCACACATCTGGGCTGGCTGCCCCAGCCTGGAGCACGTCCCAGCTTACATCATGTGCTTGCTGAGATACCCCGTCCTGGTGTACCAGCAGGTTCCCCCAGCCGTAGTAACCTGTGCCAGGGAACCGGAATGGCAGATGTCCCCCAAGGCCTTCTCCATGTACCAACTCCTTGTGTGAGTCCTCCCAGTGCCATCTCTTTGCAGCGGAGCCCCAGCCACAGGAGACCCACTCGTGGCGTGGGCTCTGGCAGGGAGCAGGGCTGGATGCATGGGGCCACATGGCTGCTGGCCAGTGGGTTCTGGCAGGGAGTCAAGCTCCCCGTGAGATCCCCCTGCAGCTTCCACTTGTTTCCTGGTCTTGCCTCAGCCACCAGGACCAGACTGACCTGCCCAGGCAGGCCACCCCATGTGGACCAGATGGTGACATCTTCGTGAGACTGGGACACAAGAAGCCACGTGGTCCTGATACTGCTCTATGATTGTTTCTCTATGAATTACAGGAGAGGTTAGCCAGCCTGTGGACCCCTGGGCTGGTGCAAGGAAGCATCTGTGAGATGGCACTTTGCTTAGAGCTTTTGTGTGCATCCTCACTGCAAAAGTGGTTTTGAGAGGAAAAGCTCCAAAGACCAGTTTTGGCCCGCAGGAACCTAGGGGCTCATGGATGGGGCGCCTCTGCTCGCAGCTCCTCCTGGGCCACGCAGGGCAGTCAGGCTGAAGAAATGTCTTCCACCACACTGTGGTCCTGCTGAAGGAAGGGGGGCATGGGCCTGAGAGATCCCTTTGCCCTGGGAGCAGCCACCGTCCCTCCTTGCACATGGGCATGGCGAGTGCCATGGCTGCAGCGCTTGGCCATGGGGGAGGTCCCAGTGGAGAGCGAAGAAGACATCAAAGCTGTGCAGAGCCCATGGCCAGCTGGTGGTCAATGCCGAGGTATAACCCACCCTGTGTATAATGTGATGATGCTGTGCACGACCGATGCCACCCTGCAAGTGGAAATCTATATGAGTATGTATATGTGTATGCTGCCCAGACCTACGCTGCCTTGTATACGTTGATGGAAACAAGGGCTTGTAGCTCCTCTTTGAGGAACCAGCATCTTCCAGCCCTGCTGCTGGAACCTCACTGCTGGTCCAGTCCCTCTATTTATGTTGTCTAGGGTGTGTGTGTAGTTTGGGACAAAAGATGCAGATTGCACAATAAATTTTTGTTTTCTTTTTTTACCCACTGACATGTAGCAGTCCCTTGATGGGAGGGGAACATCTCCACCAGCTCGGCATAGCCCCGAAGCCCCCTGATGAGGCTGGAGACCTTATGGATGCTCCTGTATGGGGGCTGCAGAGCAGAGGAGTGAGGCAGCAGCCCTGCAGCACCCTGCAGCTGAGGGTGGCCAGGGAAAGCCGCCCTCCAGCGCCGGGCTTGCTGGGGTGATCCCATAGGATGACGGGGTCTGCATGTTAAAAGTCACAGGGTTAAGAGAAACGTCCCCAAAAAAATGCCACCAGAGGCCTGACACCTGCAAAGGGCACCCCCATCCCAGGAGCCAGGCCCAGAGGCACGGATGGCTATGGGGAGCCAGGGGGCATTGGGGGAATTTGGCAGTGCCCAGGCCGAGAGGGTGACATGGTTGCCCTGCCGTGTGCTTGGTGCTGAGGGGGTGGGACACCCAGCTGGTGCCAGGGCTGAGGGGACAGGACCTGCTGCTAGTGCTTGGGCTGAGGGGATGGGACGCCACCAGCCCCCAGGCTGAGGGGACGGGACCCATGGGGTGTCAAGGTGATAGGACCCTGCTGCGTCCCGGACTGAGAAGATGGGACCCTGCCAGTTCCTGGGCTGAGAGGACAGAACCCCAGGGGTGTCGAGATGATGGGACCCCGGGGGGCCCAGGGCTGCAGAGACGGGACCCCACCAGCTCCTGGGCTGAGGGGACAGGACCCCCACCAGCTCCAGGGCTGAGGGGACGGACCCCACCGGTTCCCGGGCTGAGGGAACAGGAACCCGCCAGCTCCAGGGCTGAGGGGACGGACCCCACCGGTTCCCGGGCTGAGGGAACAGGAACCCGCCAGCTCCAGGGCTGAGGGGACGGACCCCACCGGTTCCCGGGCTGAGGGAACAGGAACCCGCCAGCTCCAGGGCTGAGGGGACGGACCCCACCGGTTCCCGGGCTGAGGGAACAGG
>JAOXJM010000004.1:7743179-7756784 GCA_026413425.1 Tringa solitaria
CGGCGGGGGCGCGGCGGCCCTGCGGCGGCGGGCGGGATGGAGGCGGCGGCGCGGGAGGCGGAGGGGAGCGCGGTGGTGGCGGCGCTGGAGCAGCGGCTGGCGGCGGGCGGGCAGGGCCATGTGCTGCGCTTCTGGGCCGAGCTGGGCGGCGAGGCCCGCCGGGCGCTGGCGGCGGAGCTGCGCGATATGGACGTGGCCGAGATCAACCGCTTCTTCCGCCGCGCCCGCGGGGACGGCGGCGGAGGCGGGGCGGCGGGGCTGGACGAGCGGATGGAGCCGGTGCCGCGGGACGTGCTGGGCAGCGCCTGCCGCGACCGGGAGCTGCTGCCGCGCTGGGAGAGCCGCGGTAGGTGGCGGGGGTGGCGGGGCCCGGCGCGGTGCGGCAGCTTAGTGCCGGTGCGGCGGGCCCCACGCGTGTCTGCTCTCCCTCCCGGGCGCAGGGCTGGCGGAGATCGCGGGGAGCCGCGTGGCCGTGCTGCTGCTGGCCGGCGGGCAGGGCACCCGCCTCGGCGTCCCCTACCCCAAGGGCATGTGCGACGTGGGGCTGCCCTCCCGCAAGACCCTCTTCCACCTCCAGGCCCAGCGCCTGCGGCGGCTGCAGCAGCTGGCGGAGGAACAGCACGGCACCCCCTGCCACATCCCCTGGTGAGACCCCTGCCCTCCCCCTCGGTGGGTCGGTGCCCCCCTGGGTTGGCTCTGGTGGGGCAAGGCTTGCGAGGTGGTGTGGGCAGGTCATTGGTAAGACCAAGCATCAGCCCAAGTGGTGGTGGTGGGTCAAGCTCCCGTAGGCTGGCGTTGGTAGGACCCCCGTTAGCATCAGCCCAAGTGGTGGTGGTGGGTCAAGCTCCTGTGGGTTGTTCCATTGGCGTTGGCTGAGCCAAAGCCCTGTTGGGTTGGCCTTGGTGGGTCAAGGTCTTGTGGGTTGGCGTGGACCCCGTTGGTGCCTGCGTGTTGAGGACTGGTGGGTTGGTGCAGACCCCCATGCGTAGACCCTCTTGACAGCAGTGCTATGCTATGAGCATAGCCTGTTGGAGTTTTAGTGGGTCAAGGCTCAGAGGGTGGCACCAGCAGAGATCCCACTCAAGGTCCCACTGTCAGGCTCAACCCTTGGGAACACATGATGTCACCTGTGGTCATCCTGCTGCCACACAAGGCAGGGGACTGGGAGGGTAGGAACTATAAGCAGGAGGTTGGCATCGTGGTGGGACCTGGCCATTGCAACTGGGTGTCTCCCCCACTGCACAGGGTGTGGTAGGGTTGTGGAGATGCATGTTGCAAGGAGCCCTTCATTGACTTGCCAAAGAGGTGGGACCACAGAGGGTCAGATCCTTCTAAATGTCTGGGAGGGAAAGAAGCCTCTCCTGGGTGTTATGGGCTGAAGGGGTTAAGGGATGTGAGACCCTACTGCTCCTCCCTGCTTATCGGGTCTCTTCTGCGCCCTGACAGGTACATCATGACAAGTGGCCGGACTATGGAGTCCACCAAGGAGTTCTTCCTGAAGCATCACTATTTTGGCTTGAAGAAGGAAAATGTCATCTTCTTCCAGCAGGGCATGTTGCCTGCCCTGGGGTTTGATGGGAAAATCCTGCTGGAGGAGAAGGGCAAGATTGCCATGGCGCCAGGTCGGTGGCCGGGAGCTGGCAGGAGGGGTGCAAGGGGGTGAGATGCGGTGCCGAGGGACAAGCTTTTGGAGCTGGAGCCTGCGTAGAGCAGAGTTGCAGCGTGACGTGGCCCTCGGGTGATGCCGGCTGGGAGGTGTCCATCTTGGCAGGGAGGACCGGGGTGGGGTATGGCCGGGCTGATGACCCTCCACCCTGGCTCCCTGGGGGAGGAAGATGAGCATGGGTGGATGACGGGACAGCCGGGTGTTGCTGCGGCCCCAACGGCTTGTTTCCTCCACAGATGGCAACGGGGGCCTGTACCGGGCCCTGGGGGCACACGGCATCATGGATGACATGGAGCGGAGGGGCGTGCAGAGCGTCCATGTCTACTGTGTGGATAACATCCTGGTGAAGGTGGCTGACCCCAGGTTCATCGGGTTCTGCTTGGAGAAGGGAGCAGACTGCGGGGCCAAGGTAGGGTTTTGGGGGCAGGCAGGCACCCCTTCCCTGGAGCAGGGTGGGTTCTGTCCTGTCCCTTGCCTGGCTTCCCTCACTCCTCACCCTTCCTTCGCCGGGTTGCCACAGCCAGGAGGGATGGCTAAGCACTGGGAGCTCACTGGTGTAGTAGCACATGCTGCCGGAGTCCCACCTGTCCCTTGGGTCTGGTCATGCATAGTGTCACTGACCCCTGCCTGGTGCTGCTCCCGTCCTGCCTTGCGTGGGGTCATACACAGCCCCTGGCCTCACAGGTCCACTAGTTCCTGGGGCTGAGAACTGCCAGGGAGCTCCGTGGGGTCTCCCAGTCCCCATCCGGATGCTGGGCAGCTGTTGTCCAGGTGGCTGTGGGGAGCACAGGGGTCCCTGCCACAGGCTGCCAGCTGTCCCCGGCTGTGACGTCCTGGGCGCTGGACCAGGACACAGTGGGTGCAGCTGACTGCTGACGCTGGTCCCAGCCCCGTGTCTCACCGGTAGGACGTTGCACGCCCGACGCTTTACCTGAAAAAGCTGGATTAACAGCCAAAGGGGCTGTGTGATTGTGTTTGCGTTGGGCTTGGCTCCGGCAAACAGGAGACAGGAGCAAACAGGTGAAAGGACTTGCTGGCCTTGAAGCTTTCCATTGAGCTGGGAAAGGGAAAGCAGTTCCTCCTTCTGGCCCGAGCGAGAGAAGGAGGAAATAAACCCCAGCGTGCAGAAAAGACACGGCCCCACGTTCCTGCATGCTGCCCTGCTGTGGTGGGGGTGATGGGTAGGGATTTGCTGGGGGCTGCCATGCCTGGAGGGAGGTGTGAGGAAGAGGAGGGAGGTCAGGTGTGGGGAGATGGCTCTGCTGAGCCAGCAGCCTCCCGCTTGTGTGCGGCAAGCTGGCTGTTCCCATGCAGGCTGGCTGCTAAAGATACCCGTGACCTCTGCCAGCCACGTGCAGGCTCGGTGCCAGATCCTGCCTGCACCCTCTTGCTGTGTGTGACGCCCTGTCACCCAGCCCTGCCATCTCTTCCTCCTCCAGTCACCGTTGCCAGAAGCACCTGGGAAGGGAAGGGAGGGTTCCAGCATCCCTATCCCTGCTGCCCTGTGCAGGGAAATGCCCCCACAGGGGCTGCTGGGTACAAGGGAGTGTATTTGAAGTGCGGGGCTTTGGGGGTCTTTCCCTGACAGTGCTTCCCTTGGGCAGGTGGTGGAGAAGACCAACCCCACGGAGCCGGTCGGCGTGGTGTGCCGAGTGGATGGTGTCTACCAGGTGGTGGAGTACAGCGAGATCTCCCTGGCCACTGCCCAGAAACGGGGCCCGGACGGGAGGCTGCTCTTCAACGCGGGCAACATCGCCAATCACTACTTCACCACCGCCTTCTTGAAAGACGTGGTCAAGTAAGGGCCTGCTGGGGTGTTGCCAGCGTGCCAGAGGAGGGGTGCCCATGCTGAATGGAGCTGGCTGCCCACACCTTGCTTTCTGCTGGTTGAGCTCCAGCTGTTCGCAGGTGCGCTGAGATGAGGTCCCTGCCCACGCCCCCCGACTCTCTGTGCAGTCCCTCGCTTGAGATAAGGTTTCCCTTTGCCATCACCGATGGCTGGTGCCAGAGCCCAGGCGTGTGGGGCTGTTCTCTCCCGGCTGCTGTGGGGATGAGGAGCCCCGTGGTTGGGGGTCAGGGCAGAGCAGCTGTCCTGCCACAGCAGTGTCTCGGCTGGGGGGCTGGAGATGTGCCTTGCTCGGGTGAGTGACAGCTTGCTCTTGGCCCCATGCAGCACTTATGAACCGCGGCTGCAGCACCACGTTGCTGAGAAGAAAATCCCACACGTGGACATCGCTACGGGACAGCTGATCCAACCCGAGAAGCCCAATGGGATCAAGATGGAAAAATTCGTCTTTGATATCTTCCAGTTTTCCAAGTATGCCCTTTTCTCTCTGCGGGGAGCAGGCTGCTGGCTCTGCCTCAGGCAGCTCTGAGAGCCTCTAGGGGGGTATCAGGGCTGTGTCCACTGGCAGTGCCACGGGGTCAGAACAAGATGCCAGCTCCTGTGCTGTTCAGCAGTGGATGATTGCGCCCTGAGATGAGCAGGGATGTGAGCAGCAGGAGGCGGGCGCTGTGTGCCTCCAGCTCCTCTGGCCCAGAAGCACGGCTCAGCCAAGTATCTGCTGCCCCTCCCTCCACACGTGGTGTGGGCTGGGGGGGTCCGTGGTCCTAGCTCAGCCACCCTGGCAGGGGAGAAGCCAAAGTGACAGAGAGTAGCTGTCCCAAACCTGACCCTCCTGTGCCCTGTTCCTCCCCCCAGGAAGTTTGTGGTGTACGAGGTGCTGCGTGAGGATGAGTTTTCTCCCCTGAAGAACGCAGACAGCCAGAATGGCAAGGACAACCCTACCACAGCCCGGCATGCCTTGATGTCCCTGCATCACTGCTGGGTTCTTAATGCGGGGGGGCACTTTGTGGATGAAAATGGCACACGCATCCCTGCCATCCCTCGGTGAGTTGCTGCTCCCAGCCCTTGAAACCAGCCTTGCTGGAGTGACCAGCCATGGTCCTGGGTGGTCCATGGGGCAGATCCAGGTACAGGCTGGGGGTTGGGTGCAGGAGGGGTACTCGTGCAGTTGGCAGAAACTTTCCTTCTTGATTTAATGCCTGCGAACCAAATCCTGCTGGTCCCCATTGCACAGCCGAGGTTGCCAGTGCAGGGAGGAGGTGGCTCCCTGAATCCCAAGCGTGCCAGCAGATCCGTGCAGTAGCCCGGCTGGGGTTGTGGCACTCCTCAACCGAGAGACCTCCCACTGCCCCTGTTTGGAGAACAGCAAGCACCAGACTTGTTCTGCCCTCTTTTTTTCCCCACCCTTGCTAACCCTTGTTTATTCCCACGTAGTGTCACAAACGGAAGGTCAGATGCCACCCCAGCAGATGTCAATGACAAGTAACTATGCCGTGCAGCGTGCATGGTGGCGGGGCTGTGCTTAGGTACTAATGGGCTCTAGGTGCCGCAGCGTGCCAGGCTGTGGATGCGCGCTGGTGGGCAGGTGCCTGTAGTGACTAACGGGACACGGGGGGGCTTGGGGCTGCATGCTGGGAGTGGGGCATGCCTTGCTACAGGACCCTGTGGACGCTGCTTCTCACGGTGGTGGGCTGTAGGCAGCGTCTGCTCCCTCCTCGGGTTCCTTTCCACAGAGGAACCGGCAGGGATAGCTGGAAGGGGCTTGTGCCCTTGGTACAGGCACAGGGTGGCAGGCAGCTGGCCGCAGGCAGCCCCCAAAGGCCACCCCGCAGGCGGGATGCTGTTGGGAAACAATGCTGGCGTGTCCCTTCGATGACACTCCCCTGTTCGTCACGCCACGGCGTAGCACAGCCTGGATTGATCCCGGCCAGTCTCCTAGCTGGAGACGGCTGCCGTCTCCTGGTGTCCACCAGGCGTCCAGGCAAATTGAAACGGGATTAAAAACATTAAGTAAACGTCAAAGCAGGCTTTGATGTAGCATGTGCAAATCTCGGCGTAGGCGGCCAGCTGTGCTTTGTGTGACTTCAGCTCTTGAGTTTTGAAGATCCAGACCATGACACCAGGGAAAGCCCCTGGCTCAGCACTTGAAAATTTACAGAAGTAAACGGGAAAGTTGACAGAGGTGCTAAAACAACCTCTGTAATAGCAGCGTGTTCTGTAGGCACAGGGCACGTCTGTGTGGCTGGGACTTGGAGCTGGTCAGTGTAGATGACCTGCAGACTAAGCAAGCTTGTTACCTCCCCCCGCTTCAGGAGAAGCCTTCAGTATCTTCTGGTACTTTCTGGTGGGATACACCTACAGACTCTGTTTTTAATTCTAGACTCCAAGTGCTTTCAGGCTTATAACTAAACCATCACACTAGTGATAATGCAGGACAAAGGATGCACTTTATCCTATGTTTATCCTTCATTGCCAGTTAATGGCAATTTATTTATTTGTTTATTTTTAAAGTATTATCTTGAAATGAATCTGACTCTAAGGCAATCTCAAGTACAAGGGCTGGCTTAGGATGGATGAGTTTTATTTACTCACATCTGGGAGGGGGCTGAGCAAATGTGTGGCAGCAGGGACAAGCTTTGACCTGGCCGAAGGGAACGTTGTCACAGATGTCATCCTGTAATGGCTGTCTGGCTGTGGTGGGCAGTGAGTGTGAAAGGGGACCCTGGGGTGCTGCCATGCACCCCCTGGCCAAGCTTACACATCGGCTGGGAGCATCCAGGGGGTTCCTACAAAGGCTGGTGGCAGCAGGAGCAAGGTCAGGGACCCCACACGGACCCCTGCCCAGCAGTGTGGCTGTGGCTGTTCTCGGGGCCAGGCAGCCTTGGTGTGGATCTGTCCTTGTCCTCTCCAGCTGAGGCTTGTGAGCAGAACAGAGGAGCTGAGGCAGCTGATCTGAGAGGCAAAGGCAGGAGCAGCAGACAGTACTACAGGGAGTATTTTTGAGCGAGCAAACAGGCTCATCCTCTGTCCTCTGGTTGTGCTTTAAACAAGGAGTGTGTTTACAAAAAGACCTGTTGTGAGCAGCCAAACAGGAGGGTGCTGTGAGTGCATCTCTCATGACCTCAAGGATGCAGGAGGAAGAGGAGGAAGGGGTGACAAGCTTGAATGCAGCATCAGATATAGTGGGAGTGTGGGTCCAGGCTGAGGGTGTAGGCGCTGCTGTAGTTGCACATGTGGAAAGGCACGTAGATCCTCCTAAAAAGCGCATCCAAACCTCTTTTCCCTTTCAGTCGCTGCTGGTATCTAAACTTTAGCTCGCACCTCTGTGGAGAGCACGCAAGGCTTGACTAACCCAGGGCAGCTCTGCGCTGGTGGGGTCTGCGTGGGCCGGCAGCCACCGGTGCTCCTGACGGCCACTGACCCCCTGCACTGGCATCTGCGGGATCTCTGGGCCCCATCCGCGTCCCCTGGTGGGATGTAGCTAACTCTCCTCACTTCTCATTTTTCTCTGCAGCTTGAAGGATGCAAATGACCTGCCAATCCAGTGTGAAATTTCTCCCCTCGTCTCCTACGGAGGAGAAGTGAGTACTGGCTCTCTGGAGCTCTGGCAGCCTTGCAGATTAAGTAGGCGGGTGGGGAGGCTGACGGGGGTAAGCCACGAAAACATGACTTGTATTCACTGTGGAGCTTTTCGAGGCAGTGTCCCCCAAGCTGCTAGCACGGGAGGGGACCAGAGCCACCTGCAAGCAGGTCAACGGAGCGGATGACGTGTGGTGCGTTCCTAACAAAGCTGCTTCGTCCTCCCTTAGGGTCTGGAAAAGTACGTGAAGGACCGAGAGTTCCGCGCACCTTTGATTATCGACGAGGACGGGATCCACGAGCTGGTGAAGAACGGGATGTAGCGGTGGCGCCGTGCCCAAGCCGGGCTGCCCGTCCCACCTGGCGGGCTGGGGATTCGGACACATGAAGGTTTATAGCTGTAACTGGTAGGGGCTGATCCTGCTCGCTCCAGCCTTGTGCGGAGGAGGATGTAACCCACTCGGTTCTTGGCATGTTGTACGCTTCTATTTATATTTTAATTTAAAAACCAAACACTTTATGGATTCCCCTGCCACGAAGCACAGCTATGGCGCTGCTCTTTGCGCTCCAGGCTGTGGGCATTTATTTTTAAACATGTATATAGTAATAGTCATTGTACATGCAGAAGATTTTTATGGTACGGGGCTGGGGTTAATCTTGAATTTTTATTTTTCTCAAATCTACATGACTATTTTTTTTAATAGTGTCCTTGTCATTGCCCGTATCCTCCCTTTCGGTCACCCTTTGTACGTTGCACAACTGGAAGCACCCAATTAAACTCTTTGAGTCCCTCCTGTCTGTCATCTGGTGGTGTTTTAGTGACGGTGACTTTCCGCTGAGGCTCTGCTCATAGGCTGTGTCACACTGAGTGCCCCGCTCTGCCCAGCCCAGCAGCAGCTGCTGCCTGGGGGGGTCGCAGGCAGATCCCCTGGCCCGTGGTGCTCGTTTGCAGCATTGCTGGAGGAAGCAGAGGGCTGCGCTTTCCTCTTGGGTTTCTGCAAGTGGCAGCAAGCTCTGACCAGGTAGGAACGGCTGGGTGTGTGATGCCGCTGGAGCGCTTGGGGTGAGACCAGCCTGGCACAGTGCCCTGCAGCACCATCCCGTGCCTTCTGCTTTTCCAGGGAGAGGGGTCTTTGGCTCCTGCCAGAGCCCACTGCCCCAAAGCGTGGTGTCCCCACACCCTTGGACAGAGTGGCTCTGCTGCCTCCCCTCCTTTTTGGAGGGGAAACGGTGCTTGGATGGCTCCTCTGCTGCTCTAAGTCCTGCGGCAGCCCCTGGGGCAGGGTGGCACAGCCACCTCCTGCCCCACAGCTGCCTGAGGAGGGATTTTCCCTTGTGGGGCTGGGAATGGGACTCAAACTGGTTACCCAGGAGAAGTCACCAAGTCCCCCAAGTACCAAGGTGGCTGTTGGGCACCCCAGGCTCAGCCAAGCACTCGGCTCCCAGTGTGCCTGGGAAGTTGAGGCTGTGCGGGGGGTCCTGGGTAGCTCTGTGGCTGCTGGTGGCTTGCCACGGGCCAGCTGAGCTGTGTGCGGCCAAGGCAGGCTGGCGGCTGCGGGTCTCGGGGGAGACAGCCCGGGATGGGGGCCAGAGCGGATGCGAGGAGCCGGTACAGAGTGCTGTGGGTGGTCTGTACCACCACCTCCCCCTACCCACTGTCTCTGCCAGGCCCTGGGAGCAACCTCCATGGAGAAGGGACATCTCTGCTCCATGGGGAGCAGGCGGGTGCCCCTGAAGCTGCTCCTCCTTGGCATAGGGCAGGCAGAAGCCGGAGCACAGTGTGGCCCACCTCGGGGGGGATTCTTGTGGCCCCGGGACCAGTGCTGAACAGGAGTGAGGGGCTACACGGTGAGCCTGGGGGCATCGCCGCTCCAGCTGGTGCCCTGGAAGGGGTGGTATTGGGAGGTGTTTCCCTCTGTTGGCACACCAACCCCTTAGCATTGGGTCCTGGGATAGAGTGAGGCTGGCACTGGCCACGGCCAAGTTTTGAGTGCCAATTCCAGGTCGGAGGAGGCGAGCGGGGCAGAGCGGAGCTGGCTGGTGTTTGTGCCAGTGTGCACGTAGGGCAGCCTGTGCGGGGGCGAGGGCATCCCCCTGCCAGCTGATCTGGGGTGGCACGCCGGGGCATGGTGCAGAGCCCTGCAGCAGGCACCCCGTTAAACCTGCTCCCTGCCTGCTCCTGCCTGTGCTGCTCTGCCTTGCTCGCCTCTCGCTGTGCCCATGGCTGGGCTGGCACCCCAGCGGTGAGGGTCCCCCGGCACGTCCCTAGCATCCTGCCTGGGGCTGGGTTTGTTTGTCTGGGGAGCAGGTGGGCTGGGAGTTGGGCGAGGAGGGTGGTTTGAGGGTTTGAGGGGAGCACGGCTGCAGCCCTGGGGCCAGGTGCCTCCTCCAGCGTGGGTGCCCCGTGGGACAGCAGCGCTTTTTGGGAGCTGCTGGGGTGCTGCTTCCCTCCCACAGCAGTGTGGGTGCTGGCGTAAAAGAGAGCCAGCCAAAACACTAGTCCGAAATAATATTGAATTTTTTTTAAATTTTTTTTTTAAAATTGCATTTTTAGCTATTGTCCAAAAAATAATGCGAGCTGATTATTATTATTATTATTTTTCTCCCTGCTGCGTTGCGTAGCTGGTGGCTGCGGTGCCAAGCCAGTGCCTGGAAATGATGTAAAACCATGAGCCCAGTGTGCAGCTCGGGGAGCCGGAGCTCTTCTGTGCCACGTGCCGGGGCAGGTCGGCTCTCCGGCCGGTGTCCTGGCCACGCGTGCCCGCACAGGAGCCCGGCACCCTTCCCACCAGGGGCCTGGAGCGGGCCAGCCCGTGTGGGACCCTCCGGGGCAGCGATGGAGCCTCCTGGAGCACCCCCATCACCTGCATTTCTGGGGTGTCCCAGCTAGCTCCTGCACCCCACAGCACAGGAGGAGGGTCCCGGACACGCGTGCCATCCTGCAGCTGTGGGGGCGAGCACCGGAAAGCAAAACGCCGCCTATTACTTTAAGTTCTGTCGCCAGCCAAGGGGATTTTATTTTTTTTTATTTTTTTTATTTTTCTTCTCTCGAGCTATGAATGGGTTTTTGCTGTAAATTATAGCTTTGCGCACATTCCCTCGGGCCGAGGAAAATAACCTCCGCCGAAAAGCCAGCCCGGATTGGTGACTGGCTCCCCCTCTCCGCTCCCTAATTGAAACCAAATGTGCAAGATGTAGGATTGTGGGATTTCTGGCCGGCTCCCAGGAATCCGCAGAATGTGAACGCGCTCCCAGAGGCATCTTGCATCAGCCCGGGGAAGTTCGCTCCTCGCCTGGCTCCCCCGGCCCGGGCGAGGGGCGAGGAGCCCGCCCGCCCGCCGCCACCTCCCCGCTCCGGTGAGTCGCCCTCGGGTGCGTGGGGAGATATTTGACCCCCCTTTCCCCTTGGATTGGGATTTTTTGGGGGATGCAGGGTCAGCCGTGCTCCGTGGCGGTGCCCTGGCAGAGGAGCTGGGGTGCGGGTCTGCCCGGGAAGGGGCTGGGGCAGCAGCAGGGCAGCGTCCCCCCTTGGAGAGGTGACGTTTGGCCCTTTCTCTCCATTTTTTTCCCCACACCGCCAGCGTTTTCCCCCCATGCCTCGTGCCAAACCAGTGTTTCCTGGTGTCCCTCCTCAGCTCCCGCCCGTGTGTCTGTTGGCAGAGCCGGCGGCGGTGCTGGCCAGCCAGAGAGGCCCCTGCTATCCCCAGGGTCCTCCAGCCAGGCACCAGGTCACACCGAGGAGGGGACACAGGGCCACCGGTCTGGTGCTCCTGAGCATCCTGGCCCCCATTCCGGTGCTGGGGATCTACTTGTGGCACCCACGCCGTGGCGGGGGCCGTGCCGTGCCCCGTGGCAGGGTGACGCTGCGCACCGTGGCAGGGGGCAGGGAGGAGGGCTTGCGAGTTTTTGGCTGACGGGGAGCGCTTGCTGGCTGCAGCACCCACAGGACCACATCCCCAGGTCCCACGGCCGTGGGCTGTGCTGCTGGCAGGTCTCGCCAGGGCAGCCATGGGGATGTGCCGGCCGCTCCTCGCACCCTGTAGGGCTGCGATGCCCCTGGCTGAGCTGGCCAGCCTGCGGCGGCTGCAGAAAATGGGGCTGCATCCAGCCCAGAGAAGGTCTAAAATGGCATTTTTTGGAAGGGAGGAGGAGGACTACGGGTCCCGGCATGCTGCACTGCGTTCCCGCCGAGGCTGCGCCGGCGGCACGGCATGCCGGGGGCTGTAGTGCCAGCTGGGGTGGGGGTCCTGGACCCCCTTACCAAAACACTGCATGCCTTGGGACGGGGTCCAGGGTTCTGGGAAGCCTCTTGCCGCTTGGGGACGTTTTCTCCAGCGTGGCCTCGGCATGTCCCACCCACCCACCATCCCAGCAGGAGGGGAGGCCCCCGGTGCTGTGTGAGGATGGGGGGCTCTACAAGGGGAGCCCAGAGAAACCCACATCCAGGACCTGGTGTGAGTGAGGGCAGCAGGCGGCTGCCGTCCAGCCCCTTCCCCACCAATGATGCTCCTCTGGTGTTGGTGAGGACAGAAGAGCCCACCTGGGCAGTGAGCTGGGGACCTAACCAGCCAGCACGGGCTGGGGGCGAGAGGGACCGTGGCTCAGGTGGGGTTTGTCTCTAAACAAATGTGGATTTAATTTTTTTTTCCCCGCTCATTTTCCCTGGTGGTTTCAGTAGAATAAGAAGGTTGGAAAATAAAAAAGCAGTGGCTGAGGGAAGCTCCCAAGCCCAGGCTGTGCCAGAGAGGAGCTCCAAAAACTCTGCACTAAAAATTTCCAGTGACTGAAAATTTTCGGCAAACATTTTCAGACAAAATGTCGCAAAGCCATCCCTCTTGCAGGGCTGGTGGAACAAAAATAATTTCCAGCTGGGTTGCCAATACTGCTTGGCCAGTTTGACTACGCGTCCCTTAACCCCCAGCCTCGCTGCCTGAGTCACTGTCTTCTGCTGTCCCCCAGCCCCGCTCCCCCAAGGAGCAACGAGGACTTCACAGTGGCTGTGGGGGGACCATTTCCCTGTATTAGATTAAATGTAAATGCATTCCCTGCAGGACATTATGGCATCTGGTATCCTGATGCTTAAAAAGTTTACTCAGCCTGAAAGAATAGTGGGAAAAAATATCCCTGGATATTTTTTGGAATGCAGAAGGAAATTGAGATTTTAATGTTGGGGGAACTGGCCATCATCAGACACAGGAGCCTCATGCACCCCTCTCAGTGATGCAGTTGAAATTCCCAGTTGCAGCTGAGCTGGGAAGAGAAAAAAAACAGTGACCATGTGCTTGCTTTAAAAAAAAAAAATTAGAAAAAAAGGGCAAAAAATCACCCTAATTCCAGGTGTTTATTTGTAAAGGAGCTCGTGGTACGGTGGTGTTTAGCAGAGAGCCCTGGGGAACCCCGCAGCCCACTGCTGGGTGCAGAGAGTGCGGGGTGCGGGGGACAGTCCCCTTGGGGACTTTGCAGTCCCCCTGGGTGCTGGCATGGTCACAGCAAGCCTGCCTCGCTCCTGCCGTGCCAAGCCCCGGTGTTGCCAGCAAGCAGGGCCTTATCCAGCACCTCCCATCTGGGCTCTGCAGGATGGGGGTGGCAGATGCCAAATGGCAGCTGGGTCAGGGTGGGTTTGGGCTTTCTCTTAGTGGTGTGGACAAGGCTGCGGGCCCCAAGTGGGGTGGATGCAGGGACACAACCAGGTATCCACCTGTGGGGTCACTGGTGTTGGCACAGCTCAGGGACCCACTAGACCAGCTCAGACATCCCTGGTATGTGGGACTCTGCTGGGATTTACCCCGCACTCAGGTGCAGCTGGGTTCCTTTTGGCCAGGAACTGTGGTCCCTTTAACCCCCAGGTTAGTTAGTTATTCCTGCAAAGGTTAATGTGCATGTAAACTAGATTAAAATAGCCTTTTTTTTTTTTAATAAAAAGAGGACTAATCTCATCCAGTGCTTCTGTGAAGGGCTGTCCCAGGAGGACAAATGTCCCCTTGGCGAACAAGGGGAGGTGGAGCCCAGGGATTCTGGGGCAGGGTTGGTAACGTTTGGGGGTGTCCCTGGTGCATCACTCAGCATGGTGCCATGACCTGGGATGGTTCCCCAGAGGTGTGTGGGCACAGCAGGAACTGTTCGGGCGCTGGGGGTTCCTGGCAGCTGCGGGCTGGCCAGAAGCAGGGCGATGGCTGCTGCCCTGCAAAGTGGCTGTGGTGACAGCGCTGACTTGGAGGGCAGGCTTGTCCCAGGGATTCCCTTGCACGATGGGCTGCACCCTGCTCCGAGGAGCCCCCACCATCACTGGCCAGTCCAAGCCCCATTGCCAGGACCCCAGTCCTTCTTCAGCCCCATTTGACACCCTCCTAGAGGCAGCGGGGGCAAGCTGCCTCTCATGCCTTCTGTCACACCTTTCTGTATCACCCATGTCATAGAATCATAGAATGGTTTGGGTTGGAAGGGACCATAAAGGTCATATAGTTCCAACCCCCCTGCCATGGGCAGGGACACCTCCCACCAGAGCAGGTTGCTC
>JAOXJM010000004.1:7784711-7799344 GCA_026413425.1 Tringa solitaria
CAGGGCTCTGTCACCCTCACTGTGAAGAAGTTTTTTCTCATATTTGAGTGGAACCCCATATGTTCCAGCTTGTGCCCGTTGTCACTTGTCCTCTCACTGGCAACCACTGAAAAGAGGTTCTTCTGAAGACTTCAGTGTGGTTGTGTGTGTTGAGTACCTGTGGGATGTCTCTGGGACTGTTTCCCAGCCTTAGGTGCTTGGGAGACACAGGCGTCTCTGGTGCTTGCTCACCCTGATGTGTCACTGAATTACTAATTTAATGCTCTCTAATAAGGCAGTGTTATGGTGTGCCCAGGCACTTCCCTGGGGCCTTGCAGAGGCCAGAGGAGTTAAGGAAGGAGGCTGTGCTGCTCAGCCCTGCACCATCTTGGCTGTGGTGGAGGCTTCTGGAGCTGTGGCTGAGCTGCCCAGGCTGGTGCATCCTGTTGGGGTGGGGCTGGAGTACCCTCAAGGGTTGGGCCAGGGGTCTATGTGGTGAAACAGCCTGTCATGGTCTCAGCATACCCCTGCCTCACAGGCTTCACACAGACTCTCTAGTTTCACCTTCAAGAGCTCTATTAATCCATGGAAAAAGTGGCTGAAAAAAGTTTACAGAATATCCCAGCCTCTTTTACTAGCAGCTGATACAGTGCTATGCTTTGGATTTGGGATTAAAATAGTGTTGATAAAACACTGATATTTTTTTTTAGCTGTTGCTAAGCTCTCAAGGGCTTTTCTGTTCCTTACACCCTACTAGCGAGGGCTGGGAGCGCACAAGAAGTTGGGAGGAGACAGAGCTGGGACAGTTGACCCCAACTGACCAAAGAAATATTCCATGCCATATTGCCATGCTTGGTATATAAAGCTGGGGGAAGAAGGAGAAAGGGGCAGGGGGGAGTTTAGAGTTACAGTGTTTGTCTTCTCAAGTAAACGTTATGCATGATGGAGCCTGGCTTTCCTAGAGGTGGCCAAACACCTCCCTGCAGATGGGAAGCAGTGAATGAATTTCTTGTTTTGCTTTGCCTGTGTGTGCAGTTTTGCTCTGCCTACTAAATTGTCTTTATCTCAACCCAGGGGCTTTTTTCCTCACTTTTACTCTTCTGATTCTCTTTGGCACTCCACCTGAGAGGAGTGAGTGGCTGTGTGGTTCTAGCTGCTATCTGGCATTAAGCTACAACACTGCAGAAGCACAGAGCTGGCATCCAGGAGAAAGCAGGCTCTGCAGAGGCTCTTCATTGTTTTGGCTTGTAGAGATACAGATTTAAAGAACCTTGCTTTTCTTTTTTGAACTTATTCCCGCTATCAGTTGTAGAGGGGTACTGCCAGCGTGGTGCTGTCTGCAGTAGAAATAGCTCAGTCTTGAGTTTGGGCTGAGCAGTACCTCTCAGCTCAGCCCTCATGTGAATACCTGAGTTACCAGCACTGATGTGGATGGAAATGTCCTCTGTTTTGGCCTGGCATTGGAACAGAATGAGAAGTTGGCCATGGTGGAGTGGTGCTTCCCTTGGCTGTAGCTGTTTAGAGATGCGAAGCAGATTGGGGTGTGTTTATGTGGATCTTTATTTAAATGAAATAAAGTCTATCCCAGCAGAAGATCTGGGTACTGTGGCTTTGTCTGGCTGTGTCCTGAAGCCTCCTGAGGCCAGAGCTCCCCCTTGCTGGTCCTGTTTCTTCTCTGCAGGGAAGGAGTCAGTGGGTGGCTGTCTTTTCAACTTGGTGTCCTTGATCCCCACCGCACCCTGCAGCAGTGTTTGGCTCCTTGTTCTGGAGAGTAGTTAAGCATGTTGTCTTGATTGGTTTTAGGTAAGTATCTTGAACTGCTGCCCGGGGATGTAGTAGGTATCATTCACGCCCTCTAACTTCAGGATTTCCCACCTACCCCAGAGCCAGAGGCACTCAATCATTCCTTATCCCTGCTCTCTGATACTGCCCCTGCCTCATTTTTTTCAGAGTCTGACACAACACTTCATGAAATGAAAGCAGCTTACTGGGAGATGGGAAGGATGGGGCTCTTATGCCGAGCTGGTCACGTGTATTGTCCTGTGCCAGCTGCATGCTGGGCACTGTAGCTGTGGCGTCCAAAGATTTGAATGTAGTAAGGTCTGGAGGTGCTAGAAGAGGTAGCTTTAAAAAAGCTCGTTCAGTTAGGAAACATAGACGCTTTCTGGTACATATGTGTGTTGTGGGTTTTTTCTAAAGCCTGGAATAAAGTGTCAAATTTCTAGGGTGGACAGAGATTGATGACCAAAGGTAGGACCTTTGAGGTTTTTTCTCAAGTGTGTAACCAAGGGCTGAAGTTGGGCATTTATCAGGGGATAAACATCAGGGGAAGCTGCGCCAGCTGGGCCAAGTGTTTTTCGCCTGTGGAGCATGGAGAGGCTGGAGAAGCTAGAGGATGTGTGATAGACCACCAACAATCTTTGAGTTATCTATGATGTTGGCGTTGAGTAGAGCTACGAACTGGTTTCTGGGCTCATCTTAAAAGCACCCTGTATCTCTCACTTGAGGAAAATGTCTGTTTCTGTCCTGTTGTGTCTGAGCTCAGCCTGCTGTGTGGTTTAGTTTCACCTTAGTTGTGAAGGCAGCTGGTGCACATCCTGGGAGATACAAGTGTTGGGATTCAGGGGTTGCAGAGGATCTGCTGCAGCATGTGTTTGTGGTTGGTGTGGATGCAAAGTGGCCTCTGGAGAGCTCTAGCTCAGCTTCCTGCTCGCAGTTACATGGAGAAGGAACAAAAGGCGCTAAAGCACAAGCTGAGTCCTGGAGAGATGGGACAACCTGGAAAGATGGTATAAAGCTTGCGGTTTCCCATAAGTTTGGGGCTGCATGGAGCTGGAGATGCACAATAAGCCCAGGTGTCTCCAGAAGGCTGCTCTTCAGTTGGAGGAGGTGCTCCAGTGTCCTACAGCACTTGCCATATGACCTTGCTGCTTTTGTGACCCCAGGCCTCGTTGTCCATGCCCTTCTGTAGAAGGAAGCTTGTCTGTGCTCAACCTCACCTGCTCCTCTCCTCCACGTTGTGAGAACTGGAATTTTTTTCATCTGTAATGGTTTAACCCCCCCCCCCCAGTAGCTAGGAACACATGGCTGCTCGTGTAGTTCTCCCCCATCCCCCAGGAAGGGCAGGGAGAACAGGATGAAAAAGAGGAGAAAGGAAAAGGAAAAAATGTTGTAGGTTGAGATAAAGACAGTATAATAGAATAATATCAGAAAAGAATGTAGTAGTAATAATAATAATAAGAAGAAAACAATATACAAAACTCAAGTCACTCTCACCACCCAGTAAATGGGTGTATTGGCACCTTCCCAAGCAATGATCTCGAGTGCCTGCTCCCCAGGGTAACCCCATGTATATACTGAGCATGACATCTATAGTACAAAGTATTCCACTGGCCATTCCATAGTTCTCTCTAGGCTCCTTCTCAGCTTCTATGGGAAGCTGAAAAAAGTCCTTGGAAAATATAAACAACTGGCAACAACTAAAACGATATGTATTACTGACATTCCTTTCATGCCAAATCTGAAACACAACAACCACTACAAAGAAAAGTAACCCTGTCCCAGCTGAAACTAGGATGGCATCCGAAGGACGGGACTGTTCTGTGGGGCAGGAACTGTAACCACCTCTCAAGTTTCACCTCTCATCCTGAAAGCACAGGCAGGACCTGGTGCGTTGAAATGGAGACTGCCCAAAGGGCAGGGGATGGCTCAGTTGATTGTTGCCCTCTGTGAACTTTGCCTGGTGAATCTGGCTCAAGGGCTGCTGTGGCACCTGATTTGGCTGACCAACACCCAGGTGACTGTGAGCAGAGCTGGCTGACATTCTGGAAGTGCCAGTCTGCAGGGAGGGATGGCTCCTCGTGCCTTGCTCTTGGCTAACAGATGCCTATGCGTGGAGCTTAATCTTCCAGCTAATCCCTTTTGGCCAACAGGCGCATCCAGGCATGAAATCAGCAATGGAGAAACAGCAGCAGGGTCAAGGAAAGCAGGCAGGTACGTGCATCTGTCAGCCTCTTCCCAATGCTCTCCTGTCTCCTCATCTTCACTTACTAAGGTAGCGGACACACCACTGATGCCTCTTCATGAGTCAGGTGCCTCTGTCGAGGTGATGCATGTGGAGTTGTTGTGCCCTTTGTGCAATGAAAACAAGTCCTGCCCAGAGCGTGGGGTCCTGTGGCAGAGCCGGGGGTGATGCAGGGTGGTGGGAAATGCCAGGCATGGGGTGGGGGAAGAGCTGGCAGTGACTGACAGCTGTGAGTCAGTCCTGAGACAGGAGCTTTCTGTTTGTGATCCTCAGACATGGAGTTTTCCAGAGATGCTCTGGGGTGGATCTTGAGCATGAAAACTCGTCATGATTGCTCTATGATGTCCCGTGCAATTGGGCTGTGCAATCTAATATCTAATTATCATGCCTCGTGCCAAGTCACCAGTTTCTTATTTTCATGGCCAAACATGTTGCCTTGCCCCAAACACAGCCCAAGCCCTCCATTGTTTTACAGCTCAGCTGGCTTTCAGCTGTGCAGAGCACTGATAATAGGGGCGTGGGTGGGAAAATTTTTGGCTAGGATGGAGCTCTCGCACCTCCAGCCAGCCCTATTCTGAGCAGTGATGGCCTCATGGCTGGACCAGACAGCTCAGGGACACGTCCAGGTGAGTTCTGAAGTTGCCAGGGATGAAGACCCTACAGCCCCGCCCTTCCCCAGCCCTGTCCTGAGGCTGCTCCCACACACCACCCTGCTCTCCAGCTTCCCAGGGGAGAGTAAGGCTGAATTGTTTGAAAGGTGAGATGTTGGGGCTTATGGCAGACAAGTGCCACATGGCCAAGGAAATGAGAAAGCCCAAAGAGAGCCAAGACTGCCTGCAGGGTCAGGATGGCTTTTCAGCGTCACTTTGCAAAACACAGAGCTGTGCCCAAAGGAGAAACCTCAAGGGTGAACTGGTGGATGAGTTCAGGAACAGCTTGTGAGCAGAATCAGAGTAAGTAGTAATTCCTTTTTATAGCTCATCAATAGATGCTCCTGTGTAAGAACTGATCTTGGAGAGGCTGCAGTGCTGTAATTAACATTTTTTGGTCTCAGTGCTCAGTGAGAGGAGCCTGGGAAAGCTGCCCTGCCAGAAACCCTCTTGTAGATGTGAGGATTTGTATCAACCCGGAGTCTAAGCAGGGGAGACTACAGGGCAGGCAGATGAACAACCAGGAGGACATTCCTCTTGAGGCAAAGTAGCTGAACTGAACTGCTCGCTGTGCATTCATTTCTCCCTTAAAACTTCCTCAAGCAAAGCAAACAGGAGGAGGTGGCTGGATACCCAGCCTGGGGTCAAGCTGTGCAAGGTCTTGCTGCAAGGTGTCGCAGATGTTAAACACTTACATAGGATGTTCTTTCAAGAAAGAGAAGCCACTAAAGATACAGATGACCTCAGGGTGCACCAGAGAGGCATGACTCCAGTCTTGCCCTGCTCTTTGTTTCTGTCTGTCTCAACAGAAGCTTTGGTGAGTTCAGTTTGGTTCAGCATACACCTGCCTGCAGGAGCCATGCCCCCTGGAAGAACCCGCATCTGCTCCTCCAGGGCAGTGACAGTGGGAGGCATGTGGGAGTCTGGCAGAGAGGAGACAGCAGGGCATTCAGGGCCCCCTCCAGGGCTGCTGCACAGAGAGAGCCCCCATAACTCTGCTTCGGTACCACAGCACTAAGATGGCACCTAGTGCCACCCCAGCTGAGCCATTGCAGGCTGAATGCAGTCCCACACTCAAGGGTCAGCAGTGACCTCGAGTGAGGACATGAGCCAGTCTCTACAGGAAGTTCTGTGGGATAGGGCTGAGAAGATAGAGATGTTTTTGAGCATCATATTCAGCTCTGGAAACGTAGGCATGCTTGCCCACAGCTCAGGTAACAAGATTCACCTCTGAAGCAGCTCCATGAGTCACTGTGGCCTGCACCTCTCTGGGAACCACAAAGCAGGTGCAGCAATATCTTAGGTTCTTGTAATCTGAATAGATGGTGGCTCATCCATGGTGAGCCAGCAAAAGTCAAAACTGCTGAGATGTTTTGGATAAGTCATTTCCAAGCAGTGGCATATGGAGGCCCTCAGAGATGCTGCTCTGCGCCCACCAGCCCCACAGAGCCCAGGGACATGTGCTGCATGGCCTCCAGGCATCGATGATTCGTTAATGGCCTTAAAATGCAGTAAGACCACACAGGAGTGGAGCAGATCCTCACGCTACATACCCACACTCTGCCTGTCAGCAGCTGCCACAGCTCGGGGGTCAGGAGAGCTGCATCACATCCCTGCCATGAATTCCCTAGATACCTTGCAGCAGCTCATGGCTTCCTTGGCCTTGGGCAGCTCCTGGATTGACTCAAGCTCTTCCTGCTTTGCTCAGCAGCTTCCCAACCAGCTCATGATAGGCATTCTTGTCTGGAGAGGGACATGTTGTCATCTGGGTCTGGCCTGTGTGGATGGGAGCAGGCAGAACATGCTAAGGGAGACCACCTGGGTCCATGTGAAAAAAATGTTGGAGAACAGAAGGGGTTGGAGGCCAGCTGTGAGGATGGCTCCATCTTTGGGCCAGCTGCCAAGCAGTGGCAGAGACTGAGGTCAGTGACAGCAGAGAAAGGAGGCAGTAGCACGCACATTGCTCTACCTATTAGCTAGAATGGAACACCAGATCTAAGGTCAGAGGAGTTGAATTGGTGGGGACAATTGACACTTTGGGCATTTCTCTGCGTACAGGCAGTGAGTTGTGTCTCCAGAAGTTTTATAATAGACTCATTGGAGTGTTGATGACATGGGCTTCTTCAGATCCTTTGTTGGGAATGTCCCTCTTGGAGCCGGATTAGCACCACCACTAGTAATCCGACTCTCTGCTCCCTGCAGACCCCAGTGGTCATGTCCTTGGGCTCTCCTGCTCTCCTTTCATGCCCTGAGTCATGAGGCTTTTGGACTCAGGAGTCTTATGTGATGGCCTTGGAGATCACACCTGAGGTAAGAGTTACATTCTTGTGCCCAAATACCTCCAATAAGGTGAGATCTGTCCAACAGTGTAGCCCCCAGGGTGCTTGGCCATGGGGACATCTGCGGTGGAGCTCCCTGCTCCACATGGGGTGGGTGCATCAGCAGTTGCCCTGTTGCACAATGGGCCTTTGGGGACCCCTCTTCAACTTGCAGTGGGACCAGAAGTCAATAGAGGTCCCACTGGCTGTGGGACCAGTCACGCAAGCAGTGCCCAGTTTGACTCCCACAACAGACAATGGGACAGAAATTTTGCCTTTCTGAAATCCAGCCTTTGGGCTGCTGAACCACCCGGCAGCGTGCTGGCCAGGCAGGCAGCTCTTGTTGGATGCCAGAGAGCTGCCTCAGTCCTGTGGGCACCAGCAGCTTCCTCCCATCCATGTGGTGATGGCTGTTGGCACTTCCTTCATCAACAAAGCCCTTGGCAGATTTGGTGATTCCTGACAGGGCTGCTGGGGTCCCGGACATGGCATTTAATGAGAAGGGACCACGAGGCTGGGACATCTCCTCTAGGAAATGTTGCTCCTTGGTGTGTACTGGTTGGTTGAGAGTTGGGTCCAGACTCTGTCTTTTTCCAAAGTCAAGGACAACACTGCTGGGGGGTAGTAGTGTTGGCGAGGATATAGGTGACAAGGGTGGGCACACAGTCAAGGTGGTGGGATTAGAAGTTGGTGGGATGGAGGTTTCTTCCCAAATGTCCCTTGGGTCTCCAATGAGCCCATGGGATCCTCAGTTAGGTGTGGGCACTGACTGGAGTGAAGTAAGCTGCTGTTGTTATTTCAAGGCAAACAGGGAGTGTGTTGGAACAGGTTTGGTGATGCTGGAGCTGGTTTCATTCCCGGATGTCCTGCCCAGGACACCTCACCAGCGTGTGCCACTGGCACATGGTGGCTGTGTCCAGGAGAGACCTGCCTTGGCATGTAACCCTACATGTTCATTCTCCTTCCCTGGATGTTGCAGATGGGGCTGATGCTTGCTGCTCACTGCCTAATGAGCTGAGCTTTGTAATTAGTTGCAATAGGACTTATCAACACTCCTTCTGACCCAGACCTCTGCCAGGGAGAGGTCATGTCTATATCAGCCCTTGCTAATCCTCATTTTCTCCCCACCTTTTCCTCTTAACTGCCCACATCTCCCTCCCTGAGGTGTTCAGCAGTGACACGATTACTGCAGGACAAAGGTTGGCCTTTGCAGACTTTAGTAGAATGCTGGTGTGTGAGCTGTGGGTCCAACCACAGTGCCTGGACACCACAAAAGCACTGCTTGAAGCAGGACAGGCAGTCAGCCCAGACCTTACCCACACTCACTTTGCCAAATGTTGACTACCAGCAGCTTTTGCAGGGGCTAGCCAGTGTGCACCAACTCTGCCTGGGTTTCCCTGCACAGCCCAGGTCCCCTGACCTCTCAGGTCCATAGTTTAGCACAGGAGAGAGCAGAGCAGGGTATTAAGGAGGGAGACAGCCCAAGGCAGGTGCCAGAGTGACTGGGAGTTGTGCAGGAGAGCCAGGCTGATTGCTCCAGAGCCAAAATGACTGAAGCCAAGCAGTCCTCAGAGACTCACTTTTGTCCAAGTTGGAGGTTTCCCCAGAAAATTCTAGCATTCAGGCACTGATGGAGCAGTCATGGAAGTGTGGGGGTGTGCTGGAAGTGTGCCCATGTGGCGGGGCATCAGCGTTGGCCAAGTGGCCTCAAAACCTGGGGACGATCTTGCACAGCCACACGCAGAGGAGAGGACACATTGTGATGTTTGTTCTCAAGGGAATTTATATTTTGAAACACAGCGAGGTGAAACCTTACCTTGATCATAGGGGCTCAGCCAGGTTTAATTACAGTGTGCAGTGGGGATGGGTACAAACAGCTGGCATCTCAGGGAGGCAGGATGTGAATAGCTGCATCCCTGTGCCAGGGAAGAAGGCAGGTATGAGCTGAGGGACAGATACCCGTCTCTGGCTTTTTTTGTTATCTTTCATGCTACTCAAAGATGGGTTCCCAGCCAGACCTGTTTTCCCAGCCATGCTGCACATAGAATCACAGAATCGTCTAGATTGGAAGGGACCTTTAGGATCATCAAGTTCAAACCATCAACATAACGCTGCTAAAACCACCTCTAAAATGTGTCCCTAAGCACCATGTCCACCTGTCTTTTAAATACCTCCAGGGATGGCAATTCCACCACTTCCTTGGGCAGCCTGTTCTATTGCTTGATAACCCTGTTGGTGAAGAAATTTTTCCTAATACCCAATCTAAAGCACCCCTGCTGTAACTTGAGGCCATTTCCTCTTGTCCTATCGCTTGTTACTTGGGAGAAGAGCCCAACCCCACTTCTCTACAACCTCCTTTTAGGTAGTTGTAGAGAGTGATAAAGTCTCTCCTGAGCCCCCTTTTCTCCAGACTAAACAATCCCAGTTCCCTCAGCTGCTCTTCATAAGACTTGTGCCCTAGACCCCTCACCAGCTTTGTTGCCCTTCTCTGAACTCACTCCAGCACCTCAATGTCTTTCTTGTAGCAACGGGCCCAAAACTGAACACAGTATTTGAGGTGCAGCCTCACTAATGCTGAGTAGAGGGGGACAATCACTTCCCTGCTTCTATTCACCACACTATTCCTGATACAGGCCAGGATGCTGTTGGCCTTCTTGGCCACCTGGGCACACTGCTGGCTCATATTCAGCTGTGGTAACCATGGTGCAGAGGTTCCCATGGATGAAAAGCAAGGCTGCAGGGTCTCCAAGGCTGCTGCTGGAGCTAAGCTGCCTGCAACCCGCAGGTACCAACACAGGACAGGGACCCACAGTGTGCAGGAAATCCCGGGTAGATCACAAAAGTCCCTAACACAGGTGTCTGCTCCCAATGGAAACTGTCAAGCTCCAGGGTCTGACACTGCTTGGTGGATGGGAATAGTCAGGAAGGCATGAATTTCAGTATAATATGATTATAAGGTAGAACTTGCACAAGTCCCACTTTTCTCCTACTACGGTGTTCTGGTTTGAGCTTTACATTCAGTGCCTGTGCAGCTCAGCTTGGTGCAAGTTCTCCTAAACTCAACTTTAAGTTACTCTCATAAGCTCCTACCGAGTTGAACAGACCTGCCTAGGAAGCCTGGGGCTCATCCCAGACAGCTAGCCCATCTGACACAGGCAGGTCTCCTGGCTTTTTCTCCAGGTTTTAAAAACCACTCTTTTTAAAATTTATTTTTAAGACATATTTTTAAATATGTCTCCTATTCTGGCTTGGACAGAGCTCCTCTGTATGCCCAGGGCTTGTTAAAGCAGGGATGCTGAAAGGTCAGGCTCGATGCAGTCGTGCCTCCCGCACGAGGGCTGGACAGACTCAGAAAGTCGTGGTTTCTGGGGCACGTGCCTGTTTGCCCAGGTCTCGTTTGACTCAGAGGAATAAACACAGGTGTTACTGCTGTGGTTAGTAGGGAAACCTCTCAAATTGCTGCGCAACTCAGGGTCACGTCATGTGCTTTCCTGTGTTGTCATGTTGGTCCATGACACAAATTTCCTCCTTCAGCAGAAGGAGGTAGGAAGGAGCTTTCCTCACCCTGGGCACCTGCAGCAAACTCGCATGGTGGACCTGATGCATGAGGGACCGTAGCTGCTTGTTGCGGCCCCTCACCAGGCTGCATGGCCTCCTACCACCCAACCGTGTGCTGTCCCCAGGTGTGTGGCATCTCTTTAGTCCACCTCTCACTTTAAATGTTCAGATATCTCTCTGCTGGCCCTTGGCACTACATAAGCATTGCCCTCATGAGCCCCTGGCTGCTATTGGTAGCTGTAGAGCCCAGAGACATGATGGCATTCTCCATCAGCCTCTTTCTACACGTGACCTCTGGAAGGCACAGCCAGATTAGCTTATAGTGCCTTGCAAAATCCAGCATGGGAATGCTAACGAGGAGACCCATCTCCTGCAACTTTGTTCTCTCTAAACAGGATGTGATGCTGACACCTGAGGCCACGGGACCAAAAGCCACAGGAGCCGAGGCCACAGGGAGGTGCTGGGAAAAGCTCCAGCATGTACCGGGAGTGTGCAAGGATCAACCACAGCCCCTATCTCACCTTGCTCACCTCCGGGTCAGACAACAAGGAAGCTGACGTATCCCACAGGGGATGGTAAGTGTCTCTCAGCTTTTGGCCCTAAGTTACCTGGGGTGTGTCCTGTGCAGGTGTGTGTCCTTCCCACCCCCACCACTGATACAAGACTGGCAGGAGTGGCTGACACGCCAGAGGGTCGTGCTGCAATCCAGAGACAGGCTGGAGAAACAGGCTGACGAGGGACCTCATGCAGTTCAACACAGGGAAGTGCAAAGTCCTGCACCAGGGGAGGAACATACACCAGTAGATGCTGGGGCCACCCAGCTGGAAAGCAGCTCAGCAGAAAAGGCCCTGAGGATGCTGGTGGACACCAAGTTGAACACAGGCCAGCAATGTGGCCTTGCAGCAAAGAAGGCTAACGGTGTCCTGGAGGGCATTTGGGGGAGTGCTGCCAGCAGGTAGAAGGAAGGGAGGTGATCCTTCCCTTCTGCTCAGCGCTAATGAGGCCACACCTGGACTGCCGTGTCCAATTCTGGGCTGCCCAGTACAAGAGAGACGTGGGCATACTGGAAAGAGTCCAGCGGAGGGCTACTAGGACGATGAAGGGACTTGGAGCATCCCTCCTGTGAGGAAGGGCTGGGCGAGCTGGGACTGTCCGGCCTGGAGACGGCTCGGAGGGGGGGGTCTCAGGCAGGTCTTCCTCTGACCCTAATACGAAGCATTTTAATTGCAAAGAATTTTAACGAGTGACGGCCCCAGGCGCCCGGGTTGTCGCTGCCGGGCCGTGCGTGGGGCTGCGGTGCCACGCGGTGGTGCTGCGCTCCCGCGGAGGGGACGGCGGCGGGGACCGGCCCGGGATCCCGCCCGGGACGCTCGCCCTCGGCACTGAGCATCCCCCGGGGAGCAGCTCCAGCCCGGAGCTGAGGGTGGCAGTGGTTGTCCCCAAAGGGCACGAAGTGCTGCCACCCTCCGTCCTGCCAAGCCCGGCACCCCCTGAAATCAAACCCGGTGACCGCCCAGCCCAGCCCAGGACCTGCATGGTCCCAGACCCACCATCCTACCTGTGGCCTGACCCGGAGCCATAAATGCAGGCTCCCTGCTGCTGGGGCCTCTCACAAAGCTCTGCCCCGACCTCCTGGGGGCCCAGACCAGCACAGGGTGGTGGAAGGTGCACAAGAGAATGCTTTCCAGGAGGATCTGGGGGAGGGCAGGTTCTTTGCACCCACAGCTCTGGGCCCAGAGAGGCTGTGCTGCCTGTCACGGGGCTGCTAGATTCCTTTTTTCCCGGGCTCGGTGACATTTTCACTTGTGGCACTTGAAGAGCACTGTCTACCTGCTTCCTTGGGCAGCACCGGCTTTGCATGAGACCAGTCACAGAGAATGGGGTCAGGCGTGGGGACACTGGCTCTTCGTGCTTAGGCCAGGGTCTGGGCCAGCCTTCTGCAGCAAGACAGAAAATCCAGGGCCACACTTACTTGCTCTGCTGTCCTCTTCTGTCTGTGGGTTTGTCTGTTTTTTTTTTCCTGAAGGGGCAATGTTCAGATTTCAGAGATGACCACAGTGAACCCAAAGTGTCTGATGCTGTCTCCTCTTGCCCCCAAAGGACAGGATTAAACTTGTCTTTAACCCAAGCTAAATACCACCAGAAAGGCTTTCTTCCCCTTATAAAGAAAAGAAGTCAACACAGAATGTGAGTAATACGTGAAATCTTCCCTTTTCATTTTGAAATACTGTGGTTGATTTGGTTTCTTTCTTTTTCCAGCCTTTGAAAGTGCTGTTAGAAAAAGGCTTAAAAAGTTTTAGGTGCTGCTTGCCATGGCACCTCTTGGGGCTGCTCTCAGCTGCTAGCCCTGATGGTGACACATCTGCTTGGGTGTCCAGTGCTCTGAGCCAGCTGAGATCTCCTGGAGGCCCCACAGGACATGAGCTGGGGGCTCCAGAAGCCCTGATCTTTCAGCCTCAGGGCGGTCTGTGCTGACAGATGGAGGAGCTGCCCCTGGGGAAGCTCAGCTGTTGTCAGCACTGAGTGGTGGAAATGGAAGTGAAAAAGCTGGTGCCTGAGGGACATTTTATCCTTGAGAGAGGATGGTGGGGGGAGGCTTTTAGAAATGCCTTTCCCCTCCTGCTGCTCTCCAGTTGCCCAAAGGCTGTCTGTCCTGATCCTCCCATCCTCCCTGGCTGCTTCCCCTCCTGCTCTGTTCTGCAGGAACCCACTCATCCCTGTCCTCTTCTCCACAAGCCTTGCTTCCCAGGGAGGCCGGAGGACAGGGAGGCACAGAGCCATGCCACACGGAGCCTGTGGTCCTGGCCCTGGAGTCAGCAGCTTCTGCCGTCCCCCATGCCTCAGCCGCTTCCTCTCTCACACAAAATGTTTTCTTTGTGTCTGGCAGCTTCATCTCTCCAGCTTGTCCCTGGGAAAGAGCGATGGGATGTGAGAGCCGGAGCACCTCCTAAAGAGGTGCCCTGTCCCAGGGCTTCAGGCACCAGGTTTGGGGTGGTTTTGGGACACGTGTGCGTTAAGGACTGGGAGTGCTTCACTGATGCACAGCCTTGCTTCAGCGAGAGCTCTGTGCGGCCTCCTGTGCCATCCGCTGTGAGTGTGGCTTCTCCCTCTGACTCGCAGGCAGGCTTTGAGGTAAAAGCCAGGCTGTGCCGAACCTGAGGCACGGTGCCGGCGTGTGTCCAATTGCCATCGGTACGTTTACGGGGGAATCTCGGGTTTCAGTCACGAATTATTGAGGCCCAGCCATCACCACCGCAGCGCGGACACCTACGCAGCGGAGGATGTGCTTTTCCCGGGAACAGTGCGTCCAGGACGCTTCCGTTTGGCAGGAGGTGCAGAAGGATACCGGGCTGCCAGAGCGTGGTCGTTCCCGGTGGCGTCAGCCTGAGTTTCAGCAAGCACGTGGAGGTCACAGGATGACAGAATAGTCACGGTTGGAAGGGACCTTTGAGGGCTGCGCTCATGGCTAGGAGCCTGTCTCCGAAACAAGAACTGCTTGCGTTGACCCCAGTGGGTGCAGCACTGCTGGAGAGCTGCAGGTATGCCGTGCCATGCCGTGCCGTGCCGGGCTGTGCCGTCGGGATGGCTTCCCCGTGACCCAAAGCAGACAGAGGATGAGAGCCAGGCTGTTAGTGGAGATGGAAAATGGGCCAGGCTGTAAGGATGGCTTTCCGTCCCCCACCAGCTCCCTGGCAAACCCCAGGGCTGGGATGCGCAGGGTTGCTCGGTGCAGAAGGGCGACGCGGGTATTTTGGGAAGACGCACCGCCGGGTGGGTTGCAGCCCCCCCCGCATGCAGGACCTCACCGCAACCGGCTTTGGGCAGACGGTGCCCAAGTCCCCCTGCCCTCCCGCTGCCCCCTGGCACCAGCCTTTGCCCCGGGACAGGGCTCTCTCCTTTCCCACGGAGGCAGCGGGAGGGCACCGGGAGCCCACGCACCGCCGAGCTGGGGGGTGGGCTGCGGGGAGCACCCGCCGCAGGTGGAAACCGTCGCCTGGGGCGGCCCCGGCCCGTCCCCGCCCCGCCGCCCGCCCGGCCCCGCCCGGGGGCCCGTCCCGCCGCGGAGGGAGGGAAGGAGGGAGGGAGGACCGGGGCGGGAGCCCG
>JAOXJM010000004.1:7799460-7845481 GCA_026413425.1 Tringa solitaria
CAGCCGCTGCCGCTGCTCCTCTGCCTGGCCGCGCTGGGCGCCGGCTGCCGGGCAGGGACCCCCCCCGCCGGCACGGCCGGGCCCTCCGCCGAGCCGCTGCAGGACGAGGCGGACAACCAGGAGAACATCCTCTCCCAGGTACCCGCCGGGATGCGGGGCACGGGCGGGATGCGGGGCTCCTGGAGGCGGGTGTGTGTGTGTGTGTGTGTGCTGGGTACGGCGGCGTGGGGGTGGGTAGTGCCGGGCGTGGGGCGGGGGGGGGGGGATGCCCTCTGCATCCCGGGTGATGCTGGGTGATGCTGTGCGTGCTCTGGGTGATGCTGGTGATGTTGTGTGTACCCTGGGTGGTCCTGGGTGATGTTGTGCGTACCCTGGGTGATGCTGTGCATGCTCTGGGTGATGCTGTGTGTACCCTGGATGGTGCTGGGTGATGCTGTGCACGCTCTGGGTGGTGCTGGGTGATATTGTGCACACTCTGGGTGGTGCTGTGCGTACCCTGGGTGGTGCTGGGTGATGCTGTGCATGCCCTGGTTGATGCAGGATGCACAGGGTCGGTGATACCGGGTGATGCTGTGCGCTCGCCCAGCGCTCACCGGCGGTGCTGGGGGAGTGCAGCTGCAGGGACTTTTATTTCCCGAGGTACAGTGAGCTCGCTGAAGTGCAGCGGGGAGCAGTTCACGGCCTCCATCCTATTACTTCCCTAGGGGAGGCTCAAAAAACGGGGAGCTCCTTGGGAGGGGAACTGGCAGAGCCTCTTTGTGCGCAGAGGGGAGGGATCCAGGCTCTTTCCCTGCCAGTGGGATGTGGTGGAGGTTTCTGTTAGATTTGGCCGATCAGACTGTGTGCTATTATCTGCCCTCGGAAATGGCTAACGTGGAGACTATTGGAAACATACCGTCAAAGTTATTTTTGTGCTCGGGCTTTCAGAAGCGCTGTCTGCAAATCTCCGTAAAGGAAATTCCTGGCATTGTATGGGGCTAATCAGAAATACTGCTTCACCACCAGGTTACGCTGCTTATAGGGCAGCTTTCAGTTGCCCTTCTAGGGCACCCTTACCCTGTTTGCCGGTGTAAAGAAACCTTGCTCGGTGTAGCAGGTGACTTATTTGGTCTACTGGACACGGATCACTAAAAGACAGCAGGAATTTAAAATTCTCATATGTAAATTCAAAGCAGCTAGGTCTGTCCATTTTATGCAAAGCGGAATAAAAAATACCCCGTTGGAAGAAGCCGGTTTCCATTCCCCTTGTAGGTAGGGATCAGAAAGCTCTGTGCTCTCTAGAAAACTTCTTGGTCAGCAGATTTTTGGAAGAGCCAGTCAGTTTCCTCGAGGTTCAGGGTGTCCAAAGTGTCCTTGCCTGGACCTCAAGGTCCAGGGTGTCCTTGTCCCTTGCTGGGCAAGCAGAGGACGAGAAGTTTGCTAACTGCCGGTGACCTGTGCTCAGCTGTTAGGTGACTACGACAAGGTGAAGGCGGTGTCCGAAGGCTCCGACTGTCGGTGCAAATGCCTGGTCAGACCCCTGGGCCGCGGCGCCTGCCAAAGGATTAATGAAGGCGCTTTCAAAGCAGAGGATTTTTACACGGTGGAAACCATCACGTCAGGACCCAGCTGCAAGTGTGCGTGTGTGGCCCCCCCCTCGGCGCTCAATCCTTGTGAGGGGGACTTCAGGCTGAAGAAGCTGCGGGAGGCGGAGAGCAGCGACCTGAAGGTAGGAAAGCAGCTTGAATTCGGGGGTCTTTCAGGAGGGAGAGATCTGCTGAAGCCTTTTCTTTCAGAGCTTTTTCTGAAAATGTTTTTCCTAAACTTTATCTCTAAAACATCTCCTAGTTACTTCCGTATCTGCACGTTGGATGTAGAAATCACGCTCAGCCTAAGGGATTGCTTCAAACAGCTGCAGCCGATGATTCACTCAGCAGCACGCTGCCCAATTTATCCCTTGCTGCCTGGGGTCCACCGTGGCTGCCTGCACTGGAAGCCCAGGAGGGACTGGGCTGCTCCCTGCCCTTTGTCCCGCGCTAAATGTCCCCAGGGGCACAGCTCTGCTCCGCTCAGCAGCTGCCACATCTCGTTCCCATCGCAGAGAGGGGCTCCCGAGGATTCACGCAAAAAGCTGTTTCAGCTTCCATGGGCCAAAAGCTGCTGATGCGTCAGCGTGAGGGTGTGTTACACAGCTGGCTGATGGCAGGATGGCTTTTGTTGTTTTAAATGCTGACAACTCTATGCTATTTAGTATTTTATCCTTTTTCCAAATGTGGCAGTGTTTGTTCTAAGTACTTGTGACTTTTCTTGCATGCTTACTTTTTCTGGTCTAGCAGCTGGCATTTCTGTATAGGGCAGCAGAAATCCTCCCTAAAGGCTTGGTCCAGCCCTGGGGAGTCCCCAGAGCAGAAGGTTGAGGGCTGGTGGCATTCGTGTGGGTGGTGATGGGACGTACCCTGTGGCGGTGCTGCTAGTCCCAGCTCAGGTGGGAAGGCAGGCAGCATGCGAGGTGCTGCGGGGCAGCCTGCTACCAGGGCCACCATTCTGGGGTTGTTCTAATTAATTTGGAGCTTGAGGATGTGTTTCATCTTGTCCGACTGCAGTTAGCAGCTTCTTGTCCAAGCTCCCCCGCAGCTAGGGAAGGTAAACAGGCACAGGCAGATAATTCATAATTTCAAGGAAGGAGGAGTCCCAGTCTGGAGTTGTTTGGTGGTCCCTCGCTTGCAGGAGAAGCCAGGATGTTCCTCTTGGCCTTAGATGAGGAGCCATCAGCTCTCTGTGGTCAGGGGAGGGGTCACCCTTCAGGGTGACAGAGCCACCCCTGATGTCCTTCACCTGGAGGCAGGCAGAGCTCCTCCACCAGCAGCTCTCACCTCTCTCCCCATCCTCTCTGGAGCCGGTCAGCCTCCAGGAGCAGCAGAGCAGCATGGCTAGCTGCGCCCTTGGCTCCGGCTGTCTCTTCCCACTGGGGAGCTGCTCACAGCCAGCTGTGGTGTGAAAGCTTGTCCTCTAGGAACTGGCCCAGGCTCCCCAGCTCATTTCACAAGGATCTGCAGCCAAACGATTTCACAAGATTTATCCAAATATACACACGTGGGTTTTTTTTTTCTGCAAAAGTCAAACCCCAGGAGCTGTGAAAACAGCCTTGCTTTCTCGCTGACCACAGAGTCCCTCCTGGGGTCAGGTACAGTGGAAACAACAAGGAGAAGCTGGGAGCCAAGAGAGGACACTGCTCCAGTTCTTATGTGACTCAGGAGCAGCTCCCACACTCTTCAGTGGGGAGGGCAGGAGGGACAGGGCAGACCACCTCATTGCTCCTAACAGACCCAGGGTTTTCTGTGTGTGTTTTACCAGGCTTTCTTATGCTCTGACTCAAAACCCCTAGGTACTCTGTTTGTGGGAGAGGTGTGGAAAGGTTCCCAAAATGAGAGCTCTCATTTATTATTGATGGACGGACTGGAGGAGGAATCCCCAAGGGAATGGTGAGGAAGAGATTAGAGAAGCCTGGGGAGGAGGGGTACCCCTGGGGCACCCCAACACAGTGCTGAATGGCCGTGCTGGGCACCCCAGCTGAAGGTTTCAGTCCCATCTGTGCCTTTAATAAGGTCCCATGGGAATGCATGGACCATCAGACGGTGACAACCAAAGTCTGCAGTGGGTGAAGGGAAGGAACCAGTGAGTGCATCAGCGTGGTGCTTTGGGGAGGGTCAACTTGGTGCTGGCAGCAATAGCTGGCTCTAAGATCTATTTTTGTGAAGTTGCAGCTTGCTGCTCCTCTGCTTGTAGGCACAGTGTGCGTTTTGGGGGTCTCGGATGCAGAGTCATTGCAAGGAGTCTGTGTTCAGGAAGATTTGGAAGGTGCTTAATAAAGTCTGTGACCTTTTTGCATTGATGGAAATTATCCAGCCTGGAGGGAAAGCACATGTCTCTAGTGGCTGTCTGGCAGGTTGCGTGCATTGTATCGGTCGTCTCCGTCCAGTTCTTGGTGGAAAGTGGATGCATAGCCATAAAACAGTCCTTGTCTCTTAATGCTGCCATTCTATCTGGCCCAAAAAATCTTTCCTTTGCTGTCAGCTCCACAGGGAGACTGCAGAGGCCGGGATGGAAACTCAGAGTGCTGCCAGCAGCGCTGCCTGTACTTCTCCCATGTTTATGGAGCTCTGTTGACTAGTTTGTAGCTGCTGGGAGAAAATGTCATCACTTTACAGTAGTTCCCATGCACAGAAAATACTTCTCAGCCATCAGGGCTGTAAGGTCTGCAGTACCGTGCTGGATGTGTGGGGACACGTGGGACTGGAGGGAGCAGGCGTGTGCGGGAGCAGAGGCAGGAGATGGCCTGGGAGCTCTGGCCACCACCCCGTGCCTGGTGGAGTGACGTCCAGGGACCTTATGAAAGGCAGAGGGAGGGTATTGCTGGTGCTGAGCAGGATACGGGGACGCAACCCTTCCTGCTGCAGGACGGAGGTGAATTAAATGCGGGGCATCTCTGAAACGGGTGATTGAAGGAGAAAGCAGCATCCCTCTGATAAAGTTGTTCACCAGGGAAGCAAACTCTTACCAGGCTGGCACTGCATTTCAATTGCTTCACTCATGCATTTGTGAAGATTGTAAAAATTCTTAACAAGTTTCTTCTTGTTCCAGGAAAAAAAGCATGGGATGGCACAAACTCAGAGTCTGATGTAAAACTCACTTTTATGCTTATTGCCTCTTTTGTTGCCAGTCACGTCACTGACGGTGTAGCTAAGCTTGTGAGTGAGCCTGCCTAGAGCTGGCAAGGACGGCAGAGTTCCTCCTTGCTCTGCTTACTAATCCCCAGCACCCAAAACATGCTCCTGAACCCCTGGAACTCTGCGTGCCGTGCTCCTGACTGCAGCAGCAATGTGGCAGGGCAGGGTACTTTATAGCTGACTGACAGCGTGCTCCCTTTGTCTTGCAGCTGTCCTCCATCATGGAGATGCTGGAAAGTGCCTTTTATGGCTTGGACCTCCTGAAGCTGCACTCAGTCACAACCAAGCTGGTGGGTCGGGTGGAAAAGCTTGAGAAGGTAAGATGAGTCCAGTTCTCCTTTGAGGTTGTTGCCTTCGGTGGGACTTGCCTCAAACCAAGTACTCAGTCCCTTTGGTGTGTTCAGAGCCTTGTTCCTTTTGGAAGAAATGTTAATTAACTGTTTGGCTGAAACTTAACAAGACCAAACTAGACTGTCCAAACTAGACCAGACTAGGCTCTGCAAGCTTCACCTCCACTGTTACTCACAGGTAGTGCCCAGGGCATCACCACCCTGTCAGCCTCCCATGATCCTTTCCAGTTCCCCCCATCCCTTGTGGCCCAAACTGTGTGTGAGATCCCAGCTGTGGCCTCACCAGAACAAGCACCTCCTTGGGGTGCAAAGGACCTTTTTATTAAGTTTTTCTTTCTCTCAATTTTATGTCTGTACTGGTGTGATAGTTGCTCTCAACCAGGTGCTTTTGTGCTGTTTGATGTGGGGGTGAGCAGTTCAGGGCTGATGCCGGGACATGCTCACTGGGACAGCTGGTAGCCAAGGAGGTCAAATTCCTTAAGGACCAAGTTACATCTTGGCCTGGATTTAAAAAGAGCTGAACCCTCAGTGCTGCTAAAAAGATAGATAAAGTACCTTCCATTTTTTTTTAGAGCAGGCTTTCAGTGAAATCATTTTCACTTCCATACAGTTTAATATTTCTTTGGCCAGTACCACATAGGGTTTGCCGTTTGTTGAGCTGCGCTCAGCTATGTAGCAACAGGTTGCCAGATTAAATACTGGAGTTTTCTCCCGTGGTCCGTATCTGGGACAGTAATTCCACATTCTTGTTGGAGTGGAGCAGTCCCGTTTGTCTGCAGCCAGGAGCCGAGAGGCGATGATTTATAAAGCCAAAATTCCACTTGCAAAGTGTTTCGGGAAGGCACGGCGTGCTCCATCCCGGGGTCAGGAAGGAGACAGCTGAGAGGAGTGAGTTTGCCTGGGGGGCTCTGGGTTTCCAAGCACGGTGATTGACCCAGAAGGGAGAAGAGGGGTTTTGAGGTCTAAAAATAACAAAGAACCAATGTTTTTGTTCGCAATCCCACCCTCTTCCTGTGGTTTAGCGTATTCTCCAGTTGTTACTTGGGTTTGCTGCCGAGTCTTTGCTAATTAGGGGAGAGGAGCAAGGGAATCACAGAATCTCCATGGTTGGAAGGGACCTCTGAGATCATTGAGTCCAAGGAAGTGGGGACCTGTGCCACCAGTCCCATGCTGTGCATCCCTATCAGGGACCTTTGTCACTGCAGGACTGGTAGCCATGGGTTTTGTGGTGGGGGTGAGCCCTGCGCCACGATATGGTGAGTTGGGCTTGCCCAGAGCAGGGGATGCTGCAGTGGACAGAAAGGGCCCCATCAGGACAGATGGATGGTCTGTTGCTGTTTAATATCCACAATTAGCTGGATTAGGGATGATGGAGGGGACAACCCTTTTTTCGGTATCATTTATGGATCTGTGGTCCATGAATTTGTCTCAGCTTGAAACTACTTTGCTGAAAATATTGCTGTTAGACATTGTCACCTCTAAACGGGTCAGGCCATCAGAGCAACACAGGCCATCAGGTCAGTGAGTTGGGGAGTGCAGGTTCCTCAAAAACCTTGCTGATGGTCGAGTTGGAGGCTAAGGTAAGTATTAGGAGTTCGGGTATTGTCAGATGACCCAAAGGATTACTTCACATGCACTTGGCTTCGTACCAAAGTGAGCCTGTTGCTGCACAGGGGGTTCAGCATGAGTGGTCCTGGTGTCACTTGTCTGTGTGGGCACATTGGGGTGACCTTGCGGTGTGGCTGCTCTGCTCACAGCCTGTCACAGTGAGGCAGACGGGCAGAATTAGTCTGGTCTGGCTGAAGTAATTTGGCCACACATGGAGCAGTGAAGGTGTAGGAGTGGGGAATTCACAGATTTGGGTCTTTAATTTCCCAGAAGCAGGGCTGTAGGATCATGTAGTGAGCAGCTGAAGCTGCCTGCAGGCACTCAGATGGGATGGAGGAGGACGGGAGAGGTCTGGGTTAGATGGAGGTTTCCCAGTGCCACTGGGGCAGGGCAGAGCTGGTGCGGGCAGCGCAGGCAGCAGGTGTGAAACGCTTCCTGTGGCTGGCTTAGCATGAGTATTCCTGTTGAGAGGAGGAGGAGGAGGATCACACCCTGCATCGGCTGTGGGATCTGATACAACGGACAGCTGAGATACTGAACAAGAGCCTGGCATGGCTTCAAAGCATCGGCCTCCCAGGCGGGTGTGCTTTTGGCAGCTGCTCCCCAGCAAAGCAGCTGAGCAGCCTCAAACAGCATCACAGGCCAGGCTTTGGTGGTGCCTCCCCACTCAAGGGGAGACAGATTTTATCCCTAAGCAGGTCATAAGCCAAACATTACGCAGAATAAGCGATAAAGGCACAAGGCTGTCAGAATCGGCCATCATCCCAAAAGGAGGAGGGTGTTGAAGCTGCTTCTGCTCCTGCCCTGCTCCTGGGAGAGCATCATCAGGCCCCCTTTTCCTTTTCTTACTACAGCAAAAGGCTTGCTGAAAAGTCCCTGTGTTATAGGACTCAGCCTTAAAATTGCATGATAAAGCTGTGACTCACAACTCCTGGGTGAAGAGTGGGAGTTTGGTTACTCATGGAGGGGGTTGGGGGTTAACTGAACTCAGGATGGTATTTTTGCAGAGATGAGAAGTTATTGCGAGTTGTTTCCAGTATAACAAGGCATTTTACACAGGTAGCGTTGGTCAAGTGTTGTCAATAGTGTTGGAATGAACCCCCAAATACTCCGTCATCAGGGCTAGTGCCTTCTCTAGTGAGACAGCTTCTCTGCTTTGTCTTTAGTTTGCAGCTGTTGCATCAGCTGGCAATTTTGAGGTCTCAGATGGAGGTCATGGTGGGTTTTAGGAGAAATTAATGGCAGGACAGATTGAAAGTGAAGGATCAGGGGCAACCACCCCCAGTCTCTGTGTGAAAATGCTGTGATTGATGTGCCACCTATTCAAAGCAGTTGCCATTTAAGATGTAACAGACCAAGGAGTGATGAGCAGAGACTACAACAACCCCTGGGTGACAAGATGTGCCTATGGTTGGGGGACTGAGAAGGGCAAAGGGGTCTGTCTGCCCTGGGCTGCCCAATCAGCTGCCCACCCCAGCTACTTCCCAGTCTGAGACAGCTCTCTGAGGGTCACTGCCTCTCTTCCTCTTCACATGTTGTCCCTTTCCTCTGTGGGAGCAGAGGGTGGTGGGGAGGAGCAGTCCCTGAGTGCGGGCGCTGCAGGCAGGGCAGGACCAGGAGAACAGAAACCAGACAAGTGGGATGATGACCTTGAGGACTTGCCTTGGGGGTTAGGCAGGCAGTGTCCGGCCCCAGCAGGATGAGACCCTGCTAGGAAAGAGGGATTATTTAATGGGAGATGAACTTGGCTGCCGCGGGCAAAGAACAAGGCTGGACTTAAGATGTTTTCCTCTTCCTTCTATGAGCCGGCCAGTATGGCTGAAGATGGGTGTTGAAGAACCTCAAGGCTGCTCTCCTGCTCCATGGCATCCCATGGCAAAGAGTGGATCTGGGATGTGTGCACCAGGAATGGGGTTTCTGGTTTCCACTGGGTTCAGGGGCAGCTCCTTAGCAGCTGAAGTGCACAGCTCCACAGACAAGCCTAGCTGTGAGCCTGGGATGGGAGCACAGGGCGCGCTGGCTCCTGGGCTGTGGTCTGGGGACTGCAGAGCACCCCTTGTCTTTACGTGGGGTAAAGTCTCCTCTCTTGCTTTTCTAGGGCATGTCCAGGAACTTCACGCAGGAAGGCCACCAGGCAGGAGCCAACGTGGAGGAGGGTCTGCAGGATCCCCACCGCAGAGACAGGGAGAACTGCTCCAGCCTCATCACCAACAGCCTTGCCGACATCGAGAGCTCGCTGCAGCGGGACGCCGAGGCTGCCTACACCCACGCAGAGGTATGACCGCCCCAGAGGGCCGCACAGATCGAAGTTGCTGTGCAAGCCAGCCCAGAAGGTGTCTCCTGGATGTGGCCCCCCCCCCAGGCCACTGGCCCGGGGTTATTTTCTTCTCGACTCAGCTGACCCCTGTTTCCGTGTCTCCGGCTCCAGGCTGCTTCTCTCGGCACAGCCCAGCTGCCGCCGGGGTGTAGGAGGGAACAGGAGCGAGCTGCTCCCCAGGCCTCCCCCCTTCCCATGGGGTTGTTGGTTTTCGAGGTCAGCGGCGGCCGTGCTGCTTGGAAAGAGTGATGTCATTGCGGGGCCAGCCGGGAAGCGCTGGGAAACTCGGAGCCTTTGATTAGCAGGGCTTGGGGGCTCGGTGGAGGGACAGCCTGTCGCCCCCCTCCTCCAACCCCCCCAGGGAATTACCCCTCCCCAGTCAGCCCCTGTGCCTGGTTGGCTCCAGGCTGAGAGCTGGGCATCCCGCTGGCTCCGGTACCCACCCCCAGACCATGCAAGTCCCTGTGGGGTCTGCCCAGCAAGGGGACATCCTTTGCAGGGGGCAGAAGTTCCTGTGCTGCCCCAGAGAGGGGTGTTTTTGGGAAAAGACCCACCCTTGCTGCTTCGGTGCTGCAGTGTAAGATGGCCTCACGCTGCTCTGGTCCATACTGGGTGGCTTCTGGAGCATCCTGCTCTCACCCGAGTCCCCTCTGCAGGGGCAAAGGAGGTGTTTGGGGAGGGGGGAATGGTCACTGCATCATTTCCAGCTCCAAACAGGGGTGCTCAGCTCCTGGGGGTGAGGTTGCACATTGTGAGCTTGCACATTGCCCCCCCTCCCCAGCAGCTGAGAGTAGGCATTGCAGGTCCCACATAGGAGTGGGCTCCCCAAGCCCCTGCAGGGAGAATGGTGGGCTCCCCACACAGGCACTGGGGGTCAGTGGGTGGGAAAATGGCACTGACCACAATGTGCCAGTGCTTTCTGCTCAGGGGGAGACCCGTGTCCTGTGGTAGAGAGTGTCCAGCAGCCCTCCCAGCCCCTCTCCCTCTGCTCCCTGTGCTGTGACCTGAGCTGGGGCTGGAGAGGAGCCAGCCCAGGCCAGGCAGGAGAGTGAAGCGCGGGGCTTTTATTACCCCGAGTGACCTCATTTCCCAATGTTCCCCTTTCCTCCCTGCTAATTGCAGTAGGGCTGCGGAGGAACCCGGAGCCCGTCTTCTCAGCCAAATGGGCACTGCTTCAACCTTCAGGCTGTCTTTCCGATTTCCTTTAATGAGACGAAATCCTTCAGGCATGAGCTGCGGCAGCTGGTGGCTGCCTCTGCACAGGGTTCCTGGTCCCTGCCCTGGGGGAAGCTCCTGGTCGGTCCCTGCCCTGGGAGGGGGGGATGTCCCAGTCCCTGGCCTGGTGGGTTCCCAGTCCCTGTTCCAGGGGGTTCCCAGCCCCACTGGGAAGGTGCCTTCAGCCTCTCTGCTCTACCGAACCTTGATGTGTGTTGCATGCTCCCTAGGGATCAGCTGCTGGCATCAGTCCCTGGCATGCAAGGCGGTGTCTGGGGGATGGACATGCAAGAGGTTGCAGTGAGGGGTGTACCCTGCTAACGCCGCCCTGGGGTCCCTCGCTCTGCCTGCATGCCCTGCATCCCACCACCTGTGCCTTTCTGAGCAGAGTCCCAGGTTTGCAGGGTGGCACTGAGTCAGACAGAGGCAACACTGGTGTGACACTCCAGCTTTCTCCTGGGGGGTTTCCCACAGCAGAAGGGACTGAGATTGACCCCGAGAGAGGAAGGAGGACAGAGCATCCTACCCAGTGCTCGGCTGGCCAGCCTGACCCACCCCGTCCCCTAAAACATGGCCATTCTGGCCCATCCCATAACAGCCTCCTCCGTCTCCACCAGGGCAAATATGAAGAAAGATTCCTGAAAGATGAAACCATCTCCCAGCAGATCAACTCTGTCGAGTCCCTCCCAGAGCTGCACCTCTCTCCGGAGGATGAGAAGCCCAAGCAGCTCTTGCAGAGGAAGCTGCGCATAAGGAGCCGGCCTCCTTCCAAGCCAACCATTGTCCGAGGGGTCACCTACTACAAAGCCCAGTCCACCGAGTCGGATAACGACATCGAGGAGCAACGTGAGTTGGTTTTGTAGCCGTGCACAGTGGGATAGCTGTCTGTGCCCCACCATCTGTCCCCTAGTCCTGCCTTGTCCCTCGGGAACGTGTGGGCAAAGTGTGTGGGGCCACCATGGAAAGGAGGGCTTGGAGGCAGGAGGGACAATCGGTATCTCACCGCTCTGCAGGCCTTAAGCCCTGCACAGAGGGGTTGTGCGGTGGTGTTATTCCATGGAAAATCCCTCGCAGCTAAGGAAACAGGTCACTGCTGTGGCTTAAAACACCCAGCACCAACACCTTTCCTGAAAGTAAGTGCATTAGTCCTGCAGATCCACCTGCCTGATGGCATCCCGGGAGGCTTGTGCAGTGGTCGTGGTGGCAGGGAGGCAGCTCAGAGCGGTGGCCAGCTGTCCTGCATCTCAGCAAGGTGCTCCTCATGGCTCTGGCCACAGTGAGAGCCGGGGGGCAAGCCACCAGGGCCCAGCAGCACGGACAAACAAGGCAAGTGTCCTTCCTGTGCAGGGCCGTCTCAGCGGTGAGGTCAGCAGCACAGGCATGAGAAGGTTTGTGGGATCCCTGAGATAAGGAGGAGCAAAGGGCATGGATGGTCACATCCTGCTCTGCTCAGACTGAGGATGGTGGGCATGGATGTGCTATGGTCTCACTGACCTCCTAATGTGGGCGCCATCAGTCCCTGCTCATCATCCAGCCCTCCTCTGGCTACAAATTTAGAGGAAAATCATGTGGATTTAGTACAAGAAAGCCTGGATGGAGGAGCCACAGAGATGGGGCAGGTGGAGAGGAACAGTAGGGTACCTGCTCTCCCTTGCTCTGGGGCTGACAGCTGTGCCTGTGTTTGGCAGCGGACGAGCTCTTCAGTGGGGACAACACGGTGGACCTGCTGATTGAGGACCAGCTCTTGAGGCCCAATGGCCGGGCAGGTGAGGGCGTGAGGAAGCCCTCCCCCGTGGGATGGCCACCCACCCCTGGCAGCGATCCCACCACCCCACCAGCTGCTGACACTGCCGCAACAGCCACGGTGCCCCTGTCCCCTGCCATGTCCACGGTGCCCACGCCGGACCCCACCACTGTGAGCCAACTGACACCCACCCCGGAGACCTCAACTGCCCTGGCAGGACTGGCAGAAGAGGGGACCCCGCAGCTACTGGCCTTGGCCAGCACAGTGGCGACCACAGCCACGGAGAGCCTGCCCACAGCCACCAGCCTCGTCCCCAGCCCTGCTGCGGACACCACTCCTGGGACCTTGAGTGACATTGAGACAAGCCCTTCCCTGGAGAGCAGCCCAGCAGCCTGGGGACAGGAGGGCACCCCTGCGACGCCAGTCAGCTCCACCATCCCCGCCACACCAAAGCAGGCCCTGGAGGAGGAGGACATCAGGAACATCATTGGTGAGTGCTTGCAGGTCCTGCAGCAATCCAGCTGTGCATGTGGGAGCTGGCTCATGCCCACAGCATGTCCTGCTAAGCACAGCACACCTGGATTTGATCATGGGTGGGAGGTGTCATGGAGATGATGGCTGGGCAAGTGCTTTACTGGGGCAAACAGATTTTACTTTTGTTAACTCTGGAACCTGCTGTAGTCCCTTTCCAGTTTGGGGGACTGGGCAGGGCAGGAGGAGACCTCCTTGGAGATGGATCTGGGACAGGTCTCAGTCAAGGCAGGGACAAGGCTGGAACCCTGGGGACCTCTTTGCAGGACTGGCCTGGTGCTGCTGGGCCTCGTGAGACTGAGCCCAGGCCGAGGCAATGGGGGTACCTGCTGGGTGGGCAGGGGGGTGGAAGCGGGGTGATGCCCACAGCCCCCCAACAGGAGTGGTGAGAGTATGGCCACCCTGCCTTGGGCCTTGCAAGCCTTTCTTTGTCTGCACAGGGCGCTGCAAGGACACACTGTCCACCATCTCGGGGCCCACCACCCAGAACACCTATGGGCGCAATGAGGGGGCCTGGATGAAGGACCCCCTGGCCCGGGAGGAGCGGATCTACGTCACCAACTACTACTACGGGAACACTCTGGTGGAGTTCAGGAACCTCGACAACTTCAAGCAAGGTGGGCTTGCGCTGTCCTCGATGCTACACTGGCTACCACTTGGCCGATCCAAGTAGCATCCCCATTCCCTGGGATGCCGCACCATGGGGGGATGCTCTGCCCGGGGACTCTCCCCTCTTGGGCACCTGTATCCAGTGTGAGGTTCAGAGCATGGGGCAGGTCAGGCTGTCCATGGTGGCTCTGGACTTGCTTGTCACCCTGCCAGGCTGTGGCTGGTGGCTGGGGAGGGGGTGCCGGCAGGGCTGGGAGCAGAGGGTGCTGGGGGCTACTGTGGTGGGGCCACCAACCTCAAAGCAAAGGGAGGGTCTCACCAGCAAGGTGTCTCTGCCCTGCAGGGCGCTGGAGCAACTCCTACAAGCTCCCGTACAGCTGGATTGGGACGGGCCATGTTGTCTACAATGGTTCCTTCTACTACAACCGGGCCTTCACACGCAACATCATCAAATACGACCTGAAGCAACGGTATGTGGCTGCCTGGGCCATGCTGCATGATGTGGCCTACGAGGAATCCACCCCATGGAGGTGGCGGGGCCACTCGGACGTGGACTTTGCTGTGGATGAGAACGGCCTGTGGGTCATCTACCCGGCCATCAGCTATGAGGGCTTCAACCAGGAGGTGATCGTGCTGAGCAAGCTGAACGCAGCTGACCTCAGCACCCAGAAGGAGACAACGTGGCGGACGGGGTTGCGGAAGAACTTCTACGGGAACTGCTTTGTCATCTGTGGGGTCCTGTATGCAGTTGACAGCTACAACAAGAGGAACGCCAACATCTCCTACGCCTTTGACACGCACACCAACACGCAGATCATCCCCCGGCTGCTCTTTGAGAATGAGTACGCCTACACCACGCAGATAGACTATAACCCCAAAGACCGCCTGCTCTATGCCTGGGACAATGGGCACCAAGTCACCTACCATGTCATCTTTGCCTACTGAGACCCCCTGCCACAGTGGGGCACTGCAAGCCAGGGGTCACCAGCACCTTTTTATTATTATTTTTATTGTTATTATTGTTATTTTGTACAAATCAAAGAGTAAATGATGGTTTTTTTGTTTCAAGCTGGGTTTTTTTTTTTTTTTAATGGTGGATTGTAGATCAATCCCCAGGCCAGAACCATCCCCTTCGTCTTGGCTGTAACCTTGCTTCTGTTTTCCCTTCCTGTGGGGAGGGTCCCTCCACTGGGAAGCTAGACCAGCCTCTCCTGCCCGCGGAGGATGAGGTGGCCCAGACATGGTCTTCCTGATGCGGTTTATAACTAAAGGTGATCAGCAAGAGACCCAGAACCGTTGCAAAGCTGGCCTTTCTGCTACAGGCACCAGGTGCCAGTGGGACACTGAGGTCTGCCTGTCTGGTGGAGGGGGTGTGTGTCCTGTGGGAATGTCCCGTCTCTTGGGACCATCTTCCCAGCCCATGGCCAGCAGCCCTTCGAGATCCTGCTGTACAATGGGGCTGCGAGCACAGCTCTGGCAGCCCCTGGTGCTGGCACTTACACCGAGGACTGGCCCCTCCAGCCAGGGCTCTGCCTTTTGTGACCTGCTCTGGGGGGGCCAGGAGTGCCCTGAGCCCTGACTCGCACATGGAGTGAGCCAGCGGCGGGAGGGGGACACTGTAAATATGTGTAGATGGCTTTTGTTTGTTCATTTTGTAACCCAAAATAGTCCCCTCTGGCATTTGCCGGGTGAAGGCTCTGTTCTGCCAGGCGCTGGGCTGCCTGGGCAGGGAGCTGTGGGGCTGGGGCAGCCCTCGGTGCTGGGGAAGCCCTGGCTCCCCATCTGGCTGCTGCTCCGTCTCCTGCAGGGTCTCAGCCCTTGTCCCCTCACTGCCATGCTCGCCCTGGTCCCAGCTGTTGGCCGCTGGGAGCCCATCACAGAGGCACCGCCCCAGCCCTTCTAGCCTGGCAGCATCTTGTATTTACCTGCCATTAATAATAAAAAGATCAAGTACCTTTGCATCTGTTTGGGGCTTTCTTTGGGTCTGGTTCACCCTCTGGGTGCAGGAATATGCACAAGGGGTTTTTTGGGGTGGATTTTGGTTGCTTTGGGGAGTGCCAGTTTACAAGCCAAGTGGCAGCAATGCATGGTAGCCAGAGGGGACTCGGGGGGGGGGTCTCTGGGCTGCTTGGGCCTGGCACCGTGGCTTGGTGGGGTGGCAGTGTCCAGCCCTGAGAAGAGTTTGGCTGTCACAACTGCACTTGCCCTCAGGTCACCAGGGGCTGTGGTGAGACGCTCTCCCCATGGGCTCCTCGTCCCCAGGCTGTGGGTGAGCAGGGTGTCCCCTCTCCAGGAGCAGGAGATGGGGTGGGGAGGGATCTGGTTGCAGTTGCAAGGCTGTGCCAAGCAGAGCCACCCCACAGCCCAAGAACCCGTAGAGACTGCGCTGGCCTTCTCTTTTGCTGAAGGAAAACAGTATTAACAAGAAAAATAATAATAATAAATAAAAGAACCATTTTATTGCCTTCAGTGCTAGGGACACAGAGAACAGAACTACACAGGAGAAGAGGTGCTCCCCACCACCGGAGCCCACGGGTGCTGGCTGAGGACAGTCCCCGAGCCCCCAGCAGCTGCCCTTTCCAGGTGCCAGGCTGTGCCAAGCTCAGCCACCACCACCAAGGTCTCTTCCACAGCCTCCCCCTCCCCGAGCGGCCGGCTGCCCCTGCCCGGGGCTGCGGGGGAGCTGCGTGCCTCCGGCTGGGGCACCGCCGGGGATTTTATTTTTTGAGTATTGTGTGAGCTGGCCCACAGTCAGGTGGGGCCGGGGCCAGGAAAACAGAACTGGTGCGAGGAGCGCAGCCAAACCCCTCGCCGAGCCCGGCCGCTTCCCAGCAGCCAGCGCCGAGGGGACGGGGGGCCTGCGCAGCCTGCGCTGACTACGTGGCAAAGGGCAAAAAAACTTTTCCATAGTGTTGCAAGGCACATACTTTACAGGGGTGTATTGCTCCTCACCCTCCTCCTCACCTCCCCCGAGCTGTTTGTCTTGCCGCAGGATCAACCTTTATTTCCTAACACGCGCACACACACAAAAATAATAATAATAAAAACACGTCAGCCAGTCAGCGGTGCAGACAATGGAGGCCAGGCAGCGGGGCTGGCAAAACGAAGCCCATCATCTTCTGTGCTAACTGCGGAGGGGAAAAAAAAAATAAAAATAACGTAACATGCTGAAGTCGTTAGGAAAGGGCAATGCTCTGCTGGCGTCTCATCCCAGCCCAGCACCGCGCTGGAGCCCCTCGGCCCCGCTCCGGCCCCGGCCCTGGCTGACAAACTTGGGCCCAGTTAAGAGGGCTCCGCAGCCGGCTTTGTAACGGGCAGCGAGAGCCCTGTCGAGTAGCTCAGTGCTCGGGGGCAAATGGCTGGCTGCCCTGATGCTTGATGGGTGGCTGTCAGCGCTGACAAGGCAGAGAAGGGGGGTGTGGGTGTGGGTGTGCACGCCTGTGCGTGTGTGTGTCTCTGTGTGTGTGTGTGTGTTTCAGGAGGAAGGAGCTGTGGCTGTGTCCCACCGAACTGAAGCAGCTCTTCTGCCCCACAAGTGCCAGTGCCGCTCTGTAGGCTGTTAGCTGTGAAAAGCATTAAATATCCCACACAACAACAACGAAAACCAACCAACCAAACAGAAAACAGAGGGGGGGAAAGAAAAATAAACCAACAATGGCAGTACAGTCTTTACAAATGCATGTGCCACATTAAATCACCACCCTTGGGCCAAGCCCCAGCCTTTTGCCACTCAGCTGCATGGGCTGGGGTCGTCAGCAGCAGTTTGTGGGCGAGCACACGCAGGTGAGGGGCTTGTGCCCCTCATGGAGGCCACGCTTGGTGGCAGTGAGGGACGTTCTGCTCGTAGTGCTTTGTCTCTAAGTGTGGGTTCCCACCACCCTGCTGGGTGGCCAGGGCTGGGCTACCCCGCAGCCCCACTGCAGGCCACCACTTCCCGGCAAGGGAGAGCACACGGGGAAGGACTCTGGGGCAGGTGTGTGGTGTGCATGGGGGTGATGAGGAGGAGCAGGGCTGTCTGGCCAGGCCCAGCACAGCCATTCTGGCAGAGAAGGGACGCTTCTGCTCCTGGGGTGCAGGTGGTACACCTGGTGCGGGGTGCAAGGCTGTGGTTCTCCCTGCACTCACAGCTCAGATCTGGACACCGCTTCTCCTGCTGCCCCAAGTGCCCTATGGGGAGAGAAGCCTGATCTTGAGCACAAGCACAAGGCAGTGCAGCAGTGTCTCTAGGCAGGACCCCAGTGCTCAGCACCCCACCTCAGGAGATGGTTTAACAAGGGAAAAAAACAAACAAACAAACAAAAAAAACCAAACCCAAAACCTCAACCCCACAATTTTGTACAGTGCATAAGTAGCAAGGATGGCCCATGCTCCTCCAGTGCCAACCCCAGGCACCAGATGCTGATGCCAACACCTGGACCGCAGCAGTGTGCATCACCCACACCCCTGGCACTGGGCATCGCACGCTGCGTGGGTCCCCCTGGCCTGTCCCCGGCGAGGGGACAGCTGAGCTGTATAAACCCCGGGCAGGATGCGGCTGTTGGGTAGGGTCAGGCACAGGAACGGGCAAAGCGGGATCTGCCCTTGCTGTGCCGATGTGCCAGGAGCCCCAGGCCCCCCCCCAGCGAAGGGGCTCAGTCTGGCTGCAGGACCTGCTGCAGGCCGGGTGCACGGGCTGCGCCGCGGGGGCTACTGCAGGGATTTGACAATAGCCCTCAGGGCATGGGGCGTCTCCGGGACGGAGGGAGACGCGCTGTAGAAGGTGTTGGTGTGATTTCTGCGCTGCTCTCGGAGGTACGGAGGGACAGATGAGCTTTTGATGTGGAGGATCCTGGTGTCCATCACTTCGCAATCGATCTGCATCATCACCTCGTAGTCTTGCCCATTGATCACATTTTCTGCAAAAGCAGGAAAAAAAGGAAAAATAAAAAGGCAGAGTTAGCTCTGCAAGCCAGTGACCCAATGGCACCAAAGACAGAGCTTTCTGGACCATTTATTTTTTTTCTGGAGCAGGAGCTGGAGGGGGGAAGTGCTTCCTCTTTGCAGCTCCACACTTGGAGCTCCATCTCACACAGCACAGCCCCAGCCTGCTCGTGACACCTCAGAGGACCCAGGCCACACTTAGCATGTGCAGTCACACCTAGAAATTAATGTCTTGTCTTTTCCACTTCTTCATCTGCACATAATTACCTATGGAGTTTGCCTGTATAAAATTTATTACTGAACTGTTGTTCTTGAGCCACTAAAGCGTAAGGGTGAATGAAGAGTGGGCTTATTTAAGAAAGCTGACTGTTTCACTTTCTTTTTATTGGTTTAAGAATACTGTATCCCTCTTGACACTGAGGATCTAGAGGAATTTCTTCACCAGATTATTAATAAAAAAAAGTCAAAACGCTCTCTCTCAAAAGAATTAACTGCACCTCATTACCGTGCTGACCTGGCTGTTGTACTTGCATGACAAGGCCATTACCCTTGAGAGGCCCCCAGACACGGGGAAACCCAGGTCAGCACATGGGACCCCAGCGCAAGGGCATGCAGGGCTGCATCACCTCAGCACGGCCCCAGGCCAGGCATGTCTGCTGCCGCAGGAGCTCCTGGGCTTGCAGGCAGAGGGTCTGCACATGGCCAGCATCTGCTGCCTGGATTTAAAGGTGGGAGACTACTCCCTGCATAGACAGTGCGTCCAGGAATGCGAGAGCCGAGATCAGATTTCCGGGCACCACCAATCCTTGCCTTTCAGAGTCAGAAACGCTGACTGCCTCCGGCAGGCTTTTCTTTCTGTGCTAAGGAGGGTGGAAGATCACCTAATGGAAAGCGTATGGACTGGAGAAATGAGCTATACATTACTAATTTTTACTGTTTTCCTGGATTAACTCTGACTCTGGATGACAGCTGACAACTGCAGCCGGACCCTCTTGTACCCCACGCCACCTGTAGAAGCCATTAGATCAAGTATGTCTGGTATAGTAATGAAAAGCAGGAGCAAACCCTTGCTAAGGGGGCTGAAAGCCTGCAAGGGAAATCAAAGCTCCCACCTGCAGAAATGAAATGGAAAAAGCTCTGTATGTGCCACCGAGTGACTGAGGCCAGCAGCAGCTGTCCATGTCTCTGTACGGCTGACCCAAACACCCCGACGAGCCCTTGTCCCTCCCGGCCACAGTGCTGCTGATAAAGCTTCGGGTGCTATGTCCCCAATTGTGTGGAGGCCATCCCTCGAGGTCACCCCCTCTCTCATCCTTTGGATGTGCTCTTGGTTCTCACCCAACAGACCTAGGACCGGTATGCACAGAGGGCTGGGTTGGTGGCAGTGCTCAGGACAGGGGCTGCACGGGGCAGCTGGGGGCACAAGGAGAAGCTGTGTGTGTGTTTGCCTGTGTAAAACCCTGGCCTTTGGGCTGAAGAGAGCAAACAGGAAAAGATCGGCTCCCTGGGACACAGCACGCTGAAAACACAGCTCCTCAGCTCTCATGTTGCAAAGCTGACAGCCCGACAGGACCCTGGCCATGTGAGAAAATGTGCTCCAGAGCCACAAGTGGGTGAGGTGGGATGGGATGGTGGCCAGGGCCAGGAAAAACCCCTCGGTAAGGCAGCAAGACCTTCCAGCGTCTGCCCGCAGTGGCCAGCACAGAGGGCTATCATTAGGTTCCCTGGCACTGCAGAGCACGGAGGAGACCAGCACTCCCAGAGAGCAGGGAAGGGAGGGAAGGAGCCAGGGAAGGAGCTGCACTGCGTGGGTGGCAGCAGGGAGCATGGGAACTGGATCAGCCCATCTCAGCCAGCCGGGATCCCACTTCTCCCAGCGCTGACCCAGGCTCCCCTGTGACTGAGTGGACCGCAATTAAGTAGGCCACAGCTCTGCTACTCTATGCAGGAGGTGCTGTGCCTTCTGAGGCCACCACAGCTGAGACACACACTCACAACGAGCCTCTCTGGCCAGCAAGCATGGAGGGGACTCACACACCCAACTCAGAGACTCACAAAGTGCCTGATTCCTGCCCTGTGCGTGTGAATTAGCACAGGAGTGACACTTGGTATAGTGTATATAATAAGATAGGTATCTCATTCTTTCCCCTTTTGGGTTGGAGGCCCTACCAATGAAGAATTGCTGCAGGAAGCCTCTGCCAAAGGTCTTGTCTCACAGGGATGAGGACAGTAGTGCGAGCGGCTCAATTCCCACTAGAGACGCTTTAAGCAGCCTTTCTCATTACCATTAGCACCAAAATGACGTAGAAGAGGAAGTGGGATTTTCCACAGAGACAGCAGTTGCTGCTCAGTGATGCTGCTGGGTGCCTGGACCAGTTCTGTTCAAAGGAGCAGCCTGAAAGCTGAGCCAGCCCCATTGGAGAGCCCTGTCCAGTCCACCCCAGGCCGGAGGGTGGAGGGGCTGATGCTCTGCATTAGCCCACGTGATGCTCTCAGCAAAACAACAGGCAAACGTGACCTGAATGCAGCCAGAGCAACCCGGTGTTTGGAAAGACCAGCTCACTGTCAAAGGGGCAGGCATTGCAAAAATGATTCCACATGGCTCCATCCTGAGCTTGATGCCATTAAACCGTTTCACGACCTGGATGAGGAATAGAGAACATACTTTAAGATTTCTGGAAGATGCTAAACTGGAGAGGTTTCAACCACCTTGGAGTATTGGATTAAACTGCAGTTTCGATAAAAGGGAGAGGCTGTCCAAAATCTTTAAGATGCATTTCAACCAATGCTCAGGAGAATCGGAAAACACAAGTACAAAACAGTCAGGCAGAAGCACTGCCGAAAAACCTTGAGGACTGCAGAGGGTCACTGTGCATAAGCCAAAGGCATGACAGGACTAGAAATGATCAGACTGATTTAAAGAGAAACAGGTTTACCTTTGACTAAGTTTCTAAAGATAATAAAGTATAAGCCCTGGATGAAGCTACCTTGGGAGACCAGAGAGTCATCGTGACTGGCAGTTTTTAAGGAAAGGCTGGATGACTACCTGTCAGGCAAGACCTGGGATACCTGCCCTGCACAGGCACAGGCACAGGCACTCAAGTCACTCCTGGTCCCTCTGATCCTGCCCTTCTGTGAGCTGCAGGTGCCTATTCATGACTAAATCCCCTCAGGGTAGACTGCAACCATTCCAGAGCCCAGGTCCACAAAGAAGCCAACAAAGACCAACCGAGCTGTGATGACTGTCCATCTGCTCTTTGCTAGTAACAAAGACAAGGGAATGCAACTTGGGCGAAGCCCTTTCACTGAGATTTGAGCTGACATTTGCCACAGGGTAGGGAGGCACACCAGCCAGCGCCCATGGTTCAGAGGGCAGTGAGAACACTGCTGTGCCATTCCCAATCCCTTGTCATCAAATAGGCAATATCTGGAGTAGAGCTGTGAGTTCATCCAGAGAACATGTCAACAATTTTGCCTTGTGATTCCTGTGTCAGATCTTTTCAAAAATAGCCCAGTCAGGCTTCCTTCCCCCCTCCATGGGACTGTCCAGCAGTACCAACATCTGGGAAATGCCAATGGAGCAGAGGGTGGGTTTTCCAGTGAGGCCACTATGAACGCTGAGCTCGGCAGTTGTGTGTGGCTGATCTCTGGAGGGGTCAGGGTACGTAACCAGTGCCTCCTCCCAACGCTGGTGTCAGCCCTGTGCTGCACTGCCTGAGCACGCACCCATCCCACCTCCCAGCCCTCTGCAGGGAGGTAGACACGGGCCGGGGTGTCTGAAAAGGCAGGACGACACCTCAAAGTTGCTGCCGGCTGGAAGGTCAGCGCTGCCAACCTGTGCTACAGGTTAATAGCCCAGAGCAACAGCAACACTGAATGATTTCTAAAGTGGTTTTTTTTTGTGTGCTGAATTACCTATGACTGATGTTTTGTGGGATTACATAAGTGAAAACACAGGAACGGATCTCCTGTAGAGGTGTCTGGATTTATAAATAGATTTATTGCTCCTCTTTGAAGTTCAGAACATACAGCCATTCACAGGGCCTCAGGCACAAGAAGCTATCCCGCGCAAGCCAAAAGGCTGTGTTGCACTTAATTATTTGTTAACAGGTTTAAAAGCCATGTTTCAGATGAGACACTATTTCAAATTAACAGCAAAAGTAATTGTGCCAAGCATTGCTGTTCTCTGACTGCACCTCCTCAAAGAGGCTCGCTGGCTCTCACAGACTGTACCCAACTCCCAGCACGAGCTTGGTATAGGGAACAGAAATTTAATTCCCCAGCGCTGCTCTCCAGGATTTATGGCAGCTTCTCTTAAAAAAAACACATGTTGCAAGACCCAACTGATGAAAGCTGAAGTCAGCAGTCCAAACCAAAAATGTTTAGCAAATCAGGCTGAGGCTAATAACTACTGTTACAAATTACCCAAGACGATGGAAGATTGTCTTCATATTTGAAGTACTAGGTTTTCAAAACTGGCTTATTAGAAAGACCATAAAACCAAAGTTCTCATTCTCCCCTCCGTAGTACTGACACGTAACAACCAGTTGAATGTTCAAATGTCTATCTTTGAGATCAAGCACCTACTTCTATAAGAGATGCTGTCTTAGAGAAAGGCAGAAGACAGGCAGAAGGCTTGACAGACAGGTAATGAAAAGCTTCATGAAATGAAGAATGAAAGTCTGTTCTACAATAAATCAGAACAAATGACGATGTGAACTGTCTCTCTAGACTTAAAATCTATAGACATCAGTGGGCTGTTTCGCCCTACGGATGCGGTCATAGGACAGGAACAAGGTAGTCTGGTAGTTTACCCTTTCCCACTTCTATGCACCCTCCCCAAAAAGCTTTGCTGCAGGAAAATGCTTGTTTTGAAAACCACACAATTTGCAGAGAGGTTCCAATAAAGCTCCCCTGAAATACCGCCTGCCCTTGTGAAGTGTTTCAAGGCTGTAACCAACCACTGTGGAAGAGCTTTGCAGCTTTCTGAAGATGTGCTCACATCTTAGGTACATTGATAGAGCCTTGTTCTACCAAATAAAGTATGAATTTCATCTTACCCCTGGCAGTCCCACCCAAAAAAGAGTCTATGAGACCAACACTGTACAATTCAGGGCCTGGGCTACTGATTTGACATCCTCCAATCTTAAGACTCTTCTCTAAGGTCCCGACTGCCTTTGCAGTAGATAACCCATGTACCTACTGGCTGGTTTATTAGTAGGTGACTTGTAAAAGTGGTCAGAACCTGCCCAGCTCTACTCCCACACTGTGATCACTGAGTATACAGTTAAGCTACTGTTGATCACATAGATCTGGACTACATGTCCTTGGTTCTGCTGGTAAGATACAGGGAGGGAAATCACTTGCCTCATCTTTACTTTAACTACCAGTAAGGCTAGAGAGTCATCCCTTCCTCATGAACAACAGCATAGAGTGAATTTGCTATCCATGAAACGAATACAGTTGATGTCAAAGTCAGGTGCCAGGGAACTATCTCTGCGTAAAGTGATGCAAAACCACCAACTTTTTTAAGACTATCTTTGCTGAACAGCTACTCACGCCCTTTGTACTTTCAACATTTCCTTCTAACGAAGAAACCTGCTTCACCACACCAGATTCCAAAACCAATCAGTGTCTGTGTTAATTTAGACTTACAGCCCCTTCTGCAACCCCATCTATCACACCAGCAGGAACCCAGGCAGCTTTCAGAGAGTCGCCAGATGAGTTCCAGTACCTGGTTGCTTTGTGCTAGCTGCGCCAAGCTGATGATACTAAAGTTTGGTTTATATAAGGACTTAGCACCAAACTACCCAAACAATTTATAGCGCAACCTGCCCTGGCCCAAAAGAGAGCTTATGTCTAGGGCAGCACAGAGTTCAGAAAGCACAAGCTTCAGAAGAAGATGAGGGCACCAGCTGTATGCAGCTCTGAGGCTGACCTGTTGAAGGGCTGCAGCTGTCCCCAGACATAATTCAGAGGGCTTTCTCCGCTCTGTCACTTCTGCAATCTTCCATCTAATCACCACTGAGCAGCCCTGACTGTCCTACCCAGCACATCTGGACAATGTTTCCATCTGAAGGGTTGGTATACACTACCAAATAAGTATATAAATGAAGCAGTGTTACTCTAACAGCTACAAAGACTAAAAATACACTCGCTGCAACAACGCAGCAGGGTTCCTAAAACATTTACAGATTTGCTCGTCAGACAGGATTATTTGAGGCAAGGGAGAAAGTTATATTGTGATCCAAATAACTTCTCTTTTAAAAACCAAATTCCGGCTTGGAAGTATTTCCAAACAAACCAGTTGCAATGGTGTCACCTCTGGACTCAGCTATCCGTAGTCCCTGACACAGCTTAAATGAGATCCCAGGCATTTCAGTTCTCCAGGTCTCCTAGCACCCCTCAAACAGCGAGCCATGCCCCGGGGTCTATGTGCGTACAGGAACAGGGGCCATGGCCAGAAACACTGGATCCACATAATCAAAGTCACTTTGATGAGCCACAAGCTGACAGCAAGGAGACGGGATCTCTCCCCATGTCTGAGCTGCTGGAGCATTGGTGCCAGGGGCTATCAAGGGGGACAAATACAGGCACGAGGGTTAAGCAGAAAACTGGAGGAAAACAAGCTCTCTGTGACCTCCTAAGTAAATGATGGACCCACAGGATTAATTGGCTCTGGCTGTGGGTGAGGAGCACAAAGTCCCCTGAGCTTACACGACTATGTGATATTTAGAAAAGGCCAGTGCCTGCCAGACCAGTGCCACTGTGGGCACTGTGCCAGGTGGGCTTTGCAGTACCTGGTCCAGACTAGGAGGTCTCAGGGAGAGGGAAGGAAAGTTGTCTCTTCCAAGGGATCATTTCCCACTTATCTCCCACCCCCGCTTCCAATCTTCTTCCATGCTGCATGGTCACTTCCCTCTAAGAGAAAGAACATGAGCTACAGAGGAGAGGGCACAGTGTGGATCTACTGTGGTTGCTCTTGTTTTGGAGAGGGAGACAATGGCCATGTCAAGAAGAGAAGATCAGAATCACCAGTGTTGCCCCTCCCCAGGCACATCACTTAAAGCTCCTTCAGGTAGAGTATTCCTCAGACATACTAAGACATTTTTGACAGCAGTGGCTGTTCATATGTGTATTGTTGGCAGGGTATCCTTGCTGCAGGATGGCCATATTTGAAACCTAACCAGCTGTGGCAATGCTAATGAGAAAGGGAAAGAAAAAAAAAAACAACAAACAAACAAACAAGAGAAAACAAAGACAAGGGGCAAAGCAGTTGTGCTGCACAGAAAGCTCTCTTGGGAGTGAAGGACAGAGGCTGGAGAGAGAGCAACTCTGTTAGGCAGAACCATTCCGTGCCTGCTTGGGAAGCACAAGAAGTATAAACAAACTCCCCTCACAGCCTGCAAATCCAGACATAGCTACTTACTAGACAAATAATTGTACACAGGAGAGTTGCCTAAAAATGCATTCCAGTTGAGGCTTCTTTCAAGAAGAAGGGCTGGAGGGCTTGTCCCAGGACAGCACGTAGGGGACTGTTTCTTGTGCGTGCAGCAGGGAGGGATTGGGAGGCACAGGCACGTTCCCTTTGGTCCCCACCTAGGTTCCCTATGTCCCCGTCCTATAGATGCTGTTAAAGCTGGAAAACCTGACTGAAAACTGGAAAACCAATGCTACCTTTGGCTTTAAATGCTAGCAAGCTTCTCCTTTTCCCACTGTGCCGCTCTCCTTTTCTAGCCTTGGTACTGCCTAAAGACGGCTGTTCTACAAAGGCTGAAGAACAAAGTCCTGGAAGCAAAGTCCCATCCAACCTGTGCTTCTGTCTCTAACAATGACCAGTAGGAGAAGCAAAAGTCAGGGCAAACATGTACTTTTGGTTATACATGAAACAGTAAGTACCTGCTTTCCAGACACCTTATCTACACAATTCATGGTTCTTCAGGTTCTGCTATAACCCTTCCCTCAGCCACTGCTGTCAAATTCAATAGTCGCTGTGGTGGGAAAGCTGTTAGACTCCGTGTTCATTCCTGTTGCTTTTTCTCCTGCATTTTTCATTGTTTTATATATCTACAAACATCTATGACCAAAAATGCATAGTATTGAAGATAGGGATTCAGCAGGGCTGTAAAGATGGTTCATGCTTTGTTTTCTGCTCCCTCTCTAAAAAATTATACTGCTTTTCTTCCTTGTCTAAGCTGACACTTTGGGGAAGGATGCGCAGTGGCTCTCTGAGCAGTAACAGCTTGTTATCAGCCACTGGATGGTTGATCAGGAACACTTTTACCATGTAAATTCTTTTGCATTTTTTCATACCAAGTTTTACCTGCTGGACAGAATTTCACTCCTTCCCAACATCTTCCAGCTGTGCCTGGAGATGCAGGAGCAGGGACCCCAGCACGGACCTGCGTGGGAGTCTACTGGTGACATCCCCCTCACCGCAAAATGTGACCATCTGTTTCCACCTTTCATTTATATCTTTTATGGAGAAACCAATCCACAAGTAAGCCTTCCCTCTTGCCTCACAAAAACTTTCTTTCTTTTAGCAGGTTCTGAAGAATTACTTTTTTCCAAGTTTTTTGAGCACTCAGGTATGCTATTGTGCTGAGGAGACCACCCTTATCCTCACTCTCGCTTTCCCTCTGAGGCCTGTGACGGAGCACTAAGACAGAACTTTCCTCCGCAGAAGCTGTGCTAGCTCCTCCCAATCTATCGTGCGTCCCCAGACACACTCTCACAGATTCAGCCAACTTGTGCAACAGTGAGACTTCATTTTTTACAGTTCCTGAGGCCATTTTAAAAAAATTTGCCTCATTTGTCACTCACCATTCTCCTGATAATCATAAAGCCTCAGTGGTTAACACCAGCAAAAGAACTTTTTGCTCGTTCCTTCAACAGTGCTGACTTCAAGTGCTCTTTCACACCTTGGTCCTCTGCAGGCATTAGAGATTCCCTGGCAGGCGTCCTCTGAAAAATGTTTTCATTATTTTTTTATGCCTCAGGCACTCTGTTCCTTAATATCTTTTTCTGGCTTGACTCCTTACGGTTTGACATTTAGTCTGCCAGAAATAGTGCTCTTTTTTCTATTCCTTCATTTGGCTACAATGTCTATTGTTTAAAAGATATCTTTTTACTTCTATGAATTTACTTTAATGTGTTACTTAAGCCCAGTGGATTTTTTAGGGTCCTTTTAAAGACTTTTGCACTGAGCTTTTAATCTTTAATCAATTTCCCTACCATTTGCCAGCATTTTACCCTATTGTTTTTTCTTTCTTATTCTCATTTAGCCCTCACCTTTGAACTGCAGCATGTACTTCACCATTTCAATTTGCAGGCACTTACTGATAAAATTAATGTAACTATTTGACTATTTTTCAAGGGACAGAATCACTTGTTCATTGACATGCACCTTACCTATCAGCCAGTATCACATGTATCCTGGTGTTAGCATCTCACTGATTTAAAAGCGAAGGCTGGTGTGAGCCTGTATTCACTTACAGCTGAAACGTCTGTATAGGTTGGATGACATCCAAAGAGTGAGCCGAATTTTCCACCTGTCTCACTTGGATACATAAAGTTACCTCATTTATTTAGGTACTGTGATCAGCTCTTGCTTGTAGAAGAGTATTTTTAACACCATCTCTGTGAAGCTTCTGTCTGCGTGGGGTGAGCACTTTCCTCCACATGAGCTTCTCTGATTCAATGCGTTTGCCAGTTAATTAAAAAAAAATCATATACATATGCTGCAGAGTGCCTATCCGAACACACCACACTAATAAAAGTGAGACGTCTGTTTCAAAGATTTCTGTTTCCCAGCTACAGCAACAGGAGATTTACAGCTTTACTGTATCAATCCTGCTCCGAAACAGAGGCTGCTCCCTCCTCGTGGTGAGGGGCAGCTCAGGCTGGCAATCCTCTCTCCATCCACGTTCACCCAGAAGGGGTTTGTGCTGTGCTGGGATATGCCGTGGTCTTTTCACCTGGGGCTACTACAGAATAAGACAGGATGGATGCAGGTGATTTACAATGAAGTGGTGGATGACTGAAATTGAAAATGTTCTTCGGATGCTCAGGATGTATTATTCAAATGCTTTCCTACATCAACCCTGCTAAAAAGGATCAAGCCTGGAGGACACCCAGGAAGCACCAGAGATAAGCTGGACTGAACAAAGTGGGTGAGACAAGCTGTAGCGTGGAGGATTAGACCTGGGATGTGAGAGGGTGGCAAAGGCCTCCCGGCCCCACTGGCAACAGTCTCTTTAGAGACTGCAACCCAAACACTGAGAAAGACTCTCTTGGACTGCTGTGTTTTTACTAATCTCTAGGTTTACTCCAGTGATGCTCTCAAGACAGAACTCGTAAATGTGAACCTCCTCTACCAGCACTGTTGCAATTTCTTATGTTTTTACAGGGTGAGCTCATTATGGATAATTATGTTTCAGATCACTGCAGAAATAAAGAGCTACCAGTAATCAGAGTTGGCCCGTGTATCACAAACATAAAACTGTGTTTGCCGCCTATAATTTAACACTAGGAAGAATTATGTAATCTTGAATTTACAACATTTGAAAATGTATTAAGGCAGATCCGCTGGGCTCAAGGCTAGAATTACGATGTGCTGCACAAACACAGGTCACTGTAGCCGAGACGGTGACGGTAATCTCACAGATTGGGATGAAAATTTTCTCTTAGCTTTGCAGCACGGCTCTGTAAAGCTCGGTGGGAGAGCGCACCCACCCAGCAGCACCAGCATTCAGAGCCAACCAACACCCAGAAGAGATGGTCTCTGCAGCAAGACACACACTCCTTCAGTTCTAAACTGAATCTGGCTCCGCATTGCAATTCCATACTGGCATCCATACTGGCAGCTAATGCCATGGGTTTCTTTTTTTTTTTTTTTTCCCTACTTTGTGGATTTTATATAAGTATGTCTTTTATATGGAAAAAACAATCTGGTGTAATAACTCAACACTGGCATTGGAAATACTAAGTATGAAGTCAAATTAATTTATGACTCATTCTCTGCCCCCTCTGTGAACAGTGTGTTCCCAAGAAAATGCCATCTGTAGCGTTTACCCTGTCTATCCAGGGAAGACCAGTCACACTTGGCCTGCTCCATCACACAAAGCCCAAGAGATATTCTTTTTTGTAGTAACGAAGGGGCAAAAAGGCACAGAAGATCATCTGAAATCATCTTCCTGTTCTTTTGAATACACAAAAATAGGTTACTCATTTAGCAATTTAGGTAAACAGCTCGTTATGAAAAGTCACTGGGGAATAAGCCTTTATGATTTCATTTCTTGATCGTTTCCTGTCTAACTAAATAAACATGAACTGAAGTGACACAGATACCATTACTTTTGTGCGCAGATTCTTGAATGATTTCTTTCATAGTTTTTTGAATAATTTAATCTTGTCCATCCTGTCAAAGACAGTATATATCAACAGACAAGGGCTGGGGAGAGTGAAATCTCTCAGAGACAACCAAACCTGTTCAAAACTTCTATTTAATGTTGAATCTAGGTGATGACCAATTCTGATGTTCAAGTTTGGGGGGGGTTATTCTGTTTTGATAAACTGCGCTTTTATATCAATTTGAAAATAGAACAAGAGTGAGAATAGCAATATGTTACAATATGACTAAAATCTATTGTTAAAATTCCTTGATAAAATCTGCTCTGCCACTATTTCAATCCTGATCTCTATAACAGAGTTTTACATAGGCATGAGAGCTGAAGTACACCTGTGACATTAGCAAACCACACTAATTACAGCAGAACCACAGTAACTTGACATGCTGCTTGTCCACAACTGCACAGAGGAGACAGAAGGCTCTTCCTGTTTCTCTGTCCAGGCTCAGTAACTGCCTGCTGCAGTGACGTCTAAGGGAAAGCTAACCATGGCTCTGATTTTTCCCTGGTCAGGCTTCACCAAACTACTTTTATTATTCAAGTGGCAGCTAAAGAAGCAGAAGGGTGACATTTTCAAAATGGCCTGTAGACTTATAGCATGGAGACATTCTCAGACATATTTTCATACATCCTAGTTTAGAGATCTTGATGCTTTGAAGGATTCTCAGTGACCTTCTGAAAAAACCTTAGGGGCCACCCTTCTTTCATCTCACAGATAGGTTGTAATCCTACACACACAACTTCCAGAGCCTTCTGCTCATACTCTATAGCTTGTAAGGCTGTGCTGAGTTCTCAGCAATTTCTGCTAAATCCAGAGGTAAAAGCAGAAATATTGAGGGAAATATCTCTACAGATAATACTTGTGTAGACAAGTGAGTCCTCTGTACCTAGTAGAGTGTCATGAGCTTCTCAGTGTGGGGACAAGGACAGCAGCTGTGAGAGGGAGCCACAGGGACTAAGATTTGGCTTGTATGCATGAAGAGAAGAATGAGCCAACAGCTGCTAGAGATAGCTGGGTCCACTGGCCTCCTGGAAACTGTTCTGAAGCTATTCAAAGTGAGAGAGAAGGCTACCCAAATGCTAAGCAGCAACCTTCAGGGAAGGCAGCTGCTGTAAGTGGTATGTATTGTTTTAGACCTTCCTCGTTCGATGACTGACTGGGAATTCTGCTTCTTGCTCCAAAAGAAGGAAATGGCATCTTTTGTTTGCTTGACCCTGGAAGGCAGAGGAAGTTGGAGACTTTATTTATTCAACCCCAAGACATGGGAACTTACAGAACATTGTCACTTCCCAAAGAGCTTTTGTTTTTATTTTCCTTCTCAGCCTGTGTGGGTTCTGTTTGCCTTATGGATTTTTCACAGACTGCTACCAGCCTTGGACATCTGTGAGTGGCTTTTGCACGTGGCTGACAGTTGAAAGAAGGCTCTTTGTAGCTGTATGCAAATAATCACGCTACTTGATGGCAGAAATCCCTCCAGTTTTGATCAAAAAGCCCTACCACTAGATTTGTTATTGACCATTTTAATTAGAATATGTATTATTTCAGAGCACTTTTGAAGTCTGTTACATCAGTATGATGATGGATGCTAGGAAGGAAGGGTGAGGGAATGATGAGAAGCTGGCCAATACAGCAGAGCACATGGATTTTGCAGAACTCACCATCCCGTTCATCGTAACTTTCTGCCTTAAAGAGAGTATTTTGCTGTTGTGTTTCATGAAAAAACACTTAGGAGAACAGGGTTCCTTAAGAACTAGGAACATGCAAGTTACAGAGAGTCAAGGACACAAACAACTATCTCAGAGGCAGGCTGAAAACAAGTCCCATTGTGTGACATCAGACTAAGGACCCATCCAGAATGTTTGTATAAAATTCAAACCTCCCTCTGTCATGGCTGAAATTCCCAGAAAATGAACCTTGGATCTCACCAGTGGCTCTCCCATCAGGTCTCAGGTTTGGCTGAGAATGGAGACATCAACTCTCAATTTAGAGAGAAAAAATGATGGAAAGACTTTTACATATGGGGAACTGTTTTGCACAGGGATCCTAAGAAAAAAGGCCTTTTTGGTCTTTATGCTGCTGCTAAGGCCACCAATATTCACTGTGAGTACAGACATGCACATTTACAGCTGCTCCTACCAAGAGAAAGTGCAAGCTGTGAGAGCAGCTAACCTAATCCTAGGGAGAAATGCATTAACGAAAGTGGCTTCTTGGGCTAAATGTTGAATGCTACCTCCTACACTCAATGACTGTACATATGTTCTTACTTTTGTGTGCTGCAGGAGAGGACTACTGGTGGTGTGTGCTGCGCCAGAGAGCTGCAGGCATCCTGCAGAGACAAAAGGCTCGTGCTTGGGATAGGAAAAGTGGCTTAGCTCTGCTGTACTCTATAGATTATTTTGATCCAAAGATCGATGTTACAACCCACTGCATTTTTTACAGCAGTTAAGTAAATACAAGGCTAATGGCAGATGTTTTCATTTAAACTTCAAGAAAGGCACCGCCTATACGTCAATTTGGAATTGGTGTAATGAGCCAACAAGACTCTGAATTACAATAAAAGCAAATTTAGGAATGAAATCTACTGGAGACTTAACTGGTCTCAAGTGCATAGTTAGATTTCTAAAATAATAGCTGCAATCCAGCATAACAAACATGACTTGCTTAAAAACAAAAGCTGGAGTTTAACTGTGATTTGCAGTTGGCTTTCATTCCCATGAGAAACTGCAAGATATTTCTTCTTGGAGTAACTTCTCAGCGAAGCCACACCAACAGTGCCCCCAAACCCACGTATAGTGGGACAAGGACTACCCTGTTCTGCTTTTTTCCGTCCAGGCTTACCAGCCCTAAGGTCCTTCAGGTACCATCAGGCAGATTTTCTGAGTACTGCTTGTGCCCACAAATGCCGGGGCTTTATCATTGAGCAGGGGCAGGTCAAAACATGGGCATGGCTGGCTGCAGGGGCCAAGGGGAGAGCTGTACTGGGGGACAGTAGCCAGCAGGGAAATGGGAGGAGGGTAAAGGGCAGCAAGAGCATCTGGGGATGCAGAAATGAAGGAGCTGGCAGTAAGTGCTGGCTGTGAATTGGGGGGTGACCCAGGAGCTTGGAAAGGGGCTTGGAACAGGCTGGGGAAGATGGAATTGGTAAGAGGGCAAGAGGGGAAGGGTTTAACAGATACCAACATGTAACAAGTTACTATACTTTAAAAAAAAAATAAAAATTTAAACATACTGAACATATATTAACATTAAACAGATTGAAATATATTTCTACAGAGAAGCCTTCAGTGGGGAGTTTGCTTACTTATCCTCATGCTCACAGAAGGGCACGGGCAATGCAAGCTGACCAGAAGGAACACATCAGAGAAAGTTACAAGGTAATGGCTATTTTTACTCTTTTCTGACATACAACGGAATCATTTTTGTCTAGTTTTTATCTTGAAAATGAATAAAGTACTGTTATTGCTTTGTCCAATAAAGTTACCTTAATTTTCCATTTTACTGAATGCACACATGCACACACACACACGTCTGCTACAAATTTTGTCTACTACAAAATTTTCTGTTGAGATTTGCCCTCAGCTGCAAAGCACTGGCACTGCCCCTGGCCGGAGTTACACCAACTCTTCCCTCCAGGAAAAACTCTTCAAATTGCAAAATTGATTCTGCTTTGTACACCTGTGAAAACTACCAGACCCATCTTGCAGAACTATGTCATTAACCTCCATGCAGAGTCATGTTGGACAGTGACTGACAACTCCTTTTACTTCCTAATCTTTGTCCGTACCTGTTCTCTGTCCCCGCAGCCGGTGGTGGGAACGGCTCAAGTCAGCTAAAGGCAGAGACTATAGCAGAGCTCAGAAGGCACTCAAAGCAATCAAAGAGCAATCAGAAAAGGGTGACAGCCCTGCTGGGAAAAGACTGCTCAAGCAGTTCAAAGGGTTCTCGACTGAACTGCAAGCTGTTTCATGTTTGGAAACAGTGTCATGGGTAAACTTTAGTACACAGAAAAATAAAGATCCTGCAAGATCTTTAGAAAGAAGAAAGCAAGTGATGAAGTTCCAAAAAGGTTTCAAAGCAAAGGCCACTTCAGATGCATTCCCTTCATCTCCTCTGCCAGGTTTGTGGTAGCAAAAAGGAAGGGCAAGTCAGTGGCACTGGAAAAGGTTTCCCTTCTTGCACAGAGATCTGGCTGAGACATGAGAACAGGCAGGAGAGGACAAGTTTTTTCACTGAAAGTTCTCCCAATTCCTCCCAGGGAGACCTGTCCTCTTCTAGCAGCCAAATCTCAGCAGGTGGGCTGAGACTTAGAAAAAAAAGAATTAAGGTGGGCTTCAAAGACCAGCAAACAGCTGGGAGGAAAGCTTTGTTGTCAGCTAACTTCCAGATGCTTGTACAGTCCCTGCAGAGGCAGGATAGTGCGGAGGAGCAATGTTCTCAAAGGAGAGAAATGGGTTCTTCTCCAGACATAACTTTTTAGGGAACTGCCTCCTCTAGGTAATCTATTAATGATCAATTTAAAAATCAAGCCAAGTTACCTACCGGCTCTTTTCTATCTTGTAATTTTTGTTCTAATACCTGGCTGAGTGTCACAGAGGAAGCTGTGTTGGATGCCGTTGTTTACTTAATGCTATCCTTGTGTCTCATCTGTTTCAACATCTCTGCCCAAATCCCTGGACATTTTTTTATTTCCTGGACTGTGCTGATGTTCTGAAGAAAAATCCCAAAGAACTCAAGTAACTATTATTTCACAATGTTTTATTATTAATGAAGGATAAGATTTGTCACTGGATTCTGATGTTTATTTTCCAAACTATATTTACCTCAACAACTGAAAAGTTATTTCAAGCAAAACAAGACTCAGTTACATGTTAGGAAGAAATACTTTGTAATTTGGAAATAGTGTTTGTTCTTCAAGTTATAAAGTGCTCATTTGCACATGATAATTCAGATCAGCCAGAAAAGGATTTTTGTAATCGACATGAAAAGGGAGGTTCGAGCAGATAAATGCCAAAAATAATTCTGATACATCTAATAAAAATTTCCCCAAGATAGCTAGTTATGGTATAACACACTTGGGTTACTGTACTGCATGGGAAAATGTAATTATCAAAATGTTGAAAGCCTGAACTGATTTTTTTTTCTCCCTTAGTTTATGGAAATTCACATCATCAGACAATGTTTTCAGCATGCTTGAATTTAACAAAAACATTTGGGTTTATGATTTACTTGTACTGTAAAACACATAAGTTTTAAAAAGTATCATGTGCACAGATATTCAGAAAGTAACGTTTATACAGTTACAGGGTTCACGATGCATTTAATGACTGTGACAGTGACCCTGTGCCCCAAACATGTCCTAATTTGGCAGTTCCTCACCATATTAATTAATGGTATATTTATACAGTTCACATCCTGATTCTCATGTGGAACTAAAAGGCAGATCAGGAAGATTTCTGTTCGCTAATAAGCCCATGCCCCTAGTGCAAAGCTGCTCTCCCTTCTGTCCTGCAGCACTGTAACATGATTATTATTAATCCTGACCACGCAGTGCAGGGAGGTCCCGCTCACGCTGAGTGCTGTATAAGGGAGCGGTATAGAGCTGAGGAAGCCGATGGAAAGCAGTCAGCACTCTAACAAACCAGCGAGGGCCAGGAATTTGCTCTGATAAGCAGGCAGAGGAGGAACACAAATGAGAGGGTGAGGACAGTCTCCACACTCGATGGGACCTTTATAGCCACCAAGTTAGAGAAGCTAGATGACATTCAGGTAACGCTTAATCAGCTGTCTGCAAATCACTGGGACTGGGCGGCACCACCCCAGAGTCCTTAAAGGAGACAGAATGAGACACTGCAGAACTGCTGGCCAAGGCACGCAGCCTCTCCTTACAGTCTCGGTGACCTGGCACTGCGGATTTGCCAGCACCCCAGCTCCAGTGGGGACCCTGGCAACTACAGCCCAGTAATGACCCCTTTGACTTCTTTTTCACAGCTATAACGACAGACATTTGGTCTAAGTTTGGTTTCCAAGTACAGGTCAGGCACATCTCTTTAAAATTATTCTCCTATCATTCTCTTCCATGTTTTGGACTTACCATTGATGTTTACAGCTGGCAACACTATAGACATCTTTGGTCTCCTGGTCTTGTTATGCGTAGTGGCTGGCAATAACAGGTGGTCCTGGAAAATAGGGGAAAAGATGTGTTAAATCTACCCTGGAAGTACAGAGCTGGGAAAATTCCTTTCCATTCTGTCTTACAGGCATTCCACATAAAACTATTTACAACTTCTTAGCAAATTCAAATTGTTGAGGGAGTCTTCCAAAAGTCACAGCAATAGCTCATGCTGTGTAACCGAGAAGAGATCCCTATCACATGCAGCAGAATATGAAAAAGCCTTGATCATGTGGAAGGAGATGGAAACTACTATTAGGCCCTCGTTCAACAGAATACTTATGTGTATGATTAAAGTAATTTAACTTGACTTCAGCGATACTTAAACATGTGGTTAAGGGCTTTGCTGAAATGGTGCGTTTACGTGCAGCGCTGCCTGCTTTGTATATAAATGTCATCTTGCTGTATCTCTGTCAAGCTGTACACCACACGCCTCGTGCAGTAGGACCGTATCGGTCAGGGCTGTCACGGGGTGTGAAATACGAGCTCTGCTGACAAAACCTACCGGGGAAGTTTGACGGCAAAGCTGTGCTTTAGTAGCTTATCTCAGCTGCGAGGTGGCTGGGTGCCGCTGTAAGACAGCTGTGTTCAGACTAACTACCCTGGGTTTTAGCAGTGGAAGCTGCAACTGCAGAAGACGCTCTGGATACAGACCTGACCTGCAAGGAAAAATGCAGCCTTCCTTCCTTTTTTTTTTTTTTTTTGCTGTTGCTGAACTCAAATCGCTCAACTTGTAGCCTGGGAAAATATGGTTCTTCCTTTATCAACAGAAGTAACAGAACCTAAAGCACCAGTTCAGGCATCTCCCATATTATTGTGCTATGCTGATCTAAATGGACCAAAGAAAGACTACTAAGAATGAGGGAAGTTTCCTAGTATTTAGGAGCAAAACACTGTGTTTATACAATTGACAAATTGAGTTGAAATTTCTAACTCAGGCTCTAAGTGAAACAAAAACCTGCCAATCACTAGGTGTCTTTTCCAGGCCCCAAAGAATTAATGGAAAGGTTTATTTTCCCAGCCCCCGTGTTTGCCCTTCTCCCAGTCCCAGCAATGCCAAATTCATTCCCAGCATCTCTGAGAAGAACAAAAGCTGGCAGGTGCCACCATGTCAAACATGTGGAGACCAACTCATTAAGTAGTTTTTGCAACTGTCCTAAAACCAAATCTGAACATCTGCCTTTCACTTTTCAAGATTTGGCCACTTATCTCGCATGGTTAAAAAGCAGAAACAAGTTTGATGCTCTCCATCTCATTTCATGCTTTCCCATTTGTAAAACTCCCATGATATTTCACAAACTCAGCACTCAGAAACTTTACCTGGAGCTTTTCGGTTCCCTGGTTAAGGATAAGAACAGGCATACAAACAACTCATGCTTTTAGCCTTTTGGTCAAGGTTATCTTTTTGGCAGACTGAATTAAGATTTCCTTCAGGACACGGTTGTTAACTTCTCAATGTCAGCGTAACTGTATTTTTCCCATTTTAATGGGAAAAATCTAAACACTACAATGTCATGTCTAAGATTCAGGGAACTGAGTTACACATAAAGTTGGGTATTAAATATATCAAGATATTCTGTAGAGACATTGCAGAACTATCACTCTCTTTTTTTACCACCAAAAAATCCCTGAAAAAACCAAATGATTGACCACGAGAAGAAAACATTACTTCAATAAATGACCGTAATTAAAAACATCTTGGTACCAAAATTATAAAACCACTCTGGTATAATTCTCAGACTACATATGTGATTCCCATTTCATTTGTGAACCACTGAGATTAAGACAACAGTAAGTAAGATGATGAACTTCACAGAAAAGCTGTTCTTGAAATTCAGTGTTCCCAAGGGAACAGGCCAAAGATAAGATGTCCATTAAAACCACATTTTGTAACAATGTCCTTGTCATTATTTGATGACTATTTTTAACATCGCTTAAAAAATGCTTATCCTGGCTTTTCTTTTTCAATGCCTCTTAGAGTCCACAACATCATTACCTAGGAAAACACAACTACTGTGTAGGTGATCACCTATGAATCTCTACAAGTAACGACTATTTTTTGCTAACATATCTGAAGACTGGTACATTAATTGATGCTAGACTACTTTTGCTTATAATGGCACCTTGACTTACTGTATGTATAAAATGTATTAAGAACTATCACTTTACAATCAGAGTACCTCTATAGAAATAAACAGCAGTGTCATGACAGAAGTGCCCAAATTTCTGGATAGCAACAAAATAAGGAAAATTCCTCAGGTACCTCCTGTATCATACCCTTCTTGGCTGCAACACGGTAGGTTCAGGTTGGACATTCAGAAACAGTTTTTCACCCAGAGCATGGTGCAATCCTGGAACAGGTCAGCAGAATGCCACGGGGTCTCTGTCCTTGGAGGTTTCCAAGACCCAGCTATACAAAGCCATGACTGCCCTTATCTACTGTCAGCAACAGTTCCCCTTCGAGGAGAAGGTTGGGCTAGACACCACCAGAGATTTTCTCTACCCATTTTGATGATCCTAAGACTCTCTTTTTGCAGTCCACAGGACAGACTCTGGCACTTCCAACTTCTCATGGGAGTCCTATGTTAACTACAGGGGCAGTGCAACCACCTCAGACCCGGCCTTTGCAAGCTCTGCATCTCCTCCATCATGGTTAAATTCAAAGACCTGGCTCAGACTGACTCTGCAGTTAAAAAATATCATTTCCACGACTATAACGCAGCCAAACTATGCACTAATACTGATGGGCAGGTTCAGGTTCCACCAAACTGATCTGCTTGAAAACAATACTTTATTCTAAACCTTGCACTGAAAACGAGATGTAAAATTCACCTTTCTTAGTTTCATCTCACCTAGAAGCCATTTTTTTTAAAATACCAGGATTTAATAACAACTCATTTTAGACTTCTGTGAATGATGTTTCAAGAGCTGCAAAGAAGAAATGAGCACTTTACCACTATCTGCTCTGCTTCCTCATAATTCTGGCTTAAACCAAAACCAGCACTTCATTTTCTGGCAGACTAGTCAATTGAAGGGGGCAGCTCCAGCAGGTATTTCACTCTACACTAAGATAGCATTGGAGATGACAGGAGCTCCCGAGAAGCCTGCTCCTCTCCAATGATGATCATGAGAATGAGGTTTCGTTCAGGCTGGTCAACCAACCAAACACCTGAAGCTGTATCAAATGAATCCCACCCAGGCAGTCTTCTTTCCCTGACCTCAGAGAAACAAAGGAGTGTTGTTTTATAGACCACAATTACAGACATTCAAAACCAAAGAAATATAAGGAGGAGGACAGATACATAAAATGCCAATATTATAATTCTAACCTACTGAAGTGAAATTATTTTGCACAAATCATGGCAGCCCAACACATCCTGCTCAGCCACATAAAAACCTGTTAGAGACAGAAACTGGTAAGATAAAAGCTTTGATACCTCTTATCTGTGCACTGTTACTAGCAATCCCTCCACACACAACCCGACAAGATCAACTCACTGGATCTGAAATAAAGTGCACAGAGAACTATTTTCGATGAAGCTGCTCTGCTACCCAAGACATTAAAATTAACTTCCCATTAGTTTCCAGACTCTGAAATGTCTCCTAAACTACACAGCCAAGTGGTACGTTCGTGTATCAATTCACCTGCTACTCCTCTGTTTTACTGGAGCAGTTTGAACAGTGTGGGAGGGAAACCCTAGAGACTTCTGCTCCCACAGCATAGTGAGATAATGAATATGAAGTAATTTACACTTGCATTTGTGTATCCGAATAAACCTTGGAGTTGCTACACATCTCCCCAGTGTTTCAACACTAACTTTGGAGAAGCAGACATATAAGAAGCCAGTCAGCCCTAAGTTCAAACTGCTACCAAGAGCTGATGTGCAAGACGCACAGATTGTCCGGAAACTGGATATTTCCCATCTCTACTAAAAGGAGCTAAATCTAATTCAATTTTTGAAACTCTGTAATTAGGGAGATTTATCACATCTCCCTAATAATCTTTATATTTCATATGCAGGAGTGCCCCTCTGACAAACATTCCTAACTTGCAAAGTTTCATAATTACCCTCATTCTACATTGAAGGCAAAGACAGCAGCAGGTATGCTGCAGAGTATCATAAATATTTTGTCTACAACTTAGTTGTCTACGACCTTCTTGAGTACAAAAGTCTTCAAATAGTCCCCAACTTTTATTTGAAAGCAATACCTAAATATTTATATGCAACATAAATATATGGATTAGTGATTAGAAAGAAATTAGACATTTAGAAACATTGTTTGAATGTATTTCTAACACGTAAAATATTTTGTCCTGTTCTGAAGTACGCTGAACTGCATCCCAGAGGGGATGGTTGATGCTATTACTCATCCCTAATTTTAAGCACTAGACAAAAATATCTAAAATTAAAACACTGTTTGTGATATTAACACATGGTATAAAACTGAAAATGAATAAAAGCAAATCTTACAAGTCAGCATCTGGCCCATGAGCACGAATGTCAACCAGAGGCAGAATAAATCACGACTATTACCCAACAACAGATGGCCTTGGCTTCGGCCAAGATTTGCACTTAGATGAGATGACAATTTAAATAGACGATGCAGACCTGAGACTGCTGGCAGAATGACTGGAAAAATATCAGCCTGGAAAGACAATATTTCAATTTAGACCCCAGCTCTACCATTCTCATTTTGCTTTTGATTATCTCTACAGTTCAGTGATATTGAAGCCAGATGAGATGGACAGATAGACAAATATAGATATAGGTACTAAAAATCCAGCCACAAATGTATTACCTTAATTTAATGAGCTAGCATATAGAAACACACTTTATCCTGGGGATAAATTCTGAAGCTGTTACTTGTTAAACTTCTTATAATAACGACATTTATTAAGTCCTTGCCACCATAAAACATTCTAGCCACTATATAATTAGACTATAATTAACCAGAGTTGTAAACATTTAGAAATAAGGTGCCCCTATAGAATGTATTTCCTCACTGAATCTCTGCTGGCTATTTCAGTGCCTGCTTCTGGACTCAACCACACACGGAAAGGCAACAAAGATTTTAAGGTTTCTTACATAAGATCAGTGTTGCCAGGGCCCTAACAGGGATTAGGCTTTGGAGCCTCATGTATCTCTAACCCCCATAGTCAACTGGCAATGCAAATCCTGTTCCACTGTGCTAGAATATTCCAAAACCGGCTGCTCCTGCAGCTTCAGCCTGAGTCTCAGGACACGTGGTGTGCTTCTCAAAGTCTCTATTACCTAGATGCATGAAAACTTGCGGGCATCTTAGCTTGCAGTTTAAAAAAATAAAAAAATTGTTTCTAACTCTCACAGTTAGAGGACATAAAGAAAATATCACTGCATACCATGAAGTTTCATTAAACAGAGAGAAAACAAGCCACTTAAGGGTCATTTTTATTTTTTATTTAAACTATCATAATTTCATAAGCTGGATTCTTGGCTTTAATTATTATAACTGGCAATACTGCTTGCTTTGGCTTTTGCAATGCATGTCCTACCAGCAACGCTACACCCAGCAGCGGTCGCTTCCCTGGGGAACAGTATGCCACCTAGCTATAGGCAATCTGTGGAGCTCCTCCTCCATTTCTGTCTGTCTGAAAGAAACACAAAGGAATTTGTCCTTGCAACATGCCCATGATAGAAAAAAATATTACCAGTGCTTCGGGGAATGTTTAGAGGAGATGTGTATGCATTTGAGGGATACCCGAGTGACATGGGACACAAAGGAACGGATTTGCAAACCCGCCAAGGCTCTGCACTCTCAGCATGAGCTGTCTTTCCTCCTACCCTTGAAGTTACTTATCTGTCAAATCAATTCCCCTAGATTTTTCTTACCCTCTTAGCTGCTGTGCTTAGGTATGGGTAAGTATTTTTCAAAAGCCTTTCCTGATGTCTCGGGCAAAAGCTTTACCTACTAGAAAATAACTGACATAATTTAAATGTGCTTTATTACAGTACATTTAGCACATCTGCCCATGTCAACATTGCTGGTCATGCTACTGAAGGGCAAGCTGTGCCTCCGACCCTTCCCAGTGGTTTGGGGCACGTACCCTGCACGTACTCAGATGTGATCCGTGTGGCAGCCACAACTCTGCTCCTGCAAGACAGGCCCTAACTCACGTCTCACAAAGACTGCATCAAGATGGCCAAGCTCTCTGTTAGAGATCCACCTCTGATAAACTAAGGATAATCTTTTCGAAAACAAGTGACATTTGTTACTTTACAGTAAGAAAAACTCCAAGGAGATGGGATTAAAATACTAAAGGAAAACCTTAATGTGCTGTTCTTGCAGTTTGCCTCGATGAGGAGATTTGATCTTTACCATTGCCTTGGAGACCAAGGAGCCCAAGCTCTGGGCTAGAACATTGCAACTGACAAAGACAGTTGCCAGAGCAGAGTGGGCAAATAGAGCCAGCCACCTCGGATGCCAAAGGGTACTCTGTCCAGGCAGCTTCAGAAGGCTTCTTACAGCAAACAAACACTGTAGCTGAGCATTTTTTTCGACTAGGAGGTCTCCAAGGGAATCATGCCTCAGTCTCTTCCAGCCTGAATCTTCACGCTGTGATTCCAGAACCACATTACAACCACTTTTGATACAGGCTGAGGAGCATCCTACATCCCACTGAAGTGCTGGCAGCTGCCCAGAGCTGCTGGGGGTAGTATTTTTCTTTAATGGCGCTGCTTTTGGCAGGGTTCAACACATGCTGATAGATTAAAAGCTTATCTATTAACTATCCAACCACGCCTAGCGATCTCAAGATGAAACAGACAGAAGGCAAGTAGGGTTTTGACTGTAAAAAATTGTGCATCGAATCCATGTAGTGTCTTTCAAATCTATTTTTCCTGAACACCATTGGGGATTTCAGGTCAATGAGATGACACTGGACCTTCTTTAGATGTATGCTTTTGGCCATACAAAGAGTGTGAAACAAAAATGTGCTTTCCCAGGCCTAAAAAGCTAAGACTTCTGAGACTGCCCTGTACAGGTCCTCTGAGGAGCTCTGGGATGACAGAGTCAATGAGCCAGCTTTTCTTTCATAAACCATAGATTTCAAACTTTTTGAAAATCTCAAAATAATTGTTTCAGGCTGTGTGGCTGTTGCCAGAGATGTGGAGGTTTCTGTCCTGATCTTCTACCCAGGCCACTGAACCTGCACCAAGCAGCATCACAGCCTTTGGCACGCAACTCCTAACTGGGAAACAGCACCCGTGAAGCTGGAACTTGATCCTCAAGAGAGCCAGGACTGAACTTCAGCAGCTCTCCAGACACAAAAGGAAGCTGATCTTCAGGGAAGGGAACTCGCTGCAAAGTACTCATGGCCTATGGGCTGATTCTCATTTACCCCAGCAGTTCCCGACACTGCCAAGCACATTGCACAGCTCGTGGTGTAAATGAGAATCAGGTCTTGGCATTTCTGTTTCTGGTTTCCTCTGTCAGTTCGAAGAGGACGTGTATGAAAGTTTACAAATTTGTAGAGGAAATGGCTGTATAATTTCACTATTGATTCGGTTGGGTGATGGCAACCATATGGCGTCCTGAGGATACACCCCACTGGATACAGCGCTGGTCCATCTGAACATGCCAGGAGTTCCTGCAATATTGCTTTCGCTACCAGAAGACATTAAACAGGGCAGGCACTGCAGGGGGGTGGGTACCTCCGAAACAACCACTGTCCTACCACTTCAGTTCGACCCTTATGGCTGAAAAGCATAGGGGTGCTTTTAAGAACAGAAAAAAAGAGAGGAAACCAGTTAAAAGCTCTACACAAATTGTGACTAATAGCCACAATACTTGCTTATTACACCATGAGCCGTAAAGCTGCCTTGTTTTTAAAGTTGATGTATGTTTTTTCTTTCATTTTTTAAAGGTGGACCTTAGAATTCCAAGTGGATTTACTCACCCCATCATGGATCCCTACAGGGAATCCATGACATGCAAAGATAAGTACGGGACTGAGTGAAAGACAGGATAAAGATGGCAAGGAATCCACAGAAAACCCGCAATAAAAATTCACAAGGTCTCAGCCTCTCTGCACCAGCTCTTGACAGCCCACCCTGGGAAGCCCCAGTAGCTTTACTATTTTGGGTTTAACAATAACCATTTAACTTAATTTGTGAGAGTTAAGAGTTCTGCATATATTAAAGCTGAGATTAGCTAGCCTGTATTAACACAATTTGATTTTGCAGCATACTAAAAGAAGAGAGTTTGTAATTGAGAATTCAAGTCCCAATTACTAGTAATAGAATTTAATTACTTTTCTAAGTTTTAAGCCTATTGCGGGGAGAAGAACAAAGTGTCCCATAACAGGAAAGCTCTCAGAAGTGGTGGGAATAGAGCTCCTTTTTCTGCTTTTATTTTTGCCAAAAGTGCTCCTATTCACATCGATGCTGTTCCAATCCGTGTTTCTGTGCACAGGTGGTTTTTACAGCCTATACTTTGCACACAGCAATGAAGTGATGAGATATGCTTTTTCTTTAAGCGTTTTACCAGAAATAGCTCAATCCCACAGTCAATAAAATGTTCTGTAGTGTAAGATTACACCTTTCTGACATTCCCAGACAAATTTTATAAATAACACCCAATTGCACTCTGGAACACTTTCTGGTCACTGTCCCTGCAGAAGAGGAGGTTGCTATCCAGTTAAGTTCCCACACGAGAGACCTTTTAATGAAGAAGTCTTTAGTGCCTTTTATTGCCAACTGTGCTACTGCCAGATGTGATACGGCCTGGGCTCCAAAACTAAACTAACCGGAAAGCACCTCGCTGTGAGTCAGAGAGCCTTGTGAAAATCCCAGAGACCTCAGAGGAATGGAAAATTCACTCTGTCACAAGCCTCCACTGGAGGAGTTTCCTCTGTTCCCTTCAATGGCAGTGCTGCAGCACGTCCACGAGCAGGGCTCAGCTTTGGAGGTCAACACTAAGCGTTTTCTCAGTGTAAAGGAGAACCTGTTGCAAAGGATCTCTTCTGGATTAAGAACTAAAAAGGTTATGGAGACTACTAAGGTTATGAAGACCTGCTGTGAACTGTGTCCCTCTCTGCAGTTCGCAAACTGGGACAGAAAACATCAGTAAAGCAAGAACTACTTTTTGTCTCTTCTCCTCTTGGATTGAATTTATGTTACGTTGCTTTAAAGACCAAAAGGAAACTAAAAAACGGAAGCCAAATTAAAGTGATCTGGTTTAGATTTTTAAATGTCTCAGGCTTAGACATTTATTGAGATCATCTCTCCAGTAGCTCTTGAATCCCAAAAGATCCAAAACATAACAAGTAATGACTATATGCTTTTATTTCTGAACAAAAAAATCTCTCCAGGTGTAAAAGCAGAGTACCCAGTTTCACAATGACTTGAGGGAAATTAAGCTTTTCTGCTGCTGAAGCTGTTCCTGATTTCCTCTTCCTGCCTGTCCTGGCTGGGCATTCCTGCTGCTGCCCGAGAGCTGATACTGTCCTCTCCTGACCCTAAGGAAAGCCAACTCATCTTGCCAAGATGGAAACAAGCAGTGTGTACAGATATGATACCTTCCCCTACCGTCTTCCAGCCACCGGACATTTTCGATTATTATTGTAGGGATTTTCTAACAAAGATGTGACTTCTATATATTGAGTAGCTATTAATAAATTTCTCTTCCATGAACGTTCCCAGTCCTCCCTTGAATGCATACAGCACCTATAATGCATTTTGGCAAGAAGCATCACAACTCCACTTCTATTATATGACTTGCTTCCTTTCCTTGGTTCGAACCTGCAGCCTCCTAGCTTAACTTGCTGCCCTTTGTTTCATTTGGTATCCTACTTAGTTCCTCTAGGTAGAAGATAAAGGTTACAATTGAGAAAACAAGAATAAAAATGCAAGAGAATCTCACTACTCCATCAAAGTTTGAGAAGAACAACATGATGACTGTCTAATACAGAGCAAATTACAATGCAAAGCACTACTTAGATCCACCAAAGGCAGCTGTAAAGCATATGTCATCTAAAAGTGGAAAAAATTGATATAATATTCATTTTTTCTATTTTCATGGTTTCCAATACCTTTACTGAACTTCCAAGGCTAAAAAGGAGGAATTATGCGTTAAGATAACACTGAAATATGCTGATTAATAGGGTATCTATTAGTCAAACAGTAGAAATTACCCAGTGTCCTCTGAGAACGAGCCCTCTCCCACTTCAGGAATCAGAATATAAACACACTTCCAGAAGACAGGCCCATTAACCTGTCATCCTGAAACATCTGTCTTATTCCTGTTAACAAAGTGGTGAGGCCACTACTGGAATACTGCATCCAGTTCTGGGCTCCCCAATTCAAGAGGGACAGGGAACTATTGGAAAGAGTCCAGAAAAGGGTAATGAAGATGATTCAAGGATTGGAGCATCTCCCTTATGAAGAAAGGCTGAGAGAGCTGGGA
>JAOXJM010000004.1:7845581-7869729 GCA_026413425.1 Tringa solitaria
GATGATCTCTATGGTCCCTTCCAACTCTAAAAATTCAGTGAAATTCAGTGAAAGTGACACCAGCTGCAAAATGACCAGCTATTCCCAAGCTCCCCATTCCTCTGTAAATCCCTCATTCTGAAATTATCCAAGATGAATCTGCCTCAATTCCATTCAAGCTTTTTGAATAACACTTTTGACTTGCAACACATCCTAAATAAGAGGCATGAAATACCATCAGCCTTCCCCTGTGAATAGGGAATACTCCAGGAAATCACAGTTAGCAGAAGCTTGCATGTCCATATATTAATTAGCCACATGATGAGACACAGCAAAGCCAGCCTGATTGCAGTGGGGAATGAGGCGAAGACACCCCATTTGGACTTTATTTCTATCATAAATATACTCTTCCTTGTAGTTTTGTCTTTATTCCTTTGTACAGGAAAGAAGAAGAAAGCCCATGTGAACTAGATGGGCACAGGACAGAGACTGGACAGAAATCCATCCAATTAAACTTGTCTGCAGAACTGCTCTGCAAGGCCCAGAAGTAAAGAACAATGCATGCATTTGCTATGATGTAATTTTGGTTTGGCAGCAGATTAAAAAAAAAATTCCTAAACACAAAGTAAGAGGATGTGAAGAACAGAATTCTATGTTTAAGTAAACAGTTTTGGTTAAAACTGTATAGGGAGATTTTTAAGAACTTCGAAACACTTTGATAATTTGTGTGTGTGTGTTATTTGTGGAAATTAGTTGAATTTCAAGATTAACTGAAAAAGATATGTGTATATGAACAGTTGACTCAGTTCTGCGCTTCTGTGAATACAAAAAAAAATCCCAGCTTGTCTTGGTAGAAAAGCTCCTCCTATTATGTTTGATAAGGATCAGTTTTTCTTCTGAAGGCTCTCTCAATCAAACAAGCATTATAAAATTCAGAAAAGTTTACTCCAAATTATTTGAAAATGTGTTTCTCTGCCATTTTCTGTCCTTCCCATGGGCTACATAAGCACTGAAATGCAGTTCATCTTCAGATCCCAGTTAAGCCTGTCAAAATTATCTTTGTAGATTTTACAAAGTTGTAAGACCCAAAAGGAATAAATTGTTTTATTACTACTACCCATAACAAGAAATTCCCTTCCTTCTCTAATTCACTGCAGCAGATCTCTGCTTTTGCATAGCATCTGCAGGCTATTAGTTTTGCAACTGCAATCTGTAATTGCAAAAACATGTAATTTAGGTAGGGCATGTGAATAAGCTCCAGGAAAACCAAAAAGGATAGAATCCAGATTCTTTGCTTCTCTGACAAAATGTTAACCCAAAGTTTCTATATTTGCTTGCAAGACCTCACGTCTTCTACGTAAGACAAATTTTACATTCCCAGAATCACTGCCCAACTGGAGACTCAGGCCCAAAAGAGCACATACAATACAAACTGGAGTGGGGAATGCTATTACAAACACACACCTTTTTTTCCCACTGTTCTGCCTTTGCATCCCTGCCTCATAAGCAGAGAGCCAACCAATGCACAAAAATTACATGGTTTCATGGGCATGCTTCTTGGATCCAGTATCATGTGATGGACTAGATTGTAAACCCTGATTTCTCTCTAAATCAGATTCCCCAGAAAACAGAAGATGGATGGGTAAAAAGAAATCTATGTCAGGCTTTCTCTAGATGCTGGATCCACATAACGCTGAGGTTTAAAATCCTTTTGCTAATGAGGCTGTGCTCTGCTTTCTCTTCCGAATGAGTTCAAAAGGACAGTGAAGTTCTAGAACCCTTTGAACTCACTTTATGGTGACATCTCTATAGAGGTATACAGAGCCCTCTTGACAATGCCATGGCCAACCTCACGCAGTGTTGGCAACAGCTTTTCTTCACACTGGAGGTTGGACTAGAGGGCTCTTCTAAACACCATTTCTAAGAACCATGACGACCTTGTGTTGAATTTGGAAGGGTCTGTCAAGATTATGCTTCTACCTTACCCTTTCCTTGTCTTACTAACTTGCAGGCCATTCATGAAAAGGCAGTAGGAGAAAGAAGTTGATAGCAGCCAGGGCTACATACACGAGAGATGTTTAGGAATAGCTACAGAAGTCCATGAAAGGCCACAGTCTGGGACTGAACACTCTTCTGACAAAATAATTTCCTTTCAAAAAAGAAGAAAGCATCCTTGTTTACAGAGCAAAAATGTCCACACATGCAGGTAGTCAGGAATACAAGAGAACTTTAAGTTCCTAACCAGAAACAGCTGTCAAGTAGAGTCCAGTCTTTAACCTGTTTTAAGTCAAGGCAATTAATTTCGTCACAGTGTGTTCAATCCTGCAACACATGGCACAAATCCAGCCCTGGTTTGAAATTACTGTCTTTTTGCCTTCTGCAGCAACAGAAATAATTTAAATAAATTTCCCACTGAACCTTCACACTTTGTAAGATAGCTACAAGGCAAGAAGTAGAACACCTGCAGTTGTCAGTGCAAAAAAACCATCATCTTTGACAGCTCAATCGAAGAGCCAGAATTCAAACACAGATGCAGGATTTGGTCTGAAGGGCAACCTTTAGAAAATGGATCCAAAAGATGTTTGAATAATAGTATTGCCAGACTGTAAAATTCCATTTTACAGAAGCTGCTAGTTATTCTAAAAAGTATGCACAGGAGAATATACATTTAAAGTCTTGGATAATAGTATTGCCAGACTGTAAAACTCCATTTTACAGAAGCTGCTAAAGTATGCACCCGCTCCGTCATATTGCACAAAAGGATCAAACCGTTCATTAGCCCAAATACTGAACGTGAGCAGATGCATTCTTGAGCTGAACACTGCATGGGATTTATCTTCAAACATATTTCAGTATGTGCAAAAAGGACATCCTGGCTGCAAAGCACACATATATCAGGCACTGGATCCAAACGTGGTTTGAGGGAATAAACGGCATTTGGCCAACAACAACTTACATCTCTCAGTCACTGTGACTTTGTCCCTTTTCCTGATCTGTCCGTTCATCTGAGATCGTTACTAACTTGCTGGCAATATTATATTCACTGGGAAGGGTAATGTATATGAATAAGGGAACAAAAAAAAAATTGAAAACACTGAGTAGCAAAAACAAGAAATAGCTTTCAAGGCCAATGACAGGACAGAATAAAATAACTGTCTGAAGTTACTTTAGACTGAAAAGTCTGAATTAAATTCTAGGCTAAAATCATTGTTAAATAGTCGCCATTAAGGTTATCTAAAAATTATCCCAGTACTGCAAATTAAACCTCTGCTCAGCTGAAGGCTCCAGTTAACAGTGAAACCCCAAGCCCAGTAGCAGAGGGTGCTCCTCTCTGCTCTCCCTGCTGGGACAGCCGCAGCTTGCCTCTCCTCGCCCTTGGCTGCCCAAGAACAGACAGTGACAGCCTGACTCTAATCTGCAGCCAGAGAGATGCTGCTTCTGAGAGCACAGCAGATGTACAGGAAATTAGCAGCAACAAATCTTTCCTAATTGTGGAAGTTGAATCAGCTACACAGACATACATCAGAAGGACTGGAAAGTATCTGTTAGAAATATTTTTTTATCCCTCAGCTTTCTGGGAAAAGCAACTGACCTTGAATTAAGTCTCTGGGGATCTCCTCTTGACCCCCATCCTTTAGACTCTTATGCTCAAGGTACCTGAATATACCTCTTAATCTCTCTGAGGGTAATTCCTTTTCACTGAGATGGAGGGTATCACCTCACAGCAGCGGCAAGAAATGATGTTTTAGGTCACAGGCAGAAAGGTGTTTTATAAATAAAGGCAGTACTTTCAGTAAATTGCCTCTGACATGTTTGTAAAAATTTAAGTCTCATTTGCATTCTCAGTATCTGCTGGGTAAAGCGGCTTTAGGAGCATCTCTCTGAGGAACCTCAAGAAATGGGTGCTTTTCCTTCTCTACTGATCTATTATTTTCCCTCCTGATTTCACTACAGAAAATGGTTTCCCCCTCCTCCCACATTCTGCCAAAGTTGAATAAAAGCATGCCTTTATATAAATATAAATGCAAATGTCAAACCCACAATAATATGGCAACATGAGAGATACAGAAAGAAACCCAACCAGACAACAAGGAAACAAACGCTCTTCCCAGCGAGCAGCGAGGCTGCATTTTTGCCTGAATCCCCTAGATTTACCCTGAGCCCAGCAATGACTTCAGCTCAGACTTGGGTGGGTCTCTGTACGTCTTGGCAGCAGGGACAGGCACGGTTCCTAGGCCGCTGATGGCTGGCCGGTGGTCTGGCACACTCGGGCCAGGGCTGGTGCTCCAAATCCAAGCTGCCTTTTGCTTTTCTCAAAATGTCGGTTCTGAGACAACAAGGTTTTAATATCAAGACGCAGTGGGCTGAATCCAAAATTGACGGCAGCGTTTTAATCCGTGCAATGTGTATTGCATTACAGATGCTCGTTGGAAAGATGTTTCTCATTCTGCAGATCCCAGGACATCAGTATGGCTAAAGGCCTGATAAACTATTCATAATTTCTTCTAATTAAAGAGATTTTCAATATTATAATGTTAAAGAAGTTGTCACCTCTGCTACCAATAATCTCAGTTAAAAGAAGAGACTATGAAGTTCCCTTTAATTTTTTTGCCTGTTGGTTTGCTTAACTTGTATTTACCGCAGCCTGATGAGCTTCCTCCTCTTCACATTTGCAGCTAAGTTTCACTTCTAAATCTCAAGTCTAGGTTCCAGTTTTGTTGCTAAGTGCCTGCTCTGTTTGAATCTCTAGTGTTGCTGAGGAAGACGTAAATCAGTTCTAGAAACAGACTTCATTTTATAAGGGGAAAAAATGGCTATAAAGATTTTATGTTCCCCCCCCAAAGAAAACCTCAAACCAAAACAAGAAAACAACCTGATGGAAAATTGTCTTAAGAGGCATAAATAAGTACATCATTAACTCACACTTGGTGGCAAAATAGATCTGGATGCCTGACATTCTTCCTTAATCACCCCCAACCTATCTTACAGAAGTAAGGAATGGCTGGTCATATCCTACATGACCTACAGACCAATCTGACCCTCATGGCCACCAGAAAGGAGAGGGTTCCTTCTCCCTCCCTCATCCCTCACACTCCCTGCCAACTACTGGCAATTGTCAAACTCTCCTTCAAGTCCCCTGAAATCTTCAGGGATTTTCTGTCAATACGTTAAAATGGCTCAAGGACTGATCTGACAAGAGCATGCACAACCAAGGAAACACTGACAACAGAAACTCTCTTGTCTGGTGTTGTAAACTGTTTAATTGGCTCACTGGCCTTTACCCTAAAAAAAAAAAATCCCAAAAGCTGCTCATGCAGCTAGGGAAGAGAAGAAATCATCCAATTTTGAACAGTATGAGTGCACCGCATTTTTTTTTTTTTTTTACTACTATGTTGTGGGAACTCATACAAGCCATCAAAATTTACAGCACTGCGATGGAGGTAAAACACTGCGCTTTTTATGAGCAAAATGGCAGTTTCCTTAGAGAAAAGCTTTCTCTTGTGACAATAGTTTACTTGGATCCTGGTCTGAAGCCTGACTGATAAATGATAAACAGGGGTGTAAATTGGCACAAGAACATCACGCTCCTTGTGTGTCTTGTGACTGCATGTGAGTAACTGTCTGTCTGCCACTGCGATTGAATTAGCAAGATCACAGGCATCGGATTAGATTAAAGAGAGCGAAAGGGCAGCCTCAGGAAGATAAAATGCAGCTAGATGCCTGCTTGCACGCTACTCAAAAGACACATCAAACTATAGCTTTCAGGCTGCGCCTGTCTCTCTTCCTGGAGAGCAGTATGTTTTCTTCTATCAGTACTTGCCAACTCTCAACCACATTTAAAACATAATGGCTCGAGCAAATAGAAGCCTTTCATCTCCCCACTTAGGGTGAGATTAATTTTTTCCAGCTTTAGCTGTCTGACAGAGTTGTCTAGGCTCCCTTTAAAATCTACAGAAGAAGAGGAAGGAAATTCAGCCCATGCAATGGTAGGTGTTTAGGATAGGTGGGAAAAACTGAGAGGAGCTTTTCTGCCTCCATGATGTGGAGAAGGAGCTTTGTGCGGTGCTTGAGCATTTGTGGTGCCTGGAAGTTTGTAAAGAAGCAATAGCAGTCAGTGAAATGATTTAAGAAAAAAATTCAGATGCAAAGAAGTTATGGAAAGAAAACAGAAGTATTAGAGGAACACTGCAAATCAAGCAAACCTAAGCCAAATGTGGGAAGAGTGGCCAGGACATTGAGGAGAGTTTTGTCACCACCTGTTTTGCTTTGGTGAGACCATAGCTGGAACACCATGTAAAGTTCTGGGTCCCCATCTCTTCTCCCAGGCAAAGATGGACGTGGGGAAACTGGAGGGGGGGCAACAGAGGCTACCATGATGGTCAGGGCCTGGGCTTGTGGTCTGTGAAGAGAGGTGAAGGGAGCTGGGCTGGTTCAGTCTGCTAACAAGGAGACAAGGCGGCCAACCTAGAAGCAACCTAAAACTAGCTGAAGGGAGTTAGAAAGACAACAGAGGCAAGCTCCATAGTGCTGGATGACATGCCAAGTGCCACAGACACATGCCATGGTTTGGGACACTGAGATTCTTTCCCGGCCAGATGGTGCAGCCCTGTGATGGGTCATCACAGAGATGGGAGGTCTCCTTATCCTTGGTAGGTCCCAAGGCTCAGCTAGACCAAGCCACAGCTGATCTGATCTAGTGCTGACAACAGTCTCACTTTGGACTCTAGAGACGTGCAGAGGTCGCTCCAGCAAACACTCCTCCTATGATTTTGTGAACATCCACAGTTTAAGGACAAATGTTAGCAAGTGAAAAACAAAATGGCAATACTGCACAAGACTGTTAGTGGATTTTTACCAAATCCTTTTCATTAAGGATTATTTAGAAATTCTAGTGTACAGGGAGATGGTGCCAGTGATACCAAACAGAAATGAATGGGTGCAGTTCTCTGCCTTTTTCTGTGCACATTTCACTTGACAAGTGTCACTAACTTAAACATCTAGAACTACAATAAATGCTTTTGCCTTCAAGTATTCTAATTATGTACATTTTTCTTATGAAACAGGAAGTCTCACACTAATTTCAACGTTTTCTGCCAATATCCTACAAAGCATGACGCAACCATATCAGAGAACCACAGAAGCCGTGTTTTCATAAATGTGGGTTTTAAAAATGAAATGCCCCATTGACAACATTTCACCAAGCCACTGGAGTTTCCAGCTTTTCTAACTATTTCAAAATACAAGGGACTTTCAAGTCAAAAAAAGGCTCTACTGGAATTCTAATCATATAATAAAGATGTGAAGAATGATGCATAAAGGTTTTTAGACAAGTAGGTACACCAGTGTACTCTTAGACACTGTTGGTACAAATACCATGGCAAAACAACTGATCTCATTATGTGGATATCATCAGTTGCATGGGTACTTTTTTAATCATCTGAACCACGCTCCCATATGAACCCTCCCCTCTTTTTCTTACTACTGTAGTGGTTTAAATTCTACATAAAAAGATCGAACATCTAGGACTCACTACAATTTCTGCAAAATATCAGAGAGGTACTGAGCACCCTGAAGACACTAACTCCTAATCCTCTCCTCCAACACAGCTGGAGGGCCACTCAGCTTGTCATTAAACAATTTAATATGTGTAGTCTTTATTCTGTTACCCCAGCTGATCAATGAAGATACCGAATCAGGCCCTAAACGTGAGCGCATACAGAAGAGCCTGAGGCTACTTCATCCTGGTGGATGCACTCCCTTTCATTTCCATTCTCTCTTGCCCTCTGAACCTCTCCTGGCTCTGCAGAGCTACCCCTGACCTGCACAAAGGCAATGTGAACTCCAGGCAGTCCCTGAGCTGCAGATCATTTCCCTCTCTCCCTCTGATCACACAGAAATCTTTTTACAAGCATACCAAAAGCGTGCACGGCCCTACAACAACTGCACATGCCATTATTGGGAGGGAAACGCAGACAGAGATCACAGCAACGCATCGTTTGATGGGTCAGATTCAATATTGTAATTTCATACAAGCCAAAGCAGCTGCATCAAGGCTTTAACAGGACAAACAGAAAAAGCACTGCAAGTAGACAAAGGTAATTTGTAACAGGATCAGACAAAAGGTGTCATTGCTGAGGTACAGGGGTCTGGGTTTATCTTCCTTCTTTTAATCCAGACCAGTCTTTTTCTTAGGCATCTATTTTCTACGAAAATTAAGGTACTGGAAGTGACTTCTATAAGCAACAGGTTAAATTCTTAAATCAACTACTGAGATTTGGAGAGCCTATGTAAGTCATAAAGCTATCAGTTTCGGTCCATGTGAAGAGGTCCTAATCCACAGGATAACAGACAGTGATGGTTATTAACTCGCAGAAGAGCAGAGGAGAGATAGGAGTGCTCCAGGGAATTAAATGCTAATTATTTGAGAACATACAGGACATCAGGCTGATCTCCCTGACAGGGTCTGCAGCCGTACTCTCCTGTATACAGACACACATGTGCAAGATAATGAGACTGAAGTACGTACACGCTTTTTACATGCATTTGTTACATCCTTTTGACAAGTCACACGCTGTGGCTAAAATCCTGGATTGCCACACCAAACCAGCCCTACACTGAAACACAAATATCCTGTCATGACATTGCAACAGTATACCCAGCTGGCTTAATGCTTTTGTAGCATTTGTAGTATCACCTCTGTGTTTAGCCTGAAGCTAAAGAGGTTTTTTTTGCTTGTGTAAATGTAGTTCTTTACACTTTTTCTTCTCCTAGAGCCAAAATTAAATGCTTTTGTCAAAATTTTACTCCAAAGAACCTGCTGCATCTGTCCTTTTTCTCCAAATGACAGCACGTTTATGTCTCGTTTTGGTTTGGTACACATTGCTTATGTTGGCCCTTGAGAAACTGAGCTTAAGAAGTTAGGAAGCTTCTTGCTTAGATTGTATGCGGCACCTTGGTTGCCTGCTGGAGAGTTACAACTTACAGATGGTAAGCAAATACCAAACAGATGGTTGAGCAAAATCAAAGAGAAACCCACAGTGTATTTCCCTGACGTAAAGGAGATATCCTTCTGGAGATGATGGCCCCGGACTACCTGAGACAGCAAAATGGTTCCTTTTCAACCTCATTTCCAGTAGTCACCTGCCCAGTGATTACCTAACTGAGCCCCTGATCCTGGTGAAAAACCCAAGGTCCGAGCACTCAGGACTGTTCTTAGAAAGCAGGAGAGGTCCATTCTGGTTTCCTGGAAAGGAGATTAAACAAGGGCTTCCCAGATGCGAATGAGTGACTTAACCCAGGAACTTCCGCACTGGCCAAGGCTTCAGGGAAAGAACCACCAATGAGGAACAGCTTGGGAATGTCCACTTTTGTAGTCTCCGAGGAGAGTATTGTTTAATACACAGGAACCTGGCTGGACTTAAATCAAGAGAAAACGGCCTGTGTACCTTCCTTGCACAGAGCAAGCTCTCGGTCTGAGCATAACTTAAGATTGTTTTCCTCATACTGGGTATTACCTCTCTTTGAGACAGCTGACACTTCCAACCTTATTTTGGATAGTCATGAAACCAATGAACAATAATAATCACATGCAATGCAATGCTTAGTGGAGCTTTGTTAATCAAACTCTGAGGGCAGTGACCCATGGGATTTAACAGATAAGCCACTTCTACCAATTTAAGTGGTGTACATGCTGTTTGTGTTCCTCAAGTGCCCCTCCTGCGTAGGTTTGCCTTCTCTTGATGAGAAGTATTTCCTAGTGCCAGAAGTATTCACAGGTACATTTTAATATTTGTGATCAAACACAAAGAGAATTCCCTGAACAGCATGAAAGATCTCTCAGCTTTGCCCAAGATACTCCAAATTCTGAATCCCTGACCCAAAGCAACACAGTTTCCACCAACTATGCTGGCAAAACTGGAACTTCTCTAACTACATGGTGAGCAAGCCATACCAGGCAATTATTTCATTCTCAGACCCATCTCTCCACTTTAACTATCAGGTCTAGAAGTATACTTTAAAAGAATTAAGTGGTGAGAAGCTGCTATGGACACAGGTAGAACACACCTATATAGGACTCTCTAAAAGAGTGTTTAGCCATAGAGCATACACTTCTGCAACGGACCCATCCCGGTACTCTGATAAAACACAGAGAAGAAAAAAAGACTGCATTCTGGAGAAAAGGCCCTACTGCTTTCTAGGATTCATAGAAAGGAGGTTTATGTGCCAAAGAGTCTCCTAACATGTCTTAGTCCTTTAAGAGAAGCAAGTGAATTTCTGCAGCTACTACTGTCTTTCCATTAGCCATCCCAGTAGATCACCCACAAGCAACCATGAGTCCTAGAAGTAGAAAACAAGTTTTATGTTCCACTCTCAAACAGTTTTAAAGCCAGTTACGAGTTTCAAAGCCAGTTTAAAGATAAAAATGTACAGTTAATTTTATCACACTTCTTGTCCAAGGAGTGTGAGTGACTTAAAAATAAAACCTGGAAGCCGCAAGTGTTCTGTTTGGTCCAGTGGGAGGTGATGATAATCTGTACACGCTCATAATAGCACCTGGGCTCTTACTTCATAAAATAAGCTTTGTGTGCTGTCCAGCTAAAAATCTGGCAAAAGGATTAAATCAAACTGTAAGCAAATAACTTCATCTGACCAGAATTAACTCTAGAAGTGTGCCTAAGATTTTAAATAACATTCTTAAATGTAATAATGTAATAATTAACATTCACTACAAGGTCAGATTTCTATAGTGGACACAAACACTACTTAATGAAATCAAGAACATCTCAATTCTGCACATTTTACTTCTATAAAGACTCTGTCTAGGGCTTGGTCAGTTATAAAAACTGAAAATGAACAGAAAAGAATTGGTAGACTGAAACTGTGAAGCCCAACTAAGAAAACAAGCATGGGTATTTCAAAGTGCTCTCTGCGTATACTATCGTTCAAGGCAAATGAAATATCATGAATGTCATTTTTTCATGCAGAAGCTCATTCCTACCCAACACAAATCTATGTTTTACTGGCTACTGCTGCTCCAGAGCTGAAGGTATCATTTATGTCTTTATACAGTTAGAGCTTGGTCAGCATCAATTCCATAATTAAATACTGCTACAGATCATAATCAAGAGCCCATCATTCCCTTCTGGGAACTGTTTAGAATAATGTAAGCCAAATTTACTTCAATGAATACCATGCTATTGCTAAAGAAAAATGCATTATTATCTGGCATTATTAAAGTATTATTAATGCATTATTAAACTTGTGTTATTTCCTGAAGGAAAGGAACTGCTTCATAGCTGCATTTCCACTGCTTGCTCTAACTGAATGCACATTACTTGTTTGTGGATAAACTTGTGTTCCTGCTCACTTTGTTGTCAGCATTTGCCTGTTCTCTCTTCTTAATAAGTGAGATACTGCTGTCACTTCCTTTACTGAGACAATTCCCACTTTATTATCACATCTTTCTCCCACGCTTCCCAATTATACTTCTCTAGCCTATGTCCACACTAATTTCATAAGCAGTGGGTCCTTTACAGAGGCTTTCCAAAACCACCAATCTTCCTCTATTTCTTGCCCGCAACTCTTTATCTGTCAAGCATGCAGCACATTTTAAATACATGTATACGGTTACTGGTCACGTCTGTCTGCAACCAGTTTGGGTTTTGGAGACATTTTTTGCAGTATGTTTTATTTTCACTATAATTATCTACAGTGTATGTTGTCCTTCCAAATACTGGTTTAAAAATAACAAAGTATTAGTTAGGCCTGGGACATATAAGGCTGCAAGAAGTTCAGTGACGGCATTAATATGATTCATGAAGTTCCAGCAACCATACAGAAGACAAACGAATCAAGACTATACACACAAAACTCAAGAGTATCTTTTGCTCCACGCCAGACATATTTGAGTGACTTTTCTGTCTCTGCTTATACATCTGTCCTCAACACCACATTCGTTCTCAATTCTATTTAGAGGACAGCGGGGTTCAAAGGGACCCAAGGAGATAAAAATCAGAGTGACTAAGACTTTGCTTCCAAAGTGTCTTGGAGAGGTATGAACAGAATAGGCATTTCCAAAAGAAACAAAACCCCACTTGATGCGACAGGCATTACCTCCCTTCTCAGAAACGCGTTCTGCATTCTTGTTCTGGTCTCTCCTAACCGCTGTTTGCATCTGGCTGAGCCAAACAGCTGCTGCCCGGGAGAGGCTACGCCGCAGCTGGTACTTGCTGGCTGCTCCTCTCTGGCTTCCACTCACTACACATCCGAGGTGTCTCATTGCCTGGCTTCTTCTCCTCCTTCTTCGCTCAGCCTGCCTGCCTGGATGCTGCCCTTCTGAGGCACACACATAGCCCTCTGCTTCTTTACTCCTCAAAGTATGGGTCTCACACAGGAACAAAACTTCCAGGTGTTGCAGAGTAACAGCAGTGAGAAATAATGCAGCAATCACAGGCTTTGCTGCAAAATACTCTAAGGCATTTATGATAGAAATGCTTTTTAAAGAATTACCGGCCTTCAGGTGCAACCCTAAAAAAACTCCTTTTGAGCTTCCTATTGCTTAAATTTGGAGCTATGTTGTCCTTGTATGCATGTATTTTGCTAATCCCAGAATTAAGGTAAGGCCATTTGTGCTCTACAGACCAACATACATTTTTAGACTTCATTTTAGATTATTAAAATTCTTTCTGGAGGTTTTTAGACTAAGCAAGAACAGCTCTGAGATGCTACCAAAAGCAACACCTTCCCCAGCTGAGTATCTAGAAGACCACAGAGAACCCTTCTCCCCACCACCTCCAAGTCCGTTTGATAGTCAGCTCTCACTGCTCCCCACTGACCAGAATTATTCCACACCAGGAAGGATGACAGTTCAAGAAAGAATAAGAAGAAAGTTTGCTTTGCTGTTTTCATAGGGACACCAGGAGCTTTAGGAAGAGAAAGTTATCTCTGACTTGGAAAAAATCCACAGTTTAGCCAGAAAAGAGGGAATCTGTAAGAAAGAATGCAGCGACAGACTTCATTTTCACTATTGACACTTAGATGGAAGGACATAATGGATTTTCAAATTTGAAAGTCAAATGCAGCCATAACTTGACAGACGCTGTCTCACTGAGCTTCAGGGCATGCTGAAGCACAATCACACACACTGTTTGCTTTCTCAAATTTTCCCAGGGAGGCAAAGGTTAGCCTCACAGAGAAGACAGGCTAAAGGGTGACCTCTGCTTTGAAAAGGACAGGCAATTTTATCATGGATACTATGCCCTTACCCTCAGTTCTTTCTGCATATATTATTCTCAGCATCTGTATACAATATCGGACAAGATTTTAAAATTCTACGATCCTGGAATAAAGTCGTTTTTCCTCTCAATAGCAAAGGTCAGGTTCCCCAAGGAAAAAAGGAGAGTTTGTAAAATCTTTCTAAAATCTGCGTGTTAACTTCCAGCAGTTGCAAACCCACAGGACTCAAACATATAAATTAGCTACTGTGTCTTTAGGAGCAGCAGGGTTATGTGAGTCTAATCATTGCATTTTATCTGAATGAAAGACCAAATTATACATCCCAGCCGACAGAAATCCACAAACAAAGTCAACAGCAGAAAACTTCATGTTCAGTAAAAACCACCCATTGTCAAGTGTAACAAAATAGGAGAAAAGTATACTTTAGGACTGAGTTTCTGACTGTGAAATATTCTCTGAAGCCGACTTCTTATAATGCAGTTTTTCCTGCAGGATGCAGATGGCATCAAGAGAGCAGTGAGGTGGAACCTGCCTCACTCATGCTCTGTAGATAAATTCAAACTATTGCCAGAACTGTCTTGTGCAGCACAGCAAACTACTGCTACACAAGAATGTCAAAGCCAGGCTTTTTAATCTTTAGCTGCCTGAAAGCAATATATCCTCCCAAATACAATTAACACAGCACAGGCTTATTACCAACAAAAATAAAACACAACTTAGATATTTTTATTCCTAGCACATTGAGCGTTCACACAAAGAACAAAAGTTCCGATTTAAATTTGGCTTAGTAACTTCAGTGAAAATTCGTTTGCAGATCTTGAGAAATCCTTAAATGTTCATTGCACATGTTGGCTTGTAGGACCAGAAATTCACATCCATAATAATATGTTTCCCTGAAGCTCTATGATTTAAGTGTCACGGCACTGAGGCAGAAATTTACAACGTGAAATTCTGGTCATGTTGAAGCTGGTAAAGTCTCTGCCATTGATTTCCATAGGGCCAGCATCACTCTCGCACTAACAAATAATAACCAGAATCACCTTTTAATATCAGTTTTTTTAAACTGCAATATACGGTAAGATAATGTATGTGCACTGCATTAAATGTAATTGGCAAGCTTTGATATCAGGAGACATTTAAGAAACAAATAGAGAAAGTGGTGAGAGGGAATGCTAGTGGCCTTCTAAATTTCCCAAGTGAATCAAACTTTAAATCATGCTTTTCTTGAGAACAGCAATTACATTCTTACCCTAAAAAAATGTCACTGTCTTCAATAAGCCTGCAGAGATGTCATCAAAGGGTCACTGACAGATTCTTTCAGGATGGGGACATCTACTGCTTAATCACTGCAAGTTGTGGGGACTCTGACCCTAACCACACAAGAGTGGTTCGTTCTGGAGCAGATTTACAGGCCAAAGTAAATTGGAATGGATTTGTTTTCTTCAATGATTTTACTTAATTACCTTTCAAATTAAGCTAGCTATTCCAGTAACTCTAGACACAATCTCAAGGTCTGAATACTCCATAGCAAAACAGATGTGAGCTCCAAGAGAGCCGCTTCAGTGCCAGGCTTACAGGAGAGCTGCAGCGGCAGCCAGATGTCTACCTCCCTGCTGACAGAGCTCGTTATACCAACTAATTTCAACTCTGCAGCCACCCTGCAGTGGGGTTTTAAAAGAGATAAGGCAGACTGAGAATCACAGACACTAAAGGGCAGAAATCAAAAGTGTTGGCAGAGCAACAGACTCTCAATTCTGCTTCTTGGACCTGGGAAAAATGGAAGGAAGGTTCAAAGCCAACTGGAGACTCCAGTGTGCTTCAGCAGCACTCAAATGTCCGTATCCTTTTCACAGAAGCAAGGCAACTTGTTCTCGGTACCCGCTGCACAGACCTCTCAGCTCCCAAAACCAACCCAAAACAGCCCAACTTAGATGCAGCCTGCAAAGATGCAGCTTCTGAGTGCTGGGGCGTTTGGGGACAGCAGAGGGCCCAGGTGTGAATATATGCTACTGGGAACCTGTATCTTGTTACACTGCTAAGTGTCAGTTTCTGCAATGCTAAATGACTGATGAAAACAATGGCTTCCTAAAAGTTAAAAAGTAAGAAAAAAATAAAATTAACAAGTCAACACCTCAAGAAATAAATGGTGATGAGCCCTGCCTACAAGGGATGTTGGTGACCTGGCAGTGCTGGGAGACAACACTGTCCCAGTTCAAGAATTCTTCATTCACTGCCAGTTACATACTACTTCTTGTTTAAAAATGACATTACACATTCCCCTAGAAATAGTAAAAAAAAAAATAAAAAAATTTCTCTAGACTCCTAGAGTGAAAGCTCAGCTTCTTATATGGGCTCAGCTGATCCAAATACTACTTTATTTTCCTCTCTTCTCCTTTAAAAAAATAATAAATCAAACTCCAACTGTAAATATGCAGACATGCAAGATTTCCATGGTAAGGAAAGAAAATGAAGTTGAACAGATTGTGAGAAATTTGTTCTTAGCGGTACCAAGCATCACCAGAAGATGATACAGCACATTTGAGCTTTGCTCCCCTACCTTGCGCCCTCAGAAACCCTGGCTAAGTGCTACTGTACGAGAGACATGGGCAGCCCTAGCAAACATCATCTGCTAGAAAAACTAAGGAGCTTGGGGCATAACTCCTGTAGTGCAAGTGAGAACATGCAGAAAACACAAAAAATGTGTTACATTTCGGCCCACCCACCCAGGAGAGATGCTGGGTTATGCAACGCTGCACACAGAGCAGAAAGCATGTGGAAAGAGGATCCCAGAGACATCAGGTGGAAGGGATCTCTGGAGATCCATAGTCCTACCTTCCACTTGCAGCAGGACCATCATCAATACCAGAACCATTCACTCCCTGGGATTCTTAACTGGAATTAATTCCAGTTCTTTTGTATATGGCTGCTAACAGCTTATTAAGTGCTTGGGAGTGTCTGCATGGCAAACAGCCAGAGAGGAGAACAAACCCTACCATCTCCAGGCCTTGCCTTCTAAATTGGTCAAGCGAACAAGCAACAGGAGCAAACTGTCCCATAACACTGAGGAAGAAATCAGTCCCCTCTCTCAGTTCCTAATCATCAGTGAAAATGGAATCGTGGTCCAAAGCAAATGAAGTCAGCAGTCCTCAGGAGAAGGTGAAAGGGCACCTCCCAGGCTGGGGCCCTGCTGATGGCACCCCTTGGGCTGTGCAGAAGTCCTTTATTCTGCAGTCACAAAAGAATTCAAACAAGTCATTTAAAAGTGCCTCAAGGCAGAGCTTGTCACTAGATCAGGTTTGCCCTGTTAAAATAATAAATGAGGTAATGCCTAAAACTGCCTTCGATTTGAGGATGTTTCATTCATAAAACAGAAATACCAACAGCTTTACTACCAAATAAACTTCAGAGATGGCTTAAAAAAGTCCCCACACCTCTCCTTGCAATAGAGCAGAGCCAAGCCATAGGGATTCCGTGGCACAAGACACACTCTGTTTCCAAGGACAGCTCTGTAAGTTGAAATGAGAGCTTACAACTTCCAGGTCATTAATCTGACAGCGTAAACAGAACCTATGTGCCAGTACATGCGTTCAGGTGGACAACTGCAATGGCAGCCAGGGAAGAACTAGACAAACACTGTCCTGCTTTTTGTTCTGAGTTTCCAGAACAACTTTTACAATCAATTCTTCACTCCCTTCTACTCATCCTCAGGATATCTGGAGCCTGGTGCTGGCTATATTCGTGTTGCTAGCTGAAAGAATAGCAGAACATGCCAAGCATTTAATAACAAAATTCCAGCCTTGTGACACAACCCAGTAATCCCAAAACTGGAAACTAACCTCATATTTCTACTCAGCATAAAACCCTAATCCTAACAAGAACACCACTATTTTTATTTTGCCTGAACCTTTTCTAAAGGCGTGTTTTTCACAAATTAAGAGAGTTACAACAGAGCAGGTTGAACAGGATTGTGTTACTTATGTACACAGAAACTGCTAAAACTAGTTATGCCTATCTGTGAGCTCTTACACAGAATTGGTTGTAGCAGGATGAATTGTTGTAGTTGCAACTACTGGTCCCCCCCACCTTGGGACCCCCCTCAGGACACTCCTATGATGAGGAAACAAATGGAGAGTTGCAGGCTCCTAGCAAAACCATGGGCTGGGCATGAGCACGCATATAACAATTCTCATCTAACATCACGACGGCAAAACAGCAAGGCAGGAGGCTTAGGAAGCCAAGAACCTAGGTTCAGGCCAGGGACAAATGTGCATTATAGACACGTCTAAGGACTCATCAAGATGTCTGCAAAAGGGAGGGAATAAACTCTCCCAACCCCCAGCTGGTGTTTAAGCCACTGTTTGCCCTCACCATTTCCATCACCAGATCCCAGGCAGCTTCTCCATTACTACAGCTGTCCTGGCTTCCACACCACTCAGGCCTGCAGTACAGAAAGAGCCATCAAACACCTGGAATTTCATTTTAAAACAGCTTTCAGTGTCACTAACTGCACTGCAGATGTGAGGATGTGCCTGACAAAGCTGTAGCATGACCCTGTGCTGCATCCCAGCACAGCCAGCAGAACTGCTCATCTGTCTTGACTTACAAGTCACAAAACAGCAGAAAAATTGTGCCAGTGAGCACAGTCCCATACAGCTGCAATACGTGACACACAAAACTGCAAATGCAAGTGTTTTAGGGGAAGATAGGAATAATATTATGTTAAACTAGCAAAAATATTTTTTATGCACAGGGTACATTTATTCCTACACCCAGAAGCACAAAAAGCGTATACACCTATTAAATAAATACCCAGTTAACTACTCCGATTATTGGACTGCCACTATGATTAAGTGTTTAACCACGGGGTTCATGCAATTTTTTGCTGTCTTGCCCTGGCACTACAATGTTTTATGCAAAGCTCTCTTACCATTCCTAACTGTGATGGGCATATTTTGCCAAGACCATGATCTGGCCATATTGTTGTAAAGGATATACAGAAGCATCACTTCTGAAGAAACAAATTTAGCTTCAACCTTGACTAGGTCATCTTTTGTATTACATCTAACACTCAGTGTTAGAAACAGTTTTATGGATACACATAAAAGGCCAGAATTGAACAACTACTACACTTACTCTGCGAAATGACACAACGTAGAATGTGTCTTCCCTTCTGCGAATAGCTTCAAAAAAATCTTGGTAGCTCCTTGGAGAGGCATAATACACTTGCAGCTCATTCCCTGAGTTCCTGCTGAAATAAAGAGGAGGAGAAGGTAATTACTTTAGACAAAAAAGTTAATTTCAGTGAGACAATGACTTTAAAGACCTGCTTTTCAAAAGAGCAGCAGCTTTTCATCCATTGAGAAAAGCATGAGGAACATTAAACACAGGTGAAGACAGTGAAACTCCTGGGTACTTTTTGAAAGTTCAAGGTACTTTAAAGGTCTTGCTGCCGGAAACTTTTCCAGGCTTGATTTTATTCATGCTTTTGAGGCTGGCAAAAAAACCGCTTGCTAGCTCAACAGGAAAAAAAGTTTCAAGTCAACCTAAAGTGTCTGAAAAATTGCACTGATTTCTGAAAATAGATTTTAGCAAATTTTAGAATGAAATATCATTCTGAAATAAAAAAAAAATAATATTTTTTTTTACCGCTAAAGATCCAAATCACTCAGACTGAAAGAAGGGCAAAGCTAAGCATAACTAGAGCTTTTCATTTACTGTCAAGGGACAAGCACCACACCTTTTCTCTCACCCACTTCTTTTTTTTATCTCTTTGGTCAACTCAAAGATTTGCTCTTGATTTTCAGTTTAGACCGTGGAGCATAATTAAGATATTCACATAATTATGGCCTATCTTTTCACAATTCTCATCTTACATATATTAGAGATGTGGAAAAGACACTCTAAACTATTCTAAACAAAAACACTGGCAAGTTATACCATCATGGTACTTATCTACTGTTTATCTTGGAAAGGTGAGAAATTCCTAGCACATATTGCTATCATGTATACTTCCCCAATTTCATTCAAAAATAACATATTTAATCAAATAGGAAAGCTGTACTTACATAAACCATTAGCTGGACTCTCAACCAGTCATTTTAAATTCTCTCCCACTCTAATAGCATACTGTCTGTTTGCAGTATTTGAGGCAAAAACACTGATCAGTCTACCCCTCCCAAACAGTCTTCTGCTGACCCAGATTTTAAGCTATGGTGGCTAATTTAGATTATTTTGGTATGTTTCTAAAATATACATAACTATGCACCCAAAACAAGGCACACATCTATCATCAAGTGATTTTCTCGAGCAGCAGTAACAGTAGACCGTTATTATCTCCTCTTCTACTAATACAGTCCTCTTGCAATAGAAGGACTGCAGCTGCCAAGCCAGTTGCCCTTTAACAGGATTGGGGGTGTAAATCCTGGGGGATCAAGAGCAGGCAGCTCTACCCTATATATCCTCTTTAGCAAAACTATGCAAGCAAGGAACCAGATCACAGACTTCACACACAGGAAACAAAGACTGGAGCTAATTTGAGCTTGATTACTCATTCATAATAACATGTAGGCCCACCAAACCACCCCTGAGATTCAGCATTGAAGTTTTACTGTGATAAAAGGCATCACACCCACGCATTGCTCAGTAAAACACATCCTGAAAACTGAAACAGGTCCCACAGATCCGTTTGCTCGCCCACACTCAAGAAGACACAGCTAGACCTAAAAAACAGCCTGTTAAGAACTCTAAATTCAGCCATGGGAGAAAATTGTTCCAAAGCACTTGGAAACCACCGGGCCTTTACAAAGTTCTCCTGGTCCATAGAACAATTCTATCGCTGGTCCCAGATTCCAAGTGATACCAGTAGATTACAGGTATTACACCGTACCTACCATTGAGCATCTAAGAGTAACCACAATGGACTGCTCCATAAAAGGAAGGGAGGAACTTCAGATCCGAAAGCCATAGTTGTTTTAGTAATACCATACCTTAATTACAAGAAAGCATCACATTAAATTGTGTATCCAAAACAGTGGTGCTGAGTCTGGCCATTTATTGGGAGTAAATAGTTCTTTTTTGTTTTAAAAGTTCAAAGGGCACTCTGTTATGCATCACAGAGCACTAGGATGTTGCACATATGTTTGTTTTGAGAAGGAATGAGGTTGTGGATACAGTGCTGTATGCACCACAAACCACAATTATAATAGCACAAAATTTAGAAATAGGAAAATAATTGTAGAGTTCCAGTTTGATATCTGGAGCCCTAAAAACACACTTGCAGAAACCTTCATCAAAATTACCCTGAAGAAAGCTGAGAAGTTTTAATGGTTTTAATGGTTTTCTGGAAATCATCTTAATGTCTATCTTTTTCCTCTGCTTTAACTTCACTGCAATACTTTTCATCATTCATCAGTTTGCTTTTGAAACCCAGGACCAACACGACAACGTTGCTTCCACCAGTGCTACAAAGATAAATCTGGATCCTGTTAACGCCCTCCTGTTCATGGATTCAGGTCGCCAACAAGGATGTTCTAGAATGTAAAGGTCACTCAATTTCCAGTCACAGCACTGGTATGAAACGCCTTGACTGAATGCTCCACAGGGGTAGCATAATGACAAATGATAAAACTGAATAAACAGCACCTTTCTTGTGTGCGCAATCTATGAGGCACAAGCACTCCATAAAGGAGCTGGGGGATTGGCAGGCAGCTGAATGCGAGTCCACAGGGCATCAGAAGGGCAATGGTACAGGGGGCTGCGCTGCGGCCAGGGCCTGAAGCACAGGATGTAGAAGGTGGGACAGGAGACAGAGGGAACTGGGCTTGTTCAGCCTGGAGAAGAGGAGGCTGAGGGGGCTCTAAAAGCAATCCTCAGCTTCCTAATGGAGATCACAATCCAGATGGAGACAGTCTTTCTTAACAGAGACACAGTAAACTTGAAGTTAAACCTCCTTTGAGTAGGAGTTTGGACTAGGGATCTCCAGAGATCCTTTACAACCTAAACTACTCTGTGATTCTATGATTTCATGGAGCATCTAATAGCTGATGGCTCTGGGAGGAACTGGAAGTCTGTTCTATGTTCTTAGCAGTTCCAGGACAGTCACAGCATGCAGCTGCCATGACTCACTGGTCCTGTTCATTTAAACATCATTCATCTGAAAAAAAAAAAAATCTCACTTCCTTCTGAGCACAGCAGATTATTCCATGCAGAGCTGCATGTTGTTGCAGACTGTTTTTAATAACCCAACTTATTTTTTTTAAGAGTAATGCAAGCACATATATTAAAATGCCTTGTGCCATGAAGCTGCTTCATCCAGTCTTCACTTAGAACAGATATCCTTCATCGGCCTGTAGAACTAAAAAACCTTTTCCCTTTTTTTTTCTTGTAAGTTAAGACATATCAAAATCGGGCAGCCTGGTTTCCATAACATTTGCCTGCAGCTTGCTATTTTCTCCCAGGCTGATCCTGCTCTCAAAGCAGCAATGCAAACAGAAGGGCCACAGCAGTCTTACTTTCAATAGCAACATTTCAGGTGTTCTTCTCAACAAGTTCCCTTTATAATCCATTTTGCTCTTACAATTCTCTTGGGCACTTCAAAGCAGAGAACCTTTTAAACAGTCTCACAGAGAAGTCAGAAAAGTTTTGTTTCCTTAAAGTTTTCTCTCCAGTTCTTCCTGTCACCAGGGAAGAGGGACAGGATACATATGGGGGAGGTCAGGCAGGAGGCATCAGAAAACTCCAGATTAGTGTGTTCTAATAATCACCAGGGAAAAATCAAGAGATGGAGACAAACCGTGCAAATAGGATGTAATGATGCTTTAATTTTGTCATAATAATTTGGTGCTAGCTATAATGGCTCTACTCTTGAAGATAGTGAAAGAAACCTTTCTCTTACCAGACTCAAGTTCCTTTGAAACCTTTTTATAAACTATTGATGTTACCACAGACAGTACCAAGACAATTCCCTCTTTTATTTTTTCCCCTAAAGATTCCAATCTGTTTAGGAAGGGACTCTGCAGGGTGAAATAAAGATTTTCTTAAGAGTCATTGGCAGAAAGTCCCCAGAAGAGCGGAGCTGTGCTACAGGGATCCTTTTAAGAGTAGTTTGAATCATTAGAAGCAGTTATTTGCTATGGGGCAGAAATTAGGCCAATAAATGTAGCTAACCTGTCTTAAGAATCCCAACAAACTGAAAACTGGCATTTTTTACCATCTTTTGGTGAAAATAATTAGGTTATTAAGTAGAAAGCAATGATAAAGGAGTTGTTCTGCCTTACCTGACGCTTGTGTCTGTGTAAGGCATGGCCATTAGCTGGGAATCTGCCTTCTCACTGAGGGAGCTCTGAAAAAGGGGGAAAATAAAAAGATGACACAAAGTGAAAACAATAAGCATTTCCTTGGTTTGGCACTACATAAAGCATGATGCACATCTATAGCAGAGAATAAATATATAATGGGGTGCAGAGGTTAATCAGTGCCCTGCACAACAAATGTACGTTTTTCCACCAGTGAAACATGAATAACTGAAATGGCCAGCACACAAGCTGGAACCACACATAAAAAGCAAGTGTTTTAATACAGCCAAATTTGAAGTCACAAATTCAGAGACAAAGAAGGGAGGCTGGCACAACACTTGCACATACCATGCCATCCAACTGCAAAATTTGCTATCACCCATGTCAAATTTGCAGAATTCTTCTGAGGTTATATCCACTGTGTACCTCTGCCAAAATATACTACTCATAACACACTTCTGGTGTCTAAAACACTAGAAGCACTCGAACTTGCCCTACTTAAATGTTCTATCATTTTCCTTTAGACACCAGTGAGAAGAATCTGAAGTTTAATACTCAATGCTTTTTCTCTAGAAAAGTGCGGTATTTCTGGCATTGTTAAGTTCAATTCCTTTTAAAGTTGTTACTAGCTCTTAATCAAATGAAACACTTTGAAAATACATGGTCTTAATTTTATCCTCGCTATTGCTATGCCATGTAGATGAAAGGGATTTTAAAAAATGGGAAATATGAGCCCAAATCTCATAATTCTGTAGTCTTACCAAACATGCAACCTTCTAGTAAAAATCTGAAAAAAATGAAATAAAACCAATCAGCTGTGCCCCTTAGCAGTGAACAAGATGAATGTGCTGTACGTTACATATCTCTACATTAACCAACTGCTTATCCTTCTTCCAGAGCCTTACAGAGAAGCCATGAAAAGGTTAACCATTGATTTAATTTTAGAAAACACTGAACATATTTTGATGAGTGTTAAAACTTCTAGCCTGAATCCAAGAGCAAGAATGGAAGAAGAACTCTAACAACATAATAATCAACCAAACCCAGTAATTTAAAATGGGAAGTGTTGGGTACCCTAATTACAGGCACCATTGCTGGTTTTTATCTATAATGACAAGCACAGACAAGTAAAAGAGAATATTTTGTTATGTTGTCTGAAATTATCTTGTCATGCTATTGACTCACGAGTATAAACCTGCCTACCTGCATAACCCGTGCTTTTTGCTGTTGGTTATTTGACAACCTTCTGGATCTTGTTCGTTCCACTTCATGTCTATGAACCCATCCTCGAAGTTCATGATTCAGCCTAGAAAAACCCATAGCATTAACAGATGTTTAAAAGAACAGTTGCAGATTTCTATTTATTTTAGAAAACAGTTTAACTAGCCACTAGAAAGACATTGCAGATTACTACTCCTTTACCTTATGATAACTTATCTTTAATGCCAGAGTAAGAACATATAAGTGCAAGATAAAATTTATGAGGGCATCTGTAAGGAAATATCTATAAAGTATTTGGATCATAGATGTTTCAACAAAAAGCAAATACAGTACTTTCTTTTGCCCTATGAGCAGTAATTCTGAAATTAGAATCATAGAATGGTTAGAGTTGGAAGGGACCTTAAAGATCATCTAGTTCC
>JAOXJM010000004.1:7876241-7897236 GCA_026413425.1 Tringa solitaria
CAAGGCTAGAAACAGTGAAAAAGAAAGGTAGATGATCTCATTCAGAGGGAAAAAATCCAGTTCAGCTCAGATATCAATAGCTGCTTTTAAAAATGTTTTATATGTCAGATGGTAAAAGCATGGACACCTTTTTCATTCTGTTTGGCTACAAGATGAGAATTTGGAAAAAAAAGAGCAGTTTGGCATATCCCCCCTGAGCAAGTCCTACTATTTGCAGGGATAGAGTTACTGCCCCACATTTAAAGTCAAGAAAGACCGAAGCTCAGAAATGGCTTTAATGGACAAGTCAACCAGTTAGAAGTTGGAAGCTGGAACCTCTTCTGTTTGGCCACACTTACACACCTGGGGTGCCTACCAAGGCTTTGTAGCCTACATTTGGACATCCCAGATACCATGAGCATTACAGGGCTTTCACACAGCCACAAACACCCTGTCCAAGCTGGCTGAGTTATCAGCTTGTTTAAGATGCAAAAACAGATCCAAGGGAAAAAAGAAAGAACCACTAAATACTTCATGCAGATGTTTGTTCTGAAATGTAGATAAATTTGACTATAGGAGGGAAAGAAAAGCAACACTCCTGTCATGGTTCTTCCAGGCACTCAATGGCACCTGATATTTTAGCTGTATTTTTACTTCTTTGGTTTGAATGTCAGTTTGATAAATGTGAAAGCCAGTCTCGCCAGGAGCCCAAACTAAGTTTCGTTTGTACTTCTGGCTGAAAAAACCATGTGCACTTCAAGTTTTGAATACTGACATTTAAGTTGTACAGTAATTTTTAGACAAAAGTCAATAATGATATCATAACAAAGAGTTTTCTGGGGACAGAACCATCTCTGAATATAAGCTGGGATGTTTCCAACAGGCTAAAGTTGACATTGCAAGGAGACACCAACCGAGGACCTTGTCCTCTTCCTAACTGATTCCAGACAAGGCTGCCACAGTGCCAAATGCTCTCTGGAAAGTATTTCTCTTTTCTTATTCCCGATGAGGGCACCATCTGCCGACAGCAAGGTACTGCACCTTCTTCCTCCAGGCTGCTCCAGAGCTACCCTCTGTGAGTGCTGGGCTGGTAAGAGGAACCTGGCCTCTTTTCTCTGCTGGGGAGGATGAGGAAGGCAACCCAAACTGGAGGGATGATCTCTGTGTTTTTCTTATGTTTTGCTTTCTTTAAAAAGTAATTTTTTTTAATAAAGCTGTTAGAAAAGAAAGAATGAAATCAAGTATCGCCACCCAAAGCATTTATTTTTGCTTAGAAAACTATATACAGTTATTTGGAAGCAGGCTGACATTTATTGCCAAAGCTTGGGCAGGCCTGACGCAAGCAGTCTCCGCTGCAATGCTCATTCAGGGTAAAAGCTTTCTGTATTTCACCCTCAGCCCAGCATCAGAAGGCATGGAGAAAAGGGTAAGTTTTGGCATTCTGTACAGGCTTGGCAACTGCACCAGCAGGACAAAGCAAGTGAGCAGAGCCAGGCCAAAGCACAGCTCTGCCAGATGAACATGTGGCTGTGAACAGTGAAGGAAGAACTACTACTCCTGAAGCTGTAGTTTGTAAGCAAATCAAAGGTATTCAATTTTATTCAAGCACCAACCCATCAAGAGAAGTTCTGAAAGGTTTGGGATCTGAACCCAAGTACAAATGATTCAGTCTGTCCTTTTCCTCTCAATTTCTCTTCAGGAGAAACTACAACACAAGACCAAAGGTGTGCTACAGAAGCAGTTTTCTAGCTTTGGGTCATCTCCAACACAAACGTACACTGAACTCAGCACTGAAACATATTCTTTCAGTGTCACAAACATTAAAATAAGTTTCCTGTATTAGAAGTGTTAAGAGCCACCAATGCCTTCTGGAGCTTCTGCTGTTTTTGCTAAAATACTCAGAGGGCTCTGTATTATGGCAGTCAGAAGGAGCTACCTAACATGGCACTGTCGCATGCCTCTTGCACTCACCTAATAGCTTCCACATTTCACCAGTTCCTCCCTACTAGGGCATAAGTAATTAATAGCCCTTTGACTGCCATAATTTGTATGTATGTTTGTTAGCATACTTCAGGTATACATCACATTTAAATCTATTACCCTCCTAAAGATATATGGAAGGCTGCTGAAACTTGCAAAAAGAAGAGAAATAATCCTTCTCTATCCTTCATCGAGTGCAAAACAGACCAGGATTGGATGAACTGAGAGTAAGAAACTCACCCTGCTGTACAGATCACAATTTGTGGTTCCCTGTTCTCAGAACACCTCTTAGAGAGGCTTCAAGCAGTCAGTGGAAGTTCAGACAACAACATCCAGCCTGCAGCTGAAGGAAATCGTGGTTCCACAGGTACAATGTTTAATGCTTGCAGTTCAGCACAACTCCCAGATCAGGCTCAGCTGGAAGGTGGCAACAGCCAGGCAAGGAGTCCAGCTGGGGATCTCCTCCTCTGCTATACTGCAAACCGTCAGTGGTTTTAACTAACCTGCCTGACTTCAGACCAGAATAGAGTGAGGAAAGAGCACACACATCATCAGGAAGAATTGTTAAGGCAACATGAAAAAAAATAAATACTGTGTTGCAGTTGCTCGTCATTGCCCTTCATTTTAGGTAGGTGCCAGACACATGACTTTAGTCTGCTTAGCACATATTACTCAAGAGGAAATCTGACATGTTTTCAAACACGCCATGACACTGCTTGATCTCATGATTGAGTTCACCGGCTGCTGAGGGCAGCACAGTGGTGAGATCCAGACCATATTGAGACCTTGGCCCAGAACTGGCTGCTGTGGGTGGGATCTGCACTGACAAACCTGAGCATACAACATACAGCTCAAACATCTCTGCAGCAACACAACACCTGCTGCATGTGATGCTGTGGTAATAGAACTAACCCCTTTGCACACACAGCTAATGCTCCCTCTAAGGAAACTACAAAATTATTTCTCTAAGTTTCCAGCACCCCACTACCCAGGTATCCCTAGACTCCCGCTTGCCTTAAGGCAAGTCTGTTTCTTTAATCAAGGAGTCCAGCATTAAGGCTCAAACAATAGCAAACTTAAGCAAAAACACTGCTGAATGCACCAAACCTCAGAATAATCCTGTTCTCCCACACACCAACTCAAGATTGCTCAGCTTGAGTAAGGTCTCTAAACCATACTGACACCAATACAGGTATGGCTCAACAGATGCTGCTTTCAGCAGCCCAAATCATGCGTGCTCCAAAATCTCAGCAAGCTACATTAGCACTGACTAGCAGCTTGCAGACTAGGTGGGATACTAATCTGGGTGCTGGTGAAAGACTTGGATTCTGCTTACTTCATCCTTAGAAGCAACAGATCATGGTAGCATGCAGCTGAACAAACCTTGGGTGATTTCATAATTTTTACTAAAAGATGATTAATCTTGCCACTTCTGTTTTTTTTTTTCCTAATGTTTATGCTACCAATCTATGAAACGAGACACACCCCTAAGTCTTTCAGGAGTCAAAAATCACTGCTTCTTCACTTGTTTCAGTCTACCACACGAGCACGGTTCCCAGCTATCCAGGCTGGTGCTTTTCTTTGCAGATTGCTCAATGGATCTAAATTTTTAATAGACTATTCAGTTTCCAGTACAGTCCTGGAAAGTAGAGGAAAGCCCATCAGGGCACTCTAGAGAGAAGCTGCAATGAAGTCTCTACAAAAGAGCAGCAATTCTAACACAGCTGCTGTAGGTCAACAGGACACAAGAGATTTTGAAGCAGCAGCTTTACTTAGCTTCATCAATCACCACCTCAGTCATCCTCCACCACAAATACAGCTTAAGAATTTTTGGTTACATCATCAAGTCTGTTTTCCAGTTTGAAAGAGGTTCCAGCCATACAGAGATGGCCAACTTGTAAGAAAAAAAAAAAACAAATTAATAAAATAATAAAAAAATAGTCACACCACCTTCTCAAACTCCCTGTTCCAATTTCTTTGCAGATCTGCCTTTCCTCTCTCCAACCTCATATTTTCCTTTGTTTTCTGTCCACCAAGTATCTGAAATGGTATTTAGGACACATTCTGGCTAGCTCACATCTTTATGAATGCTCTGTTGTTAGACGATGACCACCATGTAAGCTTGAGAAGACCAATCAGGGGAAAAAAATAATTTTTCATAGCCAAGAAAATAATGCTAGGGCCACTAGCAAGTACCTGGCTTACATCTTCGCTGCTCCTGCTCCAAGAAGCAGAGATGCAGAAAGTTTACGTTTTGCATCTTCTGTGATCGTTCTGCCTTCCCTACTTTTTATGTATTAATTGAATTAGTTTTCTGCTAATATTTTACTATCACATGTAGGATTTAGATTAAAAACAAAACAAACACACAAGACAATTTGTATTCAAATGCGAACAAGGAAGAAAAACAAAAGAAACATATTCCCAAAATAAATACATGGGTTGTTTAGACTAGAACATGTGCTTGCTTTCCATTTGTTTCAGCATTGTTTGTGCTTAACACGTTTTCAGATCTGGTTACTACCTAGGTACAGTCTAACACAAATGTGGAAATTAAACAAGAAAAAAAGAAGCATCTAGGAACTGTAGCAGTTTGAAAAATTTTCAGATTTCATGCTCTAAGTGGTAAAAGAAAATAAGCACATCTAATTAGATGTTTCTTAATGCCAGAAGTCAGCAATGTTTCAGGGGTGCCATGCCAGCTGAGAACACAACCGTGCTGATTGACACAGGCCCTCACAGGAGGCAAGCGTGAAGGCAAGAGACGCTGCCTCCCAGAGATACCTGCCTCCAGATGTCGTGTTCCAGCTCCCAACCCTGCTGCATGCCAAGGTTTGTGTGCTCACTGCCTTTTGTGCAAATACTGTGGGTTGCCAATTCCTGTCTTGCACCTCATGGTACGTAAGACTGGGGCAAGGGGGTGACCTCTCCAAGGAATTGAATCATAATGTACCCTTTTCCCTTCATACACCTCACCAATCATATTTAAATAATAATAAAAGGAAGTTTTTATAGATGTTAAATCCAAATCCAAATAATTCACAAAGATTAGAGAATAGTTCATTGACACACAGATGGGAAATTCCTGGGCAGCTTTTCTTCTAGCATAAAGCAAATAGATAAAATAGCAACTTACACTAATAGAATCTGTAAACTCTATACAATCCGCTTTCACAACCAGAAAGTATTAGTTTCACATTTATATTCAATTTATATTTAATTCGATTTACGTTCTTTTCTCAGAGATAACATGGTGCCGTGTCCAAGACTGAAGGATGTTATGAAAAGCATGCTGGCAATTAAACAGACTGGACTAGGCTCTCCCTCCAATATTTTCAAACAGGTTTCTTGGGTTGATACTCCAGCTTCTCTACCAGACTTTCAGCCCTGCTCCCATATTCCCAAGGTCAATGCTACAGATTACCCGTACACATAGTATGTTAGTCAGCATGAAAAAATGTGTGAGTTGAATAATTTTATCTGCTAAACTTGTTTGCCAAGGGCTGCCACATCCTGGACTGCTTCCCATAATCTTTAACAGAACAGCACAGCCTCAGAGTCCTCCACAAAACATCACAAACATCTCACCACTTACATACAGTCAAAAAGACTTAAGACCAATAAACAAATTATGTGTGAACCAGTGCTAGTCCAACACACATCCATTAAAGCAGAACACAGAACTAAGTGCACAGCCAACCATCCAGATGGGTTTTTGTGTGGGACGCCAAGTGCCCAAACAGTGCACCTCTGCTGACCCACTGCAGGCCATGGAGTGTGTGCACAAATGTCTGTCTTTCAGCTTCACATTTCCTTCCCAAAACAACTCGACCACTTTCCTGCCTTCTCTGATTTGACGGAAATAGGCAACTAAAGAGAAAACCTATCGATGCGTCCTTTTGTTTTACCTCTAGCCTTCAAAGAATCCTATCACTTCCAATTAAGAATCTGAGAAGCTTCTTACAATAAGGCCAGCTAAGGGAATTTCAAAGTCTGCTACAGAATTTAGGGGGTGAATTTCCCATGATTTTGCTTTTTTTGGATATCACTCTCTCTTTGCAATGGTTCATTGGTTTTAAATAATGAAATATTCACTGCTAATATGCTTGAATCAAAACACCCTGTGCCTGAATGCTGTCACACCTCCATATGGGTGTGCCAGTGAAATGATTTCCTACACAGAAGAAATAGCAACACTGCCACAAAGTTTCAAATAATATTTCTCTCCTGTTGACCACTGCACAGAAATTAGGTATTCCACAGTTAGCTAACTTGCAACAAACATTTACTTTTGCTGAACTATAAGCTAGCACTGATATTGTAACAAAAAATTACTTATTTCTGTGAGAAGTTGCAGAGACTGTAAAAGCATCACGTGTACTGGAAGCTTCTGTTGGCAAGGTCTAAGCAGAACAGCAATCACAACTACCATGTTCATGGAGCTACCTTTCAGTGACACCTTTATAAAAGGAAGAAAATGTGTATGGGAGGAGTGAAATCTTAAGTAATGGTTTGTATATCCCACATTCTGGGCCTTCCAAAGGGTATTGCACAATCAACATTCCCACCACCTTGATACAGTCTAGTATTTTAATTGCAGGGCAAGCATTTACTCTGCTAGTGAAAGAAAAAAAAAGTAGAAAGATAAGAGTAATTCCCTGCAAATTTGCTATTACATTTCTCTTCACTGTCTAAATCCAGTACTGATGCAGACCATCTAGTTCAGGCAATGCAATTATGCTGGCATGCTGAGCTACTACCCTGGCCAGGAACAATCAGACATCCAGGGAATTTCTTTTTGCTTTATCTACTTTGTTAAACATCAAATGGGTGGAAAAATTAACCCATCCCATTTCTACAGTTAGTGATTCTTGCAAAGAGATAAACACAAACTGACCTTTCCATCTACTTTGACAACAGTTTCTTGCCATCAAGCTCAACACCATACTCATTTCTGGGGGTAGAGAAGCTGCCACAGAAACTTTAGAGCAATGTGGTAAAAGACTTCCCACCCATCTTCTGTATGTTAGTTTTGAGAGACTTGCAAACAAGAGCTTCACTTACTCCAACTCCTCACTCACATGTGGAGGCAACAAAAATTTCTCCCAGCTTCAGAGAGATTACTGGTTCTATGAAATCTCGCCAAGTGTCTCTCAAGTGAGTGGTAATGTTTGCAAATGCTGATGGGATGTACAAATCAGTTACTTGGTATCTGGAAGCTGATTTTTCTGCCTAAGAGTGAAAAATCCTCATATAAACACTAAATGCACAAAGAAATAGTCTACCTTAAAATCACCCATATCAAAGTAAAGTTATCAGCTGTATTTCACTGACTGAAATAAACAGTATTTGCAGTAAGTGCAAATACTTCAAAAGTAATTCCAGCTATAGCAAATTTTCTAATGTTATTAAAAATATAAACACCAACTTTGTAAAAATTTATCATGGTCAGAAACAAAGTATTCTTCCAGATCTATCCAATCCCATTCCTTTAGTCTGACTGGGGTTTTGAGGACAAATGGAGACACTGCTGACTGGGAATCTACTGAAATATCCTCCCCCTTTTGAAGAACGTGAACAGTTTCATATAAAAGGCTTTTATGTGCCACAGCCAGGTTAGATAGACAGCTACATGCAAGAAGTATCCCTTTTTAGTCTCCTCTCCTCCACAGGTGCCTTTAAAAGTGTCTGGGAAGTAATGCAGCATTTCCTTGCCACTCTCTGGTTTCTATGTCCCACTGATACAGTTCAAACAAGAGAGGCTTTTGATTACCACTTCAACTAATGAAGGAGAGGGACGAACCTCTTCACCAGATCTAAAGACAATAAGGGGTTTACACTGTAATAAGGAAGATTGCTGCTAGACACATCTGACAGACAGGATTGCAATGCACTGGAACAAACAGTGGCATTTCCTGCACTGGGTACTAGAGGCAGCTTGAACTCATAGCTATTGACATTAGTGCAGGTATAAAGAAGCGGGTGAGCTCTCAAAGCCTGTGACTTTTTTTTCCTAGAAGGATTCTAAAAACAGCTCTTTAATCTCTTCAGGTATAAATAGAGCAGACAAACTGGTGTATGCTGCACTAGTTAACAAAATGCCAAGCAAAGAGAAATTAAAAGTACAAGATCTAGCTTCTGTTGCCAGAAGGATTCCAAAAGAGTAACCGTTACACAGATGAGTCTTCCCCCATGCAGGAGGAGAGTAAAGGACAGAAGTCAGGTTTCAAGCTTATGGCTTTAAATCACAACACTGCCTGTATTAATGATCCAAATAAAATTGCAGAACAGCAAACTTGCTAGGGAAAGAGGAATTCCTAGGCAGCTTACCTCAATGGACCATAATTCAACATTATGAAAGCCAGTATCACCATCACACACAGGGTCCTTCTCTTTGGAGATGACACCTTGAGCTTCTGGTTCTAGACAGGAAAAAACAGAGAAGACAAACAATAAAAAAGGGGCACAGACAGGCAAAGGTATGTCAGAAGCTAAATACATCAAATTACGCTTGCTTTTTAGTTTTACAATTGCCTAATTACGTATGAATACATGCCGGGACTACTTAACAATAAAACTCTTCTGTTTGTACATTATATTCAGCTTCTATCCTGTCTATCTTCTCAGTGAAAGCTTCCGAAGCACCAAAAATAAGGAATTAAGCATCAACTAGATCATGTGACAGCTGTCCTGACCCAGAGTTGGTGAAAGTCCTGCTTGGAGCAGAAGGCTGAGCTAGAAACCCCCAAAGGTCTTCCAGTCAACACTTCCATGATTCTGCTCTAGTACCTTCCACCTGAGCAACTGTCTTTATATAAAGTCAGATGTTCCTCACAATCTCTTACCTCTAATACTACTTCATCCAGCTGCCTCTTCAGCGTGCTGTTTTCTTTCTTGAGTTTCTCATTCTCCAATAAGGCTGCCTCCAGCCTTGCCTCCAGTCCCAACATGTATTCTTTCTTTTTCTTCCGTGACTGAAAGGCTGACTCCCGGTTTTTTATCATGCGCTGCTGCCTTCTCAAGACATTGACCTGGACAGACAATACCAAGGTCTGTTAATGATCCAAAAGTTAAAAGTGCCTCTATTTCATGCATAACTTCTGCTCCTTTGTTTTGTCAAAAGTCTGCATAGATAGCTTCCTGCACCCTGCTTCAAAAGAGCTGAAATGCTCAGCAGAGGCAAGTAGGAATCCAACAGTTACAGCTCACTAATAAGGAAAAAAAACAGGTCCTGCGCTGTCTCTGTTTTCTCCTGCGTTCTCAACCTTCTGTGTGTAGGGACTCATAATGTACACTTGAGCAGCAGTTTGATTTGATCAATCAAGTCACAAAGACAGAAAATGCATAGGTCTGCAAGGTAGCAAGAATGTCTTTCATCTTCTCTTTACCATACACCATTTTATAGGCTACAGTCATCTGTTTTCTTAACTGAAAAGTCCTCCAGTTTTTTTAGTTTTTTCTGCATGGAGACCATTTCCACACTGATTACATTTGTTTCTGTACCTTTTCCAGATCTGCTATACAGTTTTTGAGACTCTGAATACTGTTGCTGACCTCAGATTGCACATTCTATGTCTATGAAGCACTTACATGGCAGTTTAAAGGCAGTTTCTGGTGCATCTGTACTAGCATCTTAATTCAGATCAGGAGCGTGGCTTTGATGCACATTTCCTGATTGTCCCACTTAATATGCTTTGGTTCACATCACAGAACAGTTTCTGATAGAGCACACAAACCGGATTCCTTCCAGATGAAGCTAAACCAGCAAACATACTCCATGAGGGCATATAATTCACTCCAACCACTAGCAGGCATTCAGGCTGTGAAACCAGACCAGGGCAGTTCAAAGTAACCCTTCCCCATCCCCAACGGTCCTGATGTGTCTGATTTTTTTTCCCCACACAGGAACAGTCTATCATCCCTTACCACTCATTCATTTTGTGGTTTGCACGGAGTGGGACAACCTAGAACGAAAGCATCTTGCTGCTGACAACAATGACCGATACTGCAGAGCTCTACAAAACTACTTGCAATCTTAAACACTACTCTGTTGATCTCCTCTCCCTCACAGATTAGCAACCGCAACTCTGTTTTTACTAAAAACAGAAGACTTCCACCACATTATTAAGCTACAACAGGTTGTGCCTTAATGATGTTTATAGTGAAAGAGAACTAAATGCTGTATCTTACACAGACCTGAATATCCTCCAGTAGCTACCAACACATGCACCGGAGTAACCTATATCTATTAGAGCTAAAGAAAAAAATATTAGAACTATTCTAGAAGTATCAGTCTAGGAAAAAATAGACAAGTCACAGAATAGTAACATTAACAAACTCGGACAGTGCACTCCAGCTAAGGTCTGGCTTGTAAAGAACCTCAACCATAGCTTTCCAACTCTCTCCCTGTATATACCCACACACAGACAATATGTTGCTCTAGGGCTTTGGTGTCTGCAAGAAAAATTGGCTACAAGCTGTTTGAAGAAGTCATTCTTCTTCATGATACTGCAGTCTGGTGACAAAGACTAAAAAAAACACGTTACAGTGCATTAACATTTTGGACTGTCTCCACGTTGATCTAATTGCTTTCTGTAAAGATCATTTATTATATGTCTAGTCTGCTGCCACCAACAAAAGTCTGTGAAAGTGAAGCTGTTTGTACTTACTCCAGGTTCTCTCTTTAGCACAGACTGGACAAGGAAAAGATTTTAACATATTTTCATTAACACTGAGCTTTGTCTTGAATTTTTTAAGAACTACAGTACTTAACATAAGAAAACTTTTGCAGACATATAAAAACTTTGGAAAAATAAAAGGATTCCAGCTAGCCGAGGACTGCAGTGTATAGAACACACCAGTTTGGGGCCAGGATCACAACTGTCCAAAGATGAAATAATAAGGAATGAGTTCATGCAGCAGCTTTGGCTTGAGTTGTGTGATATTCCAAATAAGTAGTTACATTCCTCTTTTTAAAAAAAGGTTTTGCATCATGAAGTCAAACAAGGAAGACCAAATTGTTTACATCAATTCTTGTTTGCAGAGCTGCTCCGGATTATTCACTACTGGACAGCTTTTGACTAAGTGCCTGGAACCTCTGGCAAATATACCTGCTTCCCGGGAGAAAACATGGAGTTTAAGCACCAGTGCAGTGTTTGTACACTAAAGTAGATCCTGAGGCACACCTATTGCTGTTTCAGACAGTACCAGCTATGTTTCAGATGGTATTTATCTAGACTGCCCTCCTTTACTCAGTGTTCTCTGAATGCTGTCAGGAACAGCAGCTCTCCCCAGACGGATTCAAGGTACTCTGTGCAATAACTGCATTTCAGTCTCTGCCACACCAGTTTCACTTCCACTCATTTCTTAGGCTTGCTTAAATGAAACCAAACTATTCATGTCCTTGAGTTTTTTTAATTGACAATCCCTAAAAAAGTTTAAGGTCCTTGGTTAACCCTCTAGTGCTTGCTTGGCTTTTCTTGGGGAATAAGCTGAAAGTGCACACTTGATCCTACCTAAATCTGATGCGGGAAACTGAAAAGAGTTGTGTGTGTGAAGCAGTGCAATAATGCTTGAACCTGGAAGCAGTACAGCTCTGAGCATTACACAGCTGGCTTGGCATCAAGATAAACATGGCCATTGCTTGAGCATTTTGATTCAGAAGAGAGAGAGGAACTAATTTATAATGTTAGACTGCTTGAGCAACACTGCACGAGTGCTGAGCAAAGATTAAACATACAATACACCTCTGCTAACTTCTTTTGAAGCCTCCCTCTTTGTAGGTTGCATTGTATTAATTTACTACTGAAGACAGTAACTTCTGGTTCTCGGGAAGCACAAACCACAAAGGAAAATATTTGCATTTGAGTCAAACATTAGTGATTTAGCTTTTGCTTCCTACCTTTAAAAACAACACTCCCACTAACACACACAACAAAAAAAGATGTTGTAAATATGGAGAAGTGAAAGGTTCGTTGCAAAATCTTGCTTCAAACAGTACTAACTAGATGCAGATTGTCCTCTATCTTCAGAGTCTTTACAGAGTCATGCACTTTACAAATAAACACTGCTACCTCAATTTAGTCTTCCAAAGAAAACTAAATTCTGAGCAAAGTTTAACCTCCATTCCAACATAAGCTGTATTTCTAGCAAAAAGCAGTAAGAATGTCTCTCACGCTCCATGGAATTTTTGGTACACACACTGGGAAAGTTAACAAAGAGCTGGAAGTACAAACCCTTTCAACTTTACATAGGCCAGCTTCTTACCTCAGCTTACGAAAGCTGCTGTCTTTGAAGATGAATCTTAAGTGTGGGAATACAAAACCTATGCAAGTGAGTCTGTTCTTATGACAGATCTCTGTTTTCTTGTCTTTAACTGAACAGAACACAACTTGACTACAGCATAGAAAACAGGATTCTTTAACAGAAATCCACAGTTGTGTTGAAGCAATTTTGCATAATCTAATTTCTTCTAAATTTTCAATTTTATTTTTTTTTTTTTAATCAACAGAACCGGGAGGCAGAATTACATCCTTTTTCACCATAGAGTGGAAACATAAGAGAAAGGTCTTATAAGGACACAACTAAACTGGATTCCCTCACACACCTACCATTTGTCGTCATATTTAATTGCAACAGGAAAGGCAATGTGCTTTTTTAGTTAAGAGCCTCTTTCCTTCAACCGGAAGAGTGGCTTGCTTCGCCAGCGTTTCTTTTGTCCAATTTCCTAGTGGAAAGTTCTTCACTGGTTTCCTAGTGAACAGTGACTGCACTGAAAGCCTGGCACTTCCCTGCGGCTGGCAAGTAAATGTGTGCCACCAGGGCAAGCACAACTCAGGGCCTCAAGCATACGGCTGGCTTGCAATCAACCAATCTCAGCCTAATCCACTGGAAGGGCTGAGTGTTAAGCTAACAGTTTATCCCCCCTAAGCCCAAAAAGAAAGTCCTGCAGTGTTTCTTTTTATCCCACAACATCTGCTGAGATTAGCAAACAAAAACACGTGTTACAGAGCTCAAATGACAGCTACATCTGTGCAGCTCTGAGCGACACATATGGTGGCTATGGCAGTCACAAGATGTTTTAACCCTGCTGGTGCCAGCTGCATCCTGAAACATTTGTTCTTTTTCAAAGTGCCATTTCACAGTATGTGCCAAAGAACAGTTGCAAGTGTTTTTTCATGTTTCAATAAACACAGGTAGGATGTGCAGCATTTAGGCTGATACCAAGTCTTAAAACTGCCTCCCTAGAACAGCTTCAGGTGCAAATACCCACACAACCCTTGTTCAAAACAAACAGCTTCTTATTATCTCAGTTACACATTTGACTATTGACTGTCACAGATGTGTCTATGAAGCACAGTAACAATACAGAGCGTTTGTCAAACCTTATATTCAGACAACAGCAAGGTGCCATGCTAGTCTTGATTACAGGGAGTCAGAAATCTAGTGACTGCTGACAGGTCTCTTCAGTTTGTCTTTGCATGGCAGTGGCAGGCAATGGGGGATGGAACTCGATGATCTTTAAGGTCCCTTCCAACTCTAAACATTCTATGATAATTATAATTTAAAAATGTAGCGCTTTTAACCGGTCTGCCTACCGACAGACCTTTGTTAGCTTCTTGCCAATTCAAGATCATGGTTTCCATTGCAGTCTGGCTACTGAATGTTTTGTAGCAAGTAGTTTTTCACTTGAAAATGCAGCACCCGCACAAACATGAATAGTGCGGAAAATTTAACATCAAGCATGAGTGGCAATTCTCAGACCCTAGGAAGCCACACAACAGCACCCCTCCAAAGAAGCCAGAAGGCAGACACCTTTGTGAAACAGTGTCCTGCACTGCTAATAAGCAGGTGACTATACTGCAGAGTTTCATATGAATGTGAAAACCAGTGTTTTCTCCCTCAGACCGAGAGATGTGATAGGACTCTCAGTTCACAACAACTGCACTTGGAGCACCACACTGGAGAATGACACCCTGAGAGTTTAAAAGCCACAGTTTTAAACCTTCTTATTTAAGAGATTTAACAAGACACTTCAGTACTTTCCACAACCATGGCTTCCTTTGGACAACAAAATACAACCAAGGCAGCTCCAAACTACTAGGAACTAAATCAAGTTAGTACCCAGCTTTCTAGCTAGTTAAGATAGCTAGTCAGAGCTGAAGGGCGGGAACCACACACATCTCAAAAGCTGTTTCAGTTTACACCTACTGCTTACTGTCAGCTACTGTGGAAAAACTTAATTATTTGTGCAGTGACTGTTGAGAGCTTACCCCTTTTCTATTCATTCAGTATATGATGAAATGGGAGCCTAAAGAGATTAGGATCATATGAAACTCAGTACCTTAAGTTTCCAAAATCATGAGTAAGATCCAGAGAGATAAAGGGATGGAAAAAGAATCAGGACATTTCCAATTCACCTACTTCCAAAGGAGTGGTTTTATTATATGGCTTAGAAAAATGATTTAGTACTAATCAAAAATCAGATCGATCAAATCTTTGTGTAAGTAAGAGAGCTTCAGCCACTGAGAGCTTGCAGTTGAGAAGACAAGCAAAGGGAAAAATATATCAGCGCTGTCTTCTGCCACAATGCTTGCATACCTGGTCTGCAGCTCCAGGCAGGCCAGCACATATCAAGCTGTTCCTCCCCATTCTTTGCCAAGCTGCCAAATTCCCCATTTCCTGTTAGAAATCCTATTAGATGAGCCCAACTACAGCTCTGTCTTCCTGAGACTCAGAAGCGGCCTGGTTCTCCCATTATATCCTACATGCAGGTAACTGAAAACCGTTTCCAAGCTTTGGTTATTAGCCATCATCGCACAGTCAGAACTTACATCCAGCCCCATCGCTGCTGTGGTGCTTTGAAGCAAGGGCTTAGTCACTGGTATTTTGCCGCTTGTTGAGCCATTTCCAGCAGCTGGAGGCAACGTGTTGACTGCAGGATTGGGAAGTGGTGTGGTCCCTCCAGTGACAGCAAGGACTGGCTGGGAGGCAGGGAGCACCCCAGAAGCCTGGAGCTGTACCACAGCAGGCTGGGGGAGCACCACTGATTGACCTAGAACACAAGAACAAACAGGAGTGCTCAGCGTATGATACGAAATGGATCTTTACATGACCAGTTTGTAGAGGAATACTGATATAGGAGGAAGAAAGCCTTGCTTCCTCTCCTGCCCTGCACAATTTATCTCAAGTCCTGTTCCACAGGATAGCAATGGGAGGAAAAAAAACCACAAACAACAGTCAAAAGTTTTCAGGGCTCTTAATCCATCCTGCAAATCAAAACTACATATATTAAAGACATCCAGTAAACCAAGCTCTCTCCCAAAAGCTTTTCAAAGCCAATAGAAGTTAAAACTTGTTAGAAACATTACTAATTTCAGTATTCCTAGCACTTGATGCACTTTGAGTCACTTTTTCAAAGAACATAACCAGCTTACCTCAATCCTCCTCCCTTTTGTCCATCCCTACTTTACTGCTGCATTCAATGGAAAACTTACTACACAGAAGTGACTCATACCATATGAAGCAATTCAGAAACAGCATAGAGAAAGAAGATGAACAAGAAAGAAAAATGCAAGTTACACTTTCAAAACATAATTTAGAGCCTCAATTCACACTAAAAAAAGATCAAGTTTTTCAAAAAAAATCTTAGGTAAGAAATTTTATGCACAAGATGAATAGAGCGTAAAGAAAAGTAAGCAGAAAAAATTGTGGTAATATTGACAGATTTTGAAATGGAATTAAAAACAGTCACTTCCAAGAAATTTCAGTCCAACAACTACATTTAACTCAAGCAGGTGCTTGAGTAATATTTTGTTGTCAGAAAACACAAGAACGTCTCTCTAATCCTTTGTAACAGGATGACCTCGCCAGCTTTCAGAAACAGTGTGTTCCAGCTGAGCATTCCAACCAAAATGCACAACGATGTGTTACAGCATTTACCCAACCTTCCGGAAGGTGAAAAATGAAGTAATTTGCCTAGTGCCAAGGGTTTTCTTTATGTATGAGATGTAGGATTAGATCTCCTTTTTTGCAGAGATAATCTCGAAGACATCAAAAGTTAGTACTACCCTATTTAAGAACTTCACATGGGGAATTTGAGATTATTTCAATGATCTTTTTAATGCATAAAAGTATGTGATGCTTTCTTCTTTAAGCTTTTATGAACAGGACTATAAAAATATTATCCCTCATGCTCCTTTGAACATAATGGCATATTTCAAACTGGTAGCTCCAACTTGTCATAGGCAGGGGATTTTGATTAATGAAAAATATCTTTGTTTTTTGTTATGGAAGCGGCACAATAGAATTTTTAAACACATCGTCAGTTAAAGCAAATACATGAAATGGAAATACTTTCCTCAAAATATTTCCTCTACAGTGCCTCACAGAAGCTATTCTCTTGACTTTTCTTCAGGGAAAAGGAGAAAGCTGATCTTCACGGTACTATACTTATATCAAAAAAATCCATATCCCCAACATTCCTTATTCCAGATGGTATTTTATCAGCTGGAACATCAGAACGAATGAGAATTAGGTCACGCTGACTGTGTTTTAAGCAGTCTAACAATCTTAGGCATGTTGTAAGAAATGTCAACGTCTCCAGTTTTGGCTTAACTCCTGATGGAAGAGCAATTAGTAATGAAGACAAATTTTTCACAATTGCAATAATTTCTAGATACATGCCCTTAAGTATTTGTCTCCTTTTCCTTTGATGCCTGGGTGCCTGTACAGTCAACTGCAAGAAACTGCAGCCATCAGCTGGTGAAAACAAGCAACTGCAGCTGACAATTCCAGCAATGCAAGTACTGCCTTAGTTGAAGAGTAAAATAATGCTTTGGATTCAGAAATGAAGGCTCAAGCTACTTCAAAGATCTGTTATAGGGCAACAGAAGCAATTAAGAATTATCAGTGGAGAGGAAAATCACTTGCCTGTTGTTAACATCAGCTTGCAGCTGTAAACAACTTTTCTAACCTCTAACGTGGTGCTCTCAACTCTTTTAGCAGATTTCACAACATCAGTGAGATAAAATGCCATGAACTCATGTTCCCACCATCCGGTGGCAGAGTTTCATGTGGGTAAAAAAAAGCTTTTATGACTCCTACCCCAAGCTCTCAAGCTTCATTCAAGCCATCCTAACTGACCTTGCTGGATCTTCCTTTGATTACAACAGAATAGCACTGTAATTGCCTCACGCACCACCTGCCATCACAACTAGAGAGGAGCAACGCTCCCCAGAGATCCTTCCAGATCAGCAGTTTTACCTCCACAATGCCAGTGCTCAGCACAGTCTCTTTTGCTATGCTGCCTTCCATTCACATAGAGCACTCACCGGGGCACTTTCTCACAGGAATATATGAGAGAGGAATAAGGCCATCTTCTCAGCCTAAATGTTTTTCAGCAAAGCATTTAGGAACCCTGCTTTTTCTCCTACCCTTCCCGTTTCACTCACCAAAGCTAACTTCATCCTAGCGACCATCCCAAACAGACTTAGTGTTTACCCCTCAGACAGGCTCAGTCAAGAGAATTCACCTACCTTTAGGAGGTGCTGGCTGGATGTTAACAACCGGCTGATGCTTTGGCAGTGGCACAAGGGTGGGAAGAGTCTGAATAATGATGGTTTTAGTTGGGATGCCAACATTAGCCTGAGCTTCGGGTACAGCAGGCAAGAGGGGTTTGGGTTGTATCAAAGGCCTGGACGCTGTCTGACCACACCTCTTCAGGGTCCTCACAGTATTATTTGCTAGGAAAGGAGAAAGAGCCAGAGTTGGACCAGATGACACAGAACGAAGAATTCAAGCAGTAATAACATGGCTTTTGGAATGTTTGGGGTTTTTTACCCATCTCTAATGTTTGTTAAAAATGGACATATCTGATCACAAATATCAGGTCAGAAATGACAGGATATACTAGCATCTGTTAGTTAAACATTTCCATGCAAGACAATATGCAATTCTGCACTATCCAGAGAATCAAAGTAACCCAATCTTTCATACCAGACCGCGAGGTGATGCCAACAGCAGGCTTCTTCCCTCCGTCTCCTTCGGGGGATGCAGGGCTTCTGCAACTCTTGCTGTAGAGAGAGATGGGAGACATCTGGGAGCTACAGCTGAAGTCCCCATCATCCTGCAGACAGAAAGTACATGAGATTAACGCTTCAGAAACATATAAAAGCATCCACTAGTAGTTCAGAGTATAGCAGCTTTTCATCACGTTTGTGTTGCTGCTTCAGTGAACAGGAGAAAGGCTTTGTTCTGCAGTTTTAGTCTAGTCAATGTCAAGTACCACTGAAAACCAAAGAAGTACCTCTCCTTATCAGGAGAGTGAAGGGGGGCAGAGGCCAGCAACTGCTAGATTTTAAAAGGTGTTTTGTTTGCCAAGCAGGCCAATACACACAACTGAGGAAACAGAACTGAACATGCTCTTTTTAGAAGGGGTCACAGCAGGAAAGGAAGGAAAACATCACTGAAGGGAAGAGTCGGAAAAATAAGCTGTTTCTTCTTATGCTATGAAGTTGGTCAGACAAATAAATCACTGGGCCTTTTGTTTGCCCCAGCTGCTTCTGAATGACTGCAGCTATGTGTGTTACATGGAGGTTTCTGCATACAGGCACATTCTGCACTGGAGAGTCCACAGATGACGGAGAAGGGACCGAACAATTTGAAGTGGCTGGTGATAAGGGTTCTGTCTTCACGCTTTCATCTGCAAGAGGCAGATAAATTTCACTGTACAAGTGTTTAACAATGGGAGATCAGTAAAGAACATACTGCCCTACAGCAGCTAATTAATTCCTGCAGCAAGGCATAGCGAGATTAAAGATACTAAACAGCTTAGCTTGTAGGGCAGCTCTCACCAGCTGTACCCATCCTACAGAAACACAGCATGACTTCTCATCACAGAGCTAAATGCTGCAGGCCATCAAACAGTTTCACACAAATTACCACTATCCTAAAGTTATAACAGCTCACCCTTGTGGGGTGGGAGGGAATAGTCACCCCTGCAAAACACAAAAGGTCAATTACCTTCATAAGCATGGCCTGTAAGATTCCAAAGATCCGAGTCCCAAGACATCAAATCCAAATCAAAATGAAAGTTATAGAGATCATTTTCCTGAAATGACAGTTCAGAAAAAAGAAAAAACAAAAAGACGATATACATGGAAACATCAGCCATTATTACAACACATAATGTTGCAATATACAATATAAATATAACCAACACATTCTTACAGCTCTGGAAAACAAAATGAAACTACCACTTCAGTTGCCTTAAGGCAGCAGAGATAAAAGCTTAAGGGGGCAATTCACAACTGGAATACACAGGACAAGGCTTCTTTTAAAGCTTAGAGCTGTAGGAGACAAGCATACCAGTTTCAGACCATCACTAGCTACCATACTGCTATCAGCAATTTGTAAAGTGAAAGTTCCAAGTCCAGTAACTGTACCACCTTATATAAAACATAAGTTTTAGCAATTTGTTGGCATCCTCTTCTTCATCTTAAGTGAAAGATTGACTTAATGCCCTTCCATCATCACATCTCAAAGCACTTTACAAACAAAAGCAGCATCAGTATCAATTTACCAGCAAGAAGAGAGACACAAGGACTGATTTGCTTAAGATCTGATTACAGTACGTATTAGGACTCCCTAGACTTGAATAAACTGACACTGTCATCTTCTAAAACCAGGGACACCAGTTTCCTTTCCAACAGAAAAAAAAAAAAAGAAGATTAAAATCACTTCATATATATTATTTATTGTACAACCTTTAAAACAGTGATCGCGTTTTTGCTCCATTTTTTCTGCTGCTGCACAGTTGCATGTAAGTCTCAGTTCCCTACTCAATGTAACGTTTTTATGAGCACTTGCATAAAAAATATTATATATTTTTATATATAAATATAAATATTAAATACCAAACTTATCCAAATATATAGCAAAAACTCTCCCGTTAAAAACTACCCTGCAAACGTACCTCTCCTTATGTTCTCAACCTGCCTGAGGGAGACTCAGAAAGTCTGCAGAGGGCACAGAAATTAGTATTCACAGGCTAGGATGAAGAAAAAGCATATTTATAGGAAGAATGACTAACAACCACAGCCCGAGCTGTGCAGTAGAAGCCTCCACGTGGGCAATTAATGCAGACCTACTGAAGGGGGATACCCTGCCCTTGTACAATGCAGTAGTTCCCAAATTTTCTCCAGCTCTACAACGCCTGTAGGCATGTTCTTAGTACCTGAAGTTGGTGCTGGATAAACCAGGGGTTGTGCTAGAGGTAAGCAGGATACAACGAGTAGAGAAAAGGCAGGGCTTTTAAAACAGAGAGTGGAGAAACCATGAGGCAAACGCCTCGGGACAGAAAAAGCCGTATGTATGATCAGACAGTGAAAAACATGGTTCGCAAGGAAAGGGTTTAGTAGAAAATCCAAAAAACAGACAAGAAAAGAAGAAGCCACATTATGGGCGAGGTAATAAGTCACAGCATTAGTGGTCACAGTTCTCCAAAAAGAGAACAAAAGTATAACCCAGAAAGGCCCTCTCCTGCCAGCACCGCCTCGCAGGAGAAGTTTGCTTTCATCAGGTCAGGGACAACGCCGCTTTTCCTGGGCACAGCGCCTCAGACTCTCGCTTTCCACTCTCCCCTTCACCCTCGGCTGTTAAACCTCCGGCTTTCGACACGACAGCCCGTTCACAGAGGGACAACTCCGCACCTCAGCGGCTGAGCCAGGCCTGAAGGGCTGAAGGCCCGTCAAGCTCCCGGCGCTCCAGCCCGGCGGCTCGAGTGCCTCCCACCGGGCGCCCGCCCCGAAACCCCCGGCGCTGCTCCCCGGGGAGCCCCGATACTCACCTCAGGCTCGTCCCTCGGGGCCCGCCGCTGCTCCGCGGCGCCCAGCAGCTCGCTCAGCTCCTCGCCCAGCACCGCCTCTGCGGGAGAGACAGCGGCCTCAGCGCCGGCTCGGCCCCGGCGGAAAGCCCCCACCCCACCCCACCCCACCCCACCCCACCCCACCGCAGCCCACGTAAGCTGGAGTGGAAG
>JAOXJM010000004.1:7901489-7916619 GCA_026413425.1 Tringa solitaria
GTCTGGAGCGTTGAGCACCGGGCACGTGATGGCTGCAATGGGAGAGCTGATCTCAGAGACAGGATAGATGAGGTTAAATCTAGGGATTGGGGCTGAATCCCAATCAAACAAAACCAAATCTATGGTGATAAATCTTGGATTTATTTTTTCTTGTGCAGAGAAGTCTCACCTCTTCAAATACAGTAGTCATGTACTTAGTACAATGATTTTTCTGCCATACGAGTGAATTCCTGGAGAAGGGGCAGTTTCTGCTCCTCCAGAGACCTATTTATTTATCCCCTGCACTACCCTGGGTTGCACCCCCCAAAAGGAAGAACCGTGACTTCTGCAGTCCTTCTTGCCTTCCTCCCTGGAGGGGAGCAGAGACCTGTCTCCATCCTTGTCACAGCAGGAGGGGAAAGGACACCCAGGTGGCTGTGGGGCTGTAGGGGATCAGGATGGGATAACTGCAATAGCTGTAAGGGTTGTGTGCCAGCCTCCCTAGGCTTGTGCGCTTTGCTGTGTGCCAGGGCAGCACCCCATGTTTGCTGGGGCGAGTGGCCCGGCTGCCTGCAGGACCTCTGCAGGTTGGGGCCGCGGGGACATCAAACACCACCAGCACCCAGCCCAAGTGAGAGAGATCCCGTTCCCTGAACCTTCTGCTTTCAGACTGGCACCAAACACTTTCCCTTGGTAGACTTTTCCTTTCATAGCCATCTAATAGGCAAGCTTGGTTCCCCTCAGGATTCCTGGAGATGCCTAGCAGGGTCCCCAAAACCAAGTGCTGAGGCACCCTCCAGCAGCTCTACCTTCACAGTACGGGGGCGGGCGGTCTCGTCCAGACCCCACTGGCTGTGCATTGCAGCCTCCATACTCCTCTTGGCTCAAACTTCTCCAGGCAGGAGAAGGCACACATGGAGCTGAAGGCAAATGTGCCATGAGGGTGGGAACAATCGACCTGTCCCCTTTCATGGGCAACCAGCTGGGGACACTCGATGGCCGCAGGCAGAGACAGCGTAGGGCATCTTAGGGCAGGGCAGGCAGCCTCATCCCTCACAGTGCCTGCAGCACTATGAGCCTCACCACAGCAGGAACCTCTGCTCATTTTTGGAGTAAAGCCAGCTGGCACTGCTCGCTAACGCAGCTTTGTTATCAGCAAAGGTGACATGGACCGATTCATCCAATTCTTTGCAAAAGAGAGCAATCGTATGTACAGCCAGCAGGAAAAAACAATGAGCTGTGCTTTGGGAACTTGAAAAGCCTGGAGTGGGCAGACTCAGCCCAGCTTGTCTGGGGGAAATTTCACAAAATGGGGAGCCAGCTCCTGACCCTGCCACTGCTGGGGATGCTGATCATGGGACAGTCACATCATATCTCCATGTCCATTCCCCTTAACTGCAGAAAGCTTTGCTGGTCTCAGCTGCATAAAGCAAGTCCCAGGTTGGACCACAGGCACAGGTGCCATCAGCAGCACTAACTTCCAGGTAGGCTTTTTCTTTTTTTTTTTTAATTTTAAATACATATATACAGAGACCCTGCCCACGCCCTGACCCCTCCTGCTGGGTCTCCCAGTACAGAGGGTCTCCAGTTGTGTCCTGTGTCTGCTCCAGTTCTCAAGTCACCCCATCCTTGTGCAAGGCTGCACATGCACCATGCAGTGGCACAGGGAAGGTGGAGCAGGTCTCTCACGCCACCCAGAAAAGCCCAGCACCTTTCTGGAGTGCCCGGTGCCTGGCTGCAAACCCTCAAGCTGCTGATGGAAAGACTTTCCCTTGCCATAGAGCATAACATACCACAGCTTTCTCTTCTTTGTGGCTTCCTGCCCTGCTCTGTCCCTCCCAGCTTATCTCTAACCTCATCTCACTAGTCCTCTCCCCCCTTCCCTCCCCCGGCTTCCTGCCAGGATACATCCTTCCCCTGGCTGTGGGACAGAAGCCCCCCTTTCTCTCTTTTGTAAAGACTCCTGAGATGCCAAGCACCTTCCCAAGGTGGATCAGGGTGGGCTTGGGGTAATGCAGATGGTGCCACTGGGGTGATGGAGGTGCCAAGGCACTATCCTGCCCCCACAATCGGTGCATGCAGGATGCTGGCACCTGGGCAGGGTTCAGGGCAGTGAGCGGGAGCGCTGGGACAGCCAGAGAGAGCAGGGGGCTTATCCAGATCTCACTGCCGCTCACCCATCACAGACTCATCGGGGAACTGCTCCCTGCATGCAGCATCAGAAGCTGCTTCCCCAAAGGTGAGGGGCACAGCAAGCCCAGCCCGTTGTTTGCCTGAGCAGCGTTGGGCACGCAGGGCTGACCCCCACAAAGCATCTGTGCCCCCCATCCCTGAGACCCCGAGCCCCTGGCAGGCCCTACCTGTGCAGGTGGGCATCTCTGCTGACCACTGCTGGGAAGCCAGGCATTGCAGCCTGCCTGCCCCTCGTTGCTCAAACCCCTCCTGGCACCCGAACACGCAGGTAGAGTTGTAGCTGAAGTCTCCATAGGGATGGCTGCAGTTCATGTGCACTCCCTTGGGCTCGAGCTTGGCACACTGCACAACTGGGAGAGATGCGGCACCACCAGCCCGTTAGGAGCAAAATGAACTTGCCCGTTTGCCACTGGGGCTCAGGCTCTCCAGCAGGGAGGGAGGGAGGGATAGGGATGGATGGCTCACCCTCCTCGCACTCGGGGCCATGGAAGCCAGGGTAGCACTCGCAGCGGTAGCTCCCGATGGTCTCCACACACTCGCCGCGCTGGCTGCATGGGAAGGGCTGGCAGGAGGCTGCACACACAGAGGACAGTCATGAGGAGCCACTGGCCACCCTGCTAAGGTCCCCAGCCCACCCATTCCAGGTCCACTCTGCAGTCCCCCTGCTCACCCTTGTAGCACAACGCCTTTTTCTTACGGTTGCAGGACTCATCGTTCCACTTGCCCGACTCCTGCTGCCGCTTGATGTAGATCTCCACACAGTCCTGGTTGGAGCGGCGGTTGTTGGGCTCCCCAGCTGCCCAGTTCTCTGCTTCCTTTGTCAGTGCCTTCCTGGTGCCCACCCAGGTCCAGGTGCCACCCAGCTTGCGGATGCCAATCCAGTAGTAGCGCCCATGGAAGGGCAGGCTCTCATTGAGGTACTCAATCTCCTGCTTGTTCTGGATTGCCACTAGGTCAGTGAAGAAGGTCTGGCAGTAGTTCCTGGCCTGCTCCCACGTGTAGTCTCCTCGGTCACTGTAGTGGTATGTCCAGGCACCCACCTCCACCCACGTCACTGTGCCTGCGAAAGAGGATGAGATCCAGGATCGACGCAGAAAGGATGGGAGCCAGGTTGGGAATGGGGTGCCCTGGGACATGAGGGTGGGCTAGGGCTGGCATCAGGGCCAAGAGATGCCAGCGACCAGCTGAGTGAGGGGACGGGACAAAGGGCAGGTATGGGTGAGAATTGGGCTCTAAGGGCACATGGAGACCTGGGTGGATCAGGCATGGCAGAAGAAGCTGAGGTGGGACAGAAGAAGATAGCACATGGATGAGGAGGTTGGGGGAGATGAAATGAAGACTGAGACAAAGGGCAGCATGGGATGGGGTAAGCAGAGTGCAGGTGGCAGAAGAGCTCCAAGCGGCGATGCCATCCCCTCCTCCAGCACAAGGGGAGAAAGCCCAGCCCCCAGTCCTGCTCCCCTGCCCACAAAGGTTTCCAAGAAGGAACACCACATTGAGATGGTTCATTAAACATGGTTCCTTGTTGAGTGCAGAAGTATACCGTTTTGGTATTCTTGCTTTACAGTTCTACATAAGAGTCAGCTTGGAGCAAGGCAGAGCAACAAGCATGCCCTCACCCCCAACAGCATTTGGATCCCAAGCTGCTCATCTGAGCCAGAGATGGTCTTAAGAGTCTTGTAAAATTCACTATTGCAAAACAACATCTTGCAAAAGTCAAGTTCACATTCTGGTCATACCCACCAGGCAGGGCAAAGCCAGAGAGTAACTGGAACCCACACCCAGAAGCGAAGGGCACTTTGTTGAAACCCTGCTCTTATTTACAGCACTTCACACCACAACTTGATGCAATCAAAGGGTTTTAGTCACACACACAAAAAAAAAGCCTCCTCCCTCCTCCCCAGAAGCAGGTACAACTTCTCAACTTCGACAATCTCCATGACTGCAGGAAGCGATACAGGGATCATATCTCCAACTATGCAGAAAGTGAGATAGGGATCAAAGTTTGCTCCAAACAACTGGCTTGGGGTACCATATGTCTCAGGGGAGCATATCACACTGTGGTCATGCAGGCAAAGGTCTGGCCATGGCAGATTAGATGCAAGTCTAGGGCTTCCCAAGTGTAATTAGGGTTCTAGTTTGGTCAATAATTATGCATTCTTCTAAGCAAAATTCCCATAATTTGTGTGGTTTTCCTTGTGAAAGAGCAAACTATCCACTTTGTTCAACAAAAAGCTGAGGAAAATGTGGCCTTCAACAACACCCCTCCTGTTCACCCCTTGGGGGTTTGAGGCTGTGGGACAGAAGCTCAGGGCACCTCCTGGGAGCCCACCCCAGCCTCAGCTCCCACCACTCACTGCCTCCCCAGCACAGCTCAGGGCAGCTGCCCTCGCACACCCAGACCACAAAGGACCAGGGAGCCCATCCACTACTTGTCCATGCCCTCTCCTGCCCCTTTCCTCCAGCTCCACCAGTACACCCTCTCTGCAGCACAGCTCATCCCCATTCCTTCCCCTCAGCCTTATGTTACCTTTCCCTGCCCCACCTGGAGCTGAACCCCCACCTGGCTGCAGTTTGCCTGCGTCTTGACCCCTTCACTCCCCTGGCAGCCCCTAGCACCTACCCCCGTTAAGGGTGCCTTTGCATTTTTGTTTTCCCCTGAGATCTAAAAATCTCAGCCTCCTCCTCACACTTCTGCATTTGCCTCTGCTCCTCAGCCCAATTATGAAAGGTCATTTGGAAAATAACCCAGCTCACAGGGGATTTTTAGGGACAGAGCAGGCACCAGCAGGTCTTGCTCTGTGCGATGCCAAGGTGTGAAGGAAATGCCCTACAGGCAGCAAAACCAAATTAGTTACTACTCCAATTTCTTCTTCTGATGTCAATTAGCAGCTTTAACCCCTTGTGGCAGCAGCCCAGCTGTGCTCCCAACCCTTCCACCCATGGATCCTGTGGTTACATCCATACCCAGCTCTGTAGGCAGGGGGAGAGCTGCTGCTGCCTTTCTCCAGTTCACAGTACAAGGCACTGTCACCACGCAGCATTTGGGGAACAAGAACCCCTACAGGGATCCCCCACACGTGGCCTAGCCCTCCCCCAGGGAGCACGGTCCTACAATAGGTCTGGCTGGAAGGAGCTGGCCCAGGCAAACACAGCTCCCTCCAAGGCGAGGAATCAAGCCCTGGGGCTGGCAGCCACGGGAGTGCGACTGATGGACCCCCAAAATAACACTGCTTCCCTTCTCCAGTTTCCCAGACCTGCAGGTTCCTCAGCAGCAGGGTCACGCTGGACTTATCGAGCAGGCAGCTTACCCCATGCGATGGCAGCGATGCCCAGGTAGCAGATGCCACGAGAGCCCAGAGCCCACGTCCTCTCAGCAGACTGCAGTCCTGCAGCAGCGCCCTGCGTGTCAGGGAGAGAGGTGTGAGCATGCACGTCCCACGGGGGCTCACGCACCTCGCCATCCACCCACACCGCTGCCAGGTGGGTCCTGGTAGCCACAAGGGCATGTTGCTTGTGCCAGCTCACACACAGGCACGTGCGGTGCTACCAGCCAGGTATAGCTCTGCTGCAGAAAGGTCCCGTCCAGCGAGGCACTTTGGTGGTGGCGGGGTACCCACAGCACAGCTGGGCAGGGGGGGGGCTGTGCCAGCAATGCGGTTCACTCCCGGGGAGTCCCTAAGTCCAGGGCATGCCCTGTGCCCCCCACCCCTCCCTGCCCACCCAGGGCTGGCATCTGCCTCTGCAGCGGCAGTGCCCTGTGTGCCTGGCATAGCCTTGCTGCCATGGGGCTCTCTGGGGCAGCCTGGGTCCTTTCCATGGGTCCCTGGCAGCAGCACTGGTTCCTGGCAGTGCCCACACACAGCCCTGCCCTCCCCTAAACCCCTTTCCCAGGCATACCCCAACTCATCCCGAAGGAAAGGAGGACCTACCATGTCGGCGCTGCAGACGCACCTTGCCCAGCTGCCAGCAGTGCCAGGGGCGTCTGGCCCTCAGCGGGCAGCGGTGCTCACACTTCCTCCGAGTGCGCAGAGCATCGCTCCCTGCCCTTGGCCTCTTCCCCTCCCGCCCCAGCCCCGCTGCCAGCCCGCATCCTGCCCCACATCCCCACCTCCCCCACCGCGGGGCTCTCCCGCCCCCGGGAGACCCCACTCCCAGCCCGGGGATGGAGGAGAACAGCAGGGTTCAGCCCCGGTTGTGGCACTGGAAGGATTCCGCGCAGCACTTGCCCCATGGCACGGGAGCTGGGTGCATCCCCACGCTGCCGTGGGGACATGACAGCCACAGGAGCTGACCCACAACGAGCCGGGCTTGCCCGAGCTCCCCGGGAGGTGGAGAAGGGCCCTCGAGGTGGGGTCCAGTCCTAGAGTCCCAGCCCATGGTGCCCAGGGCACTGAGACCTCTCTGACCCACCGTGACCATGTCGCAGTGCCCACGCTGGTGGTTGGAGGACGGAGGAGAGACGAGGTGTGATGAGCTCCCACACGGACTGAGTGGGAGCGTGGCTCGCAGCCTCCTGGCTCCTGTGCCGGATGCTCTCCTGTCTTACAGGCTTTTCCCTCTGGCTGTGAATCCTCATATACCGTTTATAAACAATCGCTTACACAATATATTTTCCTGTCTTTGCCTTTCAATCTTTATGAGAACGGTCCAAGAACATGCCAGAGAAACTTCCCCTAAGTTGTTAATATCTTTTATAAACCTCCACCAGTGCTTCAGGAACTGCCTCATTGTGTCCACCTCCCCTTGGATCATTGTTGAATCATAAATCTTTCCTTACCCCATTCTGCTTCTAATTAAAATTGCCTTGGCAGGGTTTTCTGCAGGAATTACTCTGCTCACTTCCAGTTAAAGCCAAAGCGAGGCCCATGCAGGTCACATGCATTTTCCAGTTCCAGAGAAAATGATGCTGCTCCAGTGGGACTCATGCTAGACAAAAGGAGGAACCCATCCCACAAAAGCCATAACCCACTACAATGAATTTATTATTGGCCAATGTAAATCCTGTCTCTGGATATCTTTCTTGCAAAATATTTTACTGCGATTGTCTATTTTTATCAAATTGCTGAGAATGATTCCGTATGTCCAGTAATTCAGGAGTGCTCGCTTTCTAGCAGCGTATGTGCAGAGGGTGTGCAATTACGGCAAGGGAAGAGTCAGCCTGGCAGGCAGAGAGGCTGAGGGGCAGCTGCTGGGGCAGGAGAACATCTCCAGATGCTGAGGGTCACCGGGACAGGGTGGGAGCTGCCTCTCCCATGCACTGGGAGACCCACTGGGAGTCAGAGGGGTGCTCATGGGTGCACGGCTCTCATGGGAGTAGGCTGTGCCCCTGCCAGTTTCACTTGTGCTGAAACCCAACCCGGTAGGTTGAAGCAGTGGAAAAAAAATACATTGCCACCTTTATTTTTGTAACTAAAAGTAGTTTCTGGTATTGTTTTAAAAGCAGAGGCAAGGTGGGTGCTGTTGCAAAGGGCAGAATGTGGTCAAGTTCAAAGCTGTTTGTGAGGGCAGGTACCCCTTGCGCGTGGGTAGCTGAGCTCAAAGAGGGGGTCCTACATGGCAGGAGAGCTACCGAGGGTTGCTTTGCAGATAGTGGAAAAAGGTCCACGTGGTGGGAGGGAGAGAAGACCCCAATCAGCTCTGCTGGGAGCTGGCTAATTGCCACGAGCCCTTTCTCATCTCAGGTGGTTTCCAAGGCTGGCTTCCCGGGACAGGATTCAGTATGCTTCAGGGCAGTTCCTGCTGCCCCGCTTACCAGGGAAGGGCCAAAGTCCCTGCCTTACGGGCTGGGCATCCCAAGCAGTGGGATGGCACATTCTGTCCCTCCCCGGCTGCCCTTTCGAGGGCACAGTGTAAGCTGCAAGCCAGGGCTTCGCTCAGCAGGGGCTCAAAGGAGCAGGTACAAAGGCGCTTTCACATGTCACTTCCTCACTGTCCCTCTGGGCCCTGCAGGGATCTGGAACGGAATCGTGCCTCCTTAGCTGTGCCCCGGTCCTGAGCCACAGATGGAGGTGATTCTCTCTCCCGAGAGCCCTACCACGGGCTGTATCTGTGACGAAGCAAGGTGTGATGCCACCACAAGTATCCCGACAGCTCTGGAGGCACCCAGGTGTGGATGGGATCCACAACACCAGGGGCTATATGAGCTGTATGAGGAGGTGGGCACTGGCAGAGGTGGGCAGATGCCCCAGGGCTTAACCTCAGCAGAACCCCAGGGCCACATCCATGCTGCAGCCCACAATGTGTCCCCAGGGAGTGCACAGGACTGAGTGGAGTGAGAGCCTGGGGGCAAGGGGTGCAAGGGCCACCCCTTTCACCGCCACGCTGCACCCCCCACCCCGTGCAGAGGACACTTGTGCTGTTTTTGGCAGAGGCTCCCACCCCGTGGTGGCACAGCCTGTTCCCTTCCTTGTGCAATGTCCCCCAGCAAACCGCAGAGGAACCGAGTCACCCTGACACAGCCCGCCCGGCTCGGCTGCCGCCGGTGATACGGTGGGCACCTTCCTGGGGAGTCCCCCTCACCCCTGCTGCTGGGGAGGGCTCAGCAGCCCACTGGAGTGAGGAGGCACCTGGTGGGACCCCTGCAGGAGCATGGTGTGGTGTTGGTGAGGACACACACCCTGCCAGGGCGCAGCCCCGCTGCTGCCATCCCACTGTGCCACCCTGGCGACCAAGGTGTTTCTCTCAGAGGCTTTAGAGGCACCTCCTGAGTTCAGGCAGGGGATGGCTTCCCCCCAGCACCACCAGTCAGGGTGTCTCTGAGCTTCAGGGTACCTTTTGGCACGTCTCCCAGCATGATGCCTGGCCTGCAGCCTGAGCAGCCGGACCCTCCTCCGACAGCCCCAGAGGAAAGCGGCACCTGATAGAATCTTTCTACGATTTGAAAGTGTTTGGCCATGAGAAGACACATTATCCGAGCTATGCCCTGGCTTGCAGGGGGTGAGAGGGTTTGAAGGATTAGCTGGGACCAGAAGGACGAGGATGCTTCCAAGACGGCACACAGGGCATGGCACCCTGCACCCCTCCACCCCCAGGGACCTCGCAGCACTGGGGCAGCCCTGCCCGTGCCACCCGGTCCCTCTCAGAGACGTTTCTTTGATCTCATCTGCAGGACAGCTTTCTGCCTCGCACCTTTCCCCTGCCACACCGGTGGTGGAGAGCCTTCTCACTGGGCACCGCTACCAGCCGGGGACCCCTGGCCATGCTGTCTGCCAGCTCCCTGGTGCCTGGCAGCAGCAACATGTGCGTGGCACAGATAAGGGCTTGCCAAACAGGATGCTGGGGGCGTAGAAAACACCAGTTATCGTACTGCTGGTGTGGTAGGGAGTAAACAAGCGGCACTGCCCACCCGGGGAATCCCCGGCAGAGCCTCTGCCCTGCCAGCAAGTTGGGGGACAGGGTGAGGGGTACGGGGTGATGGGGTGCAGCTCCAGGGATGTGCCGCATCCATGGGCAGCCCCGCAGGCAGCCCTTGCCCCAAGCGAGAGCAGAACCACCCAGCCGCTCCTGGGAACTGTAACTGCTCTGCCTGCGCCCTGCCTGGCTGCCCACAGCACCATGCATCCCTGGAGGGCTGGGACAGGCCACCGACCCGCCTTCCCTTGATGGCACCCCTCTTCCTGGCACAAGAGCGATACCTAGAGCTGCCACGCCAGCTTGGCACAGGGGCAGCGCAGGTGGTGGAAGCATTGGCAGCCGATGGAGCAGGCCACCGGCACCCCAGACATCACCAGTGCTCTTGTGATGTGTATGGTTTAATGTAGGGATTTCAATCTTCTACTATCTCACAAAGCAAGCCCAGAGACAGATTCCTCTGTTTGTCACCTCCATCACCCCCTGCGCACTATTGCCTTCTCCCCTCCCATCTGGTTCTTTGCAGCACGGGCTTTGTCCTCCCCTGCTCCCTGAACAGGGCCACCACAGCCCGCCCAGGGCCAGTGGATAAACATAATCAGCACCAAGAGTCATATCTCCAGCCAGGGCCAGCCCTGGGCAGAGCAAACAATGTCCTCGCCTCCAGCCAGGAAATCCTGTGGAAACCACTCAGGAAGGCACTGAGCCCAGCTATGTTTTCCCTTGAGTCAGAAGCATCCTTGAGGACGTTCTTCTCCTTTTGGCAGGCTGGGGCTGAGCTTTCCTCTTCTCTTTCTCACCTCCCTGCTTCAGCACAGCTGGCATTTTGATGCTTTCTCCCCCAGGATCTTGCTTACCTTTCTGCTCCAAGGAGCTACTGTGTCCTGCAACTTCCCAGTCTATTTAAATTGCTGAATTATTTTCTGCAGGTAGGGCAGGCGCTGGCACAACATGCGTTTTAAGGTCTTTTGTAGGTCTCAACCACTTTGCTTTTGCGGATCTACAAACTGCCCTGCCCATGCTGTTGCAAACCACCAGGCTCTGCCCTGGGCAGTGTTCCCGGGGTATGTGACCCTGGGAATGGAGTAGCCCCGTCTGAATCGCTGCTGCTATGGCCATCCAGCTCTTCAGGCACAGGGTCGGCAGCGCTTGCTGAAGTTGCCTCTCTCTAACAGTCCTGACTTTTGGGACAAGCCCCTGCAAGAAAAAAACAGAAGCTAAAATAATAAGGGGAAGGATGCTCCTAACCATCTGTTGTCACCTTTGAAATTAATTCCTCCTCTGACCTCTCGCAGCTCTGCTTTAAGAGCAAGATGGTTAGAAACATCAATTTAACTTCGGCCATGGGGCAGAGGGGTACAGGCTCTGTCACAGCTGAGCAGCAAACCTCAAAGGTCTTTTCTGCACTTCTCTGCTAGAAAATGGCAAGGCAACATAGGGAGCACTTTCCTACCTTCTTTTTATTTTTATTTTCCCGTAAAAGGAAAAGGACTGTTTTGCGGAGAGGCATTTCAACTGGCCTGAGAGGAGGCCAGGCAGGACCTTCTCCCTCCACCCATCCCTGCTGCTCTGCTGGGAAATCAGCTGTCCCAGCCCCACGCCGGGACCGTACCTGGCTCCTCAGGGGAGAGCAGCGTGCAGGGGGCAACTCCCTGGTCTGCCCGGCTCTGACCGCAGCCGCCAACCCTCTGCCACCTCCGGCACTGTCACACCATCGTCACACGGCAACTTCCCGGCACCCAGCAAGAGCTAGAAACCCGCTTTCTCTCTACGGGTGCTGATGTCCTTCGGCAGAGGCGTGGGGCCGGCAGCAGCGTCCGTCCCGATGGACACCGGCGCGGGCAGTGAGCGGAGCTGTGGCGGCTGCAGCGCCCACCCCCTCTGCCACGGGGGTGCCATGAGGGTCCTGTGGGGGTGCTGGGGGCCGCTGTGGTGTGTCTGCTGGCCGGCGGGCCGTTGCTCTCCACGATGAGCCGGAGGAGCCCTGCCCCAGGGAAGTCCATGATGACCACTCCCCAGCGCACGGGCTGACCCCCCCGGCGCCGCAGGTGCTGGTAGCAGCGGGGGTTCACGAAGCGGGCCACCTCCTCGGGGCAGGTGAAGAGCCCGTTGCCGGAGCAGAAGGTGAGGTGCATGGTGGCGGGGTCCCCGCCGGCCGCCCTCTCCAGGTGCCTCCGCGCCCGGGCCCACTTGCGCTTCAGTGAGAGGACGTTCCAGGCGTCGCTGATGCTCAGCTGCTCGTAGGGGATGCCCAGCACCTCCCGCGCCAGCGCCTCCAGCACCACGATCTTTCCCCGCACCTGGCCCAGCGTCGGCACCTCCTCCCGGCACCACACGCGGCCCCGTCCCTCCTCCAGCAGGCAGCGGTGCAGCCGGGCGGCAAAGCCCAGCCGGGAGAAGATGGGCAGCTCCTCCTTGATGCGCATGAGCACGGCCTCACCGGGGTGGGCACGGAGGAAGCGCAGGGTGCGGCGCAGGACCCCCCGCAGGCTGGCCCGCTGGAAGGTGCAGAGGTGGTAGACCTGGAGCTCGCCCCGCGCCACCTTGCAGCGCACGTCCAGGAAGCGGATGCCGGCCGCCAGCTGGGCCTCCAGGCCCCAGCTCTGGCACCGCAGGCGGCGGCCGCCGAAGAGGCTGAGGGAGTCGTGGGTGCCAGGGATGGAGAGGCGGGAGAGGGGCAAGGCGTCGGGGAGCCCCGCCATCCAGTCGGGGCAGCAGGCTGCCGGCTGGGGTGTGCAGTCGAACGCTGCGCTGTGCCGGCACCGCGCCTCCATGCCGGCAGGAGACTGGGCACCCCGGCACCTGGCCGGCCCCACCGAGCCCTGCCGTGGAGGAGAAGCAGGCCATGAGCAGTGGGCATGGCCCCTACGCATCCCGATCCCACCCCTCCCCAGAGGTATAAGAATCACAGAATCGTAGAATTGTAGAACAGTTGGTGTTGGAAGGGACGAATACAGGTCACCTACTCCAACCCCCCTGCAATGAGCAAGAACATCTTCAACTAGATCAGGATGTTCAGAGCCCTGTCCAACCTGGCCTGGAACGTTTCCAGGGATGGGGCATCTACCACCTCTCCAGACAACCTGTTCCAGTGTTTCACCACTCTCGTTGTAGAAAATTTCTTCCTTATATCTAGTCTAAATCCACCCTCTTTTAGTTTAAAACCATTACCCCTTGCCCTATCGCAACGGGCCCTGCTAAAAATTCTGTCCCCATCTTTCCTGTAGGCTCCCTTTATGTACTGGAAGGCCACAATAAGGTCTCCCTGGAGCCTTCTCTTCTCCAGGCTGAACAACACCAACTCTGAGTTGTGTTGTGTGTGCTGAGGCCTGGGTTGAGGCTGAGAGGTGCTCACAAGCCCTCCGATCATTTTTGTGGTCCTCCTCTGGACCCGCTCCAACAGGTCCATGTCTTCACTGTGCTGAGGACTCCAGCACTGTCCCCACCATCCCATGAAACCCTATAGCATACCACACGCCCCATACACGTTGCTGCCAACACTCCGCACTGTCACACCATACAGTTCCCCTCCCACTCTCAAGCACTTGTCCCGCTACCCCCAAGCCCCAGCATGTCCCAGCCTCCCCCTCCTGCACCCACCTGGGTTTCTCTGCAGCCAGAGGGTACAGCTCGCCCGACGGGGCGCACAGCCGTGGGTGCCGGCGGCACACTGGCAGGTGGAGTGGGATGCTGGCCATTAACCCTGTGACAGTCATGACGCGCATCCTGCCTCGCACATGGCACGTGCACCGGGGATTCATCCTCAGCCCTCGGCCAAGGGAAACGCTTGGCAGACACGCCGGGCTGGAAAATCGCCTGGCTGATCCCGAAAGCAGCCATTCAGGCCTCTGCACCTCCCTCTCCAGGAATCAGGACAAACGGGATCGGGGTGCCGCGGGGCCCCTTGACGCTACCCTTGGGAGTGGCTGCACAGAGCCCCCAGGTGCCCATGCACCCGCTCCAGAGCCATGCCCTGGGTTGGCTCCCAGTGGGCTTGGACCCCTCTGGTGATGGTTGCCATCATCCCCATCAAAGGGACAATGTCCAGACAGGGATCTGGAGCAGGAGGCCTGTGCTTGCCAGCTGTTATGATTTGAGGAACTCACAACAATTTATTGTTGTTTAGACAATTATTCTATCACCTGATGACACCATCCCACCTGGGAGGGGGAATTAGGGGGAAAAAAACAAAACCCGAGGATTGAAGTATAAACATATTTAATAGACTAAGACTAAATAATTAACATTAATAATACTAAAGAACCAGTATTGATTCCAATATCAATATAAAATATACATGGGTTATACTCAGCCAATTCTATCAGCAGGAAGCTGTGCACTCCCAGCAGTGGACGGCAAATTTCGGACTAAAAGCTACAGCTTTGGGAGGAAGGGAAGGGCTCAGAGGTCCGGCGCCAGGGCAAGAAGTTCTCAGGATCACAGCCATCATAGAAAATAGAGAGAGCTTCTCAGCAAACCTTCTAATTTATACTGAATGGGACGTTCATGGTATGAAATAATCTTGTAGGGCAGCTTGGGTCAAGTGCCCGGGTCTCGCTCCTCCTCATCCCTGCACCTGGCAAGGCTTGAAAACGCCTAGACCTTGAATCCCACATACCAGAGCTGGCTATAAAGTAAATATTTTCATTAATTCAGACACTAGAGTCTTCTAAAAGTGTGGTTTTCCCAGGCATTAGAAGAGAAATTAGTCCTGTGTCGCTCAAACCAGGACACCAGCACATGCCAGGACCTGCCCAGCGAGGGTTCCCCGGGGGCAGTGGGCTCCGTCCCTTCGCTCCTCAGGCACCGGTGGCTGCTTCACACCGGAGTCGCCCCGAGGGTGCTGCCGGTGGCCAGGACTGCCGTCACCGCTGGGGTGCGAGCCCCTCGGCTGTGGCAGGGCCCGGAGCCGGTGCCGGTGGGGAGGTGGCTCACCTCCTGCCCTGGGGACACAGCTACAGGGCACCCCCGCCGGCAGCGCACACCGGGCGCAGGGGGGTTCGGGGAGGAGCCCCCCGGCAGGTCCCAGACCCCTCCCGGGACGCATCCTCCCCTCCGAGCAGGGAGGGCACAGAGATCCTCCTTCCGCCGCGGGCTCTGCCACCGCAAGGGCACAGTGCGGCGGGACGGGACGCCGGGACGCCGGGAGCCGTCCCTCCCTGCGCGGTGCGGGGAGCGGCGGCGAGGCTGAGGGGGGCCCCCTGGGGGAACAAAGGGACCCTGCAGTCTCCCCGGGCAGCCTCCCCCCAGCCCCTGAAAAAGGCTCTTGTCTTATCTACCGCCGGGAAGAGGCCGGCTCTCCCGGCAGTGAACCCCGGGCAGGCGGAAGAGAGGCCGGGCCTCAGCGCGGCCGCTCCCGGCCCGGGCCCGCCCGGCCGCCCCCGCTCCGGTGGGCATGGCGGCGACGGGCGGCGGCGGCAGGGCCTGCTTCGTGCTGGGCGCCTCGGGGGCGACGGGCCGGGCGCTGCTGCGGGAGCTGCTGTCCCGGCAGCTCTTCGCCAGGGTGACGCTGGTCGGGCGGCGCCGGCTGAGCCTGGGCGAGGAGACGGAGGCGGCCGTGGTGCGGCGGGGAAAGGGGTGCCGGGGGGCGGGGGGGGGCGGCCGG
>JAOXJM010000004.1:7916719-7953404 GCA_026413425.1 Tringa solitaria
CAGGCTGCTCCACCTCGACTGCAAGTCACGAGACTCCGTGCGAAACGCAATAACGTAAAACAACGGGTTTGCCAGCCTCTGCAAGACTTTCAAAATCTGATCAAAACCCCACCAGCCCCAAATATTTACACATCGTCACTATGGCGATGAAGAAACCTACATCCCGAGCTGCAGGAAGTGGGCTGCATTTTCCAGGCAGGGATGGGGAGGCAGGGGAAGGATGGAGGCCACTGCAAACGTGACTTTTTTTTTTCCTCTGGAGCCAATGGCCTGGGAAATTGGGTACTGGTGGACGATGGCATTCCCCGAGGGTGAGTGCAGGGGGTGGCTTGGGCAGCCTCAAAGAGCCACAAAGGAGCCCACGAGTGGTCCCATCAAAAGGGTGCAGGATCCCCCCAGCAGGACCCACTGGCCAAAGCTGGTGGGCAATGAGGGGAGGCAGAAGCGGGGCTGGGAGTGGGAGCGGGGGCTTGGCCGACCCCTCTGCCGCCGGCTGCTCCCACCGCCTCTGCCCACGTGAGCTCCCCGCACCCTCCCGGCGTCTCCACGAACTGGTGTCAAGATAACTGGGGTTCAGCATGTTCAAGCTCCCTCTTCATGGTGTGACTCATAGAAATGCAAAACCAAACAGGCTTCCCCGCAGAAAGACCCAGATCTTTCATTTCTACTTAATCCTTTGGCAGCTATTTCCAGACACTCTCACATGATTCACAGTTAAATGCCAAGGTCGGGATGCTGCTGGAGGCTGGTTTGCGACGTGCCATCAAAACCAGAGATGTCACTGGCTGCAACGGCGACGTGTGGGGCAGGGAGAAGGTGTCTGGGTATGTACGTGCCGAAAAGAAAGGTGGAGGCTGGATTCAGGAGAGGTGAAAGGGCTCCATTGGAAATCCCTCCTCAGCTCGATTTCTGCTGAAGCGCTGGAAGCCTGCTTTAGGGGGTGACTGAACAGGTGCCAGTGAGCTACCAAGTGGCCATAAAATGCGGCCCCTGAAGCGTTTTGGAGCTCTTGGGAAGTTGTGTTTGTGTAGAAGGGTCGTTTGGCTAATTACGCAGGCAGGCTCACCCCAGAAACGCAGCAATGCCTGTGTCCGCCCCACAGCCCAGCTTTCCACAGGCCCAGAGGTATTTACTGTCGGGCTCATACCAACCGTCATATTTCTGGTAGGAAATACTTCATGTATTTTATCACTCCTGCTCTCATGAAATTTGCCATACGTATGAGCACTATACACACAATATTGAACATCTGTATCCCTATAGTCATATATAAGTACACACATATACATATATACATACTCCCAATGTGGGCATCTGGATCCTCAGTGAGTCAGAGTCCAAAAGCAGGGTTTTTTGGATATCGTGCTTGGGGTCCATCACAGAGATGAACGTGCGTGGGTTTAGTGCGGTCCCAGACCCTGTTGAGGGAAACCTTGGTCATCCACCCAAGTGAACGTGAAGGTGCATCTTCCAAAACATCCTCTGAAATCACCCTGTGCCCGTGGCCCCTGGGTGCCCACAGCCCCGGCGTGTCCTGGCACCCGAGCTGGTGCAGGAGGCAGGTCTCGTGCTCTCCGAGGGACCCCCAACCCCTGCCGTGGGGCAAGGCAACCCCATGCTGCAGCCGGGGTCCCGGGCACCAGGCGCTGCCTCCACACCTCCTCGGTGCCTGCTCCCCACCATGGGGACACACGAGGAAGGGCTCCCTGCAGCCACATCCCTCGGATTAACACTAGGGGATGGTTTGTGCTATGTTTTCGGGTTACTTCAGTGACCTGGACCCTCGCACCTCACCAGCTGTGGTGTGGATCACCCAGCTCTCCCCAGCATGCTGAGGAAGGGCTCTGCTGGTGCTGCCCATCCCAACCTTGGGGACTGCCAAAGCCTGCGAGGCGGTGGCGGGAGCTGCTTGCTGCCCACAGGGGGCTGAGGGTGTCCAGGGCTCAACCAGGCTCCCCTCAGTCCTTTGTCACTCCCTGGAGGGTGCCAAGTGCTGTGGCCAAGGGTCGGAGCAGGGTCAGGCAGGGAGATCAGCTCCTCACACCCGTGAGCAGCAGGTTTTCAGTCTGATGTTCTCCGTGTGATTTCCACTAGAGATCTTCACATGAGGAAGACATGGGGTGCTGGTGTGCACTGAGGAACTGGTTGTGTTCACCCATATTCTTGTACCACTCAGTAATCCACACATAAACATGTATTTCTGCTACTGTCTCGACGGACTATTGATTTTGTCTCTTCGCACTGAAGGTGTGGCGTTTCCTTACCCTCTACTGGGGCACTCCCAAAACTTGTGCCCAAAAGCCCTGGCAAGACCAAAGGGCTCTGAGAGCTGCTTTCTGCTGCAACAGATGTGGTGGTTTCTTGGGAAACTGAAAAGGGAATAAAACTATGACCCCAGGAGGCTGGTCCAGAGGAAGCTCCCCAGCACGGCACGGGCACCCCCAGCCCCGCTGCTCAGGTGGCACCTCGGGTTTCGCTGGCAGAGTTGACTCTCACACCAGCAGCAGCCGCGGTGGCTGCAGGGGCTGAGCAAGAGCCAGCCCTGGTCGCCCCCAGGCACCCCACCTTCGGGCAGCAGCTCTGTACTCACAGGGTTTGGGCCCGGGGACAGGTTGAGCCCTGAGCTAAAACGTGTTACCCTCCGGAGCTCTGGGTGGGAAAAACATTTGCAGCGAGGAGGTGCTCCTCTAGGTTCCCCTCTCTGAGGCTCTCACAAGGGCCTCCTGCTCACCCCAGCCCCTCGGCAAGGATGGGTGCCCTGTGCTGTTGGGCACAGCATGGACCCCAAAAAGCCCGGCATCCCCCAGGCTCACGGTGCCAAGGGGACCTGAAGGATATAATGGCTGTTTCATCTTTCCATAATTTAAAACAACCTCTGAGTGAAGCCGTGTGTGAAATGGCGTTTCAGAGTAACCTTGGCCGATGAATTGCATCTCCATGCATTTTCTCTGGTTCACACAATGGCATTTTAGAAGGGACTAATGCAAACATTTTTATTTAGAATGTATTCATCATTATTTAAATATCAATACAGTTTTTGCAATAGTTTTCAAGAGTTCCCAGTACCAGGGGAAAATTAAAGATAGCCACATGCTTGGCTATGTTCAGAGCTTTAGCAAGCCTCTCCATCTCTTAGCTGAACATGCAGGGGTGGTGTGTGTCACTACAATCTAATAAATACAAAATAAAGCAAATGTCAAAACAGATGACAAAGGCCTCTGTGGGCCTGGACGTGCCTATTGGAGAACCATGGCCTCCTCCTGCCATGCCAAAACCCCGGTGTGAGAACTGTTGTCTGGACTGGGATGCAGAGCAAAGAATACACTGTTGTCAGAGCAGCAATATCCAACTACGGAGAGACCAAGGGGCAGGGGACAATGTCACCAACAGCCACTGGGCTGTTCAGGGCAGGTGGTCCCAGCTGCTGCCCGGTGATAACCAGTATCGCAGCCCAGGACAGCAAGCCCTGCATCTATTCCTTGTGCCTCCAACCGCGGGTCAGTGTCAGTCCCAAAGCCCCCAGTGATTAAAAAGTAAGCCGCCTTCTGGCAAAGCCCAGGAGCAGTAATGAGACCCACACATTCCTCCTACCATCTTCAGGAAAAAAGTGAGTCAAGCTACTACTGAATTATAAGGCCACATAAATAACATTAAAAATAAAAATACGTTTTCAAGTACTCCCAGGCAGGGTCTTTGCTCCCCAGTGGTTGAGGAGCATCACAAACTGCTCCAAACAAGCAAGGGCAGGCAAACCTGCATTCAGATGACACTCCCAGAGTTAGTAATACACACCTGCCAGTCTGGGAGAGAAGGAACATGTTTCTGTTCTACTCAGCTACAGCATTAAACCTGGGAGCATTAATAATATATGAAATAATGAACCTCCCCCAAAATAAAAGCTCTGTACAGCCCCAGGAAAAATCCTTGGGGAGCATAAACTAGATGCTGCAGAGGGAGAAGCGGCCAGAAGGGAGAGCTTCCCTGTGACTGTGGCGACTGAGGGAGGATGTTTATCTGAAAAGTTTTTGTCTCCCTTCAAGAAAAAGTAGGAGCTCTTCCTATGTCTGATTACTATAATGCAGTATAGCCCGAGTTCTGGGCAGATCCTACTGAAAGCCTAGGTATCTGGGAGCTATGTGAACAGCTAAGGACCAGAGCAAGTCCTTTTCACCAAAGCTTATGCCGATTAGAAAGGGGAGATCACAGTCCCCGATGCTTCCCTTGGCTCCTCTTTCCCCTGCTCCTTGCAAGGTGTCACACTGCAACGTTGCAGGTCTGGTCCCTTGGTGGGTAGTGCTGTGTCTGAGCACGTGCTCCCCCACCGCCCTCCTGGGCTTGCGGGGCTCACCACAAACACAGCGGGCACGCAGTGGTTGCCCCCAGCTTTCATGTCAGACACAGACCCCAGGGCTCCTACACTGATGGAATCAGAGGAGGGTTTGCTACACAAACTGAGTCTGGCTTGGGTTACAAATGCTGGCTGTTGCATGACATGGGATACAACTGGGACATTAGACAGCTATTGGAGACAGCTCTGTTGCTTCATGCCAATGAATGCTTTTGCTGCCAAATACTCTTGCGAGAGCCCAGCCCGCTCCTGCCTTGCTGCAGGTTCAGGCGCACTGAGAGATGATGTTAGAGTTGCAGTCTAAGGCGTGAGAGTGGCTTCTTTTGCAGTTTTCAGGCCCGCAGCCGGCACTGGGTGGGCTGACCAAGTCCAGGTAGTAGGGGGACTTGAGGAAACGGCGGTAAGAATCCTTTTCCATGAGGGTGAATATTTTTCTCTGAGCCTCATCAAAGCAGGACAGTGTAGGCTCCAGAATATTGTGGCTCGTCTTCTCCCGTGTGCATGAATCCAGGTTCACCTGCAGGCCAAAGGGACAGCGTAAGCAGAATCTGTCCCAGAAGTGCCTAGCATAGTTAAAGGAGAATCCAAGTGTCTCTTCACCAGGCATGTTTAAGCCGTCCTTGATGGGCAGTGGTCTGAAATCACCATTGGACACCCTGTAGCCTTTGCAGAATCTGGCAGCTGGATACCAATGGCTCTCTGCTGCCAGACAAACTGTCAGGGGAGACTGACACATATCCCTCTGGGACGCAGCCAGCCAGGAAACTCAAACAGCTGCAGGGGAGCAGCTGGAACACTGAGAACCATGGTCCTCTTGGGCTTCTCCCATTTGAGTGTGCACGTGGGATGGCATGTGGCTATAACTACACCCACTTTCTCTCTATCCAAGTTTAATATGAAAGCAATAAAAATGACACCATTTACTTGCTAACTAACAGCAAAGCGGCATCCTTCAACTCTTGTGAAACTACCAGATCTCTATTTCCCTGTGCTGCTGGCCTGGTTCAGGATTTAGGGTGATACCTTTGTTCAAGAACTGTTCTGTGCACATACCTCTTTTGTGGCCTGCACGGAGATGAACTCATCATAGATCTTTCTGGCCTTAGGGCTGAGCTTCGCTGGTGACTTGGTTTTCTTGTAGTCCTCACAACTGACCCAGAACTCGATGTTTTCCTCGCTGTACTCAGATTTGAGAAAAGCACGGAAAGCAGCCAGACCTCCTACAGATTTTTTAGAAGAAAACGAGATCAGGTAAGAATTTTGGGTCCCAGATAGTCATACCCATGAACCACAGCAAACAACAATTCTGCATTCTCCTTCCCAGAGCTGAATGAGCATCTCCCCTGGGGACGGCTGCCCGCCTCCCCGGCAGTCGCTCATGCATGCTGAGGGAGGCTGGAATTCAGACAGGCCCCATGAGAATGTCACACGTGGGTCCTCAGCTGCCTGCTCCCCCACTGTGACCTTCAGTGGCTCAGCCAGGAGAACATAAGCAACTCGCGTGTTCCCAGGAGGACCCGAGGAGACAGCCAACACACGCTGCAGACTCCCAAGCCATGGGAACAGCATGAAGGAAACCTCAAGGACATCAGTGTAGCCTGGAACCGATGGGAAGACAAAGACTCCCATGGGCTCAGCCGCAAGCGGTTTCCCCAGTTTTTGGCTCTTGTTTAACCCACCATTAACTGTGTGCTGCAGCATTGTCCCCTCCTTGTACAGGGGCTAAACCAGGTACTCTCACAAAAGGGACAGCTCAGCTGTAGGCCAAAGCCCCACTCATCATATCTTGGTATTTTCCCTTGGATGTGTCCAAGAGCACCCTTCACCACCCCTCCCAGTGGCCTTTGGGGCCAAAGGAGCTGCTGTGTGCTGCTAAGAGACAAAAGAAAATGTCCCCAGTCCCCTTCAGGGGCTGCTCAGCGCACACACTCTGCAGGCAGCACCCTCAATATCTCCAGCAGAAGGGACCTCTTTACTTACTATCATGATGGATCAGGTTTTCCAAAGAGTCTGCCCACTTTCTGACTTCCTCTTGGCTAACCCTAAAAGGAGACAAAAGGAGAAACATAAGGGAGATTTAAGGGGAGTACAGAACGGATAAATTTGGTTTTTTGCCCAGCATCACTAGAAAATCTCTTTCCCTGATTGTTGTAAAAGCATACACAAGAGGCCAAGAAGGAAATGTCTGCCTGGTTTACAGAGACCCCTGGGGATCCCAGATCTAATGTACAGTAATTCCAGTTTGCAATCCTTGTCACCAGCCATGGGCTGGATAGGAATTTTCCTAGAAAAATGTCGGGAGCTTTGTGCTTATTTTGTGACTGGCTGCATCTCTTGCAGGGGGAGAGATGGCCCTGGGATCACTCTTACGGTCATATGAGTAATATATGGCAAAGAGAGGAACATGGGAACTAGAAACCATGTTTGCACATCCCACGTTCATCCCCCTACTATAACAGAACATCCTAGGGGCCATCTATCCCAGGAGCATATCTTTGCCTTTGGAGTCCGTTTTAGAAAGGATATAATCCACTTGTAGCTCAGCGAAAGCAGTGCTACCTTGACAGGCTGGTCCCTCTCTGTTTTCTTTGCCAATATGCCTGCACAACTGGGCGGACCCCTGCACAAACCCAGCTCAAAGAGCCAGTGCTGCTGACACTGCAATGTGTCAAGTCACACTCAGCCTTGTGCTGGCCTTATTCCCCTCTGCAGGAGACCGTGCAAGTCTTTCCATGTGCACACACATACTGAGACCCAGAAACGTTGGCAGAAAGGGACCTCTAGTACCACCTTCCTCCTGGAAAGGTACTTCCCGTACCTGAGGACTAGTGCTACACTAGATTCAAACACACAGCTGTTCAGGAGGTACTGGGAAGCGGCAGCAGCAGAAACGCTAATGAAGTTTAGCTCAGCGAAGGAGTAAACAGCATGTTGCAGGCAGCCTGGGCTTAACTACACGGCAGCATCTGCTCTTACCTCTGGCTTGAAGATATTTTCTCCTTCTTGCTCTGGGAAGAGCTGTAGTCACAGGAGTCCGACTTCTGCAGCAAGAAGCCCAGACGATGCTTCATGTCTTTGGCACTGAAAGAAACAATTCAAGAACAAGATGAAGATAATGCGTTACAACTCCCTCTGCAGCCTCCTCACCTGCAACAAGCTCATTCAGCATTACTCGGTGACATAAATGCAGGTCACAGCTAGTGACTCCAGTGCTGACTTTCCACTCCTCATATAATGTACATTTCTGTGGCTAGACAAGTACAACAAAGTCAAAGAAGTAATTTTTCACATTCAGCAGCACCATTTTCTTGCTGAGAAGGTCACCACCCCACAGGGAGGGCTGGCAAAGGGCTGCTGTTTTCCTACTGCTTGTTTACAGTTAAAATATTGTGATACAAAGGCATCACTGTGCTGTTAACGTGTCACTTCTCCCTGAGCTGGCTTGCCCAGCTACCACTGTTCAGTTCTTACACGCTTACTAATGCTTTTCTGCAGCTCTTGCCATCTCCTCTCTTCATCATCCAGCTTCAGGAACAGCGGGGCCATGCCAGGCCACCCCACCAAGCAGCTGCCCGTGACACGGAGGGAAGGGAGGAAGCGAAGGGGTAGAAGCAGGACCATGGGGTGAGATCAGGGGATGACCCAGGAGCTTTATCACAACCAGCCCATGCTGACTGAAAGCTACTCCCTTGCTCTGTGGCGAGCTCCTATGGGGATATATGCTTAAATTTGTTCCGCTTTTCAGCATGATCAGGACAATCATTGCCTGATGGCAGCACCTAGACATGCAGCTGGTATTGACCTCAGCATCTCTCTGGGTTTCCTTCCAGTTTAAGAATGAGGGGACAGGTAAATCAGTCTTGCTTGCTCAGGGGCGCGTGCTGCAGGGTGCAGCAATAGCGTAAGCAGGAAATTCTTCTCCCGCTCCTCAGATTAGAGCTTGGAAAAGAGCAAGAGGGTGTGCTGCAGGGCTGAGCTCTAGTAGCTGCTCAGCCTCCTGGCACTGCTCTTTGCTCCAGCCATAGCACCCTGTCAGCAGTCCCGGCCATATCTTGTCTCACTGCTTGCTTGTGCTCATAAATGTTTCCTTAACAACACCAGCACCGGGGTGAGAGTGAAGGAAACTCATAGCTTCGTTAGAGCGGGGTGTGTGTGACCAGGGCCAATGTTCAGGCCCTGCCCACGCAGACACCGGCTGCTCGGCGCTGCCAGACTGGGGCTGCCTGGCACCGCCATCCTACCTGTCCCCAAAAGGAGGAGACCGCCCAGCTCTGCAGGAAGGCGGCAGCAGGAGGAAACAAGACACTGCTGCTTGCAGCGAGTCCTGCAGCTTTCCATGAGAGAGGGATTTTCTTGAGAATCCTGGACAGAGATGGTTAAAATATGTGAACTTTTTTTTTTCCTTTGTATTTTTTCAAATGTCTCTTTTTTTTTTTTTTCCCTGTCAAATGTTGCTGCGAATTGGGGGGGAAGCTGTCAATATTTTTTCCTTACATTTTCAGAACTTGTTTTCAAATCCATAATAAGTGGGGAGCTTTTTCTCCCACATGGGAGCAGCCTCAGTTTGCACTTTCCCAACCCTCCCCATTGCACAGCTGCTGGGAAGCAGCCTCAGGAGCTCTCCTCTGGGCACGAGTGACCAGAAAGGTAGCAGTGTGCCATCAGAGACCCCTGTGATTGGCATGGGCTGGATGAGCAGGGAGTTTTGTGAGGCTGGTGCAGTTCTGGACACCTGGGCCACCCTGCTGGGGGTCTCCAGGCCCCATAGCACCTGAAAAGGAGTAACACCCCTCCAAGAGAGCTCATGACCCCCTCGCAGGCATAGGGACCCCCTCATGCTGGGTGGTGGGGCAGGCCAGGCTGCCCCATACTGTACATGCCTGGGGCAGGCACAGGCTCCACTCTGCCTTCTCAGGGATGCCTGGCCAGTAGCACACACCGGGGTGTAGACAGATCCTGCACCCATGGGCAGCTCAGCCCATCCTAATCATCACTGCACAATGCGGGTATGGCCAGCCCCACACCGGCCCCACACTGCTGTGCCCCAGGGGTACAGCCTGACCTGGTCCCTCACCACCAGTACACACCCGGAGGAACACAGGCTGACCCCACTCCGCCTGGTGCTGCATCCAGATCCGCGGTGTCCTGGGCTGGCCCACATCCCTGCCCTGCCTGATGGTCCAGCCAGGATGGGTTTCTGCATTTAGGATGCATTTTGTGGATTTTTTTTTTTATATTCTGTCTGCTTTGCTCCCCCTCAAAAAATCAAGAAAAGAAAATTCAGCAGAGAAAGGACTCAAAGGAGAAAAGAGGTGCAAAGCTTGCGGCAGAAGCAGATGAGAGAAATCTCAAAATATTAAGAGCTGCTTGTTTGGCTGATGGGAAGGCTGAGTTTAGAGTTCCCACAGCTCAATACAAAACCTTTATGCAATTCTGCTTCTAATTAACAGGGGGAAAAAAGCTGGTAAAGAATCATTTGTATCTAATCTTACAAAAGCATCAGAGCCAAATCTGCCACTTCTGCGTCAGACACAAAGTGCAATACATCAGTGTATCTCCAGACTAACAAGACCATTAACAGATGCTCAGAAACAAACAGTACCTTTTTAAGCAAGTGGCTGGCAGCGCAGCGAGTCCCTTGCACATCTTGCTTCCGAGGTCGGTTCTGTATTCCAGGAAAAACAACACCACAGGAGGCGGCAGAAGCTGCGTGCGGATCCTTGGCTGTCCGCAGAATTCAGTCTCGTCTCTGAGCCAGCTGCGCTGCCTTGGCTCTGTTTTATAGCCTAGCCCAGACAGCCCAGCAGCACTGGGTGACCCAGTCAGGAGTCAGCACAGCGGCAGCACCCGTCCCCTTTTTGCCCACCCAAGAGGAAGAGGGTGACGTATAAACCAAGACAAAGGAGTGAGTGGGATTGGAAACCTTACCAGAAATGAAGCTCGGTGTCTGGCTGCAGAGGCTGATTCTTTTAAAAGGGTGGAAAAAGCTTCAGGGGCTTTCCTCTATTGCAAACATGGAACAGTGCAGATAAAAGCTGGAGGAGATTTTCAGAGGGGCACAGACAGTAAAAAGGGTCAGAGAATCAATTCTGAGAAGTGAGATGAGCTTTGCTGGTTCCTCTGTTCATTTTACCCTTCTATTTAAAGCAACCTGGGGAAAACAAGGGATGAGAATTGTAAACACAAAAGGTTCCCATAATCCCAATAAATGCAGGAACCAGAGCTCTAAGGAAAGAAGAATGCAAATTCACCAGGGAACTATGCAGGCAGATGAGACTGTCCTGTTTTATTCTAGAGGTGTGTGGAAAAAAAGCTCTGAGGGGCATATCACTGTTGGAATATAAAATGTGGGTGTCCTGTAACACACATATTCGGGGACATCTTATGTACACGTGCAGGAAAAAGAAAGGAGGTTGACCACACAGCTGCCTTAGATATACGGGTATCGCTCCAATACCTTACTTCACTATTTGCATTTGCTCCTAATCAATAGCCAGTCCTTGTCCCTGAGTCCCTAAGGGAAGATGGTTAGTTAAAACAATAGGCAGAAGTGTGCCTGCCCAGAGAGGACTTGGTGGCAACGTTGAGGATACTCTGTGCTAAAGGATGAAGCCATAAACACCTGACTGCGGGGGATCGTTGGTGGTGACTGCACTGCCTGGTTCTGCTGTAGTCCCACGATAGAGCAGAATGACTCCAGCTACACCATTTGTCCTCAGACCCTGGAGGGTGCAGAAGGCAGTTGCCCCTCTGGAGAGGGAGAATTGGCTGTTATCTATTGAGCTGCAGCTCAGCACAACCTGTACCATCATTATAAAAGAGGGGAAAGCTTTGGGCAGACGGACATGCATATGGTCTGCTGCATTTCAGTCTTGCTCACGCTGTGAAATAAAGAAGCTTCAGTTCAGCAGCATGCTGTCTGCCCACGCTACCCACTGCTGCACTCCCTCTCCCCAGAAACATCTACTTTGCCCACGACTTGCAGAACTTGCAGAGTGAGCTTTTCCCTCCTGTGTCTCTAAAGCCTACAGCCAGCAGCAGACAAACCAAATCCCAGACTAGCTTACCTGCTTTGGCATACTACATCTTCTCAGATCATTAACTGTGCTGGAAGGCAATGCTCTAATGAACTTTAAAATGCTTTTGTACGAATGTGACTAGTCTGTTGTCAAACCCAAGGTAACACGATTGCAAGTCCTGTGCTGTTTGGAATAAAAATCAGCTCCAGTGCAGGGCAGCATAAAACTTTAACTGAGTGAATCCCCTTGTGTTTTTAGTGTTGGTGAGCACAGAGCACTTGGGTGGATCTGTAAGAAGTGAATGAGCACAGGCAGAGTTAGTGCCAAAGCTCTCTGATGTGCTCTGTTGGGGAGGGGAGGAGAGAAGCCAAAGGGCAGAATATGGCCAAGGGGAAAAAACAACTAATTAATTGTTAAATATTTAATTTAATTAATTTAATCTCAAGCTTGTGCAATGTTACTGCTGTTCATGTGCAACTGTAGCATATTCATTCAAGCAACTCAAGAGCTCAGCTGGCCGACACGGTCAACGTGTCTGCAAGATCTAACCCTGGCCCTAACCCTGGCAGCCAGAACCTGACCTCCTGGCTCAGGAAGGTCCCAAAGGCTGCTTGCTGGGGCAGGGAACCTCTGCACAGAACACAGGAATTCTACAATTCCTCTGCAAATTGGCGTGTAACCAGATTTAGGAATGTCACACTTCTCTGTGGATTGTAAGCACGTTCACTGCATGACTCTAATGACACTTGAGTGCTGGTGTCAACATCAAGTCACGTTCTGCATTTCCCAACTTCTGTGTGAGCAGGCTCTAATAAGAAATTTCTAACATTGCCATTACAACAGCCAGACGAAAGGCCTTTGCAATTAAGATATGCAGACTCCTAGAACTGTTGAAAATTCCACTTTTCTAGTTCATTAACACAGTCTGGTTCAGTCTGGCCCCACGCAAGGAGTTAGGGTTAACGTACTGTTTCTCCTCTAAGCTGTGTGTCCCAGCTGTTGTAGTTTAATATCCTCTTAGATGCTCCAGCTGCTCTCCAACCAAAAGCACTCCCTTCCATCTCGTACCCTTCATAGTCAGGCCTCTTCTCCCAGGGCACAAACTCTGCTCTGCTCAACACCAAAATCTCCTCCTCCCTGCCAGACTGGGAAGCGGCGGCTCACGTCACTTTTGATGCCTGTCGTGGCACCTCTGTCTTGCTTCACCTGCAGCATGGAGAAATCAGCAGCGAGGACGGGTTGGGGGTGCAAGGCTGGGGGCGGGGACTCCCTGGCCAATACATCTCTCGGTCAGGCGGTGCTTTGAAGGCACCCAGGGGCTCACAGGAGACGGCATGATAGTAAATGTCTGCAGTTCCCACCGTGGCATCCCTCATCCCCCACCCACTCATCCCTGCTGCGTCTCCCGCCCTGCCTTCCCAAGCAGCTAGAGAGAAGGCTGTAAAACGGAGCTTTCCCTCCCACCATCACAGCTAGGGAAAAACGTCACACAGGCGTGCTCACCCCTGTACACCAGTGTGTGGGGGATGTGTCCCTCGGCTCAGCCGCGGCCAAGCGGCAGGCCGTGGGAGGAGGCAGGGAGCACCGGGAACGCTGCTTTGGTGGCCGTTGCCCAGAGCCAAGCTACTACAGGCTGTCGCCCTCCTGACAGCACAGGGCTCTCCCGCCTCGGCCCCTTCCCATCTCGGAGCAGCCGGCTGTGGGACGCATGAGCGCGCAAGGAAGACGGCTGCTTTGTGTCACCGGAGATGTAGAAGGGCATGATATGGGAGCTGTGAGGATGTGCTGCCGCTGCCCTCCCCGGTCCACCTTGCAGAGGCTAACAGTGGCCCACTCTTCCTCTTCTGCCCACACGAGCAGCCCTGGCACCAAGCCCTGCTGCAGGGAGGGGGGCTGGAGCTGTGCTGAACTCCCTAATTTGCTTCTCCTTTACCCCAGCCCCAGGCACTCTTTGCACAAAATCCCTTCCAATGCAACCCCCCACCATTCATTTCTTCTCCAGTACACCCGTTAGTGGCTTAGATTTCCTTCCAGTAACAAGGGCTGCATCTTTTCCACATACATGTGTACTTTGATTGAATTATGGCTAATGAGCTGGGAGCAGAGAGCCCTGGAAGGACCATTTGGGTCTGAGTTTGGATGAATCAGCTCAGCACGTGCCTGTGCCTGACACTTGTATGCAGGCACGTTTCCTGTCTCAGGGCACTGACTATGGCCTGACCTCTCTAAAAGACACTTGGAGAGCCACACTTGTCCCCAGAGGATCCCCTAGCCAGTGCTGGGATTCCCAGAAATGCTGTCCCACAGCATAGTCTAAGGAAATCGTTCTTTCCCATGTCTCTGCAATGCACTGCCTAACTTCATGCGTGACCACAGCCATGGTCCTCACAACCAGCCCCCAGAGGCAGCCTTTGAGGAGAGACCATCTCTTCCCAAATCACCCCTGAGGAGAGAGATGACTCACCATTCTGCCACACAGTTAGTTTGCTGCTCGCACAGAAACCTTCTCAAGTGAATGTACCTCCACGCTGATCCAGTCACCTTTCTGCTTCTCTTGGGTGAGGCAAAGATGAACTTTTAAAGGCAAAGCAGCTTTGGTTTCTTGCCGTAATTTCTTGCTGAGCCTGCTCCTCTCTGAAGCTGTGGTCTGTAAACGTTAGCACAATCATTCATCATGTTCCTTAGCCCCAACTTCATGCAATTCATATAACGAAAAGTACAGCTCATACAATTTTCCCATGCTCTCAGGTGTTTTCTACTTATACATGCACCTACAACATCAGTGAATTTTTGTCATTTATAAGTACTTGGAAGTTCCAAATAATTTGGGGGGGTTTGGTTGTTTTTTATTTTGCTTCAACCCTCAGTTTTTGGGCTGCCTGCTTCTCCTGCCTACTACCCAGAAGAAAATATTTCATCTGGTAACAAAGGAAGAATTTTGTTCAGCCCAAATGGATTTTCTTTTTCTCCAGGTTTGGGTTTGCTAATGAAATAAGTAGGGGGTTTTGTGTCTGGCTATTTTTCTTGTCTGTGGGCATCAGACAACAGAAAAAGCTATAATTTGAGTAATTTGCCTTCCCGTTTCCCAAATCTGTCTCACCATCCATCTTGATTAACAGCCCCTTAAACATTTCCTCTTAATAGCTAAGAAAGTTTTGAATAACACTGGACCACAAAGCAAGCCAACATATGTCTGCTCATTGATACTTTCCCAAGACTAAAAACACTTCAAAATGTCTCATTTATCCACTTTTAGTCCATTTGATATGGATTTTATGACATTTTAAGCCAAATATTGATAGCAAGTCATATTAATTTATAAATCTATTTCACCAGCACAACTCCCCTATAAAAGCACTATTAAGCCCATTAGAAAAGGTCTATTTTTCCATTAAATCACATCAGCTGGTATCAATTATATGACCACCTTTTCAAATGAGCCTGCTATCATCCATACTAATAGTGCTCCTGCACTGATCAAAAGGTTAATAGCTCTGTGACTATAGAGCTCACTCCCTCTTGGAGCATGGCTTTCTTCTAGTCTCCTTTTATTCTAAAATGTATGAAAAAGGACCACTCGTTGTCCTGAGAGCCCTTTAGCCTATTCCTCCAAGAATCTTAGTGCAAGCCCGTTGCACTTGGTTGATATACAACTGTGTAGATCACCCCCAGGGCTGTGTAGCCCCCAGGCAGGGACACACTCACTGGTCTTTTGCAAAGGACGCTGAGCAGACGCTTGCAGAGTGTCCCAGCTCTGCCTGCAGCTCCTCTAGAAGTCTCCCAGTGCCAGACCCCAACGCTGCCATTGCTTCTCTTGTCCTTGAACCGTGCCTGGGGGTGTGAAGCAGCTGGGTTTGTCCTGTCTGTGTGCTGCCACCCCCTCCTCAGCCCACACACCCTGGCTGAAGCCCAGCACCCAAGAGGTGGGTGCTGCTCCCCCTGAGCAAAGGCAGCTCCTGTGAGATACAGACCGCGGAATGCTCACAGCGAAAAATCTCACCTTTGACAGCAACCAGGTCTAAGTATTTTCACTCCATATTTTGATCTGATATACAGTGTAACAGGAATTTAGCTGTTGCTGATTTAAACACACAATTCTCTGTTCCAGCATGTTCTTTTCACAAGCTGTTTGCCCTTACTATTTGGAGCTTACTCGGGAATCCCCTATTGAGATGGGAGCTGTGGTGGGCGATGGTGGGACAGCTCACCTTGACCCCTGTGGGCCCATCACCGTGTTAGTTTACACTCAGCAGTTTGTGCCCACCTCGCCCGGGGACCTCTCACTTGTGGGCTGTTTGCTTCGCCCGAATGTGCCCTAAGGTACAGGGGAGGAGGAGGCACACAGGGAGGCAGGAAGAGGGTTGATGCGTCAGAAATTAAGACGCCTTTATGTACAGTGTACAGCAAAACCACTTCTCATGCCTTCTGCACCTTAGCAACCCAGCTGTGCAGTGACTTCTTTCCTACAGCTTTATAAAGCCCAACTTTTTAATGTGATTGAGCTATCTTCTGCCTAGACAATTACTAGAGGATGTGGAGTTACAGGCTGCAAGGCTAAATCTTTCATCGCTGCAAATCTAGTGAGATCTACTGTCTTAACCTTAGATGGACCTTTCTTCCTTCCTTCCCTCTTATCTTTCCAGCGGCAGCTGAGCAGGATTAGAGCTGCCACAGCACAAGGGCCCATGCCAGGGAACAAAGGCTATAGCTTTATTCAGAAGTGCAAAGCCCAGGGGACATTTTATCAGTGGGGTCATGGCTCAGCATCCAAAGCATGTTGCTTGTTGCTCTGGTCACAGTTTAGTTGTTTAATTCTCTAAGCCCGCTTACAAAAGGCAGCCTGGAAGCAGCAAGCATCTGTCAATGCCTGTCTCAAGGGTATGCCAGTTATTTAAAAGATGATGTCTGACAAGTCTGCAGATGGGGCTGCAGAGCATCATGATTGCAGGCTAAAGAAACACAAAAGCAAGGACAAGCACCTGCAGGAGAGAAACAGCATCCATTCAAAAGCACTGCGTGATGCCAGCCTGCTGCATACAATGGCTGAGTTGACCTGGGGTAGAAGTAAATGCTGCGGATGTGGCCCCAGCATGAAGGGCAATTCTAAAAGGTGCCAGGTACTCAACAGATCAGTCAGCCCTGATGTGCAGCTCCTTTAGAAATCATAGAAAGGAAGCAGCAAAATGAAACTGCACTGAAAACAGCTGATCCCAACCTGATAAAGTTCCTTGTTCCATCTTTTGGAGGTGAACTGGACAGAATGAAACTGCAAGAGGCAAACATCCAGTGTAGTATAAATGTGGAATTGCTACACTGGGAAAGTCACTTGCTGGAGAGGCTGATTGCATAGGAATGCATACAGTATATATAAACATGCAAAGACTACTGGAAAACAACTGTTGGTCGTTTGGTAAGCTCTGATTTGCTAAGACCTCTTGCTATTTAAAATTTATTTTGCAGCAGTGCTGAAAATCCAAGCAGATTTGAGCTTCACGGTGCCACAGAGGGGGGAAAAAAAAAGCAAAGGAAGAGTTATAAGCAAAATCTATTGCACATGGTACATGGCTGCGCTCTGCAGCTGATGCTCCCTGTATCATGCTGAGAGTGACAACATTTAATGCTTCATCATTTAGAAATTTCTGCTTTTTCCAAAAAAGAAATAAATGCTCTATGTTGTTACATTTCATCCTCTGAACTTCTCAGCAGGATGCACGTGGCAGAGATCTTACTGTCTCTTCTGAAACCATGTTTTCCTGTTCTTCTCATGCTCCGGATGCAGGCTGGATACTAAAGACTGCAATTACTGGCTCAGCAGGCAAGACTCCTGCAAGCTGCTCTCCCAAGGCCTATTTGTGCTTTGGTGATTCAGCTAGAAATAAGTTTAAAGACAGAAGGAAAAAAAATATGGACTTCTACACCTGTTTTGAATCAAGCCTCCAGTATCTGTAACTGGCTTATCTAACACAGAATCACAAAGGAATCTGACCAGGACCTACTGTGGCAATCCTTAAGCTGTCATTCACAGAGGACTTGTGGACCTAAGGATAAAGTGTAAGAATCAAAGGACATGCTGCCTTGGATAATCTCAGAGCAGGAGCCACAAAGGTACATTATGGACCTAGACTTTCTCAGATCAAGTATGTTTAGATCCAAGGCGCTGTTTCTGATCACTGGAGAGACAAGTTAGCTCTCAAGGCAAGCATGGCTCTGAAAGGTGTTGTACTGTTCAGCATTATCACAGTATAAATTGACTGCCATCATGTAAAAAGTGCTTAATATTCCATAAATACAGAGTGTTTATCTTATTTGTGCATCGTAGGAAATTGCAAGCCTCTGGTGAGGGTAGTACTGGCAAATTGTGTTCCCTGATTTTGTAAAATAATACTGCAGTCCCAGCCAGTCTAGCCAAACTTCCCCCACAAAACCTTCACATGAGATTGCCGCTCAGCCTAATTTCAGAGACTTGTCCCACCTGGAAAGGATTGCCAGGCACAGCCCCTGGTTTGTTACTGAGCATGCTTATATGCCCATAAAAACATGCCCAATATGCTGTCAGCCAGCAAATCCTCCCTGGGCATTGCTTGTCCCCTCCCTCTTGTCACTGAGGTAGCTTCATGTCACAACCATACTGCATTCTGCGTTCACCTCCACTCTGTGAAACGGGTCCTACCTCTTTGCTGCAGCAGACCCCAGCTGTATTCCTCCCTTGGCCCATGAGCCCCAGCATCTTGGGGTGCCTGTGGAGGAAAAGCCAGGATGAGGAATAGGATGGAGCCACACTGGCAAGAAATGGGAAAGGCTGGGGTCATGAGAGCTGGAAAGGAGGAGAGCAGGAGGGGAAAAAGTGGTCAGTGATGAACAGAGAGGGCAGGAAGCTATGTGAGGAGAGGCCCCAGAGATTAGCCGTGGGAAGGAAGAGGACATGTCCCATGGCATCTGGACAAGACAATCCTTGGGAACACTGTCCAGCAGCCAAGGGTCTCCAGGGAGACTTGGCTGTCTCTGGAGGGAGCACGTGTACGCACTGAGTGGCCTCGCCGCCCTCTGAGGGAGGTCACTGAGAGCTGAAACCAGTGCCCTGGTGCTTTGGGACAGCATGGTAGAACCTTCAGGGGAGCTGTGCCAGGCACAGGTCTCCAGCATGACCCTTCTGCTCGGCAACATCTCTAACTGTCTTGTTATCTCGTGCTTGAGATTCATAATGGAGAATCACTTATGGTCTCTCTGAGTGAGAGCAGCTAAAAATAGTGCTAATATAACAAGGATGAGAGACAAATTTACAAAGTGGAGTAAGAAAGCCCAGAAACCCCTCACAGTCATTATAGGCTCCCACAGCTTTCAGATGTGCTTTCAATAGCAAATGCTCTTGCTGTTTGTTAGGCAAAGAAGGAAATTGCCAGGAAATTGCTTAAGACAGTGGCAGATGCCTGCAAGGCTTCATGCTGGAGTGATTTCTTTTTACTCCCTCTCCCTTCAACATACCTCACTGTTATCCACCTTGTAACCTTGCTTCCTTCAACCAAAAGATGTGGGGCTTAGCTGCCAGCAGGTACACAGAGCATCTGATAGGGCGTCATATCAAACCTTACACTAAGAGAGAACAGGCTGGTCATCTGTCATTTTCTAAGTCAGCATCAAACTTCCATCAGGAATTTCTTCCTTGCCAGAGACTGCCAAAAATACATATGGCTTTTTTCAGGCTCACTCTCAGTTAGGGTGCTGTGATTTTTCCCTGAGTGGAGGGTCTGTCCCTTCTGACGTGGGCTAGTACATCTGCAGCTCAACCTTCAAATAAGCACTATGGATTTGTAAAATTTTAAGCATCTGTTGGTGAAAGAAAAGCAGAAATCTCAGGAGGGAAAACAGCCACAATCTCAGGCTACCATGATACCTGGTGCTCACACTTCTTCGGATGGTGTGACAGGAATTCCTGGTTGCAGAGTGGCCCAGCTTTAGAAGGATGGTGGGGTAGGAGGGGGCAGAGAAAGAAACTTGCACCACACCAGACTGGCTGCCTAGACAGCTCTCACAAGCTGCAGGAACTCCATGTTTAAGCCTTATCTTCAGAAAAAAGGCCATTTCTCCCTTGGAGTTCTGCCCCTTTGAATCAAAGGGCCAGGGTGACACCCTGCCCGGGTGCTGTCTCTCACCTGTCTCACACACACGCTGGCTCGAACCGCGCGGGGCTCGGCACGCAGCTGGACAGCCCCTCAGCAATCCCTGCCCCGCTGTGAGGCTAAGGCAGAGGAAGTGGATAATTTAAACTCTCCAAATCGTTCTGGAGGCTTTTGGGGATGCTTACCTCTCCTTTTCTAAATAGACAAGGGCTCCAGGGAAGCTACCTTCCAGTCTGAGCTCTATTTAGAGTGACAGGCAGCTGATGCAAAACAGGCTCAAAGGCAGTTAGGGAAAGATAAGTTGGGTGGAGAGAGGCCTGGCTCACTTCTCCCCATAGCCACAATAAAGCATTTGATGTGTCCCTTCTCTGCACTTGATCACGTTCCTGCTGCCTCTCTGATTCATATTATGCAACTGATTGACTTTGCAAGATATGAGAACAAAGTGTCTCCTTGCTCTGCTCCCTGATGCGCATTAAGTGTGTTAGATTGGAAGGCTGAAGCAGGAATCAAAACAAGCCCTGAAGCCTGGTTTCTCTGCTAATCACTGCTGCTCATATCCTTGTTATGCTGGGGGACTCTGTGCTACAATAATCTAAAGGCACCATCCTGGGCATGCTTCCATTGGTCTGCAGAGCACTTCTGTTGCAGCCTCCCAGTGAGGACTGTGACGCTTTCCGTATGAAGGAAAAATTGTGTTCCAACAGGATTTTTCTCTTTGAGGGTTAATAAACAACTCTTGAAGCATCAATGAGATGTGAAGGAAGTAAGCCAGGAGGCACAGAGGCCAGCTATCTTGCCAGCTGCGTTCCAATCACAAAAAGTAAAAAAAAGTAATGAAGAAAGGAGTGGGACCAAGGGCATCACCTGCTCAAGCCAGTGCCATAACCCCTGAAAGCACGGCTCAAGGTATTTCTCATGAAAGCTCAGACCGCCCTGCTCAAGAACTCACTGCCCTAAGGCCAGCTTATTGCAGTCTAGTATCTTCAGCCTGGTGCCACATCCCCAGGGCTGGTCTGTCAAAAGGACTTCACATCACGATGCTCATACTAGGAGGGACAGGCCCCGTCGACAGATGACACTCACATCATGTACTTTCACAGCCAAGGTACATCAATGTGATAGTGCCGAGCTTAACAGAGCTACTGCGTGAAATCTGGTGTTGACAGAAGAGGTTTATTGCTTCTGTTTTTCTCCCTGTTCCTGCATCCAGCTGTGGATTGCCTTTACTTATGGCTCCTGGATAATAAAGGTTGAATCCCACTGTGCTGTTTTACTGCTTTTAAAATTCTCTAATACATACGCACTTGGTCCAAAACCCATCAGTCCAGTAGGGGAGACAAGTTGTACTCTGTTAGCAGCAGAGACCAAAGTGGGCTCAAATTTTAAAGAAATTAGCTCTAAAATCCTGCTTGTCTTTGTTCTGTATGAATCACACAAGGTAATATGCAGCAGAGGCTGGAAGGGGAATGGGGACAGCTCTAAGAGCAGAAGGATTATTTTTATAGGTTTTTTTTCTCTTCAATTTCCCTTTCATTTATTGTCTGGAGTTGTTCATGAGAAAGTGAGGGGAAAATGTCTTTCCCCCAGCCTGAGATCAACAGAGCCTTACAGCAAATCCTTCAGTCTAACAGAATCTGCTTGATTTCACAACAAAACAGTAACAGACCCTGAACCCCAGACTGGTCCGCAGTACATACTCAGGTGTTATTCTGTAGGGACATGGAAGTTATTCCCAGTCAAGACTCCACTCAATTTCTCTTCAGCCCGATGCTGTGCTCTGCAGCTGCTAATGTATTTTCAGGAAACCTGTTTCATTACGGGTGCAGAAACAGGACTGCCTCAACCAACCTCCACTCAGGAACTACCTGGCCCAATTACCCAGAATTTACAATTCAGTAAAGCAAATACTTTGTTTAGCTGCAAGTACATCAGATCATACCTCCATGGGGTTTGGGTGGAAACACCCTCCCCCTTCCTAATCAGTCCAGAATTTCCAAATACTCAGCCATGGAAGAGCAGTGCTGAATCTAGCATGTACAGGGTTCAGAAGCAGTGCAAGTACAGAGTTGGTAAGAAGGAACAGCATGGGGCAATTCTGAGCAACAACATGAGCAATCCTGCACAGGGAACGAGGGGAGGGAGAGCAGAGTGTGCAATCCACACAGTCTGCTGAAGGTCATGCGGGATGAATGGATGAGACGCAGAAGCTTTCAATCAACTACATGGCTTAGCAGATAAAGTTTTTCCCAGGTGGTAAAGGCCACCAGCCTGGGACCGCTATGCACTGAAAAGCAGGACTAGGACTATGCAGCCAAAAAGCACAGGACAGCAGGTAGCTGTGAATTTGTGACAGCCAGGGAGAAAGATGGAGGCAGCCGAGATGCAGCAGCAGAACGAAAGGCTTGCAAGACCAACAAGAAAGATGACAGACTGCAAGAGAGTAGCAACAGAGACCAAAGAACAAACGAGCTGGAAGCACAGACAGCAGAACAGCAAAGGCTGGGGCAGCCTGGTGCTACTGGAGGAATGGAAAGGAAAGGTTGGTGAGGGCAGGGAAAGACATAGGAGGTGCAGAAAGCCAGGTACGCCATCTTGAAGCTGTACACAGTGCTCTTCTTGTTACCAACAGCATAGGCTAAACTTTTTAGATTTGAGAATTATGTGCTTCTCCTAGCCTGGATACGATTGTTTTCCTGGTGGCCTTTCAGGAAAAGCAATGGCATGTGAACTACTGTAACCTCAATGCCATTTTCTGGGCAGGATGTGGGGTTCTTCTGCTGATAACTTGTCAGTGCTGTGACCTTGCTGCAGGGCAGGCCTTTTGGTCATGCTGTAAACACATTCTTCAGTTTTACAACAAAGAATGGCATCCTAGGAACCTGCTTCTGGGAGAAGGGCTCTCCATTATCAACACAGGTCATTCTGCTGTTTTCCCCCTGTTGTTTACAAACACATTTCAATTCAGACTTCACTTCAACCTCAATGTTTCTGTTACAAATCTCTTATACATGTATATGTGGGATAATCAATATGCTCTGCCTTATTCAGATTTTCAGTAAGAGGTTGGAAGATGGGTATTGCTCTTCAAGAAGGCTGTAGACCAACTGGAGAGAGTCCAGATCACAGACCTATAAGGAAAGATGGAAGAATAAGAGTTTGTTCAATCTAGAAGTGAGCCGACCAAAGGGACAGAGGGTAACGATACATGAAGTACCTAAATGTCACATCCATAAAAGGCTGCAGTTACAGAGAGGAAGATGATAAACTGTTCAGTGTGTCCATGCTTGTTAAGGACAAGAAATGTTTGTCCTGAATTACAGCAAGTAAGGATTAGATTAGACAGCAGACAAGATTTTTCCAGCTGTAAAATCATGAAGTACTAGGCTGGACTACCTGGGAAGGGCTCATAGTACCACTTAGAAAAGCTCCTACTACAAAAGTAGTTAAATAAACTACTCTGCTTTGACCCTCGGCGAGGCTTTAGATGGCTTTTCTGCATTCCCTCAGCAAGAGCTTATTGAGTAGGTAATAAAACAGGAATCTAAAATTCAGCTTTGATACCCACATATGGTTTTTGGTTAAATGTTGGGTGCACAGTGTATCCTTCTCATAATGATCCCGCCTGGCTGCCTCCAAGACAAACACAGAACTACTGTTCAATAGCAGGGACCCACTGCTTCTCTACAGCCTGTCTTCAACGTGGGAAGTGCAGCTGCCCTTCACAATCCAGACCTTCCCACTCTTACAAAGCTTTGCTACCCTTTGACCACTGCAATAAGCCAAGCTAGGCTGCATCATCAAACCTATTCCCTTTTTTTCCCCTCTTTTTTTTTTTTTTTTTTTGAGCCAAATGGATTTCCACTTATGCTGCAACCCTGGGGAAAAGGAAGTTGATTTTCTGGCTGGAGAAAGCAGCTCACAGTGACCAGTCCCAAGGGAAAAGATGATATCAGTGTTTCTGAGTTTTCAGTTAATTGTGTTTACTGAAGGATACATAACATTAGAGAGCCTTGAGCCTTGGCCAACTTTGTAAAAGTAAATAAAGACAATTCCAGTCTAATGTTAGAAAACTGACCCTTGGATTATTTCTGAACTCACTTCTTCCAGCGGCTAGAACAAACCCTGATGCATATGATGCGAAATAAGGAGCATTGGACTCATACCTTATTCTTTCAACAAATAAGTATCTTTGACTGCTGTAGCTAGAAGGCATCTCTCCTCTAGAAGACAGGCAACAAAACAGAAGAGCCACTCCTTCCTCCTAGGCCTTGTCTGGTGACCCCTCTGCAGCTCATCAGACTTCCAGTCACCTTCTCAGGAGGGCCCACTGTAAAACACATGCAGCAGAAGTGGAGATGTTCCATCACGGGGAACAAGCCAGGAGCTGAGGGTGACCCCAGTATAAGCTGTGCCAGCACTGTCCCACAGCACCTGAGCAGGGCAGGCTGCACAGGGAGCAGCTAATGGTCCATCCGCAGCCCTACAATGGATCAGGGCAGGGGACATTTAGGGAGCCCTATCAGGAGCAGCTGGAAATGGGGTTGGAGATAGACCTACCTACAACATAGCTCAGGAGAGAACTAGGGCCCAAGGCCTGAGTTTAAAGAGAGCTCCTGGTCCATGAGCAGAGGGTGTGGGTGGGGACCCAGGTGAGGCTGGTCAGGGCAACTAAGTCCTGTTAGTGCCCTCAGGGCTCTGACACCACATCTGTCCTCAGAGCCTTCTCCTCAGATGGGCAGAGCCATTTTTGACCTCCCCAGGAAGAGCTGCACAGAATTGCTCATCCCAGAGAGAAAGGCAACCATTGGGTGCTGTTCAGTTTCTCTCTGCTCCTCTCCAGCCTCACCACTCTCCAGCCTCGCTTTCTGCCTGGCCACACGACATCAGCTGGGGTCCTGCTGACTCCTCTTGTGCTTTACGAGCACATCTCGCAAATTGCTCACAGCAATCCTAACACAGCCATTTCTGCCCAGTAGAGTCCCATTACCCAGCAACTCTCTCCTCGTTCTCTAATGATTCAAACCACAAAGCCATTTGTCATGCTACGTCTTCTTTCCCAGTGAGTAAAAGTCAATTAGTGTTTTCAACTTTGCTCTAAAATAGCCCTGGCTCCTTCTTGCTTTTTTACGCTACCAGGAAACCATCTACAATAATGACTTGTTTGGCTGTTTAGTAGTGTTCTGTCGCAATGAATTTCAAGCTCTCTAAACTTTCCTCTCTGCAGACCAAGCACCTTAAGCAGGTGGCACATTTTGCTGCCAGAAATTCCAAGATGAATTAGGTATTGAACCTGTCACATAGCCATTTTTTAAATTTTATTTTTATTTTTTCATGCTGATTTTTTTTATGATGGTTTTTGCTACCAGAACCTATTTTCTATCTTAAACACCCACATTTTCAGCAGTCTTTCTCATTTTCTTAATCCCGTCTTTGTAGAGGAATAAACCCTTGAAAAATAAATTCTCCAAAAGGTCTGTGGGATGAGACCTGGTCATCTACACAATCCAAATGTGTGCAATGACCACAGGTGGTCCTGTGGCCATCAGTGAATTCTAGTGGCCTCTGTCCCCTGGGGGCTCTAGCCAGCAGCGAGGGCTGTCATGCAGTGCTGGCCCAGGCTCGCTGTGAAGCGAATGACAGCAACCATGTCCAGAGCCAGGTTTGTGAGGGGCTTGAAACAAGGTGCTATTGCTCTCAGAAGCAAATCAGCTCCAAACACAAGCTGCTGAGAGACAGGGTAAATTTCTCTTACATTTGTCAATGTTAGGGTATAATAAGGCATTAAAACTTGATCAGTGTATAATATAAATATTAGAGCTGCAAGGGTTTTATAATTAAAATATAGCAATGTTTCTAAAATGAAAAATTCAAAACTAGTGATTTCCATCCTATTCATGTTTTAATTTAAAGGTATAGCCATTACTTGGAGCAAATTCAAACAAAACAAGCTTTTCTATTAAGTTATTTGCCTGACCATTTTTAATTAAAGAATATGCAATTTAATTAGGAATAAAACCATATGTGCTTAGTTTCATCCCTACTTAGCAATAAATCTACACATTTGCTTAAATTTCATTTAAGATATGTATGTATGTATTTTTGAACTAGAAGATGAGAGAAAAGGCTTGAGACGGACACATTTCTAATGTGTGGACTGTGGGTCTCCTCCACTGATGGCTGTCAGTCATCTGTTATTAATGGCTTCTATTTCTCAGCAAGACTCACAGAGAATGGGCAACTGTTCTTCTGCCACTATGATACGACACACATTTTGTTTAGACGTTGCCTCTACACTTGCTCCTGAAAGAAAAAAATCCCATCTTTCCTTAAGGCTTCCAGAACCAGCTCCTGGACAGAGATGCCTGGCCTGTAGCCAGGTGGTACCTCTCCAGTTAGACAGTGGGAGAAGACGTGGTCCACATCACACCCCTGCCTCGAACACAGTGAGAATTGATTGATCCAGTAGGTTTGTCATACCACCCTCTCATAAGTAACACATCCACAGCAGAAAATGGCATCCCTGAGCGCTCTGCCTGAATACGTTGGCTGAGATCTCCTACCCTGCCATGGTGTCAGTGTCTTCCCTTCCACGTCCTGTGAACACCCAGACCTGTGGATAGAACAAGTCCTTCCACTTGTAAATATTCCCTCCTGGGCAGTTGGTACTGTATTACCTGCTTCAAAGGACCCATGGTCCACGGCTCATCCACAAGCAGAGATGTGGGCTGGCCTCTGATTTCCCTGGCATCCTTTCTGGTACCTCACAGGGTAAGCTGCATGCAATGCCAGGCCCTTAGTGCTCCGGAGAGTATGCTCTCTCTCATCCACATCTTCTGACTGTGCGGGGCTCGCCTTGGGAAACAACACAGGGGGCACAAATAAGAACCTGAGTCAGTTCTGGGGAGAATGGCCACTGTTTAGATGTGACTGAACACGTGCACAGTGAAGTGTTTGTGAGGGTTTCACTCATCTCTGATTCAGCCTAGGAAGCAGCTGGCAAAAATCACCCAGCCTGGCTTCAGGCCCAGCTCACACAATTAGAAAAGTATTAGCAGAACTTAATAGGAAAATCAACATTAAGCAGATAGGAGCTGGTGCAGTTGTTAAAAAACAATGTAGTGTTTTTCCCTGGCAGAAGCCCAGGCTAATGGAGGGCTTCCAGCATCCAGAGCAGCCTCCAAATGAAGGCTTAATTGGCTCTGAAGCCACTCATATAATTACAAACACTTGTAATGAAGCATGAAAAATACAAGAGCCCAAGACTGTGACATGGAGGGAAGAAATGATCTCATCTGTCTCAGAAAATAAATTAAAGCTCTTTTAACTTCTTCCTTGCATTGAACCTTCTTCCCAGCTTCTCTATGGCCTGCAGACTCTACTCAGGTGCTTGTTTCCAGAGCAGCACTAAGACCAAGGGAAAATATAGTCTCTACCACAAGGGAAAATTTCTTTCTCCTGGCTGCTGGGGACACGTGTCAAGCCTCCCACCTTTGGTGCAGGTTGAACACTGGGTGGACAGTAGAATGGACTTTGACTGCCCACTGCTGGTGTGCACAGCACAGCCCTGCCAGCAGCAAAACATCTGCTCTGGCGAACGCTTTATATTTTGATTCTGCTTTAACTTTAGCTACATGACCCTCCATGATTTCTATTCAACAGCTGCTCCCTGACACTCACGTCTCTGCCAATTAATCAGACACAGAAGCAGGAGCTGTAGCAGCTGGTCCAGGCAGAGGCACATATATCCCCCCTCATACCAACAACCCACAGCCCCTGGAAAGTGTATCCTAGAGCAAACTGGTGGGGAGTCCAAGGTACAACTCCCTCAGTTGCTATGATGGATCAATGGGGTTTATGTTGTTTGTTGCTCTTTCTGGTTCACCACAGACAATTTGCTTGAGCCCTTTCGTGAGTCCAGAATCACAGAGTAACTGAGGCTGTAAGGGAGTCAGGACCAAAGCAAGGATAAGCTTGGGCGTCTTGTATCCTTTCTATGAATCAGGTGGCATCTGGTCCCACCAAAAGGAAACTTCAGCCAGGGATGTTAGGGAGGACCTAGAAGTATTTTAACTTCAATCAAGAAAGCTTCCTCCCTGCACATACCACCAAAATAGCTGTGCTAGCACCACATCCAGCCTTGTCCAATTAGCAATGTCATTACCCTGGCTAATGAGCCTACTCAGAGCTTTGCAAGGCCACAGCAATAGTGCTCATTCTTTCAGTCTCAGTTGAGATGACACTGCACCGCTTCACCTGACACTCTTTCACAATGTTGATCACTAAGGCCAGGGACAGGAGCCGTGTGCATCCATCACCCACACCTCTACTCCCAAAGCTCACAGCTGCTAATGCAGGGAGACTAAAATCTCAGGAGAAAAATTCCAGTCTCTTTTAAGAAGGAGAAGATACGGCCTGGGGACTACCACTCCTGCCAAAAGGATAGCAGGGAGGCAGCTGTGTGCCTGTCATGGGGTAGATAGACACTACGGAGTATCACTTTTGTTCAGCTTGGTTCTCACCAACTCAGGTTGGTTCAAATCACACTTGTGATTTGAAGGCTCATTGCTCTACATGAGCCTTTGCTGTCTCTCTTTGACCTTGCATCCCTCCACCTGGGGAGCTCTGATGATCATTTCTCATCTGCCTATATATACCCAACAAGGTGTCCATACAAAGCCACTGAGTCACTCTTGCTAGGGATGAGGGATAAGAAATTTCTATCCTCAAGAAACTAAATTTGCCTGGACTTACTCAGCCTCCTGTTATCGCTGTGGCATTCAGCTGCAATTAAATACTGGGGGCTGAGCAAAGGTCACTGAACAATCATTTTTTTCATGTGACTAACATTGTTTGCCAGCAAATTCTGTCCAGGAGTTTGAGTCCTGGATAGGCCAGACTGCGTCAAGAAATACCATAGGACAGTCTCACATTAGCACTTGTGATCTTAAGATGCACCAGCTTGTCTGCTGAAGTAGGCAGTATTCAAGCAAAGGGGGAGCATCCTATTCCACCTAGAAAGATGGTGATTAACAGACTACAGCTTCACTGGCACAGTCTAGGCTCAGACAGCCCCAAAGCTTTGAGTTTTTCCTTGCTTGCACTGAGTTTTGTATCATTTTACAGATAAAATGCTAAAATGTGATCAAATCATGCTTAGCTAGAGCAAGACCTGACATGAGCTTAACTGCCCTCAAGTGATGACAAGCAGAAAGTGCAGATAAAGAAGCCACCTGAAGAGAAGCACATTTTGCAGGAGCTGAAGTGAGACTTCAGAGAGGCTCACCTTGCACAAGAGGCTTTCCCTCACCTGCTCTAGGCTCAAGCCTGGGGATTTACTTTGAAGTATCTGCTCTGGTTCTGCCCTGAGGGCTTGCTGGGGTTTGCAGCCCTGTTTTCAGCTCTGCTCAGATAACCATCACAGTCACTGGGACTAAATGAATACACCATGGCAAGCACAGAGGCAAAGCAGTGACAAATGATTCTTCAGCAGCCAGAAAAGAACCCCAGCTCACAGTCCATCTGGGTTTTTTTTGCAACTGAGATGATGCAGGTTCCTGCACGCACTCAGTTACTAGATAATGACCCCAGGCGCAAACATCAAGATAGCAGTTGTGTCTTTTGCCACGTCTGCACAGCCCTGCCACCAAAGTAGCAGAAATAAAAAATAAAAACCCAGGGAGTGCACCCTCAACACAAACAGGGATTTCTTATCGATGGGGCTATCATTGGAAGAGGGTGACCAGGAAATCAGTGCATAATCTCCTGGTTCTAGATACTAGAGATTCATCAGAAGCCACAATGTTCAGGTTAAGCAGGTGTTAGGTAAGAGCATCCCAGTCATTCTCAGCAGGGCAGAAGCATTCTCTGCTACAGATGATCTTTAAAGTGAGGGTTGATGGTCTGAGTTTGCAGAGCCAAGGGAACCTCTCTTGCCCCCGAGGTGGCTGACAAGGAAGCTCACGTGGTGGCACGTATCTGGGGTGAGTTGGTATGAACCAGATAGTGACGTGGAGGGTGCCTGAGAGGCCTGGCTCCCATGTGAACTCTCCCATGGTTCACAAGGTAGATCACCAGAGAACACGGGCTGCAAGCTCCAACCTGAACCCAGGGCACCAGTCAACACACGACAGGGCCTGTGCACCCACCTAGGCCACTCGGCTGCTCCACCAAGAGAGGCAGCAGGGACCGGCATGGACACAGGCTCTCCCGCTCGGCTCCCAGGTTGTCCACTCTTGCTAACTAGCCTTTTGCTGGCTACAGGCCTGGCCCTGCTCATGAGTGCTCTAAACCTTGGGGGAAACTCCCAACAGAATAGGTTGCGACTAAACTACCTCCTGAAAAGAAATCAAGTGTGGTAAGAAAAAGGAGGCAAGTAAAATGAGTAGGATAAGCCAGGTCAGGGAGCCAAGCTAGCCTGCCCGTGGCCACAACTAACCCAGGGCAGGGTAACTCTGCTTACAACCACCAACAACTGACGGCACAGGGCTCCCCGCCACCCGCTCACTGCAGGAAGCCCAGCGGCCGGATTATTTTTATAACCCTAATGCGACCCGTGGCCTCGTCGCCCCCGTCCCCTCAGCCCGTGCCCCGCTGCTGCCCTTGTTGCCCACGCACGGATTTCGACAGCACAGGGCAAGGGCTCCACCGCCCGCAACAAGAACCGCACCGACATCAAACTAACGCCCCCGACCGGACGCGGCCTCTCTGGGCCCTTCCGCACTCCCGGGGCGGGTCCGGCAGCCCCGGCGTCGGGCCCTGCCCCGAGCGGTGCCGGGAAATGTAGTCCCGGGGCCCTCAGGGGGGGCAGGGCCGCGTGCGCCGCCATGTCGCGGCCGCAGGTGGGGTCTGGCTGGCAGCCACCCGGGAGAGCATTTGATGTGGAAAAGAGTTAAAAATCCACCAAACGGGGCGACCGTGATGTCCTGGTCTGAAACCATAGCAACGGGAATAGACAGTCCATCAAACAAAAAGCCCACAACCGTAACTAACCCGATCTTGACGTTAGTCCCCCAGGCGGGGTGCCAACAGAAGGCAAAGTTGAGCGGTGGCTGACAGGATGACGGTATAACCTCCAGTTATACCTCCAGTTACCTTACATAATTTTAGTACTAAAAATCACCCCTCTAGGGGGAGATTTTATATGTAAACTTAAGACCACCTCGGTATAACGAGCCGGAGAGAAGCTGGGACATGCATAAATGAGTTTTTGTTATATAATAACACTTGACCAATCAGTTATTTTGATGTAATTTTCCTTCATTACCTTTTTTTCTTTTGTATAAAAGACGCTATGTCTTTTATACCTGTTTCCTGACAGGTGTGCTGGCTGTGCTAGATGCCTGGCACCCTATTTCTGCAGCGCTGAAATAAAGACAAATATCTTAACTCTGTGTATTGACCGGCTCTCGCACACCGGGTAAAAACCCCTTATTTTGGGGACAAGGCTCTCACCACCATTCCCATCAGCAAACGCGACCCTGCGGCACAAGCTGCTCCGTGTGCCGTGCTGCTAAATGTCACCCGGCGTCTCACTGGGGTGGCAGAGACTACAGCTATTGACTCCTTTCACCAGAGAACCTCCCAGGCAAAATATTTGCAAAAGATCACACTAATTTGCAGATTCTTTAAGAACGTGCTGCTCTGTATATTGCTGCTCCAACGGGAATGCAAACAAGGCAAGCCCCCCCTCAGCTGGGCAAAGCCAGGAGTTAGGTGGGACAGATGGAAGGACGGTGCCAGCACAGAGGGACGCATGCTGCTCTTGTACACAGCCCTCTGGGATTTGATCGGAAAACACCTGGGATGTTTATTTGCAAGCAGGGCCATTCATGTCTCCCTTTTTTCAAGGAAAGGAGAAAGGACATGCCAGAATTTTTCCAACAGAGGGAGCACTGGGACAGCCATGGCCATTGCGCTGTCAACCCTTCTCTTTGGGTGCCTTGTCTTGGCCCTGGAAGACCTGGATGCCCAAATGGCTGTTCTCACCTTCCATCTTCTGGGGAAGATACATAAACATTGTCAGGATTGGGGCTAATATGGTCATCAGAAAGCACAGATTTTACACTTGGAGACCATTTCAGGGGAAAAAAAAAAAAAAAGAAAAAATGAAAAAAGTCTTACTTAGCCTCAGTGAAAACCTCTAAAGTTAGGATTGGAAAGGCACTTGTAGACTGAGGAAAGCAGTTTGCAGACCTTCCCTAGGAATTACAAAAAATGACTTGTGGTCATTGCAAATTGGAATGGAAATTATTTCATACACGTTTCAGACTAACAGTTTCTATCCTCTGGCAATCTAGGCTGATTGACAACAGATGAAATGCAACATTTGTATTAGATTTGGTGACCATAGCAATATCAGAATTATTACAATTTTTATGTTTATCTAATTGGCAGTGCAACCTGATAAATGATCACCTGTTTTTACTCAACAGAGAGACTAGAATAGCTTGCTTCCTGGCGTACATACCAAAAGTGTGCAAAGATCACATTTCCTCTGTTTTGAGGAAGCATTTTTGGCTAGCCTTGCAAAACTTTTTTTTTTTTTTTATTCCAGTTATTCTAGCCGTGACAGAGAAAGTCAGACGAGAAAGACAAGAGCAGCAGACTGGACCTGATGAGAATCAGGTTTCGATGCTGATGTGAAAATCAGAGGTCACCAAGTTCAACATCTGCAAAAATTAAGGAATGCATCAAATCAAAACTGTAAGAACGACGCACATCATGACACAGAAACATTCGAGAAATGGATAGTGCCCAAACAGCAAGGTCTTTTGTCACAAACATGACAGCAATGGTGACAGTGGGGAATCACTAAAATCCATCTGCTGCATAGACTCCAGAATGAAGAGTCGGTTCAATTCTTTCTTATGGTACTGCTCACATCTGCTGTGTCCCAAAATGTCTCAGATCTTAGCCAGATCCAACACAGCAAATTCATCAGATAAGATATCTTGCACGGCTGAAATTAAACATATGCATAAGTACTTTACTAGAGTGGACCTTTATCTCTACTGTGCCTGAAGCTTTTTTGAAGGCTTAATAAGATTCACTGCCTTCTGCCTATTACTGTGTTAATTAACCAACAAGCTTTTCTTGAGGGACTTTGCAAACCTGAAGAAGAAATTGGATGACAGTTTTGGGAAAGCAGGTGTTACCCTTATGCTTGGTAACTGAGGACTTTTGTTGGAAATTCTGGTATTAGCTAAAAAGGGGAGAGGCTATGAGTGGCTGGTGAACACTGACAATGAGTGTCTCTGCCTTGAAGCCAGTCTTCTTAGAACAGACTGGAAGGACAAAAAGGAAACTACTCCCATAAAACTTTCATCATCTAGGAAATAAAACTGCCCCAATTTATATTTTAGAATACAACTTTTCTCAATCCTCAAAAAAGAGTTGAACCTTCCTGGATAACTTTTCAGTCATTCTGAAGATTTCATACTCATTCAAATTCGACCTGGCATTATTATTAAATTATATATAACTTTAGTGTGGAACTTCTTTGGGTAATTTCTGAAAAGAAAAATCAAAGTAACTGGTAGCTTTAAAATCTTCAGACACTGTCTTCTTTTTACAGACTTTGAAGATAATTTAATATATTTATATATTCATATGTGTTTATATATTTAGTGAGGACTGAGAGACTAATTTTTGAATATTTTTGGTACTGATTTTTTTACTGTTCTGATGAGCAATCCACCATACTGCTCTGTAAACCTTAGGACTATTTACATCAGCTATATCAGAACATAAGAACAATGCACTATCAGGAAGAAGTAACAATGAATAAAGCATAATAATGTATAAGCTGAAGAGATCTTAGCTGTGTTTTAAATAGGCAGAATTAGGTATATCTGTATCAGTGCCATATCATACTGAGGGAGTACATGATGCAACACTGCAGCCATCAAGGGTGGCTTTACGGTGGAATCTAAGTGCTTAGGTCCTCCCTAACTTCATTCTGATTACCTAGGTGTGACCTTCAAAACCTGCTCTCCCAGCCCTGGGGTAGTCCTCTTCTCTGCAGAGCTGCCTTTTTCATACGAAATGCTCCTTACAGCTTCCATAGTTCTGCATTATGAAGGTTTGACAATACGTGCCCTAGTAGTTCAACCTGTGCTGCAGCATCCTCGAGATATTCCTAAATCATCTGACTGGAAGAACAGAGTGAGGACATGCCTGACATCCAACCCAAGGGCTGTGCTTAAACCACGTGGTAGTTCAGGGATAGCAGACCCAGTTCTGATGTAAAACACATTTTATTCCCTTGTCTGCTGCTGGGCATTTGATCTTATGGCTAATATTCAGTGGACCTGGGGTCACAGTTCTCTTCCCTGGCTAAGCGACAGTCTCTCCATTCTGTTCTCCCACACCTTTCACAGAAGGACCAGAAAATGCTCAGCCCAGTGCTTGCTGTTGCTTCAGTATAAACATGGATTGATAACATCTTTCTCTCAGGAAAAGAGCAGGCTGTCATGTGGGAAATCCCTCTGGGTTTCTATAAGATGGAAATAAATACAGTAGCACGTAACTCCAGTAGAATATTTTGGGCAGGATTTAGAGTACATTCCTGCCTTCAACATTCCCTGTGAACACCACACTAAAAAGCTATGTGTGTGGTGCTCACAGGACCTAGGACACATGTGAGTCTCCTAGGTGAGCACTTCCGGAAGCGGGTCATTAAAACGCAGTTGTCTGATGAGCACTGATGTCATTGCTACACGCTTGTGGAGAGCTAGTTGTAAACACCGAGTGGTTCAACTGAGAAACCAGCTTCCTGTAGATTAATTGTGACAGTGATGTATGTAACATGTAAATAGCACTAATCAGAGATGCCGGCCATATAACCATGGGGCAGGCAGGAAATGAATACAGCTGAGAACTTTGCAGACTCACTTTCTTATTTTGACTTTTCAAAAGACTAAATAAATGAATTTAGTTTCGCACAGATGTAAACATTTTCCACAGCAGAAGTTCTGCAGAAACTGCAAAGAATCCCAAGCCAGCTACAAGCTTGTGTTTTCATCATGAATGCTGTACAAAATTCTTTTGAGATTCTTGACTGACAGGACCTACAGACCCCAAATACAAAACTTTATGTTCCTGTTGTCAGTGATCCATATCTGAAGCAATACATTTTTTTTCTCCTTCCTTTTAAACAGCAGCAACAAAAGGGGGGTTATGTGAAGTATGTGTAAACGTTATAATGCTTCTCTTCCACTAACTCTGAAGTATCGCATGTGTCAAGTTCCTCCACTAGGATAAATCTTTTAAGTGCACCACTGAAGAAATTCACTGAATTAGCAGACTGAAAGCCCCTCTGCTTGAGGTCTACAATAAAACTATTTTCCTTTTGGTATTGCTTCATGGAGCAAATACCGTTTTTTATCTGAAGGTAAACAAAACAACCATATATTGGATCATATGATTATTACACTGTAGATCTAATTATGGTTTCCAATAGCGAATAAACAACATAAATATTAAGAAGTGATAAATTGTTAAGAAGTTACTGAAAAGCTGCAGAAATATTTATTAAAGCTAAATTAATTCAAAACATATAATTTTAATTTTCAACTTTGCAAATCCCTTTACAGGAAAGAGAAATATGGAAATACACCTTTTCAGCCCATGCTCTTCAGTGAAGTTTATTTCCATGCTTATTTTTCACAGAACAGTAAAGAGACTGTGTTACTTTTTCTCTTCTTCCCACAAAGATGACTATCACTTCCCTTCAGCAGAAACTAAAACAAATATAACCCCACAAAAGCCATACCGGTAAAAGTGGATTTGAATAAGAACAATGGTGGAGCCCGGTTGTGGAGGAGCCTGGGCAGTGCTAGAACATGAGCATGGACATGGAGATGGCAGTTTGCGCTTACCTGACAAATAACAAGAAGAGAGATGTGGTGGGATTACTGACAAAGGATACCTTCACATTGTGCGCTCGTTCTTGATGCTGAGCTGAACCACTCAATCACTTCTGGTCAGCTGAATGGAAAGTCTGAATCTCTCATTGCTTACCTTTAAAAATGAAATATGACATTTTCAGTGTATGTCATTGCTAATGATATCAGTCAATATTTTTTTCACAGAGGGCAGCTGTTGGTTCTACATCAGTCAAGCATGACTCGATCATTGACTGTGATAGGACCTTATCAAACACTAGCAGAAGCCAGTATAGACACTGTTCAACTGAAGAACAGGCCCTAAGAGATCAGAATATCATCTCAAGGAACATTCTGCACTTTATGATCTATTCAATTTTGCTTTTTTGTCACATAAAGACTGTTTTGGAAATACATATTCTATTCATCTAACTATGAAGGCTCCTGAAAAATGTATTTATTCTTTTCTACAAGTAATACTGCTCTCACTTTGCAGAGATGATCTTGTTTTGAAGGCTTAAAAATCACTAGGCACCTTCCCAAAAGATTTGTGATATGTTTCAGTGATTAGAGAAATGGCTGGGAATCAGGACATTTGGTTCTCATCCCAAATTTCTTTAGAGCTTTCTAGGTCTCTAGTCATGTCTTCATTATGATATTCTGGGTCTGCTTTTTCTGGCTTAAAATAACTTACTCATTTTTCTATATCGTCATCTTGCAGTATACAAAATGGCCTAGAAGCATTTATAGGTTCATTAATACTGTTGCTATAACTACTGTAGCCTGCAGTGCAAAACAGAAATACTGATTAGCACCAGTGCCATCGCTGACAAAACACAGACTGATTTTGATGCAATTTGGCTACTTCAGGGCCTGGATTTATTATTAGCTTTCTATTAATGGAAAAAAAAAAAAGAAGGGGAAAAAAAAGAGGTTGTTTGTAATAATTCCCTTCCTTCCCCTCTCTTCCTCCCTCTGCCCCCCCTCCCAAATATTTCCAAATGAATTGTCAGGACATGCACAGCACACTGCAGCATTTGGGACTGATACTATTGTCACAGTATCGTGGACTAATATTTCAAGTATCTAAGGCATAACACCTGTTGCTTTAGAGTCGTTTAAGAATGGACAAGCCATTCAGATGCACACTGGGGAAAGCCCATTGCTAGTGGGTGCTGAAAGAGATGACATAATGGGTCATTTCATAGAATCACAGAATGGTTAGAGTTGGAAGGCACCTTGATGACCATCTAGTTCCTACCTCCCTGCCATGGGCAGGGACACCTCCCACTAGACCAGGTTGCTCAAAGCCCC
>JAOXJM010000004.1:7953645-7963678 GCA_026413425.1 Tringa solitaria
GACCTTGCACTTGGCCTTGTTGAACTTCATAAGGTTTGCACAGGCCCACCTCTCAAGCCTGTCCAGGTCCCTGTGGATGGCATCCCTTCTCTCCAGTATGTCAATCATACCACGCAGCTTGGTGTTGTCAGCAAACTTGCTGCGGGTGCACTCAGTCCCACTATCCATGTCGCTGACAAAGATGTTAAATAGCACTGGTCCCAGTACTGACCCCTGAGGAACACCACTCGTCACTGGCTTCCACTTGGATATGGAGCCATTGACCACAACTCTTCGAGTGCAACCATCCAGCCAACTCCTTATCCACCAAATGATCCATCTGTCAAATCCACATCTCTCCAATTTAGGAGCAAGGATGTTTTGCATGACAGTGTCAAATGCTTTGCACAAGTCCAGGTAGATGATTTCAGTTGCTCTTCCCTTATCCACGAACACTAATATTGTTGTAGGAGGCCACCAAATTTGTCAGGAACAATTTGCCTTTAGTGAAGCCATGTTGGCTGTCACCAGTCACCTCCTTATCTTCCATATGCCTTAGAATAGTTTCCAGGAACATTTGCTCCATGATCTTGATGGGCACAGAGGTGAAACCAACTGGCTATTTCCATCTGTAAGTTACATGGTATAGTGTCAAGGCTACCATAATTCACTTCTGAGAGATGTTTCATGCTACAGATCTTTCTTCAGTTGGCTTGTATGAACTATTGAGGCTACAATTAACATTTTTCAGGAACTGAAATCACCAGGTAATAAAAATATGGTAGATGAACACAAACAGTATTGTATACACATAACAGGTGAAAAAATGCTCACCTGACTACCACTGTTGTAGAAAAAGGAAATAAGATTATGCATTTTATATTTATTTACTTATTGGTAAAAGATGGAATATGTTATTAAAGACAGCTGGGGTTAAAGCCAGTTTAAAATAAGCAGGATGTAATCTGAAACTGAAAATGCAATTTAAAACCATAACCCTGCTTCTTAAAGGTCCTTGGGTCATAACCGGCATTTTTGCACTGAATTTTTCCCATTCAGTCTGATTTTAAAATTTGCATCACATGTGTGACACATGTAACACAACAACACACGTGAGTTTTCTTCTATCTTTTCCTCTCTTAAAAAAAATCACAATAGATAACATGGGGTTTTTTATATTTCAGGAATTTGGAGCCCCAGCACAGTGGGTTATTTTTAGTTCTTTTGAATATTAGTACGTCCTGTCCTCCTCAGCTCTGCAAGCCACAAGGAAGAGGCCGTGGTGGGACTCTCACCAGAACTTACCCATCTTGCAGTAATTGTGCAGAACTTATTGCGCAGAAAATTACAGAAAGGTGATGAAGCCATGTCTTCCCCCCAACGCTTGGTGTCTTACCTGAATAATTAAAATGCGACATTGACATTAAAAAAGGGAAGGCTATTTAATTCTTAATCAATTAATCACTGTGTTAAGATTAAAATATCATTTCCAGATAGAAAAGATATCATTCAGCTCTCATTCAGCTGCCACTAAAGAGGTTTCTTTGGTAGATGTATTGTTCCTATGACATCTCCAACACAAATTCTACTTAAAAACAATAAACTTGTTTCTTACTGATGTCTTACTTGACATCAAGCTGGTATGTGAAGAGGTAATTTGTGTTGATCAACCTGAAAACTGAATACATTTTTACATTATGCAAACTGAAATGAGAAATTTTGGGTTATTTACTGTCAAAATAAATTTAAAAAAAACCCACACATTTTTATGCTGAACTAAAGACTTGTTATTCTGGGAGATTGTAAATGAAAATAAAGCCACAATTATAAAAGATAAAGGAGGAGCTTTAATGGACAAACTTGAAATTAAAAATAGGTGGTCATTATTTCTGAAATACGGTGCAAAAATTAAAATCTCCACTTAAAAAATATCTGATCAACCACAGTTTCATCTGGCTCTGGCAGGAGACTCTAAGAAACCCCGAGTTTCAAGTTAGTGTACTGTAGATTGGACTGATGTTGTGCCCAGCATATGGCACCTGAGGCTGTAGAAGGCAGTTTAAGGTCAGTTAAAAGTTCTTTTAAGAGACTAAGACAACGTTGCATGTTATTTTATGCAAAATGATTCTCAGTATAATTCATTTTAGGGAAACTATATACACTTCTCGCAGGTGTTTTGGGGAAAAAAATGGCCTCATCCTAAGTCTAGTAAAATGCCAAGTTCCATAAGCAGAAGCTCAGGAGTTGCTCTCTGCTTAGAGCTGTGTTTGTCTGGATGATTAACAGCCATCTTGCAAAGTTGCAATCTCACTTCCCTAAATGACGACTGTAAAACCAGAACTCTACTTAAAGCCCCAAGTACGTACAGCTGCAGCGGCAGGGAAGGTGGAGAACCTCCTTCTTCCCACTACCTGCTCTGGAAACTGCTCAACGGCCCACTGGGGGCAACCCAGCCCGATACAGCATGTGAGAACCCTCCTGAGCACATCAGTTACACCAGATGCAGCTGCTGTAAGGAAGTAAAAGAAACATTTTCTGAAGCTGGGAAGCTTTTTTAGAGGAAGATGGAGAACCCACTTCTTTTATTCCCTCAACTAAACATTTCTGCTTCAAAGGATAAATCTTATTACAAAGTCATGAAATCAACAATTAAAGAAGAGTCACATAAAGCAAGCAAGCCTGGGTAAGTTTTAAGGTCATGGTGACATTCTGAGTGTTCTTGTTTACATAGAGGAATCTTCTAACGTAGCTTGTGGGTATGAATTAGGGCACAGATCGTTTCGACTAATATATGTGAAAACTCATGAACTGCAAGTCTAGGAATTGCATACATTAAAATATTAATAATCATGGAATTATTTTTTAAGAACAGAAACTAAAAGAAATCATAAACTAAGAAAACAAAAAAGGAAGGTTTCAAGAAGTTCTGATAAATGCTTCTTTAAAGTCTGAATATGTTCCGGGAAAGTTTCTTTTTAAAAATTTCAAATGACAGGAAGCAATACTTCCTTTTTCTTTGCGAAACATTAAAACTAGAAAATGCTGAGCCAACTGCTTATGTTCTCTAATGTGAAATTTCACCCCCTTATCTTTAAACTAAACGTTACTGAAAATGAAAAGATTTCTATTGCTCCTTGCCATCATATGTAAATTTGTGCCAAGCTTTAAAGAAAAACAATCATTAATGGGAATAATAGATGTAGAAGAAACATCAATATTACTATAACTGAACATAGGGGCATCTATGATACCAAAGCAGAGATATTAGTTAAAGGAAATGTTTAAGAAAAAAAACAACAAACTTTCAACAAGATTCCTTGAAAAGCTACCCTAATTCTGTTGTAGAGCTAAGCAGAAGAGAAATAGGCTCAGCCTTCTACTGCAGAAACCTGAATTCCATGAAGGTGATCATCTTGGTAAACCTGGAAACTTGACAAAAGCAGCAAGGTAAGCATTATAGAAGACTGAGTCGGTGGGGATTCCTTTCAGGAAGTGCCTGTGTGACTCAGAACGTTTCCTGCATTTGTGTGTGTGCATTCAGGCTTGGCAGAGAAGAATGCTTTCAATATCTATTTAATTTAAAAGTTAATAATCTAACCCAAGTGTACAAACACTATAGAATTACCTGGTATGCATCAAGGTAACTCATCACTAGTATTTTCACACCACTAAGTGTAGACTGTTCCCCATACACTTGCAGTTGCATTTAAACCTTTACTCATGCCAACAGCATTTTTATTAGTCCACTGACTATATTGAGCAAGCATCTACTCAGAAACGTAGCTGACAAACTGCTGCTTACAGGGAATTCTTACGGGTCCTTGGAAAGTCTTACAGGTTTTCCAAAGAGTTCTGCAATGTACAAATGGCAGATACATGTCAAATACTGAATGCATAGTTCCTCAATAATTGCAGAAGTTGTTTGAACACTCTTATCTCCAGAATTCAGATACTAATGTTTAACCACTGTTGTAATATTGTCCCCGTTAGACTTTTTCTCATAAAGATGCAGGTGGTTTTATTTCAATAAGAGCTAATTGCTGACTTCAGTGGGTTACCGAAAAGTCACTGATGTATTAGGAACACCATTTGTAGGTCTCGACAGAAGAGAAAGAATGTGTTAAGTACTGTAACTCCATGGCCTAGAAAACATGCTTCCCCTTTCTTACCATCACAGATCACTTCAGAACGCTTTAGTGCTTCCCGTGCTTTTTTGTCTTGTTAAGCTTGATGAACCTTGTTTAAGCAGTTACTGTCTTTGGGACCAATACACCTGCTTTGACCAGAACTGCTTCTACACGCCCTTACTAATTGTGAATACACAGTAAAAATTGCATGAAGGCCCAAACTCTGTTTCTAGAACCCATAAAATAGTGGCTGGAAAATGGATATCTAAACATTTGCACCTACACATCTGGATAATTAGGCAATGTTTGTTGCTCACACATCCAAATATCATGCCCATCCAAATGACAGGATGATGTACTTATGATCTGGAAGATTTTCCACTCCACAATCACAGGTGGTTTCATTACTTTCTTTTTCTCTTTCTTTCTTTCTTGTTTGCTGCTGGCTGTAGTCTTAATTCAGGGGTTTTCCAGTTCACTCAGAAATGCAAGACCTTGTAATAATTGAAAAAAGGTAAAACAGTGCTGAGAAAACCCTTTTTCCGTGTCTTGGTTCCAGCCATGTAAAAATATGCTAAGATTGCATCTAAAAAGAGAAAGCTTAGCCTCCCTGCCACCTGTATGCAGACAGTATTGGGTGGCTAGTTACCCCTGGGTATGTCATACAAAGTACAGAGCCATCAGTGCATTCTTATCATCTGTGAAAAGGCACTTTCAGAGACAGATACAATAGTAATAAATAATTCTCTGAAGAATTTCCCTCTTCCACCAGACCATCACTTCCTTGCTCAGCCAACTGCCTTTTACCACGTTACTCTCAGCCAGGGGCTTTACCAACGGGGATTCTGCTGTTCTTATTGTATAAAGAGAAATTGGTAGATTTTTGATGATCTTTCCCTATATAGAGAGAGATATGTAGATTATTATTATATGTAGAAAATGGGGAAATAAAAGAAAAAAGCATATATACTTTTTCAAATAATGAAGTGAGGTAATAGTTTGGGGTTTATTATTTAAGTGATTTACTTAGTTTTTATAGTTTCCAGTCTTCACAGGGCTATTAACTAACGTAAGTAGAAACAGAATTTAATCAACCAATGCAGGTGGACAGTGGGGTGCTAGTGAAAATGCCTATCACCTGTTAACTAGTTTCTTCTCACCTTTAGAAAGTGGCAAAGCTGAACAAATCTTGGTTTCTGTCTATTATTGCAGCTACTCATTGCTGCAGCCAGGTCTTGGGGATCTATGAGGCTACTGGTTTGATCCAGTTTCTGAAGGAAGATTAGAAATTCACACTAGGAGTTTCCAAACCCAGAAAAGAGCCTCTGTGGCATTCTGTGCAGTTGTGGTCTGCATATGTTGCCTGAAGCCAGCAGGGTTTATCTTTCACTATAAGCAAATTAATTTCTGTAGCTATGGGAACCCACTGTTCCCAGACTTACAAGTCTACACAGTTCAGAGAACTGCACTTTTTGTACTTCTCATAACTAAAAAACTCATTTTCCCTCACTCCAGAACTCACTTACTTTACTGGCCTATGTTCATTTCTTGAATTTCAGTTCTCCATTTTTACCTTGCAAGAACTGTTTGTCTCTTCCTAGTGAAAAATTTCATTTGTATAAGCAATGACTTCAGCTAATAGACATATGACACCTATTAAAAAAAAAAATTAAAATCCTCCTTTTAGTTTTGTGCAAACCCAAGATCATTACTGGCTTAAATTCCTTCCCAAAGCAATTGGAATTTCCTGTCACCTAAACATAGGCCTTCAGATTTTGCCAAGGGAACTCAAACTATGTGAATCAGGCAACAGAACAGCAAGCCTCTGTGAGGAAAGGGGAATCGTATTCAAGAATTGTTCAGTCCATGAGAAGTTGTTCTAACCAACTAACCCTGGACAAGTTGCTTATTGATTCTTTCCATGTACTGGGCTTTGCCCTTGAATGAAAATGGTTCTAAACATTAATATTGATAAAGCACCTGATAAAAAATGACTTCGCCTTCAGGCTTGGAACCTAAGTCCTAGTCCTAGCATGATACAGTTAATCTCTGGGCCTACTCTAGTTCTGGTCTACTAAAAATTAAAGTACTGTTCAGATGTGTGTTCGGGGTTAATCTATACAAAACCAAAAAAGAGTTTCTCCAAAATTCTATTTGCGTGACTGAAGTAGGGTATTCTTTCTTCCTTTCTGCATTATTCTCTAGGACAGGATATTTGAAATCAAAGTACAATACATGCAACTTGACGTATATGATGAAGAATATGTGGAATTTTATAAATGGAGCAGTGTGTTTCAGAAGAACATGACATTTGAAATATGTTTGTGGTAAAAACCAGGCTACATGTGCTATTACCCTGTAAAAGTATCACCTAAACCATATTGCTACGACTTTGTCTTCAGGCTATAGAATTTCCTGTATTTCATTAATAACAGACTGTGGTAACACAGCTTCAAACTGAGTGCATTCAAACCCACATCTCTGCAAGAGTATTTGTAACATTTAAATAGGTGACTGACCTGGTTCCTGTATGAGTTTCACCACACTGCACGATCTCAGTTCCCTTAAAGATTAGTAGTGCAACACGAACACTGAAGACAAAAATGTCTGATCTGATGTTTTTTTTTTAAACAGGGCAAAAAACTACAACTCCACAGGAAAAATGTCAGAAAAAAATTAAATCAAATGTTTCTGAAGTGCCTAAGAGAACGAGCTCCTTTAGTAATGTGATTTAATCAAAGGCTTTGTGAAACAGTCCTGAGCAGTAACAGCGATAACTGTAACAACATTGTGTTACAATAGCTGCTTAGAACATGTAATGTTGTATATGTTACAACAACATATGTTACAACTTCATAAATATACAATATGCATAATTCTTCAAAACCCCTTTCTGTTTCTTAAGCAGTGTGTCACCTGAAGAAGCAATGAAATGGGGAGAATCTTTTGACAAACTGCTTTCTGAGAAAGGTTAGTATTTTTTGCCTCTCTGTGCAGACTGTTAGGATGGAAAATTGATGAAAAATGACGGAAAATTTAAAAATCCAGTTGTACACTTGAACAGACCTGGCAGTTACCTAAACTAGGTATGATGGGTCATTTATAGCAGCATGTGTTTCTGCTCTCCTCGTGTGCTTAGCCTATAGCATGATGTCAACTACTGAAACTAGTTGAAAATAACTCTTAAGTTCCATATTTTATTAAAAAAAGTAATAGACAGGAAAGAGTTCCTTCAAAAACCAGTAGAATTTCATCTGAATATTGCTCAAATATTCCTGACTGCAAGACCAAACCTTAAAAATGAAAACATGTTCTACATACATAAGAAAAGACTTTGTCATCTCTGATAGAGTTTGTTTCTAAACCAGTGATAGGATCAAAGCTGGCCATCATTTGAGAAAGCTGTTGCTTACCTAAGTATCAAATGCACAAATGTCCTGCCTTCCATTTTGGAGGGACACACATGTGATCCAACATTCAGGCACAGTGCTGGACACTGTGTGCTTTTCAAAGCTGATCCTCGAGCAGCTGACCTCAATATGATTGCGTTACTTCCACAGATTGAGCATACTTGGGAACAAAAGTATCTTCAGCGTAATAACAATAAGTAAAGCAAATTGTAAAGATGCTAAAAGCCATTAATTTTAAATTGTTACTAGAGAACAATCTGCTTATGAGCAAAGATTAAAATAGTGTTTCGGTCAACCTAAACTGATATTCAGCTGGAATAAAGTCTCACTTCTACATACATCCATATGTTTTGTACATACATCCATATGTTTTGATTGCTTCTATTTCTAAACTCATGAGATCTTGGAGTGGTCTTCTACAGATGCTGAGAATTCTGTAATTGGGGTTACAGCACTCAGGATCATAATGAAAGAGCTGCATTTCTTTAAAAACCTTTATGTATTTTAAATAATTATCTATAATGTGATGTAATACAAAAGGAAAACAACCTATTTTGTTGCCTTGCATAGACTGTGTGAGAGAGTAGCTGTCTGATAAGGATGTGCTTTTTTAAGTAAATTCAACGTTCCTTTCTGTAGCTGGATTGGAAGCCTTTACGAAGTTTCTGAAAACTGAGTTCAGTGAGGAGAACATCGAGTTCTGGATAGCTTGCGAGGATTACAAGAAAAGCAAAACTGCACATGAACTTTTGCCAAAAGCTAAGACCATTTACGAAACATTCATACAGAAAGATGCTCCAAAAGAGGTACAGTAAAAAAGTTATTCATTGTACACAGTACTTGACACAATTGCATCTGATGAAATCTGCTTTTAAGAAGTGCGTGCCCAGAAGCAGGGGCAGCAGTTAATCATGTAGTCACTGACGTAAGAAGACTGTATCTTAAATGTCAAAGCTCTGGAAGGAAATCTGGAAGCAACTGCATAGATTATTCTCGATGTCCTCCATACTCTTTCAATAAGCCCTCTGTGTTAACTTAGTGTAGAGAATGAGTTTAAATATTGTATCATAGGAATGAGGGATTCTATAAAGCCAGGAGATAGATATATACACACACACATACACAGGGTATATTTAAGAAAAAATAGTGATGTTAAATGTTAAAGCTGCAGTGAGACATATCAACTAGCATTTGTGAAAAAGTATTATCTGCCTTTATTTAAAGCTACCTCCAGAACAATAGATTTATTCTTCCTTTCTCTTAAGCCAGTAATTATCTATGAAATGATTACATAACTGAGATTCAGAAGCTTTTATTTTAAATAAGCCACAAGACTAAAAGAGACTAGAAGAAACTGTTAAATTAAACATATCCTTAAAAATAATAATTGTGTTTTAAGCATGGACTTTTCTTGATTGATCCCCCCTACATCCACCCCTCAGCTCTAATTGCATATGCTTGGTATGTCACTGTCAGCACATACACAAAAATATGTTGATATATCAATCCTCACCAACACTAAGGCCTTTTTATATTACTGTAACAGTGCAAAAAGTTTTCATATTCACAATTTCTTTGTGTTACTGAAGTGTGTTATAAAAGATTCATAAATGAGCAAAAGGAATATTTTTTGCCTGCTCTAGGAAGGACATTAACAGGTTGGGAGATGAACTCTCACTGAAATCACAATCAGCCTCTTCAATAGGTCTTTTGGATTTACAATTTCCTGTAATTCTACCAGGCTTGAGCAGGTCAAATATGTCACTTATCAGTGCTCCTTTTCCCCTGTACTCTTTTATTCCTTTTTTTTTGTCAGAATAGCAGAAGTTAAACACTAACTGCTACTTCCCTGCAACAAGGGTGAAAAAGGTGTAATTCTCATTTTAAGAGAAGGATTGAAAAATGGTGAATTTCCACATGTAATTCCCATAGTTTATATTTAAGATTCAGATCTGCTTTTTTCCTGTGAAATGTCCACTTTGAAAGACTTATATCCCTTTTTATTTCTTTCCCTGCTGCATGTCTTTGGGGTGGACCTTACATAAAAAGAAACCCTTTGAGTTGTTTGAGGTAGAACTTGCCATTGCCAATTGATCAATCTATAAGCAGTTGTGGTAGGGCACCAAGTGTTGATACTGTCAATGCTTATGAGATTGACATAAGAAACAAGACAAGCATCTCATTTCAGACCACGCAGCTCCAGAACTTGCATCTTCTCTCTGGCTAACTTCCTGTCCAGCAGAGCTCTTTTACACACAACTTTCTGAGCATACAGTTCAATAGGATCATAAAATGTTAGGTTTGATGAGTGGACCATTTTATCATCACTAATTGCTCTTCAGTTCTTAGTTCTATACTATTTGTTTTACCTAGCTTTATGGAAATGACAGATGTATCTCAGTGAGGAAAAAACAAACATATTATAGAAGTTACTTTTTGGCTGGATCAACAATTTTTTTTTAATATACATTCTATCTTCTTTTTCAAAGTAGCATGCTTAAATCGGTCCCTGACACT
>JAOXJM010000004.1:7984492-8006964 GCA_026413425.1 Tringa solitaria
AACAATAACATGGATCCAGTTAAGCTGTTTTAGGGGATGCCGCTTTTGAAATGAAATTCAATCATAGAAAGAGGCAGTAACAGCTTTAGCAATTGCTGCAATTTATCCAAACATGAATGATACCAGTGTGGTCAAAGTATTCCAGCAAGCAGCAGCCAGAAAACATTCAGTTTGACGACTTCCCCATATATGCACGTCAGATCTGGCTTATTACATTTTAGATTTTTATCTTTTTTCTCTATACCACGCATCTTTAGTAATGCTCCAGCCTGTGTGGAATCATGTGAATGGAGGCACATAAGCTGGTGGAAGGGCCCCTGTAAGCAAGATAATACAATCCACTATCTGAACTATGAAATAAAATACCCAGACATTCTGAAGACTAGAGGCCAAAAATAACTGTTCTTTACCAGAAAGGCTCCCTGAATTTTGGGAGAGACTACCTGCTACATCTGATCTTTACTGCTATGTTTAAGAAAGGGAAACCTACCATATATAATTTGGCTCCTGCAAAGAATGGAGAGGTAGATTAAATGAATGAAATCAGTATAACATCTGTATTTCTGAATGACAATTACATTTTGTATTGCTGGTGGAACTTTAAAGCACATTATGGATCTGAAAAATGAAGCATACTTTCTGCCTTCCAGTATACTGAAAAACAAGGGGGAAACAACCATGGAAAGAGGCATTGCCGCATTTGTTGACACTGGTTAAATGTCTCATGTAGCTGAAGAAGCAGCCCGTGTTTGTTAAGGAAAAATGAAATTGAGTAATGAAAATGAGATCCCCATGCATATTCAACTTCATTCAGTAAATACAGCATGATATGCTGTCTCTTCACTGACTAGGAACTGTAATCATTTGATATTGTAATTTTGAAATAACTTAATTTGAAATAATCAGTAGCGGAAAGTATTTTGAAGAACTGACAACTGACGCTATAATTATTGCTAAAAGCTCTACTTTAAGTATTCTTAGCTGTTCATTTTGAGAGAAAATACATCCCAGAAAAGTTTCTTTTCCATTTTTTCCCAGCTTTTCAACTGCTATAATACTAGGCCTTGGAAATTAGACTCAATGTATTCTTACACATTTCAGAGGAGGCCCTGGATGCTCTGATCTTTGGTGAGAAACATGAGACGATACTAGAGCAAATGATCCCCTGCCTTATTTTCTTATATTGTTGCTATGGTTTCTGGCTGCCATGTTATCATTTCTCTGTCTTAAATGAGACAGTGTGTTGTATGTTTTTTTCTATATAACATGGGTTTAGTTATTTGCATATAAAATGAGTAGAACTAGATTTGTCTCTCAATCCATATCTGTTTCCATTTAGATTTGCATGTAGATTATTTTTAGTTCTAGGAATAGCTTCCCTACTATGCATAACAGTCCTGGAAAGGCAAACAACAGCATGTACCCAGTAAAAACTTAAAGGCTCATAAACCAGAAAAGAAAGGCAAAAAAATAATCCTTAAATAAGTTATGTTTCCTGAAAAATTTCAAATGCACTATGCTGTCTTCTAAACATCATATTTTAGAAGAGAGAAAAGGGAAGAAAAGAAATCATTAAGATGTATGATTTAGTATTTTGGATAGAAACCTTCTTATCTGTGTTGGCAGCAACATCTCCATGCCTGCACAGCATGGGGAATACAGCAAGGCAGGATACAGAGAAATTACCCAGCTCACTCTTCTACACTGGTCGATGATCCCTAGGTTGAAGCTTCTTCAGTGAGCTGCACTGTATTCACTTTTCAATTCTTCACCAAATTCCATTGAGAAAAAAATAACTCCCATAAAAATTGTATTCTTTTTCTTCCTCTGAAATATAGAATAATTGTACTATGTGAACCACAGGCTACAAAGTCTCTAATCTTTACACTACCGCTACACATAAATAAAGTTATTAATGGTTCTGATCTAGTTATAGATATTTCTGCCACTAACCTAAGCTAATATCCGATATCCAGAGCTCAAGGGGCATTTGCTTCTAAAGAGATAAGAGAAAGAACGTAAAGTATGAACATTGCAAACTCAATAAAGTTGACATAATATAACAGGGAATGCTCCTTTGAAAGGTTGGACTAGTTTGTTATTTAAAACATTATATTCAACAGAGAAGAAGCATAGGCAAATTCAGGCTGAATAGGCTGACAACAGAAAACCTCTGAAATGCTTTTGACATGTAAAATGACAATACATAAGCTGGGAGATAGCAGATAAAATGCCATGGACTGACACTATGACACAACTGCTTGTATTGCTAAGATTTTTTGAAGTGCTGCACTCTGTCTACCTGGTCTTTTAGCAAGCTCCTCACCATGAAGGAACTTCTCTTTCTTCAAGTCCATTGTAAATTTGTACAGTGCTATCACTTGTCTTGAAGCACCATCAGCAGTTACTCAATATGAATAGTTTCAAATTGATTTGAATTTAATTTCCAGAACAAATAGACTGGATTTTGATCTAAATGTAATAATTTTGCCTGTTGTAATGATATAAAATGACGGTAGTGGAAAGCTCTTTTATTTATTGAGTTTCTTACCAGAGCTGAGCCTTTTAGGGAAATAAAATGAAAAATGTGGCTCGTTAAATGGCATAAAGGGCGGGAGGTGGGGAGGGTTGTGATATGGTATCTTTTTATGTCGAATGGTAAGCGTAACATATTCCAGACTGGACAGATTCATTATTACTGACACCTTTTACAGCCTCAAATGTTTTTCACTGTTGACAGTGAGTCAGTATTGGAAATTCTATATTCTGAGTCAGGAATTATTAGAATAAACTGTACTTGGATCACACTTCATACTTGCTGATACTTGTGCCATTTTTCAGTTATTCTCACACTTTATGTAGATCTCTCTGCAGTGACAATGACATACCATATTAGAGCTGAATTCTGTTGCCAGGAATACATTCATTTTCTTAGCAAAATTACATCTTCACAGAAATTTTAAAACAGGAGAATTGGCTATTTTAAAAATATGCTTGCTGCTTGCAATCATTTCTTACTGGCAGCTCTCTAATCTTTCTATTTTTATTAGGACTAACTTTTTTTTTGGCATATATGACTAGGTAATGTCTGTATTCTGAATTTAAATTTGAATTAGAAGAATGGTAAAGAGAGACAGAAATGGAGGATTCCAGTTTTAAAAAATGTTCCTCTGGTCCCTGAAAAACCTCTACAGGTTTCTGTGAAGTGAATTAATAAAAAAGAAAGCCTACCACCATTAAGTACTTTATACCCTTAAAATACAGTTTCAGATCAACTCTCTCTACGGATTTAATAATTATGTAAATAAAAAAAAATCTGTTTCTTTCTTAAACAAATGTTTTATTTGGTTGGTTTCCTTTTAGAATGGACAGAAATATGAATTAATTCATACTTTACTGTCCTCTGTGAAATTAGTTTTTTATACATTGGTAACTGAAGTCCATCAGACAATTCCCATGAGTTGTTGCTCACCAAAGTGCTCACAGTAGCATTGCAGTCTATGCTATGAAATTATCTGTTTTCATTTTTTAAGAAAATTATATCTCATGTCTTACTTTTGTAACAAATTTCAATATTATTGTGGTGTTATTATTCTTTTTCATGTTAAAGATGTATTTAAAATGATCCCAGGAATGGATCTTTTGTTGCCAGTTCATACGAAAGGAGAGAAACAATGAAAGGAATTACAGCCCATTAGAGATCCCCTTTAAGTTCTTAAATTGTATAAAAGCAAGGGAAATTCATATGCAAATGAAATCTGCAGGCATTAAAAAGGGAGGTAGCACAATGTAATTGCAGAGAAACTGCACAGAGGCAGCAGAATAATGATAGGAAAAAAAATAATGGGATTCAGCTTCATAATATTTTCACTAATATATTTAAGGGAAGACAGCTTGAAATGCAGCCCGATGGGCAGGTGACATCTAGCAATATTGTTGAAGGACATTGTGCACCTTAGCATAAGAGTTTTTTTATTTAGATGTATGTATTATCTCATATCAAAATCACCTTTCAAAGATCTGACTCAACAGATAATATTTGTACAATGCCCCTTTAGGCCTTGGCTACAATGGGCAGTATAGAAATCAAATTCCGGGGGCATGGCCTTGCATTAAGAGCAACCTGCTCCACTGAATTTTGATTCAAGGATTGAACGCAGTGACATGGATCTTGAATGTACAGGTGCAAATGCAGTCCTGGAATTCAATACACACCTTGAAAGTTACAGCTGGAACTATTTAAAGCTCACTTCTTTTTCAAAACACTGTTAATATTCACAGGGCAGAGAACTGTTCCTCTCCAAAATTTTCATACATTGGCATTCTGAAACTGGAGGCACCTCATTTAGCCAAAAGATACGAGTGAATTGGCAGGAGCTCAGTGACTAGGAAATTAGGGCAACAGATGTTTGATTTATGAAGAAATATTAAAGAGATGAGCATAAATACAGTGTCTCAGTCAAGGAGATGTGAACCATGTGTGTTAAAGCAGCATAAAACCAGAAGACATGGAGTCTGATTCAAGGAAACAGAGTGAGGAGATTACAGCTACACAATTCAGATTGAGGCTTTATTAGGAATTTTTCTTTGTTTATCCTGAGGGAAAGGAAACAATTCCCATGAGATGGGATACTCACTAGAATAATAAATATATAATGGACCAGAGAAGAAATCCTCACGGGCACAGCAGATATGCTTTACCACTAAATAATTCTTTTCTGCCCCTAATTCACTTAAGCCCGACACTGATCCTACCACCACAGCAGACACTCAACACAAAATTGGTGCTAAATTCCCATACAGTAAAACTGCTCAGGTTTCTTTTTCCCTTGGCTCCTAAGTATCCTGGCATTTTCAGGGAAATGTCTGTATATAATTCAGGTACAACTGTCCTTACCAAAGAAATAGAAATTGTTACAGAGGATAACATATGTGAGAAGGAAGGTGACAACTCAAGACAGACATAAAGATTAATTTGCTTATTTAGGCAGTAATTTAGGAAAATATTTAATCTGCTTAACTTTCAGCACCTAAGCAATCTATCTTGAGTAATTATGGCAGGAAAGCACATTGCAAACATCAGTGTCTGGTTGAATCAGCGTTGGAAGACGGACCCAACTGCTAGTCCATTTATAGCAGCAATTCAAAGTTATGTCAACAGTACTTCTGCAGCACTAAGAGGAAGGGGCATTATATTAAAATAAAAACATGCTTTGTATTCACATCTATTTTACATCACACCTATATTAAGAAAATAGTTGTTTTGATGCTGTAATTTCAACATCTAACAAAATACAGTGGTACCACCTTGTGGCAGATTTTTAGATAGCACTGTTGGCATTAAGATCGTGAATTACTATTTTAAAAAAGAAATCAGAATAACTAGCATTTGCTCTGATTCAAGTTTTGAGCTATGTTCAGAACCATCTTCATTCTTCTAGCAATTAGAACACTTTATGGATTTGTGGGTCTCTGTATTATAGAATATTTGAAGTAAATTTCAAATGTATTTCAGTGGAAGCTAGATATCAGTGTTCCAACACTATTAGAAAATCACTTCAAATATAAGAACTCACCTATTGAATCTTCTCAGTCTAGAGTTACGTACGTACTCAAATACTGTCAAACTTGGGAAGCAAAAAGACACACAGAAGAACATTTCCTGCCTCCCTTGAGGCTGACAGATCAGTGACAGCATTTCCAACTCTGGGCTCCACAAACAAAACCAAACCTCTTTTAAAGCAGAGCCATGGGAGAAGCCACCAGGCAGATCTGTCAGGTAGGACTGATTGACAGCTCCTGTAACTGCATCCCTGTCTGTGCAAGCTCAGGAGGCTGCTGAGAGCAGGACACCATCAGCAATATGAAGAGAACTAACAGACATAGAGGAGAGCCCAGGTTGTCCCTCTTGTCTCACAGATCTCCAAAGAGAAGGAAGCCACTAAGAGGTTCGGAGAGGTGACGCAGGGAAAACAGCAGCTTCTACTCTCATGACATTAAAATTAGAGAAAGACAGGGAAAATTCAGGAAGGCAAATAGGTATATAACTGAGCTGCCATGGTAAAGACGAGCTTTTGGAAAGAAAAACACAGAAATCTGGATACTGCTAAGTGGATTGGAGACACAAGACTGAAAAAGCATTTGGTTTACATGACTTGGCTGGGCCAGTAGCTAATTAGTCCCTCTGTACTCTTCTGATTTTGAACCATTTTAGAGACACCAAAGTATAACAAACAGTACTGTTTCAAGGACCTTTTGGTCTGCTTCTCCCATGGTCATCTTCATTTGCGTTTCCACATCACTGCAGGAAATGAGGTTTCTTCTCTTAAACAGACATACCATCTGTTTAGACTTTGTGCTTTGGTTTAGGTACATCCCAGGGTATTGAAGTTTAGGTACAGCTTTGACTGATTTGAAAACACAGAGCAGGAAGGAGAACTTCTCTTGTTTGAAAATGGTAGTTAACAGGTTGCTTATTGTGTGCACAAGGAAGCTCTGGGTTTCTTCAAACTAATGCTTCAAGTTTGAAGCAGCTTGCCATATTCCAGCTTGAGCTCACATGTGCTCCTGTTTTGTTCACTAATAACAAGCATCAGTTTAGTGTGAAAAGGATTAAAAACTGGCACAGAAATTAGGCATGAATGAGCCAATTTGAAACAAGGGCTTTTGGCTCTGCGAGGTCTAGTTCTCCTCCAGCATCCTGCGTTCTAGTTTCCAGCTGGATCCCAAAGGGAATAATACTGGGATTATGTTTTACACCTACTGATTAAGGTTGGCAATGAAATATGGAAATGCAAAAAGATCAGATGTTTGGGTCAAGCTGAAGAGAAAGCATAAGGCTAAAATATAAAGCATTAGAAAATGTAAGCAAAGGCTCTTACACCCTCTCGAGGACACTCTATATTTAAATATCTTCCTGTCACACTTTCTCATCTCTCCACCCAAACATTTGTGTTACCTCTCTCAGATTGAAAAAGATCACAAAAGAGTACCTGCCTGGTGATTAGAGGAGTAAAAATACTTTCTCCGGAAGCAGTGTCATGGATACTAGTTTCTAACAGAATAATCAGATATGTACTTTTTACTATTTTCTTCGTTTTTAAAAACTACCCTTTAAGAGCGGACACTACTGGGTTACCAGCGAGTGTCACAGCCTGATAATGTAGTAAAACATTTTTGCACTAAGTAGGCACTTATGTACCTGGGACATTTGTTTTCCAAACTTTTGCGTTCATACTCTATAAGGCAATGTTGATTGTAACCTGTCAAATAATCTTTGCAAATATTCATCATTTATAGTAGCTGTAGCCCATGCCTTGATGTTATGTTAAATAAGTCATAACTCATGACAAGAGAAGCAGCAGAAAGGAAAAATATATAGAACTAATTAAAGGAAAGTTTCTTAAACAGTTTCTTTAACCTTAACACACTAAGCTCCTATTTATCATTTTATGCTGTATACTTGTAGTAGACCATGTTACATTTCATGTCCCCAAGAAAGAAGGCCAATTCAGAAAGCATTTAAACACGTGCTCACCTCACAGTGAGCAGAAAGTCAAGTGCCCCACTGTGATGAAGACTGAGAAAGAGAAGGAACATTATGAGAAAACATGAGCATGACTGCCTAAGGAGAACATAATGGAAGAACAACAGAAATACAGACTTCTTCTGAAAATATCTTAGACATCAGTTTAGATCTAAGCAAGAAGATGAAGGTGAAAACTCCACTTCCTTCATTTGTGTTCCGGCAGTTATAGGATTAGTGATAAGGGTATGATCACAAAGTTAATCCTTTTGTTGTGCCTTTTTTTTTTTTTTGCTACAATACAGGCAGAATAATGCCTCAGTGGACTGGATAAGGAAGCTGTAAACTGCCATACACAAACCATCTGCAAAATGGAGCATAGAAAGGTGGCAGAGACACAAACTTGGAGGAGCTTTCATCAGATGCACCTACAACAGTGAACATTTTTGCTCTCAACTTATTTGTACCTCATTCCTCAGCTTTGTATGCAAGATCCTTTCAAGTTCAGATCTTGCAATCCACATTAAACCAAATAGCCTGCAAATCCTTGTTTCTATATGTCAGGTGAATAAATGTGGCCAAGATATTTCTACAGAAGCTTTCTGATGGGAAAATCTTGAGTGAACCGCCACATTTTCTAAAGAATAATATATGTTTCAAAAGGGTTGTCATGAAATTTTCTCAGGACAAGTTTGGAAAGGAAAGAAGAAGAAAAAATAATCTATTTTCTTCATCACCACAACACTTCCTCTGTCTCTTGAAAATAACTAGTGTTTAACAAGCTGATTTGGGACGTATGGAGGCACATGCAGAGCACAGGAAACGTATCTCAAGTCTCAAGTCTCCCTCATTCCAGACGCTGCCTATCTTGTGACTAAGGGGTGTCTGTCTGACTAGTATAAGTTCTTCTGTAAAAGCAGGAGTTTCAGTTCTTCCATAGTGAAGTTGTTACTGACGTGGTTTCTTTTTTTTTTTTTTTTTTTTTAACCCAGACCATTTGTCCCCACTTCCCACTCACCCCTCTTGCCTTTGTTCTTAATTTGGGGTATTTTGGTTTTTGAGGACCTGATGATGTGATGCTCTGCCTGTCTCTCTGCCCACAGAAGACTAAATGCTACCCAGCGTGGGGATGGACTCTATGGCCTTGCGTGCTTTTTTTAGTTTGTCTGCTTGTAGGAGGAGGATGGAGATAGCACTCTGGCCCACATTTGAGCCTCTTCATCTATTTATAGATGTATAGATGTGATATTTCCACAACGGCTGGTTCTAAGGGCCGTCTCAAAAAAACAAAACCCAGAAAGAAGGTGATGACTTGCACGGAAAGTATCTGCCAACATGTCCACCTATTAATGAATGCCTGAGTCAGCCTGCTGTGTTCTCCTTGCCACTCCTGAACTGCCCATCCTGACCAAGTCTGGTACACAAACCCCTTTTCTGCTCAAAATCATCTCCTTCTTAGTCTAAGAAGTAAAAATCTAGCTATCGCATTTGAGACTGCATCTTTTTTAAGAAGTTGTGGTGAGAACACTGGAATCAGTGAAGCCTGTTTTCCCTATGGAAATTTGTGTTTTCTACTCTCAATATCACAAACTCTTGCCCTGCTGTCACCTACCACATCACCCTTACATAAGACTCCATTTCTTACACCCATAACCCTTACTTTTTATGTCTTCTCCCTCCCACTGCATGTAGAGATCTGGAAAGGCAAGGAACAGCAGAAACAGCACATGGTTCACAGACACTTTGTATCAAGCCCAGCCTCCTCTACCCAGTCACCAGGTTCATAAAGCCAGAAGGACTGTATCTGCACCCCTCCATCAAGTTCAGTTGCAATTAACTCAAAGCTTAGAGTTACTGGGCAAGGTGGCCAGGCAGAACGGAAGACAACATGACAACTAGGCTTCATTTCTTTAGGAAACACGTTTGATAATTCATTAATCTCACTCTTTATGAAGAATAGATCCATCCAGGAAGAGAAACCTGCTTTCAATCCTGTTTACCCGGTTACATACAGCAGCAGGCACTGGCAGAACCACTAGCTTTGAGGACTCTGCCTCAAGGACCCAATTCACTCAAGCACAAGCACAAAATCAAGCAAACAAATACTTTACAAACTTTTAAAGAGATGAGAAGTACCACAGTTTGCAGGAAAGCGGGTTCAGCCAAGACTCTGTAAAAGGTGTTTGAAAAAATTAAAGGTTACTTCAGTTACCAGCAGGGGACAGCAAGGCTTTATACATACACAGAGATTTATCTGCTGTTCTGCTCTGATAAAAGAGACTGTTCAGTCTTTAAATACCATTGGGCAAAGGCTTCCGAAAGGGAATAGTCAAGAGTGCTCAAATTTAGATGGAATTGTAGGATAATAACAGTAAAGATGTGGAGTACCGACGTCAAGACTCAGTCTTCGATTAAAAAGACGATGACCATCACCTTATTTTACTTACCAAAATATTCAGGGATATATTTAAATTTTATATAAAGATATTTAGTTCTATTTTACCTGCTGAAGAGGATCCTACATGCCCTTAGCTGCTATTTTGGAAAGGCAGAGACCTTCAGGTTCAATGTCATAGCTGACAGCCCTATACCTTCAATATTTTAGGGTATCTACAGTGACAGTATACACTTATATTTAGTCCGCTGGCTTACACTGTCTGGTTCTTTGGATGGGGAAGGTGTTTTGAAATGCATGTAATCATTTCTGATTATAGCTGTCCTACCAAGATTTCACATTCCGCAACATTTAATGACACCAAGGAATGACAGCATTTATGTGGTCCCCCATCACAAATTAACAAAAGCCTGCACTAGGTGTCTTAAAAATCTGGACAAGGGATTTCTTATTTAAAGAACTAGTAAGAATTGAGAAATTTTCTCTTCAACTTTTGAGTAAAAGTGTCCTTTTTGAAAAAATAACAGTTAGACATTTTCAGTTTGTTAAAAATGTTTTCAAAAAACATGTGCTACCCTGTAAAATCTCCAAACGCTGAAAAAATTAATGGGCCCATCTCCAAATAGCTATCAACGTATGCGTGTGCTGAGGATAATTAAACTGCAGTTTCCTTTGAAAAGAAGTCTGCAAAATTAAAAAAGGAAAGCTATTCCCGCTCTTCATGTACAAAACTGCATTCTTTCTAATTCAGGAGCTGTTCACACACCAGCCATAGTGAGTGGATACCAGACCAACAGATCGTAACCCAAAAATTTATGTTATATTAAAAAAATATATTATATACACATACAAATATTTTCTGCATTCCAAATGTGATTAGGGAGTTAATTTTTGTGTTTTGATTATTCATACAGAGAGGTATTAAGTTCTTTGCTATAAGTGGGCTATAAATACCATCCCATACAGAATTTTGATATCCATGTTTTAAAACTACCATTTCCAAATTTAAAAAGCTTATAAAAAGAACCAGAGTTGAGGTTTAGAAATCTCCTTACTAGTAAAAGAAGAAAGAAATTCAATCTGTTTAATTTGTCAAGCAACAAATCAACAAATAATTTCATCATAGCCTATAATCGAAATAAAAATCCAAAATCAAGACAAGATCAAACTAGAACAAGACACACTTTTAATGACAACACCACACTAAGACACATCCTAGTTGAAGATGTCCATGCTCATTGCAGGGGGTTGGACTAGATCACCTGTAAAGGTGCCCCCTCCAACCCAAACTAGTCTATGATTTTAATAGACTTATACTGAGACTTTAAATCCAAATTGGAAAGCATTCTAAAAAAATGTTTTACTTCCACACGATTCTAAAGCCTTTATTTTGCAGCAGGTCAAACTAGGTCATCAAGGTCTTTTGGGGGTTTAAAATCTCTGAGTCTATTGTATGCATTTCTTTTGCAAGTATTTTTTTAAGCCCTTTATAATCTTATTGTTACCTCTGTGATCTGACAGCTGGAATTACTGTAGGGCCTACTATAAACCTCATGAACCTTATAACTACTCACATGGACTTCAGAATCAGCAGAATCATTTGTTTTATTGCTATTCATGAGGCACATGAAATTGTAGGATTGTGCCTGTTATCTGTTTTTCCATCAATAAATCTTTTTTAGTACAAGCTGAGTATACAAACATTAATCAAATAATACTCAAAAAGGGAAAATGCAGAACACCCTGGCTGTTGGACATTTATTCTATGATATACACTGGTTGCTATTAACAGCTAAAAACAGTCTTAAGCTTCTGGCAGTTGCATTGTTTCATTGTCAACAGGATTTGCAAGGACTTGAAAATCATACCAATGATTAATGAACTTGATTAAGGAGCATTCCTAGAGTTACATTTTTGCAGATCCCAGTAAAGTCAATTGAAGGTCAGAGGGCTGAACAATTACAGGAACATAATGAAGTCATATTACCAAGATATTTTATTTGTTAGAGACTTTATCTTTCCCCTATTAACTGAGGTGAGAAATTAAACTACAGGTTTAATATAAAACTATGTAAAGAAGACCAGATTATGGGGCATTCAATACGGAAGGGAATGCATATGAATGCATACACATAATTTTAAGTTCACCTACAAATGGAGTCATAGTTCTTTTAACCAGGGCAGTCTTTTCCCCGTTGTGTCTAATTTAAAAAAATCCACTAATAATGTCTGTTTGACACTCTCTTTAAGTCTTTACGCAGTCTTGGTACAAGGCAAAAGTTAGTAAACTTAATAGTGTCTATAGACATATTAGTGATATAGATATGTGATTAGTAAGATTAAAATCCATATCAGTATACTGACCATCTTTTCTCTTTTCTTAGCCATTTGTGTCATCAGAGGTAAGTGCTCACAGGTACTTCTACAAGTCTGCCTGTGCAACTGTGTGTGTAGGAAATGCTTTATACCCTTCCCTAGGTAGCTAGGAGGTTTGGTACATGGTAAATATAATATTGAGAGAGACAGGAGAGAAAAATTAGGGCTTTTTTGACTTGGTGAAAATCTATTTTTAACCTTTCAGTAATTCTGTGGGGAGGGAGACTGGAGAAACTTAGGAGGGAGGCATTAATTTTGAAGTCCAAGAACTGATACTGCAGTGTATTTGTTGTCTCTTATTTCTCTTTTTCTGGAAATCATTGATCTTTAGCCAAATGCTGGAATAACTGAGTTAAAAATTCATTTGACCAGGTCTTTAACATTTGTTAGAGCATGCTTTCCTCAATATTAACTGTTGTAATATTTGCTAAAGTTAATCAGGGAATGGTATTTTCATTAAAAATTGAATTACATATTCTGAAAATACACACTCTAATTGCTTTAATATCTAGCAGGAACTACAACCTGTCACACTATAAGTAAACAGAAGAATACCCTTTTTTTTAAAATGACCTATAGCATAATTGAAAAAAGTACTATCAAAAGATGCAGTGACGCTCCATTAAACATGTTGATTTCTTCATATGAGGGGACAGTGCGTAAAACCAGATTTGGGTCTGTCTAGCAAGAGCGTGTGGTTATGTGGGACGTATGTCTCAAACGCAGTTTTTCAGACTACTTGTCCCCAGTTTCCTTTTTTATGTTTGGTCTCCTCTGTAGCGTGTTTCTGGGTGGAAGTCTTCTACTTCCGTTTTAAAAGATTGACTAATCAGTCAGGACTCGTGTTACTCATTTCACTTGATATTTGTAATCTCATGGTGAGATTAAAAAAAAGCTGTGTAGGCAGAAGACAGTCAGGACCTCTCTGATATTCTATTTTAATGATGTGAAATGCAGAAATCCTAACATTGTGATAATAAAACTCAAAATTAGTCTTTGCTCACATGAAACTGTGCCAAGGATCATTTTACATTTCCTCATTAACAACTTTATTTTTGGATCTAGGATGTTCTGCTACCTACAGCACCTTTGCTAAATCCCATACAAATCCTTTCTTCTGACTTCTGTTCTTGTCACTTAGCTTATTAGTTACCAAAACAGTTGTAAGTACATTCTATGTTTTCATTCACATATATGAATGATTATAGGTTCTGCCTTCCTTGCAATGATTTACAAGATTGAGGGCTGTGACTCTACTGCCTCACTATGCCCCAGACTGAAGGTGGGAAGGGTTTCTCTGTGGTTTGCAGAAGAGGTGCTTGATGCCTGTAAAAGGCAGAGCACAGCTGTGGAGCCTTCCAGTGTCTAAAGCAGATGGAAACAGGACAAAACCTCTCACTGTGCTGACCAAGAATGGCAAATCATGACTCTCTAAGTTAGAAGAAAAGGATTTCTTTTTTTTTGCCACTAATAAAGCTTAATTTGATAATTATTAAAGAACTTGAAATAATTATCTCTCCTTTAAGTGAATAAAGTGACAGCCAATGCTCACATCCTGCGACTCTAAATGAATTTTTTTCTTGAATATAACATTACTATTCTGCCTTTCAAACCTCTGTTAACAATAGCAAGGTTGGCAGGTTTGTTTTTTCTCTCTGCTTTTACTCAAGAGATGGAATTATTTTTGTGAACACTCAGGAAAAGACTGATGAAATGTTCAGGTCACACAGCCTCTTCATGTCATGTATAGCTTCTGAAAAGCTTATTTTACAGCCTCAGTAGGGAGAACAGAAATGAAACAGAGTAAGAAGCAACTACTCCTTCCCTCATTTTACAGGTGCCCCAAAAAAATAGACAATTCAATTCAGTTTCCCACACATAGTGATATAATGCTATCTGACATCCTCTCTTGTATCACCTGATCTTCATTCATCACTTCAGAAGACCACAGGTCTCCCACAGGTCCTGTTTCATACTTGCCAGTGCTTCCTAGACTTTCCAGATACCCTCCTATGTCTCATACAGAAGTCGACGCCTATGCCCTGGCAGCTGATACGAACCCAGAAAGACTAAGTTTTGCTCTAACTCACACAGGAAATCCATGGCAGACCCAGAAATTAGACTGGGTTGCTCAAGTGTCATGCCATAACCACAAGACCCTTGATATTGCTGGCAATGAAACTTATTTAGACAGATCACCACTTTTTGGTGGTGGGAAACCGCCTTCATTTTATAAACCCTTCAACACCAAAAAAACCCATGCTCTATCTTCCAATCGCTCTAACATGACTTCTCAGCTATTTTTGTCCCTAACATTTGATCTACTTCCTTCTCCTGTACTCTGCCGTGTACTGTTCTCACTGCTGTAGCAGCAAATACTGCTGATATGTGACCAACATACAGATTAAGATCCATTGAAGCACTAAGCTGCATATCTGCCAATCTAATATTCTAGTATCATACACGCAGCATGCTTTTCAGAAGTTGTGTCTAGCTGATACAATGAAACTTTATCTATAGCACAATAGTTATAAAACAAATAAAAAGAGAGAAAATGTATTTGAATGCAAAATATACAAGTTTGAACTCCTCTAATTGTTTTGAGATGGCAAGCTGATGTACTTTCCTCTTTCATGTCTCCACAAGGCCGTATTTTCAACAATTCCAAATGTTTTTAGTCTGCTTTGACGTTTAGTCAGGTGCATGGCTGCATTTAGTGAACTGATAGGAGACTGAACTCAAGAGGTTGTAGAATACTACTAGTTGGTGTTTTCTGTAAGTCAAAAGAGACGCACCAGGAACAGCAGGCAACTCTTTGTGACAAAGCAAAAAAAAAAGCAGAAGTATAAAGGAGGAATAAAATTCACATGTTAGAGAGCACATTACATTTTGGAGGCTATTCCATGCTAAAAAGTGCCAGTTAGGATCAAAACCTCATCTTACAGGCAAGTAACACCCTTCAACTCTTTTGCTTAAAACTGGAACTAGACGAAGTCAAATATCATATAATGATGTTTGGCAAAGGCTGGCAAGCACACATCTGTAGGTTTCTATAAGTTGGCCCATATCATTTTCCTTTAATTGTGTTACTGTTTAATGTTAAAGTGATTTATAAAGATTCAATAAAGTTAAGGGCTATGCAAAGCATTTGACAAAATCTCTTTGAAAACAGGATGGGATCTGAGATGATATTGCAGCCTCACGTGTGACAATGGGACCCCCAAAGCCCAGCCAATTTGAGACTACTACTGTATGTACAATCTATGACCCTGATTGTGCAAGAATCTCTACTTTTGGATGCTTGTTTCTACACAAAACTTCAAAGATATTATGATTTAGAGAGAAACTCAATCAAAAAGCAACTGAATTCAACTTTTGCAGCTCCAAGGCCCAAAGAATACAGCATCATGTAGCATTTTGGGTTTTGTGCTTGTTTGTTTGTTTCTTAAACCTGTAGCAGTCACACTAGAAGTGTCCCATGTTGTCACATCAACAGATGTTTCAGGAATTCACAAACTACCTCTTTGCATGACAAACGTAGACAGGCATATGTTGGGATTTAAGATCAGTATGTCCAAGAACATAATGACCAAAACCCAAACCTCTTTGCTATGAATCCTTTAATATTTCACTTAAGTTATAGTCCAGAATAAAATAAAAAAAAAGACATTTTTCCTCTCTTTCCGTTATGTAAAATATATATCTATATAAATAATTGTCAACACCTAACCAGAACTCTATGTTAAATAAATTACATTAATTGTTTGTGGCTATCCAGCACTCACTGCTCCTCTTCCAGCTTTATCGTGCTGAAACTCCTGTTATTCCCAGGTCTCGAGGACCCAGGACTACCTCTGACCACCTCCTTGGAATGAAGAAAGAAATCACAATAGGTTTGTACATCACCCTTTACTTATGTAGGTGTGCTAACAGCAGTAGCTACCACTATGCCTGATAGTACTGGATCAAAGCCTGTGTCACAGATTTTATGACAACAGAGGCAGCCAAACTGAGCAAATTTACCTCTTCTCTCACAGATGTTTGCAACTTCCTCATGCTCATGCTTTGACCTAAAACAACATGACCATAACGGTGTGGCAAGGAGCTTAACAAAAAAGCATGTCGTCTCTCCACTGGCATTGGCTTCTGAAATTCTTTACTGTCTACAAGTACTTAGTGAACTTAACCTCTGTAATCAGGAAAGCTTATTCATGTAGTGGGTGTCAAAGGGTGCCATTCTGCCTTTTCTCTGCAATATTGCTTCCACTTCCCCATTCTACTCAAGGACAAAAGTAATACTATTTGGTTTTTCTTGTGGGGGTAGTCTGTATCCAGACCCTTAGCAAATGGTCTGGATACCATGATAAAATATCTGCCCCCATCAGCCAGGTTCAACAGTGACTAGGGAATTACAAAGAGACTTTTGAAACAAAGGAGCGGTCATCCTGAAGAAAAGGCATGAAAATTTGTCACTGGAAGAAAAGAGACCTTTAGGCATAAACAGCAGCCATCAAAACCTGACATTGCTCCACTGACACCATGACCTCTGCCTAGGTCAGGCAGAGCACCCTCCTGTTGGCATCACCAGCAGCCTACACCCAGCTATGGCGGTGACAGCGCAGGGTGCAGCAGCAGGGACCTACACCTGGGCGTCTGTATCTGACCTTGATGGTTTTCTCACGGGGATGTGGAGGTATTGGGAGGAGTAAGGATATATGTAAAGTTGGGGCACCCACAGCAAATACGGAAACCCACACCTGAGAAGGGAGATATGTGCTTGTAATCCACATGTCCATATTGTTAAGGGAATATTAAAAAAAAAAAAAAAAGGAAATGAGAGACTTTTCCCAGAACAACTGATAGGAAACACAGCTCGAAAATTGAAAGCAACAAGCAGAGCAGGGGCACGAGGATGAACCTTGCAGAAATCTGTGGTGAGCCTGAAGTGAGAGGCCATTGACTGAGCTGGATCTTTGATAATGAACCAGAAAATTTGTCTCAACTTAAAAATGATGTTAAGAGTTTTCTCATTAATATAGGTGCAATTCTGTGAAGTACTGATTTTTAATTTGAATTTTCTAATGAAAATATACACTGAAAAATTCCAAGTCTGTCTACTAAGAATGATGAATAACCTTCCTCATGCTACTCTAGCAGCACCACAGATTTCTCAGAGTCCACGGCCAAGTGACTTCCTTTTACCTCCTTTTGAAATAAGATCAGTGCTTCTTGCTCTTGGGGTGAGGGCTTAACAGTCACTAATTTGCATTTATAGAGCATCCTACAGTTCTGTAAATGCTGCATAAAACTTCCTCACCTGCCCCCTGCCAAAACACATTCTGCAACAAGCTGGCTACTCAGCAAAAATCCCAACAAAGGCAGGTGGGCTCACTTACGTAGAAGGAAGTAGAGAAGGGGAATGTGAATCAGCAAGATACTGCTATGCTCTGTGTGACAGATTTCCAAGTTTATTCCAAAGAATTGTGGCTTTGGGTTTATCCTAAATCTCATGCCCTCCCTACCACATCTTGTTGGCTATTGCAACAGTCAAAAGGAACCAGTTACTTTTTGAAAAAGGCTGATAAATACTGCATAGACAGAGGAAAACCACTCATTCTGAAGTGGTTTCCTTTTGCCAGCCCCTAGGGATAGCAGCTGCATATGCACTGGTGGCCACAACTGCTTCAGGTGTTTTTGACACTCAAGCAGGATGCCTCAAATCACATGCAAAAGGAGAGAGGAATGCCTTACAGCTTTGGTATTAACTCCAGGACCAATAGGTTTGTTCAGGCTGGGCTTTCTGTGTCACTCCTAGAGCCGATGTACAGTAACAAGTAGATCTTACTATCACTCTCAAAAGCCTGAGAAGTTTAAAACTATGAGTCATTTGTTTCTAAAAATTCATTGTACGTATCCTTGGCAAGTTTTGCATTTAGGACAGTACTGGGCTTTCTTAGTTATTTTCATGGAAAGCTTCTGTGAACATGAGGAAATTTCAAGCCAAACTCTGCTATGAAGATAGGGAGAAAATGAATGTAACAGTTTCTTCATCTCACTAGTTGACCTGAGAAAGTACAGGATTTGGACTCTCATTCTACAGCACATCTGCAAGTTGTATGGAAAGTGCCCTCTTGCTCTTTTTCCTTTATTTTTTCTTTCTTACCAGCTCCTTTGCTTCAGTCACTTGTTACCATTACCTCACCCACAGTCCTTCTGCACACCACCATCTTCTTGAAGTTCACATGCAGTGATAACACAATAGAAAGGCTGAGCTAAATAATCTCTTTAGCACTGACAGAGATGCTTCATAGAAAGAAGAGGAGGAAAAACAAGATTTGATAATTGTAAGGGAAAAAAATCCAGATAAACCACAGGTCCACGGTGATGCATATATATAAAATTGGGGGTTTTCAGGCAATTATGTTATTTGCTTCTTCGTCTTAGCATTAGCCCTTACTTCATTTCTTAAAAATACAAGAAGCATATACAGTACTGAGTTAAGTCTTGCGGTTGTCTGTGTTCAGAGAAGAAATCCCTAAAGAGATTTTTTATAGATTTCATGTTGTCTTATTTTATGAATACAAGGTATAACAAAAGTTAGGCAAAAAGGAAACAGGTGTGAGTATGAGCCAGTGAAAGCGAGAAACTACAATTCACAGAAATAACATTTGAAGAAACAGCAGAATAGTCTGAAAACATGTCTGGTCTTGAACTGAGCCTGTCAACTGATAGATCAGGTAAACAGCATCCTCATTCAGTAATACAACTATAGCCATTGTAAACTATATATTCTGTGTATTGTAATGTTTTGAGCTCTGTGATAGCCTCTTGGGTTCTGAGATCATATTTTTCCAATTGTTGTGCTCTGTGACTGGAAACCACATAGAGCTTTGGGCTCTGTTATAACGCAGGTCCCTAATATTTGGAATGTGCCATAGCAACACACAGTGAGACTAAAACAGATGACAAGTGAAAGTGGTGCTGGTTATCCAATGAACGTAAGAGGAATCAAAAATAAAGGGGTTGGCTTGTAAAAAACAAATCTTGCTACAACAGGAGACAAAAGCAAGTTAAAAAACCCCACAATATGCAAACAGTATTCTGAACTTCAAATGATGCAAATAAACTTTGTTAGGTCTCCCTTTTATTATGACCTCACTGCTGTAGGGGTTGATTTGCATGAAACAAGAGAATACGGTAAGCACGTATTAAATATTCATCAAGGTTCATTGCAGCTTCCCATTTAGTATATTCTGCTTATATCATACTTGATGGCCAAAGTGAGAGTAGCCATATCAAGCAGAATGTCAGATTACACTTTCTTTTTTCCCCAGCAGTAATAAGATATCCTTATTTTGTAATTTTCAAAGCAGCAATATTTATGTGAGAGAGAATCTGCCACATTCAAGATCCTAAGCAAAACATAATCAAACAAAATCATTACACTAGTAAAAATTTTCCCATGGGAAGGAATCCTTGAAAAAGCATCTTCATAACCAATAATCATCTGAAAACTAAGTGGCATGACATGGCAACTCACTAGAGGAAGACATCCATAAAGTAGGAAAAATACTGCTATTTTCCAGTGGTAGGAGAAATTTTATCAATAATCTTATACTATTTATCTGTGTCCTTCTGATGCAGGTGAAGACTGTTTATTATTCAGCTCAGAAGTGACCTTTCTTATTTGCTGACTTGTCTTATTTTGGTTCCTTCGTCCAAACCTTTATATTAAAAAGTCCAGGATGCCTTTGCTACACACTCTTTTGCCTTTTAACAGAGCAAAAAAAAGCCCCTGTAAATTTTTTATTGAATTTCCTCCTTCTAAATAACAGTAATGAGAGGAAGGAAGTGACAATTAAAAAGAAAGAAAAGGCTTCCAGGTGGAGGGAAGTGTCTGTTACCATTACAATTAAAGGGGAGATTTTTGGCATTGATCAGTCTAGTTCCACTGACTTAAATTCAAAATGCATTATTACCTGGCTTGATTTTTTCATTAAAAGTAAATAGGTGCGAGGCCTATTCTGCAGTTTTCAGAAAAACAGATACAGCAAGTGTTAGGGTTTCAAGGACATTAACAAACATGAAACAATGAGAAAGTCATACGTGAAAAATTTAAGTCATCTTCCATTTCCTTCACTTGCTGTGGATATTCCTACATTAACTGAGCTTATGGTAAAACTGAAGGATGTAATTGGATCCTAAACAATTCAAAAAATCAGACCTGTGCTTCTGTACAGAATAGTAATCTATTACATTACTCTCATTTTCTAGGTGCAATGCCAACATTGGTCCAGTGCTTCTGTGTCACTGAATACAGTATGTTCCAAAACATTTTTAAATGTTAAAGATGACAACCAAGAACAAACTGTGTTTAAGTGGACTTGGCAGTTGCAAAGCTGCTTTTAACACTAATAACAATACAGATGTAAAGATCCACAAATATTTCCTAAAAGCTATGTTTTCATCAGATCTGCTGCAAACATATCATGTATACAAAGAAAAGAGCCATTATATTACCTTTAAAGGGGTATTAGAGATAATGTAAAAGTACATACACACACACCTATCCACATGTTTTTACAAATATCTTGCACTCTTAAGACAGAAAAGATAAAAAAAAAGGTCTTTTTTTTTTGCTTCCTTTATACTGTCTAGGCAGTGCCAACCTATAGAAAAACCATCTTTATAAGGGAGTTGTTACCCTGTGGTTTCCAGGCCCCATTTTTCAGGCCGAGGTTAGAAAAATGTATATCCAGCTTTGATGACTGCTTTCAGAGTAACTCAGAACAGCACAAAAAAGCTCAGCAGTTAATAGCAAAACTATTATTGTCATGAAACTCAGTGGGTTCCGTTTCCTGCCGCTCATATGAAACCTTCCCTCTAGATTTGGTTATCTTGGTTTGCTCACTGAATTTTCTTCTGTTCATCTTCAAATTCATTTCAAAATTAAAGGGAAATGGTAGCATTTATTAAAACTCACCTGGTTTACAGTACTGCAGTACTGACACGTACAGCACACAGTCAATGGGGAATTCCAGACCTGCCAGCATACAGCCTACATTGCAGAAAGGAAGTCACAGAAACAAGGCTGAAATAATTAGTTTTCACCACTGGTGTGACAGGGTAGTTACTTTGTGTTTTAAAAATGACAGGTATTAGGAAAACCCATTTTGAGGGTGTGACAACCCCTCTTTTGAACAAAAACTATTCAGTACTCATATATCAGCCAAGTTTTGTAGGCTTCCAGATAGATAATTAGTAAGGAACTGTTTAGTGGTATTGAATGGCAAGGGCCCATCTTTAATTCTAGGTATGAGTTAAAGTAGAACCATTTTCCAAACACTTTAGAGAGAAGATAGATACTTAGGGACCCAAATTGGCAGACACACATTTCAGTAAAACCACGGGCACCTACTTGGGCTCTGTTCCTAACCCTGCCAGGAAAAGGTATGTGAAGGATTAGGCTGTGCTTAATCAAACTCATGCACGAGAGGTTTTGCTAAGTATTCAGACTGGCATCTGAAGGATGCCTGAAAATAGGTGCTAAACACAGGCACTGGAAATGTGGGGGAGCATATTCAGGAATATTTGTCTTCTGAAATATAAAAACAATTGTCCATGAGAAATAACTTAGCTAGAGAGTATATAACCAGTTTAGTTTTCAAAGAAACATGGTAGACTTGCTTTATAATAACAACTTTCCCCACAATTTTCCCAGGAGTGATATCCTAACCACTGGTAGCTGGATTTCCCCAAATGCACAGAGGTGCCACCAGTTCACAAATAGCAGCCACTCTAGTAAAGACATTTCATAGAATCATAGAAGGGTTTGGGTTGGAAGGGACATTTGAAGGACTACATGGCTAGATGCATGGGAGTTGGAACAGATGAGCTATAAAAGTCCCTTCCAACCCAACTGTTCTATGAGTCTGTGATCTAGTCAAACCTTCTTGCAATAAGTAAGGATATCTTCAACTAAATCAGTTTGCTCAGAGTCCTGTCCAACCTGAATGTTTCCAGGGATGGGGCACCTGCTACCTCTCTGGGCAACCTGTTCTAGTGTTTCACCACCCACGGTGTAGAAAATTTCCTCCTTAGATCTAGTCTAAATCTACTCACTTTTCCCCTTGTCCTACAGGGCCCTACGGGCCCTACTAAAAAGTCTGTCCCCAT
>JAOXJM010000004.1:8011325-8022051 GCA_026413425.1 Tringa solitaria
AGTGGCTTTAGGATTTCATTCCAGAAAAAAATTGCTTGTAGCAGAAATTAGATCTAAAAGAAAATTCTTAACAGATACCATCAATACACTACAGACTGACTTAACGATATTAGAGGAAATTTTAGTGTTCCAAATTATTATCCCTGCCACTCAAAAGCACCCTCCCTTTTTTGTAAAATTAACAGTTTCCTCTCACATAGAAATTAGTTTCTATTTCCTTTAAGTGCCTTTTTCGCTTAAGGGGTGGATTATCAGTAGTTTACATCTTTAGGTCACGTAAAAGAGCATTTCAAAGAAATCACTTGTTTTCATAGTTAAGTTAAAGCTCAGCTACATGACCAGCAAATGGATCTTCTGCAATGGGGCAGCATTACTTGACTAGGCACTTGAGTTCAGGCCTCCAGCCCAGCACACATTTGGCCAGCTAACTCCAGAGAAGCGTACGATGAATAGGAAGAGTACAGTACAGCTATAAATTGGCTATACATGAAAGCTAACAGCTTGCCTAAGCCAAAATGCCTCAGAAACAAAACTGGGCTGAAATGGAGAATGAATGAGGGTAAAGCCAGTCAAGGGCAACCAAAAAGAAACATAAAAGCAGAAGTCAGAAGGAGAACCTTGAAATCGTTTACACCAGCAAGTGGTACTTGGAGAGTTCATGGGACTTTTTATTCTCTTTGCTTTAACCGAATTTGTCACATGTTGTAATCTTGGAAATACTCTCAAGTTTTCTCTCTCTTACACTCTACCAAGTGGTGGCTGGAAAGAATGGGAGATAACGCATGGAAACAGGTTGAGTATTAGGAAGTATTTCCAAGTTTCTTCTGTGCACATTGAGAAGCTAAATGAATTACTCATCACAAACCTACAAGAGATCTGGAAAAGAGTAAAAAAAGCAGCTGGTGATCATCAGCTGGGCTACTGTTGCTGCAAAAAATGATCCTGTGTCCTTTTATTGGACAGAGTCAAATGAGGCAACGCCAATTTTAGGACAAAGCAGGTTCTGTATCAAGTTATTCTAATAAGCTCTAAAAGTGTAAGACTCAAAAAATACTTTTTGCAATTTCTTGTAATGATAATAATAGAAGAAAAAGAGACTAATTATTAAAAAAAGAAAGTATTTCAATCAGCAAGTAGCCATCATGCTCTGCATGAAATAGAGCAAACCATTATATAGGCAGATCAAGATGGTAGGAGATGAGAGAGACAGGTCTGTTATCAACCATCTCATGAGACTGAAAAAGACCTAGCAAATTAGGAGGACAGAAGTTATGTGGAAAGCTTTCCACTGGGTAAGGACATAACTATTCCTCATGGTATCATGTTTAATTCTACCAGAGCCTGGACTACACTTCTGTCTACAGGAAACAAGGACAGTGAACCTGAATATGACTGAACACATAAGATTTTGAAGTATTATATTTTTAAAGCTATGTTAAGAATAAGTAGCACTTTTGACTCTACAAATGTCAAGTCAGGGTATTCAGAACTACAGCATCATGCAAGCTGGAGGGGATCAACATCTAGTCCATTTGTGCGATCTAGTCCAATTCTTGCTCAAAGCAAGATCCTCTACAATAACCTTATTCATAGTTAGGAAATATTTTTCATTTAGGAAATTCCATGCAGGTGTTTTCCTGGTTTCCTGTGGTCTACAGAAACAGAATGTAACTCAAGTAACAAAAAAAAATTCTTGTCAGCCTTACTAATCTTATAGTTTCTCTTTTTCCTCTCACTTTAATTGTACACATACTTATGTCTTGTAGACACTTTTCCCATTCTTGAAATCTGGTAAACTCGCATTGGACTCAACAAAATCTTAAAGATGAGTAGGCTTGCATAGAAAGAGCGAATCAGAGTCACTGAAATATTACATCAAGAGAAAAAAAGGATGCCTCAAAGATCAGTTACTCAGAGGAAGAAAGCAGTTGTCCACAGTGGGGAAAAAAAAGAAAGGTGAATCAAGCTCCCATGTTAAATAAAGTACTAGGAAAACAATTCAAATATTGTGTGACAGCAGCATTACCCGGATGTAAGTGAAAAGAACACTACTGTTTATTTACTCAGGAGAATATTTATTGCAAGAAGGTGAAATACAAAGTCCATGGAGTAGCGCATGGTAATCCCTTTCTTGTGGTAGGTCTGAAGCAACACCTATAATGTGCATCAATATGTTTAACAAATGTGAAAGGTAAAGATAGTAACTTCATTCTAAATGCAGAACAGTCCTCGTCTGGTAAACAACTGCCAACAGTCCTGAGTTGATAATAGGCACAAACAAGCAAACTATGTTGTTCTTCAGGGGAGAAACTCTATCTAGTCCCTCTTAGACTCATAGAACTTAACTGATGGGTGACTTATACCTGCTTATAATACTAATAATGAACTTATAATAAGTTCAAGACATTTCCACCTTTTAGTCTGAGGCTCCAAAGTGGTACAGAGAGATGTGGTAGGAAATAGGGATTTTCCCTTGATGCAACTTGTATCTATTACCCTTTTATTGCACCCTTCTGAGAAGAGTTTGGATACAGTATCTCTATAATCCTCCCAGTAATTCACTGATGACAGCTACCAACCGAAGAAATACAATGAGACAGATGGGGCAGAAAGTCAAAAACCGGCAAGCTAGGTATGAAAACAAATATGGTACTGATAACATCTCTTCCTGTCTGGCCGTGTTCAGGGGGTTATGAACAGTTAATAAATACCTCTGCCTTACAAAGGTCATTGTTTACCTGATAGCATGAAGATAAATGTTTCCTGCAGTACAGCCTATGCAGACACATTTATGTCACTGCTAATACTCAAAGGATCAGTAGCCTCCTGTGGTTGAAACCACCCTGGTGCAAACTGTCTGTCCTTGCATGCACATCTGTCTGCAGGGAGCTTTCGGTCTCCTTGAGCCCTTTGTATCACAGTCCACTATGAAACTGTAGATATGTGAGCAAGTTCGCAGTTACCATAATCATATGCAGCCCTGTACAAGTCATTCATGAGCTATTTATAAGTAATCAAAGTTGTATGCATTATTCAACAAAATAAAATCTTTCAAACTTCCCAGAAAAAAAAAACCAAAAAACAACAAACAAGCAAGAATTGGCATGCTCAGGAACTAGATTAAGTTCTTAAACCTCTAAATCATCAACCCAGACAGATAAATAGAGGGTAACAATTATTCTTCATCTTGCTTTGTATTGATGGTTTGTTCTTGCAATGAACTCAAGTATACACAAAGAATGCAAACCTCCCCCAAACACATTGTAGTGTTCACATTGTCTTTAAAAACAACAGCTCTTTAAATTAAATCAATCATTACACATGCCAATCACTTAAAATTATAGATGCATTCCTGAAATATGTCAGTGTGCTTTCAAATAATCCGACTTGGAAAAATTGAACCAAATTAAATAAGTTTTTGCTGTTTCAAAACCCTTTGCCATGGAAACCACTTTTAAAGGTTTTCATAGCACATGTGTCTAAAAGAAATCAGATCTCTCTATCTAACATAGTATTCTAGTTTGAAGAACAACTGGTGACTTGCAAAAAGCTTGTTGCATATGGAACTTTAATACTGGCATATCTCAAAGTACTTTTTTCTAATATTCCAGTGAGCCCATCAAATCAATTGTGAAGTATGAAATTTCAGAACAGAGGCATGTTAGCAGGTGAATTTTGTCAAGATAAAACTACAGTATTTGCAGCTCATTTGATAAAACCAAGAAGTATTTCTGATTTGAAAGCACCAATCAGAAAGGGACAAGAATTCAAAGTTCTAGAGGGGATTTTTTTTTTTTTTGGTAACACAGATACACACAGACACACAAAACAAACCCAAAGTAATTCAGTCTCATCCGGTTTAACCTCAACCACGAGACACCGTCTGTTTTCTTTGTCAAAAGACTCACGTCACTGTGCACTGAAAAAAGGGAACTTCCACAGTTTGTGGTGAGGATACATGATAAACAGATCTGTTCACACCAACTAGTAGGGCTGCCTGCGTCAATAAAAGGCGGTAGCAGAGTCAGTGAACTGACATTTGGTGCTTGGAGGATTATCGTTGCAAGTCGCTTCACATTAAAGTTAAGTAAAATGCCAGGATTTTTTTTTCCCCACAACAACATGACTGAATTAAATGGAAAAGAAGACTGCAAGCTTGCAGAAGGCAAAATCCATAAGAAGAAGCAGAAGGCTTTGTAAGTATATACATTTTAGTATAAACTCTAATTTATTAGAAATGCAAATAACACTAGAATCTTGGAGATTACGAATTAGCACCGTGTTTCAGGCTAAATGACTGCAAAGGCTGCTCGAAGCCCAGGACTACAGCATCATTTAAAGTGAAGTGGCTTGAGCTGATGCATACAAATGAATTGGTTCCCTTCAGTATTCGGGAGTAGATTTTGGACACACTGGGAGCCTCTTAGTCTTTTCAAAAAAATTACTTGGATATGTAACTTCCCGGACTTCAGTCATAAGATGGAGCTGTCTGTCTCTGTTTAAAAGTTTTAAGAAATTTAAGTAGAATTGAAATGCAACTGCAATTTTAATGGATGACAAAAATGTCTGTTCATTGGTTTCAGTGGTGCAGATCTCAAAAATTATTTGAAGTCCATGGTACCACATATTGAATCTGGGATCAAGACTTCTAACTCCAGAAATATCATGTAAGTACTGAGATACACTAAGATGTAACAAAATATAACTATAGCTAGATTACTATATAGTAAACTATTTTATTAATTTCTAAACTACTTCCAGAACAAACATTCTACTAATGCCTAGAATTTTCAAAATATAAAAGAAGTGAACATTAGGAAGTAGAAACTATTGATGGAATTAAGGATTTTTTTTAGTGATGTGATGTATTTGCATCAAACAATGAGGGAGACGACACATCAGTTAAATCTGTTTTCTTCAGAGGAATATTGTATCCATTCTATAAAGATTTACAAGAAACAATGCTTCACGTTTAAGTGAAGAGCAGGGATATTACCATTCTTATTTCAGGAATATAGAAACAACAGTATAGATACAAAATTATTTGGTCATAGTTACAGTAAAAGCTCATCTTTTTGGGAACAGAATTCAGGATAACATCATCGTTTTTGTTTTTCCATCTCTCTGATTATTTTTTTCAATGTGGGCTTGCCTCCGGGGTCTCAGATTATGAGAAAGTCATAAATTTAATAAACACCTGGTACATATTCCGAGAATAGAATAATAAATGATAAAATTTGAAAATTTGTCATTTTTAAACATGTAAAGAAACCCACATGGTTTCTTGCCTAAGGTATTTTCTTTTTCTTATCATCTTAGGCTTTCTGCAGAGGAAGTAATACAGTGGTCCCAGTCTTTGGAAAAGCTCTTGGCCAGCCAAAGTAAGTCTACGATTTCAGTTCTTATTCTGAAAACAAAATTTTATCTAATCTCACCAAATAGTCAAAGCTGTAGCATTCTGCAAACACTGTCAGAGAATGGCCAGTTGCATTTCAGTTATTTACAGCTCCACTGTAACATAGCTACTTGTTACAGCTTTTCTTCCAAGTTTGGGGTTTTGTTCCCTTCCATTTCCTAGTCCCACTACAGCAAATAAACTTCAAATGGCTCAATCCAGGCTTTTTGACTAGTCTTCTGTCCTTGCATAACACATCAGTTTAATTTGGAATTTTCTCTCCACTTGTACCGTAAGACAATCGATTTAGGGAGGTCTAGAATCCATTGATGTATTTTAGTACCTGGGTTCTATTTCTAAAAAACACTGAACATAATTAGGAAGACTCCCATCACCCTTAATATTAGAGTATCTGTAGTATATTGAAGAATAGAAGAACAGTGCATTTGGCAAAATTTTATAACAGAGATTTCAATACAACTCCTGATATTTTTTTTATCTTCCCTGGTAACAAATATCATGTTATTAATGATGATGTATTTGTGTTCACTTTAGGTGGTCAAGGTGTCTTTCGGGAGTTCCTGAAGTCAGAGTTCAGCGAGGAAAATATTGAGTTCTGGTTGGCTTGTGAGGATTACAAGAAAACTAAGTCTGATCACTTACATGGCAAAGCAGAGAGGATTTATGAGGAGTTTGTTCAGTCAGATGCTATTAAACAGGTATGTACAAAGTTAATCTGTGTGGTGTTACAGTACAAGGATTCTAGAAAAATCAGAAGATAGAAATGTAGCTTCACTGAGATGCTCACATTCATTCAAGTTACATAGGACAAAGATGCATGTTTTTATGGTGTACTTGCATCATTACTGTCTTTGGCTGTGAGATTATTAGATCTCACAAGCAGAGTCACACGATGTATATGTTGATCATATTTCAAATTGGAGACTCTCATTCTACACAAGTTTTCTGCTATTATTTTAACTGGAGGTTTAATTGGAGGTTGTTCCTCTGCTTACACCATTGATCTGTTGTGTTACTTCTGACTCCATAAGAAACTGCATTTCTATAGCGAGTAGCAATTTTCGTGCATAACTGGAACATAAGCTTTAAAATTCCCTCATTTTGCAGTTCTAATGTTGAACTCTCACACTGAGTTCTAAGGCTGCAAATTTGCTTATTGGCAAAACAAAGTGGTATAGAAAGAGCACATTTTTAAGAAGTTGATGGCATTTGTTTTTCACTTTCCAGATCAATATTGACTATCAGATGAGGGAAGCAACAGCCAAAAAGGCACAAGACCCAACTCACACGAGCTTTGATGAAGCCCAGAGAACTGTGTACATCCTCATGGAAAGGGATTCATATCCCAGATTTTTGAAATCCAAAGTCTACCTGAACCTTTTGAACCAGCTGCAAACCAACTCTTCAAAATGAAGCGTTTGAGGCAATGAAGAGCCAAATATCTTGTGGAGAGATCCTTCAGGGTGGTTGGACCTCAGCAAGGAGAACCCCTGCTTTGGGAGGAGGGCTATGAGGGAGATGCAAGCAGCTCCACAGCCAAGAGAACAAAGGATAAAAGCTGGCAAGACTGTTACAAGGGTGAGAGCAGCAAAGGGAGAAAAATCTTCTCCTCCCATACGCCATGGAGTCAGGACAGGGAATGGATACTATTTATTGTTTGAACTACACTGTGAACATTGAACCAAGTCTTAGATCCCAAAGAACTGCTGATTATTAGGAAGTGCAAGACTGGCAAGCTGAATGCTGGGAAAAGATTATCAAGTTCAGAAGAAAAATAAGGAAGACTGACATTTTTTTGCATAACAAGAAAATGCCCAGAAAAGACTGATTAATGCCTTTTTTAATCTGTGAAGTGTTAATAAGTGTGAGTGCAGCTCTGTGATGCTATTATGCTATGTAAATATATTATAAACGGACATGTATTAAAATTGATATATTTTAAATTATGTAAGAATTGTATAAGCTGTATTTTTACTAAGTTTGTATTCAACAGTCAGGTATGTAGCATCTTTTCTGTTTAATTTATTGCAAAATAAAAAAGCAACTCTTCAAATCTACTTAAAAATAAAGTTTTATGGTCATTTTACATCTTAAGTGATCTTTCCACCATGATTACTAAAGTACTGAAATATATGGTTCTCTCCTGTCTCACTTTGCCACTACTTTCCAGCTCCTTACCCAGATATTAATTTTCCCCACAGGACCTTTTCTCTTTTTTTACTCATTTTACACAACCATAATCTTAGTTGTCTGGAGTAGGTGATCCTGACCTACACAGGCCCAGCCTCATGGCCCCCAAGAAGGAAAAAACCCAAACCCAAACAAACAACACACAACCATGAATGAAAAAGAGAAAGAGGTCTAAATTTTCTTCCTATTTTTGACACTACCCCAGCTACCAGCACTGGAGTCAAATCTGAAATATAGGAAACATTTTTAATCACTGATCTCATAGTTCAATCCACTTTAATACTGAGGATGTGTTGAGCACAGCAGATCAGCCATGCTTTCTTACATTGGGAGGCAGTAACTGCAGACTCACTAAGCAGTCACATTCCTTGTGATATTGGTAGTACTCAACCAAATCTCAATGAGATCTAGACTCTAATTTACAATACCAATACTAGCATTAAAGGTAATTTAATTCCACTGCAAGTGTTGTATTAAATTTACTCTAAAATTTTCAATGTTATAAGTGGCCTATAGCAACGAGGGTAATGATGAGAAGGAAATTAAATAAGAAAAGTTACAATTATGCTTGAACTATGTAACTATGAACATGAGCATGACCAAATCTGTAGTATTTAAGACATTGACACTAGATTTCAAAATGAAAATAAATCAAAGTGTGCCCTGGTCTTGATTAGTTACCATCATGAGACACAGTTATCACATGGGTGACAATACAAGATTTTCTCTCACCCTTGCAGATTTTCCATTTTCCAAAACAACATGATCTTAGTCAGACACACTCCATTATTCTGTACCAAAAGGAGAAGCTGTAAACCTACAGACTTCATCTCATGGGGAGAGCAGAATGTGTTCATACTGCCACCCTTTGGGGACATTTTGTCCTTCCTTGGGGGTTCCAATCTTCAGCATTAGAAGCAAAACCCTGCTGGAAGGAACACAGATAGCTAAGTAGTAGCTGCTGCCAACTTTCACCATCACATACTATTGCAGCTGGAAGCCACTGCAAATCACATTTTCCTACTTTCAATGCCAAATGCAAAAAAAGAATCTGGTCTCACAGTATTACTTTCCTTTTGTTAAATATGTATACCTGACGGAGCCTCTGAGCGCAAAACTCCTTAATGCTCCCAAAACAAAGTAAACTAGTCTCCAGTTGGCTCTCTTACATGAATTAATTTTCCAGGATCAGTAGGAATAAATCTAATTCCTGTGAAGTAGGAATAACACCTATGCCTCCCACACAAAAGGCATTCTCACGTTTGTTCTGACACAGTTAACATGGACCAAACATCATCGTTTCCACAGCTTCAACTTCATGGAAGACGAAAGAGAACTATCAGCTACCTTCTAAACAGACACTGCCTTCAAGTAGCATTATTCTTTTGACTGTGAATCCCTTATATTAGCATGGGCTTGGTCTTCATTTACTCTCCTGCAGTTTCACAATTTTGCCATGATTTAGCCAAACACCTGAATGGAATTTCTGACTCAAATCGCATTTTATAATATGGCTAGTTAGATTTTGTTGGTTTTTTTTTTAACGGCTTATTGGTGCCAGAGAAGACTGTTCATCAGAAGCAATTTCATCTGCTGTTGGGGAGACTGCTGGGTGGTGTAAGACGTAGATAAGTGTTTCCAACTCAGTATAGGTCTCAGAGGCGGATGTAATGGAAAGGAGAAGGCAGACTCTGGAGTTGTGCCATGAGTTTGGGTGCTACAGCAGTCACTGCTCGCTTCAAGAGATGGCCAACATCACCGCCTGTGCCCACTGCCCTGCGACTTTGCATCTGGTAGAACAAATCATTTCACTACAGCCTGAGCGCAACCACCACAGCTGCTCCAGTATTCACAGACACTGCCCATCACCCTGCATCCTGGCATCCTCCAAAGAGTCACTGGGTCTGCCTTAACAGGAAAGCATGAGAAAGTGACACTACAACATGCGGGTTAGAGCACTCTAAAAATAAGCTAAACCTGTCTATAGAAGAGACTAACACAGCTCTCAGGGAGCACACCAACCACATGTAGTATGCAGAATTAGTATAGACCAGAATATTTGAGATGGCAAGATGAAGAGACTTTTCACTCTTCTCCACAAGCATCTCTTCCTGGCTCATGATTTGGTACAGTGTGAGAACAGAAAGTTGGGGCTTTTTTTAAAAAAGAAACTATTCCACTCCTTACAACCCAACCTTAGTATATTTCTGTCTTTCACCTCATTTGCAGTAGGAACCTGAAAGGTCAATTGCCCAGGTTGTTAATTCCAGAGATATTCCAGCCCACTGCAGCATCCCTGGCAACATGACTACATTTCACCAAGCAATAAACAGCATAGAGAAATTCAGAGTTGCCTCTGAGATGCTGTCGTAAGCCTAGTATTATATATCTGTTGCTATAGCAGGGCTATACAAAGCTGGTGGTTTAAACAAGATCCAAGTGATCTGGAAGTATTTTATGGCAATTTATAGTGCCATCCATACTAACCTACTTCTCAAAAGGAAGAAGCTATCAGTAATAGTTCAATGATACAACTAAAACAATTTTTACAGTATTTTAAGACACTTAACGATATTTACATACCTTAAAAGAGTCCAGAGATGGGTATTTTTATTATTTCTTCAAAATCTATCTTTCAAAGTGCAGCACACAATGTTTATTTTGCAGTGAATTTTTTTTTTTTTTGAAATAGTGCCAAAATGGAGGAGTTTTGGACTCAGAAAACAAGAGAACATAGAGATCAAAGGGATTAAGGAGTCAGTATTTTCTGTGAGCCTTGGTTCATTTACAAGGTGCAGGCACCATATCAAGTTCATTTGTGATTTTCCACTCACCTCTTCCTCCCCACAACCCATGCACACAAATAGCCTCAGTACAGCAGACTGGTTTCACAGCTGTGGGTTGTGCCCTGCCTAGCATGGCAGACTCTTCTGAAACGGGACATGTTCCACATCAGTATGGAAAGCATGCCTCTTTGGAAACTTCCTGCACTCAAAAGAGAAACTTGTGAACACAGGCTATTTACTATATTGTAAATAAATTAGTGGGCAATTGGGAAATATGTCCTTTTCCCCTTGTCCTACAGGGCCCTACGGGCCCTACTAAAAAGTCTGTCCCCAT
>JAOXJM010000004.1:8023126-8034679 GCA_026413425.1 Tringa solitaria
GGACACCACTCCTCACTGATGTGTATCTGGACATTGAGCCATTGACCACTACTCTGGATGTGACCATCCAGCAACCAATTCCTCATCCACCAAAGAGTCCACCCATCAAATCTGTATCTCTCCAATTTAGAGAGAAGGATCTTGTGGTGGACCATGTCAAAGGCCTACAAAAGTCGAGATAGACAACATCCGTAGCTCTTCCTTTGTCCACTGATATAGTCATAGATCATAGAATACCACTAGGCTGATCATGTAGGACTTGCCCTGGGTGAAAATACACCATAAGAGAATGAAATTTGCTGTTCCATTCACAGTCTCTAAGTAAATTAGTTGAGTAAGATTGGTCATCAGCTACAGATCAGTATAGGCAAACAGGATGCAGTACATGGAGAAACTTCATGATCTGACAGTAGTAACATAGACTTATCTTTAAGTTTTCCACCCTACCCCTGAAGGAAACATTTTCATTATTTGCCCATGTTTCAGTATAAAAATCATTGTACCATCTTCAGGTATGCTTTTGGAAATAATTAAATTCTCCCTGTTGCAGAGAGACGTTTTCTTTATAGGAGGACTCAAGAGTCAGCAGACCTTGAATGTGAATTTAGTAGACTAATTTTAACCTCCCCAATTTGAAAAACCTTCTCTAAATGTATTCCCTGAAATAGATATTTTTAATATTATCTGAAATAGAACTAAAAATATGGTATTACATGGTATCATTCTCTCCCATATACTGAAAAAGTCATATATGGTACATTCTATCATTATGCACAGTGAAGCAGGAAGGAAATTAAAGCTGAGATGTTGATGAACAGTACAAATTCATCACCTTATACCCTTAAATGCCACCCATCCCTGCCCACACTCTGAAGGAACAGGCTTTCCAGATGTCATCTCCTCTAGGGTTGTGAAATGAGCTTGAAAAGCAAAAATAGATGACAATAGGTGGAAAAATTAGATGTTATCATATTCCATTCAGAGACATGGGTTGACTGTATCAGAGAGTGTAATATCTATAAATGAAGCTTTTGAAATTAAGCCTTTAGTCATTAAACGCAGGCAGAAATTGCAAAACAAGTTCTTGCTTAATATTCATTGGATAATTTAAACTTGTCTTGGATGCTCAGAAACAAAGTCAGAGAGGCGTCAAGGTTATCCCCTGGCTTTGTTTGGATATATACAGCTTCAAAGGTTTTAGTGACAAAAAGGAGTTTTATATCAAGCAAGAACTGATGTGCTTATTTTGGAAATAAACTCATTTCCCCTCATTTCTCAAAACAGTCCCAGAAAGTACTCTCTTGAAAGACCCCAAAGGTCAACATTTAAATTCTACTGAGCACTTCAGTTTCTTCTAACAGCCTAGACACCACACAACCTTAAAACACTGATGTAAACTAGTTCAGTGAACAGATTTCACATGGTCCCTTTCACTTAGTAAAATTAAAAATAGCTTGAGTAAAAAATGAAATGCAGAAATGTAAACCTTTCAGGATCACTCTAGACTTGTGTGCAGGGAGAAACAGAGCAGACTGTCAATGCTTCTCTTCAAAGTTTATTATACAGCCCAAGTACTGAAGTGACAGTACAACTACAAGTGACATCACTTGAGTCACAAGGAGTTTAATTGTTTTTTTTTTTCAAGTTACTGTAGTCAGAGAGCTTCTGCTATTACAGGCTAGCCTTTAAAAATAAAGCAAAATAAACGCTCTTTGCATAACAGTAATAACTTAGTAACTCATGAATTTCACACCACTTATGGAAAAAGTCTGTACTATATTTACTGTAGCAAATGAGAGTCAACCATGAAGGTCAAGAAGCCAGCTTTAGATACTGAGAAGAGACTTGCTATTGAATAGAACTTGACTAGACAAGAGTTTGAGCAAGACAACATACTTGTTCATGCCAGTCTGAGGAAACAGTGAACACACTCAGGATGTTCAAACAAAGCCCAAAGTCCAGGCAGTAACTGTTCACGTGCTGGAACAAACACTTGGACGATAAGGAGCCCTGGACTAACACAATCAAATATTCTGACCAGCTTGGACTAAACTGTAATCAATAACTTCACGCTAAACAAACTGGCATCCTCAAAATGAGTATACTGACAGGAAGTGTAAGTAAGTAGCCTTGTTTACTGCTGCACTTTGGTACAAGCATGTGTGCAGAGTCTGACAGAAAGCTAAGGACACACAGTGCTTTGTACCCAAACCACAGTACCCACCTCTCTGAAGCCTGTTTGAATGGGAGGGTTGAAAGTTCATGTTCAAACTAGTCCAAGCTTCCAGTCACATGATTTCCTTTTCTATTTTGACGGTTGCAGAATATCAGGCTCACCCAATGACATCACGGCTTTTAAGAAGAAAAAGGTCATAGTGTACAACTGAGGTAAGGTTTTCAGAAGTGCTACCTAGACTTCAGTCTCTTTTCTCTCAGCAAATAATTAATGATAGAGTTTGCAGAAATGGGTTGCAACATAATATTTGTCCAACCTTATCAATGAAACCTGAAGCCATGAATATAGAAACTATTCAAAGTCTTGAAATCAGTGACTACTGATTTCATGCCTACTTCTACCCAGAAACAGAAACCACTTCATCACCCGTATAGCTGCAGACAGTTTTTTGGTTGTTGTGGCCTACAATAAGGAGCTGAACCTGTGAATACTGTTCCCTATTGCCCTGTAATCAGATCTTTGCTGCACACTGAACCTAACATTTCTTGAGGCTATTTTCAATTATATAGCAAGCAAGCTCCCAGACAAAATCTTATCAATGCCACCACGTAAGATGCAACCAGAGAAACAGGACTGTCCTCTGGAAACCTCAATGGCTGTACTAAGTGAAAAGCAAGAATGTTGATCCGTTATTTCTGTACTATTCCCACTCAGACAGCAATGTGGATGAGAAGCACCTAGGTCAGAATATACACTTTGTGTTCTCCTAAAGGTTAACAAAGACCTTTTAATATTTTACTGCTTTTCCTGTGAGTGGCCCTATATCTTTAGGCATATTCTCAGTGCTCCTATTTACATGCTCTTGTAAGACATGGCATCAGGAATATAAGTACCAGGCAAGGCACAGCAAGCAGTGTTCTTACATTCATGAATACCAGTGTGTGGGTGTACTATGGGAGAAATGGTTGCTGTGAGCAAGTAAAGGAGTATGTGGGTAGATGGAAAAAATGGGTACAACACAGAGAATGAGACAGACAGTACTTCCATGTTCATTAGTGTGAAACAGATGTAGGTGGGTGAGATGTTTATTGAGCAGAAGAGCATTAAAATAGAAACACAAAAAGGAAAGAATGAATATAAGGGCAAGAGTAAAAGAGAAGGCATGAGAATTAACAAAGATGCTACTAGGTAAGTGAACACAGGCAAGCAGAAAAGGAAATATGAGCAAGAATTCATCTGGGGGCATTAATCTCGCTGATAAGAAAACACTGTTGCAATCAAGATGATCAACTTGTATCATCTAAACTAGGTTGCAATTGATAGTTAATCCTTAGATAAAAAACAGGCCAGAAAAACTGTCAAATTCAGCAGCTTTGTTATGATACAGCTGTTTTCTCCACTTTGATACTTCAGCTTTTCAAACTTCTTTATAATTTTCTTTCAGAAAAGCATGTCCAGCTCAACTGCTGAATGAACCAAGCAATAACTGATTCCTACTATCACATGCCATCATGACACTAAAATTGTTCTGCACCCATATATGGAGGAAGATAAGGAATTAAAAGGAACAAGGCCATGTCAGTGGCCACATTAACAAATCTGTTCAATGTATGTGTCTTATCTGTTCAATCTCAGTGTCTCCCTTACTTGGGCAGGGGGAATCTTTCAGGCTAGAGGAGACCATTCATTACAGTACAACTTCAGAGAGTTTCCCCAGAGCCTGCACCCACATCCACCCTCATGAGACCTCAGTTTGAACTGACATACATAGAAGTTATACCTTCTTCTTCAGGGTGATACCAGATGACATCTAGTGGAATATCTATGTAATAAAACGAAGGCTATGACTTAGGTTCAATCCCATAATTTCTCAGTGAAGCAGCATACTTGCTTAATGACTAAACCTTCCACTCCTATGTGCTTTAAATATTCTGGAAAGGGAAGTAGAAAGGTAATGTTCTGGGTATCAAGCTATGAAAGAATGGTAGTGGAAAGCAGCTGACTCAGAGAAACAAGTTGTAAAATGGTATTTGCAACAAGGTTAATGAACTGGCAACAAGCTAGAATGGCAGCAGTCCTTGTGAGGGAGAAGGTAGGAGTCCTCTTAGTGGCCGGGAAGCATAGTGATGGCAGGCAGGAACCTACCCGTAGCCTTCAGGGCCCTTCAGTCTTTGAGAGCTTCCCAGACAGCCAAATTCTTTGGTTTTACAGTTCCTCTGCACTGATTCAAGAACAGATTTGCCAGCAAGTCAACCACCCAATGCTAAGGCACTCCAGTAATCCTAAATGCCTGCAGATACCCATTAAATTCCAAACAGTGCTTTAGAGCATGGTCATGGATATAAGAGAATTGCAGACATGAAATAAACAACAAATCCTGCACCTAAGTGTCTTCCCACTGTACAAGTCAAGAGGAGAAGTATTTTTTTTCAGCTTAATAATAAAAACAAGCTTATGGAAAAAAACTCAAAACAAGTTTATTTGAATTTATAAGCAATATTACATATTACAGATATTAAAAAATACTATAAGTGAAAATATTTTAACACAAAGTCACAGGTTACTGATACTCAATTACTGCACAATTTAAATTTACAAAGAAATTATTTCAAATACAGTGTCCTGATAGTGAACACCAGTGGATGAGAAAACAAAAGCCCTAAATAATTCATTATAATCCATTTTAGTACTAAAATTTTCAGTGAACTATCCTTTAATGAAAATAAAATTTAATGCAGAAAGAAGATATACTTAAGCTTTTGCAAAAGAACTTGTATTTGTACAATATGTATATGCATAAGGTTTTACAAAATATATGTAAATTAAATTGTTACATACTGGTTCACATCACTAATGGAGACTATGAACCTAATTGCTATTTTCATTATGTAACTTCTCTAGAGTCACATTTATTCATATAATGCTTTTATATTTTAATTTAAGTGGTTCTACAAGTCAGATTCTTTCTAGCCGCTTTCAGCTTGTCAAGTGCAGGCCAAAGTTACCTCCTTCAGATTCTTTTAGTATATAAATGCCTGTATGTGCAGGCATTAGAAGAATTATTTTTGAGGACGCATGTGAGAAAGTTGGATCATCTCAGTATTGTGATTATTTGAATAATCAACTGAAGTTACATTACACATATATTTGGGCCAGCCCATTCCTAGTATAGAAATGGAAGAAAATACTCCAAAACCCTGTGTGAAGACTAAAAAAAAACCAAACAAAACAAAACATATTTAAAGAAATAGTAATCCACAGAAAACAGCTGACATTGTGATATTTGTCCCTCCCTTTCCATAAGCACAGGCCAGGTCCCATAGTGAGTTCTTTACAGGCAGGCTCTTATGCTGCCCTGCTCAGACACCAGGTTCTGCTGTAGGTGTGCACACCATACACATTTTCTCCCTAAGACAATCACACATGTTGGAAAATGGATGCACATCCTTCTACATTAAGCCTGTGTACCAGTAGGGTGAGCTGCAATAACATAAATGAGTGTACTATATTACTGTAGGCTCAAACCTCATTTCAGTTCAAATACTACACAGTTCACGCTTTGCCAAGGAGGCATTGTAAGGGAAAAAGAAAGATGAGTCAAAACAGAGAGATAAGACTGAAAGAGGCACTGCACGCAGCTAGGCTGTCAGATGGAGCAGGGAGAGGAACAACCTTTCCTTCCTGACACAGTCAGTCTGTGACTTGTAGACACTGGCAAATCCCCAGAAATCACAACTTGCAACTACCCCCAGAAAGGACAGAAAGCCCTCTAGAAAGATTATATACACACAACCTCCCTGTGATTTACAACAACTAATTGAGCTACTGCTTCCTCCCAAAGCCCCAGCATCACTACAAACAAGTCTACCACCAGCATGAACAGAGCAACTCCAGTACTATTGCACTGCACAGCTGCTTTGAAACACTTAGCTAGAGAAGAATAAGTGAAATGTAGCTAACTTGAGTCTCAATTTAAAATGAATCCATAACCCAGGCAATGGCTATGAGAAAAATGACAGAGGACCTCATAAAAGTTTAAAGAAAGTTCTGCTCTAACATCACTCGAGTGGTGTGCAATACCAAGATGACCAGTTAGAAGCACAGAAAAGCATCACACTAATGGGTCAGAGCAGAAAACACAAGCTTTCCCACAGCAATCCAAAATACTTGCTTTATAATGCTGCCTGTAAGAGGACAAAACTCCGTTTTAGCGCAAGGGTACTTTTCCCTTTCATATAATTTCAACATGGACTTTAAGTTTCATATACAGAACCTTGATAAAGGGATGGAAAATATTAGTCACATAACTTGGACAATACATGCAAGACTTCAGTGGAGTGAAACAGAGCTTTATTTCATTTCAGCTGATCAGTAGAGATGTCAAGATAATTTCAGAGCTATCAGTGGTGCATCAGAGTCCAACTGAGCTTTTTCTGATAGAAACCACAGCCACTGTTTGTCTATGGTAAGTATAAGAAAGGAGTCGGGCACTAACATCAGCAGCATAGGACACAGCCAAAGGGTAGTAAGATCTTCTATACTAAAAAGAAAATGAAGCAATAAAACAGGTCAAGGAATTTGGAAAATTATCCCTAAAAATGCAACTACTAAATGAAACCTTTTAACCAAGGGGAACGATCCAAGAAGAGTTTCTGTAAGTATGAGGTTTTGTATTTCAAAATATTAACAGAAAAGTATAGCATAGGAAGGGAAACACCTCTCTTCCTCTTGACATTCATTTTAGAAACATTTCTGATGTATGAACAACTTTATCCTTATTTATATATGAATATTTTGTGTAATACTCTTAGTACAAACTAAGCTGATTGATTTTACAGAAGGCAATTAATTTGAGCTTTTATATAGTGGTTTCTCTCTGAAGGCTCTGCTGAAACCTATGTTGTGTCCTAAATATGGTGACATTAGGTAGTTTACAGATTCACAGGCACATCATAGGGGTGCTGAAAAATCAAAATGTATGTTGTAGTTTGAAAACAAAGAGATCTTGTTCTTTGATCTACCAAAGCATTTTTCCTAATATTTTTCCAATAAAAAAAATCTAATACCAGTTAAACAGTCATTTCCAGACCTGTACTGCCTATTTCTTTTACAGATGTGGTAACTTCAGGACTTAGATTCACTTATCATCAGACAGGCAATTCCTCCTCTTAAAGTGTTGTAACCCTGTGACTTTGACTACAAGACCTACAGAAAGTGCAGATCCTACCCGTTAAAGGACTTGTGGCTTTATTGCAATAAAACCTTACAATGAGCAAACAAAAATGATACTACCTCTTATTTGTATCAGGTGAAAACAGCTCCCATGATCCAAATCTAATTAGCTGAACACTGCGAAGCTGTATTAAGTAGTTATGATGTAGATGGGCTAGAATTAACAACAGAAGATAGGGCTCTAATGTAGGCAAGGTGACAGGCTACACTAATGAAGATTAGTCAGTTCAAAACTGACACAATTTTCTCAAGGGCATGTTATAGCTTTGTGTACTATTGCCATCTTATTTTAGGAATAAGACTGTTGCCAGCAGAAACAAGCAACATTAGATTAATGAAGCATAGACTATGCTTCAGTGGAAAGAAGACATTCCAAAGAAGCACTGAAAAAAAAGATAAGATCAGCATGCTCTGTTCTTCAGTCTATTAGGAAGTGTTTCTAATATAAAAAGAAGAGAGAACCATGAAGCCCTGGAGGCATGCTTGGCAAATGTGTGTACTCAGTGAACCCTGGGGAACAATATTTGCTTAAGGTCTCTAACTCAGATTAAAATGGTTCCTCAGAACAAGAAAATTTCCTTATACAAATGTGACTTCATGCAGCAAGCACCTGAAGAAAAAAAAAATTACTGATTGACACTGAATTTAGACAGAAGTAGCTGATCTAGATTACTGAATATTGCTTTATCTAATGTTTCTTGAGCATTTTTGTGTAGTAGGCAGCCCCTATTAGCCTGTTCAGGTTTCAAAAAAGCCAAAAAGTCTGTATTTTTTTATATTTCAATGAGCAGAAGACTAATGATTGCAACACAAACCCACCCAAAATAGAGGGTATTGGGTAAAATAGTCCAAAATAAGGTGATTATCAATAACCATATGCCAAATTTAAATGCATAACTTTACGTTAAATATGGAATATTGTGTAGTTTTTAAAGACTGCTTTTAGGCAGAGGGTGAGATGAGTAAGTACTAGTGAAATGAAGAGGCAAGTGCAGAGGAAATCACAGAGAAACCAAACAGAATGTAGTTCAGAGAATTCCACAAAAGTAGGAAATGGGTGAAGGCCACTGGCAATCCTACAGGGCTGCAGGGAGCAGAAGTGGCAGGAGTTGCAGAATAGCAGTCAGCAGAGTTACAAAGTTTCTATATCCTGGAAGAAATTTACTAAGACTCTTGCATAATGTAGAATTGGATATAGAAGTCAGGGAAACAAGGAAAATAAGACTAAGGGTAAATGGATACATTCCACAGGTTCGGAATACTGGGAGATACAGTTTGAGTTTTATTGTGTGTTTCAAGTTTGAAGGAATAATTGGTTGTAGGAATAGTATGTGTCAGTCAAACCCAAGCCTAAAAAAAAATGAGTTTTAATAAATAAGGTATAAGACTATTGTTTTGAATTCAGACAGATCTATACAAACTTAGCCACTATCCCATGTAAAATTTGCAAATAATTTGGCATCTCTTGAAACCCACAGGAGAATAAATAAATATACTTCAGGTCACCAGGTTTATTTTTTTAAAATTTTGGATTTTAGACAAACATTCTTGACAGCCTCATTCCTAATAAAAATTATACCCTTTCTTATGGATATCATCTCTACACAAAAGCAAGTTTAATACTAATTTTTATTATCTTTGAGGTATTTTCTGGACAAATATCAGTGCTAATCTCAGACACTTAAGTTACTCGACATTGTCGAGTTTACACTGAGCTCTCATCCCCGATCCAGGTCACGCTGAACTTCCAGGGAAAAAGATTCATGGTTTCCTTCTGCTTTGGTTCAGGCTCAAACTTGTCATCTCTTTTCACAATTGAAGAAGCAAAGAGGGAGAATTATTAACACTTCTATTTTTCCCTAAGAAGTATCCATTGGGTTGCTTGATTTTTTTTATTTTTTTTTTAAAGTTCTTGTATGTTACAAAAATATATTTTGGTCTAGTGCTTCAGCCATGACTCATAAATAAAGATTAGATGCATAAAATAAGAAACCTGATAGAACTATTAGCACTGTTATATGGAGACTGAATTATAAGTGAAATTTAAGATAGCCAGAACTGAGCACAGCAGGTTTAAAACTTACTTCTTTTCCGTGTTTAGGAGAATGAGTCCAAATGCTTGCTGGCTTTGCAAGATATGCAGAGCAGAAGAAAATGGGATCAGTTCTAAGTAAGTAAAAATAGGATTCTTATGTTCTGGCAGTACATGCCACTGTCTGAATAAGAGAAACAAAAATTCCAAAATTCACAGTGGAAGTTTTCATTGCAAGCTTAAAATCATGAAAAAGAGTGCAACATCTTCACAACTGTCCCAGCTGACCACCTTCACATAGCCAATTCCTTTACAGTACATGAAGCATAAGCTGTCATTTCTCTAGTGGAAGGAGGGTATTTCCCAGTGAGAACTTTTTATATTACCTAGGCATAGGCCTAAACTAATCCCTGGATTAAATCCAGATTTGGGCCTGTGAAGAATTTGTAAACCCAATGTTTTGGGTCAATCCTTTAAAAGAATTGAGACTGTTGGCGAAGGTTGCATACACATGTGATGAATAAGGGACATGGCCAAGTCCCTCCTGCAAGTCCTCAGCTACCACCAACCTCAGTGGAGGCCAACCATAGCTAGAACTTTGGTCAGCATATTACATCAGGAACATGAAATGCTTCCCTTCAACATTCCTGCCAACTGGTATCAGACCATAGATGGTATTCATCTATTGATTAGAGAAAAATGTGTCCTTCATAGTAATACTGAGGTGTGTCCGATGACACCTGAAACTGCCATTTGGGTGAGGTGAAGTGTCAGAAATCCAGAAAGCATTTCCAAAAGTACATCCTGAACAAGGACTTCTCTCTTCTTCACATTTCCCTTACTGCCTTTCAAGTTTTCCTGATTTTAAAAGGCAAGAAAGAAGGCAAAAAGGTTTTCCTGTGTCAGCTGCCCCATCAGGCACCATTCATTCTGCTTCACATATTAATGCTAAAGATAAATAATCAGAAATGGAAATAAGATTTCCCTACTGATGATGCTCAGTGACACAGACGAGATTGTCACTCATTCTATATACAAGCGCTGTTGCTGACAGTGGTGAAAAATTAACTGCGTCAGTAACAGTGAATATGACTCAGAAGCAGCTCAAAGAAAAAAAAGCATTCAAAGGACTAGAGATTCTCCTTCCTGGAACCCACATGCTTCATGAGTTCATACAGAGAGGAGGCCAGTAGCTCATGAAAGAGGGGTGGAGAATGTATCTTTTACTGGCAAGAGTTACTAGAAGGTTATTGACACCACAATTTGATAGTGGTAAAATTTCCATTACTATATATTTGTCTGATCATGTTAGACTGATCAGGAAAGCCTGACAAAATCAGTGTCACAGCATGTACTCTTTCAGAGGAAGAGAGAATTTTATCAAGTTTAAAAATAGAGGGGTGATCACCAATTAAAAAGCTACGTAGTTACTAATGGCTGTTATGTTACAAATCTATGAAGCATCATGCACCACTCATATCAAAGCCAATTTTGCTTTTAATTTGAATTTAAAAAGAAGTAGCTGTTGTCAAAATTGTAACTCCTATGAAAACAAAATACTCAATGAGAAGGGATCTCCTCCCAAGTTTGGCTGGGAGGATATGGGAGGAATAATGGAAAGCACCCACTGGAATATATCCCTTATGTTTTCTTCCACTAATATAAGCATAAGCATTTGTTCCAAGTTACCGGCATTGATGTCCTGTAACTGCAAAGCTTAACAATCAGTTGGTATAAATGGAGCTACATCCACTTAAATGGAGCTATTGGCCCTCAAACATTTGTTTTTTTCTTAAATTGTTTAGTCTCTCAGCTCACTACTTCCATACTCTTTCCCAGAATCAGGCAAGAGACTCTTAGAAACTTATGACATTATTGCTTACGAATAGCACGCATCAAAGAAAAATCTGATTCTAGTCACCTACAAGAACTGTCTAGATTATTACTAATGTGTCATTCTGCATTGTAAACACTGGAGAGAGATGGAAGTCCCTCACAGCTACAACTGTATTAACCTTTCAGTTTTCACCTCATGTTCAGAGCTTATATTCAGGCCTCTCCATTTAGTGAAACCTAAAATTTCTAGAGATTAAGATCACTTAATTATGTCAGA